>CM066256.1:14745265-15322765 GCA_033675135.1 Frankliniella intonsa | reverse complement strand
TGCGGGTCTGCCTATGCTAGAGTCTGCAGGCGCGACGGTGCCTGGATGACAAGGTGGGGTCCATCTTCCACTCCGCGCCTCTCGCTCGCCTCCCGCCACGGCCGCGCATTCCACCATAGGCCCCGCCGGCTCGCGGTCAACTCCACGGTCCCGCGGAGGTCGCGAAGTCGTCGCAAAGTCGCTCCTGCAGCGGGGTTGTCCACGAGGACCTCGCAAAAGTACCTCCGCGGGTCGCGAACTACCCTTGGATACGAGGGCCCTCGCACCATGGCGCTCGTGGGGTCCACGTAGACAACGCCGCGGCAGGAAGCGACTTTGTGACGACTTCGCGACCTCCGCGGGACCGTGGAGTTGACCGCGAGCCGCGGGGCACCTCGGCGGGGCATAAGGTGGGGCGCGCGGCCGTGATGGAGGCGATCCAGAGGCGCGGAGTGGAAGATGGACCCCACCTTGTCATCCAGGCACCGTCGCGCCTGCAGACTCTAGTATAGGCAGACCCGCAACACTCCTGCGTCTTTTATGAAACACCCGGTACAGTGCACAGTAAGTCTCTTACGAAGAACTGCTCTTCGTAACGTACAAAGGATTTTGGACCTTCGTAATACAAACAAATTCTTCGTATTACAAAGGGCTCCAGTTTGCGTTACGAAGAACACGCTGTTGTTCCCAAACCAAAATTGTTTGTGATATGAAGAAAATAGGTTTGTAATGGTGGTTCCATATCCTTTGTACGTTGATACAAACTTTTTGTTTATGAAGAACATCGTTTGTTAGGAACTCACACACTGGACGGTGCGAATGTCGCGCTCTCGCAGATATTTGGCTCACGCTGTCGTGGGGATGCATCAGCCCACCGCCCGGCCCGGCCCGGCCCGCGGGACTACTGCAAGAGTTGCATGGAAATGCGACTCGCCCCGCCCCGCCCCGCCCCGCCCCGCCCCGGTTACATCGCACGCATAAACCTCGACGCATAAACCGGACGCCACGCCTGGCCACGCCGCGCCGGTACAGGAGGTGGCCGGGGCGGGGCGGGGCGAGCGCGCTCAGCAACAGTCGAATGGGGTAAGGAGGAGGCCGAGGGAAGAGGGGAGGACGAGGGGGAGGAGCCGCCCGCCTTGTCCCCGTCGATATTCGTTGCCTTCGAGCAAGAGCGATGAGCTCGCATAATAATATTTACAGCGGGACGGGAAGACCACACTCCTACGGGGTGTGTAACCTTGGAGGTGTAACTTTTATTTTTGCGGCAGCATGTGCGTCTACGAACATGCTTAGCTTGCGTGCATTTTCCCCGTGTGTGTGTGCGGGGCGGGGCGGGCAGCGGTCAGGTGGGACGGACCAGCGCCCGCCCGCGCGGCTGTCGCAAGGTGATTGATCGCTCGGGCGCGAGCGCGGGGCGGGGCGGGGCGGGGCAGGGCAGGGCGGGGCAGGGCAGGGCGGGGCGGGGCAGGGCGGGGCGGGCGGGGCAGGGCGGGGCGGGGCGGGGCGGGGCGGGGCGGGGCAGGGCGGGGCGGGGCGGGGCGGGGCGGGGCGGGGCGGGGCGGGGCGGGGCGGGGCAGGGCGGGGCGGGGCGCGAGGGCGATCAATTCCAATTAGCATACGCGGCGCAACGTGACGCGCTGAGCCGCGGGGTGCAGCCGCGGGTATTGGTGACGTATGGAACGGGCTGTGGAGGTAAGTCCGGCAAAAACCCACCGCACAAATACAACAAAACGGATGGGGTCGCGCGCGCGAGTGAGACAGATAGTGAGCCTGAGAGAGATGGCTCTCTCACACACACATCCCCCGGCACGGCCGCGGCCGCCCCAGCAGCCCGGCCCCGCCCAGTGCGAGCCGTGCGAGCGCGGGTCATCTGTTCTGAGCTGATCATGTGTGATCCCAAGCGGCCCGGCCCGGCCCGGCCCGGGGCCCGGCCAGGACGGACTTGCCTGGAGACAATCCCAACTTATCCAGTGGCCGAGCCCAGCCCGGCCCGGCCCGGGAAGAGGTCCGTCTCTGTCGCGCCGGAAGTGAGAGAAATGGCGAGGGTGCTGGCCGCGCTGGGCCGCGGTGCCCCCAGTACCGCACCCTGTAGACCTCCTCCAGAAGCGCTGCAGTAGAGGGCAGGTACTGTACCGCGGAGAGAAGGCACGTCGTCATGTTTTCGACGTGACAATGACGGTGTTTCGGTCCGAAATATTTCGAGGGCAGAGAGGAACACACCGGAAGCGGAGGGCAGTGAGCGGCAGGGCGGGGCGGGGCGGGGCGGGGCGGCGCTCCTCGGCCCGGGCTTATCTGGCGCCACTATGGTAATCCCGACGCGTCCCGGGACACCTCATCAGTGCTGCCAATATACGTGCGGCTCATAAAGCAGCGGCTGGCTCGTCAGGGCTGCCAGCCGCCGGAGGAGCCGCCCCGCCCGGTCGGGTGAAAAAAAAAATATATTGCAAATTATGAGGCCGGCGTGCGGAGGAGGGCGCGGAGGGCCAGAGTTGAGAGGGAGAGGGAGAGGGCTCCACTACCTGGGGCGTTGCAAGTCAATGTTGATGAGATCAGGATGCCTTCATTATGCCAAAGTCATGCACTTTCGGGGGGCTACGTGGGTGGGGCTGGGCAAGGGCGGTGGAACCGACGCCGACGCCGCCCAGGCCAACTAAGCGTCGACGTCGGCCGGTCAACGTCCCACAAGAGACGACGCCGCGCCGGGCTGGGCCGAGCCGGGGGGAGGGGGACGAGCCTGCTAGTGCTCCCGCCCGACCACACCCAAACGAGGAGGGGGTTTTATTTCGGTAAAACCCTCGTCGATCTTTCATTTTGTCCAGCCAAAGTCTCGGGCCCGCCGCAAAGCCACCACCACCACCACCACCACCGTCGCTCTAACCGCCCACTACCACGCCCCGCCCCGCCCCGCCCCGCCCCGCCCCGGGGGAGTTCGAGCGTCGCCCGGAGGACTGTGGCTGCGTGGCGCGTGGCGTGGCGCCACGTCGACCGGGATTGGAGTCGTGCGCCAAACCGGTCCGCCATCCGCAAAACTGTCAGATCGGAGAGTGCGGTGCGGGGCACCTGGCAGTGCACGGCCTGCACGGGGGAGGAGGGAGCGCAGCTCACGGGCAGGGCAGGGCGGCGCGCACTGCAGGGCGCTGGGGCCGCTGGGTCCCGCACCGCCCCGCCCCGCCACAGGGGGCCCTACTCCCCCTGACGGCTGCGATATGAGCGCTGGGACACGGGGGGTGCGGTATGCACGCGGGACGACTGCAGGCGAGCCGTGGGCTGCTGTGGCCTGCCCTGCCCGCCCTGCCCGCGTGCTCCACTCCGCCCGCCGCCCCGCCCCGCCACTGTACCGCAAAATGCAGGTCTTTTATCTTCATGAAAGTGGCCGGTGATGTATCTGCGCAGATCTCTGCCACCCCGTCCGGCCGGCAGAGCAGGGAGCAGAGCAGGGCGGCCCGGGGGGGCTGTGCCTGTCCGGTAAGTAGCGGCGGCGGGGCGGGGCGGGGCGGGGCGGGGCTACGGGAGAGGCAGGGCAGGGGAAGTCAAGTCCCACAGGGGGCTCCTCAGCCCCCACCGCAGGCCAAGGCAGACCAAAATCGACGCATCGCAGGGGTTTTTTCCTCCGCACTCTTCCATTGAAGGAAGGCATTGAGTTTCTTTAAACTGTCAGTGAAAAATATTTTCAAAACAGTCAAACAGAATCTTTTTATACAATAATAACAGCTTCCACCGCGCCCGGCCCGGGCCGTGTTATGGTCCTTACTCATCCCGCGACGACGCATTTCTCGAAAAACACTCTGAAGATTCGATTCAGTCCACGTCAGTTAGGCCCCTCCCGGCGGCCGGGGCGGGGCGGGGCGGGGCGGGCGCGCCAGAGCCCGGCCTGAGGCGGGCGAGCGGAATGGGTTCCGCAGCCGATCGCGGCACTTTAGGAAATGAGGGAGAGATTTAATGTGTTGTGCATTTCATTGCGATCGATCGGATGTCTTCCTCTCTCTTTCGCTCACTTCCTTTCTGTGTCCTCCCATTAACATTATTGCCCTCCGCGCGCCTTTCCCCCGCTCCCCCCTCTATCCCCGTCTCCCTTTCTTTCTCTCTCTCTCTCTCTCTCATCCCCTTGTCGCCTCTGCTCCTACACGCCGCGGCACGGCACAGGCACACACTACAGACCCTGCTGCCTGCATCAGTAAAGGACGAGGTGAGAAATTGGATTGATATTCCGTCACCGCGCGGGAATGAATATCTCTAGCGACGCTCTCCCCTCAGCCAGGTGGCTGGTGGCTGCGGGCGGGGCGGCGAACCCTATCACCTGGGATGGATGGATATCCCCTTCCCGGTCCGAAGTGAGAGGCTTCCGGCTCCGGCTTCTCTTCCCAGAGCGGAAGAGGGACCGGGGGACCAGAGCACGCGGCACTGCGCTCACCGAGGCCCTCAGGCAGACCTGTCCGGTGTCGCCGGCAATCAGACTGAGGGACTGTCAGCGCCCCGCCCCGCCCGAGCCACCCCGGTGCGGCGGCAGCGGCTGCCACAGACGATTTACAACGGGAACAGAAGAGGCGAAAGG
Source organism: Frankliniella intonsa (assembly GCA_033675135.1). NCBI lineage: Eukaryota > Metazoa > Arthropoda > Insecta > Thysanoptera > Thripidae > Frankliniella > Frankliniella intonsa. The sequence continues at coordinate 15,318,234 of CM066256.1, read as the reverse complement.
AATGCATTAGCCCCGCCAAGTCCCGCCCCGGTCCAGTCCGCGGCGGGGCGGGGCGGGGCGGGGTGCCACGGAGGCCTCCACTCAGCGGGATGACTCGCAAATGGGTTGTCGGTGTCCTGTGACCGGGGCGGGGCGGGGCGGGGCGGCGGGGCGGGCCCCACAGGGGACCACCCTGCGCCTGTCCGTCCCGTCCCGTCCCCGTCCCGCGGCGCTTACGGTCCGTCCGTCGGCCCGCTCCGCTCCGCCCGATACATCATCATTACGACTAAATGATGGCAAGGCTCTGTTTAAAGTCCCCCGACGAGACGAAGCTACCCTTGTGGGAGAGAGGAGAGAGGCACCTTGGGCGTTGCGTTGGGCCTGGGCTGGCCTGGGCCCTACCGCCATGCCAGCCCCGTCTCCTGCCACGGTACACGTATTCAGTGCTGCCAGAAAAGTAGGCAATAAAGCGCCCAAACACAGCGGAGCGAAGCGGGCTGCATCTGCGCCTGCCTACTAGGCAACATGCGTGCACCAGTACTAAGGTGTTGCCTAGTAGGCAGGCGAAAAGATATGCAGCCCGCTTCGCTAATTTTGCACGACCGTTTGCACAAAATCATACAAATACAGTTAGGGTGCACGGTACACGTTTTGTAAGGCCCGCGACATCGGCGTGGTCACACATACATTACGACCTCCGGGGAAAATAATCAGCGCCCGCCACTCTTGATCAAATACGCGGGAGCACTGCGGTCCTTCACCTCAACCCTCAACCTCCTCCCTGTCGCGCGATTTAGCGCAGGGAAAGGGGAGGGGAATTCCCACACGTCCAAAAGGCATTGTCTCTCTAGATGAAAGATTGTTTACCAAAAGGTACAGAGAGTTTGCCGCCACAAAAGGCCCTCCCCCCCGGAAAAAAAGGTAAAAGGGTTAGGGGGAGAAAAGTCATCTGGGATTTTAATAACTGTCAGCATTGTTGGATCTGGCTGTGCAGGAGAGGGGCACGGGCTGGCACGGGCGCGCGGGCAGCGCACGGCTCGGGACGGGGCGGGCACCACGCGCGAGTAGCGGACTGGCACGCCATTCCACGCCACACAAAAGTTTTCAATGCAAACAAAAGGAATTGCTCCCCGCAACCCTGCCCCACCCAGCTCCCTTCCGACTAAGCTTGGCCAATGATAATTATTTTAATTACTCACATTCCGCCGGCTTTGAAATGATTCCGCACCCGGGGAGAAGGCAAGCGTTTCGGGGTAGCGAGGCCGGCTAGGCTGCCGAGCCGTATGGCTGCGGCCTCGGCCCGGAGGGAAGGCACGCACTGGCGATGGGGGTTGCCTACCGGATTGGGGCTGCATACGGTGAAATAGCCGGAAATGGACATTCACACTGAAAATGTGAATTGAGAGAAATGGAAATTGATGAATATATAGCTTGAAATTTATTTCATGATATTAAAACAGGCTTGGGGTTTAATTAAAAAACAAAGACTAAACCTACTTTGAATAAAAATGTTACAGAGCCAAGATAATTTTCTGGAGGATCAGCCCCTCATAGACAGCCCCAAAAGCGGGGTTTAAAAAGGGGTTTAACTGGAATTTCTCTAAAAACAAAAACAAAAAAAAAAAAGATTGTGTAAAACAAAAACTAAGATTAAAATTAAGATACAAATAAAACTAAGGAAAGCTCACAACCAACAGAAAGAAGTTAGTCAAAGGGACAACATGTAACAAATTACAAGTATTTCTGGGCTGAGAAAGGAATATCACATTAAATTTTGAAAAAACCATAGGATTTCAAGAACCAGTACGGCCTGATTAAAATATTACACAAGTATGGGATGTATTACAACATACCCACAAGTCTGTTCCTCTGACTAGGATGTTGGGAAAAAGAGCTGAAGAAGATTTTCATAAAGAGTAACATCTGTTGGTAGAAAGACACAGAAAATAATCCGATCCACCTGGAAGAAAAAAAAAAGAAAATACCATCAACTTTTAACCAGATAAATCTATGTAAAATAGTAAAAATACACAACACCTACTTCTTCATGGTTTTTTTCCATGAATGAACGAACAGTTTGCAAAGCCACTTTAGCTGCAGCTTCTTGAGGATATCCTGCAGAGCAATTATTTAGAATCTTAAAATTTTTTGAAAGAATAAATGTAATTTATAAATGTGTCCACAGCTTCTTAGAAAAATACTTGCCATATACACCAGTTGATATACATGGAAAAGCCTGGAATAAACAGAAATATTTAACAATTGCTTAAGTTGTATCATTAGACACACCACAATGAGAAAATAAAAGTCATTTACTTACAATAGACTTCAAGTTATTTTCTTTCATCAGAGCTAAACATGACTCATAGCAACTTTTAAGACTTTCTGGCTTTTCTCCTTGGGGGCCAACAGTATGGATTACATCTGTGGATAATGTTAATGATCAGATAAAGTTACGGTAATATAAGAAGTCACTATCTAAATGAAATTACTTACATTTAGAGGGTAGCATGTAGCCCCCAGTGATTTTGGCCTCTCCCACCTCACATCCTTCCAGTGAACGGCACTCTTCCTTTAATAAAGCTCCAGCAGCCCTATGTATTGCCCCATCAACTTCAAAAAGAAAACAAGAATTGGTTTTATGTCTTCTTAAACTAAACTATAGATGTAAATAACTGTACCGAGGGTAACTTGTAATGTCACTTACCACCTCCACCTCCAAGAAGAGATTTGTTGGCAGCATTTACTATGCTGTCAATTTCAAGGGTTGTGATGTCTCCTTTCCACAAAGACACTTTAGCTGCCAGTTCCAGATGCACATCTTTTTTTCCCAACCCAGCTTTCTCTTTGCAGCTTGCAACTACAACAATACCATACACAGTATTAGAATGCTGGTGGTAGCTTTTACATTTGCTAAATATAATATTTTAGTTACATGCGGCTTACATTGAGATGCTAAACGGCTCTGGTTGACTTCGAAGTATTCAGGCCAGGTCTGGATATCGGTTAGCATATTAAATCCATCACTTGTACACTTATAGATCTTGCGCTTGGCATCCAAAGGCATGTTGAGATATTTTTCTGAAAGTGAAATTAATATTATTAAAGTGTAATGCATGTGAAAGTACAAACTCACGGTACAAGCACACACAAACCTTTATTCTGAGCAAATGACATGGTTGCAAACAACTGCCCTTGACGAAGATTGCTGTAAATTTGATTATAAACTTGTGATTGGTTAAAGAGCTTTTTCAAACTGACAGTGCTCTGTGCAGTAAGAGAACATCGTAACACCTTCACAGTTTGCATGATCTGCAAGAGTGATCTGAACAAGAGTTAATAAACAAAGGAAAATAAATTACTAAATTGTGATTGTGATCGAAAAACTGATAGCATATATAACAGTGATTGAATGAGTAGTTTTCAAGTGATGTTACTTTATATTTATTGGTCCTTTGATTTAAAAGCACTTGGTAAAGACATCATCAAGCATGGTGACAGGTCAAAAGCAGGGTAGGCCTAGCCGTATTATTGTACATTAACGAACATGTACTATTTTCTCTTCCATTTCAATGCAAAAGGTCAATAATTAAAGAGGCATACCTGGCAGTAATAAAAAAAGAAGATCTTGACTAAAAGGGAGCTGATGCCGGTTATTTTAAAGAAGAATTTTTTGACGTACGTAAAAATTTTACGGGATGAGAAAGTTTACGGTACTTACCTACTCCAATTACATTACATAACATTCTTAGTTTCTTTCGATTTCAGAATAAATTTTCGTGACTTACCATAGATGATCCTGAAATTGGTTGCACAAGACTAACATTTTCCCCGAAACCCATACTTGATAAAACTTTTGGCCATTAAATCGGATGCAGAATGACCATTGTATTTTCACACCTACCCCTCGAACTCGAACACACCACTCCTCTTCGGGGATCAATATGTCTTTTTAGTTTATATCCTTCAGGAACAGCACCGAAAATTACAAAATTGCAATGACTTCCGTGTCTAAGGCCGCACTGGGTATTGCTGCTGGAGTATGTGGGACACTGGTTTTGGGATACTGTCTGTACTTCGACAAACAGAGAAGAAGTGATCCCAATTTCAAAAAGAAGTTGCGCGAACGTGAGTCAAACATAACCTCTACTCTAAGGATTACCTACTCTTTGTCACACAAAAATCAATTTTCGTGATAACAAGTTGCAGTTTAAGTTTGTATGAGTAGTGAAACCGAAAATTCCGATCTTACCCTCATCACGTTTCGGGTAATTAACATGGCACTTCACGGCATGGGGTGGCCACTTAGTCACAGTTCAGCCATTATGAACCTTGTCCTGCCCTGCAGGAATCTAAAGTTTGACAAAGTTCTTCGTCTTTATTTTAAGCAGTTATTCGTATTTCTTATTTTGATATGGCTGCACTCTGTTGTCCTTCATGAGTCATTTTCATTTCATGATAGTTTCCTATGTCCTCATCTTAATTTATATTGAATTTAGATTTTCTACATCTATGGAGACCTTGGAATTTGAGTATCACTAATAACAATTTATTTTCTATTGTAAGGTCGCAAAGCTAAGAAGGAGGCCAACAAGCGCACAGGTTCCAAGCTACCCAACCTTAAGGACCATGAAGCTGTTCAAAAGTTCTTCCTTCAGGAGGTATGGCTGTAGTAATATTCTTCACACTGTGGATTCATCTGAGTTGATAATTAAATAACATGATACATTCTGTTTCTGTAGATTCAGCTTGGGGAGCTGTTGCTAGCAAATGGTGATTTAGAGGAGGGTGTTGAACACTTGGGCAATGCTGTATCTGTGTGCGGCCAACCTCAGCAGCTCCTGTCTGTCCTGCAACAAACCTTACCTCCCCAAGTTTTCCACTTGCTTGTCCAAAGACTTCCAACCCTTGGCCAGGTTTGTATTAACTGACTTGAGTTCTCAAAATTTCCTAATTAAATAAATTCCATAATCTTACCTTTTTCCCCCCCTTTTATTCCAGCGAATAATGAGTCAAGAATTGGGGAAAGGAATAGAAGATGAAGATGTTGAATAAATTTTGTTTGTAGATTTGAGAAGTAGTTTTTCAAGTTCCTTATCATTTGGTGAAAGGGCAAGTGGTGTATGCACACATCAGAAAAGTTACTGGCATTCTGGCAACTTTGGCATTATTTTTTATGTTGTGGTTTGCCCAAAAGACAAATACTATTGTATTCTTTATATAGCTTATCTATATAATTGTTATCAGTGTCCTTAAGAACTGCCATAATATCTGAAGTCTTACTCATTTGTCCTTCCGCCCTTATCTACTTACCCACAGGCTACACTTTGTGACGGTTAATTCCCCTAGAATAAACATAATTTTTCATAAATTGTCTGCTTTTTTTTTCTATGTCTTTCTGTAACATCTACCTTCAATGTAAAAATTTGTAATGGTGTTAACTCTTTCCTTTCAATTTTTCCTCATTTTAAAAAATTGCGTAAATGGTTGTAAAATTTTATGAAACTACACACACTGACTGCATGCTGTGTCTGCCCCCTGGAGCTAGAAATATTGCATGTATTTACAATATGTGTATAGGTACTTACACTTCCAGTTCAGATGGAGGTGTTATAGACTATGCATATAGAATCTGATATTTCATGTATGTGTCTTGCAGTGTACCATTGCTCAAGATTCCTATAAGATTCAGGGTGAAAACTCAGCTTGTTTCTGTGTACATCAGATTGTTCCCGCTTCAATTTTTTATTTTGTGTGGTTTCAAATTCCCCACTATGTATCTTTATTAAGTGATTTTGTTTTTATCGAGTATTTTCTATTTGTCAAATTGTGGCCAATGACATGCATGTAGTGTGTGCTAGCCCAGATGTGAATGTGTGGATGCATGTGTAAAAAGTGATGCAGGTAACATGTTTTAAAAAATGGCACTGAAGAATGAAATGTTTCGAACAGTTCTGGAGAACAACAGTTGACACCTACATGCATCCTTGGTAAACTCGTACCACTTAATTTCAAGTTATGTATTTGTTCTGGCTTGATTTCTGTATTTGCCAGAGAAATTTTGTTGTTGTTTTGTACATAATCAAAGTTTAAGGGAAAGACAGGAGTATTTTTGAGTCATATTTTGTGAAATTAAATTTTGAATGGTATGCTAATTGAGCTCTTTAACACAAATTTTACTGATAAGATCACCTTCTGAACTTCTGGCTTAGGATATGTATCGCCCCTCTAATGTAAGAGAGGAGCGTTTACTGGCCTTACATCCTGAGAAAAATAATACTGCCTTAAGTTTCTGTGAAATTTAACAATTTCTGTAACACTGCTATTTGAAATAGCAAACATACTTGCATTTATTGATGAGTAGTAGATACTAGAAATGAACTTGTAGTATATAGACAGTGTCATTTTTAACTGAGGTTGAAATGGACATATATAAAAGTGAAAGTGAAAATTACATTTGTGTAACAAGAAGAAAGTAAATTTATTTTCACTTCTTTAACAGTAAGTAGTTTTACCAATAACTATGGTCAACAACTTTCCCATTGGGAAATAAAAATTTATATAACAATTATAATGTATTCATTTCTTTCACTTACCTTTTCAGCTGTAAAAGAGAGACAAAAAAAAAGATTGGTACAACTATACATAGTTGGTGGTACATCACAGGACAGTGACAAAAAGCAAAGTAGGAAGAAGTAAAATTGTCTCAAAATTCAGATAAAAAATAAAATCCCAGTAATCCAACAAAAATTTCATTTTTGTGGGCCTAGGAGATTTATGAATATTGTGATGATGAGATGTCTGAAATAGTGTTTGAAGCCTCTACATGGTAACTAATAACATTTTGTGTATACAACAAACATGTCAATGTCATGTACAAAATTGAACACATAGATGATAATGGTCAATAACAGAATGCCTATTGTGTCAAATAGGTAGTTCTAGTTTAACTTCTTATAACAATTGAAAGAAAAAAAGAATGATTGAGCTTCGTATCACAGTTTTCCCATTCCTGAAATGTCTCCCAGGCAGCAAATCTAATTCAAATTACAATTGTAACTAATTACAGTATATCTATTAGGCCAAGTTTTCATGTCTAGTAGAAAAACTTCACACTTTGAACAACCTTAAAAAGAAGGTACCAGAATTGAGATTCTGAAATTTAGGCGATTCAGAGTACAGAATGGCCACTATGATTAGACTAAAAGCTATTAGTCAAGATGATTCATTTGCTTTCCTAGCCTCTTCCATGATACTTGAGGCTCCTTCACTGATAAGAGCTTCAGCCAAGTCTTGACCTAGTTTGAAGGCCATTTTATACAACTCAACATCTACTGTAGGACTGACAATGCCACAAAATATAGCTGGTTGTGAATGAACCGCCTTTTTTCTGTAAAATCCAAGGAAATTCACCTTTTAGTATATGGTCAAATTAATAAAATCAGTTATTCTGAAGGAACTCACCTAGGTGGCTCTTCTTCAACTTCTGAGATCAAACAAGAAGAAAGCTTTTTTCTCAAAGTCTTTGCACCATCTAAGCTCCAAACACCACCTTCTAGTTCTAGTGTTTTTCCATCCTTGCTCAGCTCTGAAACTACTCCCACTGGCGCTGAGCATCCACCACCTAATGAGCACAGAAAGCTTCTCTCAGCCACAACCTGAAGAGCTGTTTCACGGTGATGTAACGGTGACAAGAGCTGCAATGTTTTGACATCTTCTTCTGCACACTCCACTGCTAGGGCACCTTGGCCAACTGCATACATCATTTCTGACCCAGGTAAAACCTACAACAAATTTGACAGCAAAGCTAAAGACTTCAATAAATTCATAAAAACGAAATAATTTAACTCTTCTAAATATTACCTTTGATATTCTATCATTCCAGCCCATTCGATTGAGTCCTGCCATGGCAAGAATAATGGCTGAATATTGCTTGTCTTCATCCAGCTTACGTAGCCTTGTGTTTAGATTTCCGCGGATACTTTGTACAGACAAATGACTAAACTTAGAGAGCAGCTGAGCTTTTCTTCTCAAAGAACTTGTACCTGTTTGCAAAAAAGTAGAATAGCTGGATATTCAGATCAACAAACTTCTTTTGTTTAACGCAACTAATTACCTATAACACTTGATGGTGGTAAACTACTAAGATCACTTTCATCAAAATCTTTGTGCATCACAACTGCATCTCTTGGATCTTCTCTTCTACAAGCACAAGGAAAACTTAATCATAATCAAACCAGAAGGCCATGTTTCTTAACTCTAGGGGAAAAAAGTCAAGCAAGAGTTTCAAACAAAATGAAGTTAAGGTAGTGCTTACTCTAGAACAGCTCCGATTACTAAACCCTCAGGTAAAGTTGTGGGAAGATCTTTTAGTGAATGAACGACAAACTGAACTTGTTTTGCTTCCAATGCAGTCTCCAGTTCCTTGGTAAAAAGACTTTTTTCTCCAATTTTAGGAAGAGCTTTGTCTAGAATTTTGTCACCAGTAGTAGACATTGAAACTGTTGAGAGATATGATAAAATATCAGTAAAACTTCACAGACATTAGCGCTGAAGACTGAACGAAGAAGGCACATTACAGTACATACTCAAGTCAAACTTTTTCTCGGGATACTGCTGTTCCATGAGTTGGATGACATGGTGTGTCTGCACAAGGGCAAGCTGTGACAAGCAGAAATATAAAAGTGTTAAGAAAACACACGTGGCATTCGTAACCTTTACTATTACAACTTCTAGGATAGCACCTTACTATTACGCGATCCAACCACTATTTTATTTGGGTGACAGTCAGCTGGAGGAGCTACGCTTGGATCAGTCATGATCACGACAAGAAAACTTCTTCCTTCCCCCTGCGCGGTTGCCGGCAGATTGCAGACGATGAATATTTACATATGATTTGTCATCACGGTACTCGAGCAAGTGCCCGCAAGTGCCATTGCTATTCGGTTCGGAGTAGAAGACACTAGACAGCAACAAAAGAAGAAAACTAGCTTTCATTGGTCGACTTCCGAAGGAAAATTGGTGGGAGAAGTATTTGGCCAATGATGTACGACTTAGTTCCTCCAGATTGTCTTCTTTCCAACTACATTCCACTTTCACTCCCACCGCTCCCACCACCGCCGGGACGACGTTAGGAACTCTTCTGAGCTCGCAATTTCTCATCTTCAGCAAAAGGCACCCAGCAGCCAGCTCAAGGAAAACTTGGGACAAGGGTTATTGGACTTTAAAAAAATATTGAAAACATAGTTCCTTTGTAGCCCGATAAAAGACAGGATCTATTTTCTGATGTACACAAGCTTATGATTCCTCGACAGCACAGTTATCATTTTTTTCGAAAGATGATCTCTATCATTTTGATATCCGTGATCAGTTAAGTTGCATAGTAGGAAATCCCACCCCCCCAGCATGCTCCTTATTGGAATTTCTGAAATGTCAGTTCGCCATTTTGGATTTTGAGAACTTAAGTCCAAATTTGGAAATCTAAGGAAACAGTGACTTTAGAGTGAAAATTTTCAAACCATTCCCTTAAACGTGATTGAAGAAACGCCAGTAAGTGCCCTCAATCATATTTTTAAAATTGTATAGTTCCTATTGTCAATAAAATCAGTCTATTTACTATATAGGTTAAAATATCTAGTCTCGCTTGATCGGCTGAATAGCGCTATTCATTGATCCTCTGGTTTTACTTCTTCCATGTCTGTGGGAGGTAAAATTTCTATCGAAGGAGAGAATTTTATATCACTAGATACTTCTTTCTTAATTAATTTCTTTAAAATAATGTCGAAATTGTCACCTGTTACTTGTAATATGTTTATATTCAGGGGTCCCATATACCCCTTTGAGACCACATTCATTGAACATTTTCTTAAAAGAACAATCGTTATACAAAAATGAATATGAAATATTTGATATACATAACTTTGAGCCATTTGCCTTAACATGATTATTTATTGATTTTGTTGAGACCTATAAATGACACAAGCAAACTAACACTAACCATTTATGTCAGAACTAATACCAAAAAAAGAAATATTTTTCTTGTGAAATGTTTTGGTTTTATACACCTTTAATGGACTAAATATGTAAAAATGATTCCTACAGATGTTCACATTTGTTTATACATCACTTGTTCAATTTTGCAGGGCATATTTGAACCTCAGAAATTATTCTAGTTGATAATGGTGTAGTGAGTGAGTTCAAGCTAGTTGCTCTTTGAAAGTTTGACAGTTCTCATTGTAATTTTGCAACTATTTTTATTTTGGCAATGAGCAACACACCAAATCCCAAAATGTCGGCTCAGGAATATTGTTTGCGTTGGAAATATCACCATAGTAATTTACAGGTAACTTAATCAAATGTGTGTGTGTGTGTGTAAGTGTGTACTTTGCTGTGTATAGGTGTATTAATTTTCCTGAAATTTTTTTTATGGCTCTTTCAGCAAATGTTCTCTAACTTACTAGAACGTGAGTCTTATACAGATGTCACTCTTGCTTGTGAAGGAAAAACTTTAAGAGCCCACAAGGTAAAAGCTAAACAACCTGGTTAGACCATTTTTTTTTTTTAAATCAAAAAATATTTTAGTAAATGTAATTTTTTTTTTAAATTTGCATTTTTATAGATGGTTTTGTCAGCCTGCAGTACATACTTTGACAGCATTTTCTCTGAGTACTCAGAGAAGAACCCTATTGTTATTTTGAAGGATGTAAAGTTTATGGATATGAAATCTTTGGTGAATTTTATGTACCGTGGAGAAATTAATGTTCAGAATGTATGTTTGCCTTTTACATTCATAAAAAATTATTATGTTATCTAGAGCTATTAATTGCTCATGATTGCTACCTTTCCTACTTTCTAGTCTCATCTCTCATCGCTTTTGAAAACTGCAGAGGATCTGCGAATAAAAGGTCTAGCTCAAATGTCATGGCCAGCTGAAGGGCCTGGAAACGAGCAGATGAGAGAAGAAGGCCAAGGCAATGGTTCTGATGGCAAGTGGAAACGTGTATCAGAAGATAGTGCATCTTCTCAAGTGTCTGTCTCCAATGGATCAGAATCTCCCTCTATTAAAAGGAGGAGACCAAATAGCTACAGCCCTAAAGCAGCAAATGTAAGATTTTAATTTAGTTTCTGTCTTTTTAATATTTTAAAAGTTGAAGACACATGTTAAATGTCATCATTTAATTTTTAGGAATCTGGAGAAGATCAACCACAGTGGGATCAAGATGATTCTGAACCTGAAATAATATCTACTCCTGACACACTTGGGCATGATGATAGAAGCTATGGTAACATGGTGCCTCATAACACCTCCCAGGTACGCAAATTGGCCATGCTCATCATTTTAAAATATTTATTCGCTTTCAAGGAAAATAATGGTCTTTTCCCCATCTTTTTTAGGAAACATTTAATGATCATGAAGCAGATGGTGGATACAATAGTAAGTATACATACAAACCTTACTTGTTAATCCTGTCTCCCATTGAGACCTTACAGATTTATTTTTCATTCAGATGCAGGAGATGTGCATGACTCTCAGCCTACTATAGAACCTGTGCCACCACCACCTCCACCACAACCTCCAATCTCTTCAAATGCCCCTCTATCAGAAAGATTTCGTGATGTAATTAAAATGAATGACTATTTGGTTTCTGGACGGCGACCTCAGTTCTGGGAAGAAAATTTCACAAGAAATGTTATGGAAGCTATCAGAAATAAAGAAATAGAAATGAAAGCAGGTGCTGAAATTTTGGGTGTGTCCTATGGAACACTGTATGGTCGCTACAGAGAAGCCTTTGGCTGTCTGAAACATCCGTATAGGTTAGTGATGTTAATTTTCATACTGTAGTTTTGTGGATGTGTTTCAATTGCTTTGCTTCAAGTTATTGAGATGTCTTTTCCTTCAGGGTGCGAGATTTTTGGTCGGAACCCGGCCCGGCAGAGATTCTAGCAAAACTGCAAAGGAAGGAATTAACTCTCTTCAGAGCAGCTGAACTTTTAAATGTGACAGTTGCCACTCTCGCAAATTACCTGTCAACACTACGGCAGGATGAAGCATCCCCTTATACTCTGAGGGATAATTTGCTGAGAGACATGGATATAGGGAATCGTGATGGTATGTTAATGGGACACATGGAAGATGTGTACATGCCTCACCACCAACATATTAAACAAGAATCGCATATTGGTATGGGAGTCACTGTTGATGATCTGGATCCTCAAAACTCACATGGTACTGTGTAGAAGAAATTATCATTAATTTAGCTAATATTAAATCTTGTCAAAAAATTATGTCCAACAACTTGCTTGAGATGTGACTAATTGGGAGAAACAACAGTGTATGTGATAAAAAAAAAAAACTTCTGTGCCTTCCCAATGTTTTGAATTGTCACATGGATAATATTGTTTTAGACAAAGTGGTAGTACTTTACAAAAGTTCCTCTTTTCTTGTGGCTGCATGTGGAGACACATATGATAGTTGCTCTAGTATTGTAAGAAAAGTTCCAACCAGAAATTTTGGTAATTTTGTGATTTTGTGTAACTTATTTGTATACAAATTTGTATATTAATTTAGCTGACTATGGTATAGATCAATGCCCCACTGGATCCCCTTATATGATTTGGAAAGTAGTGTTTTGTGACCAGGATAGGTAAGTTCCTTTGTTATATCATTTTACGGCAATTCAGTACATGTCTCTGAGAAGCACCTCTGACCTTATTTCTGTTCATTAATTACTCAAAGGGCCATAATGTGTATCAAAGTTTTGCAAATTGTGAAAAATTGGAGGAAAACTGTAAATCTTTCATGGCGTGCATTGGCTCAAATTGATTACTGTAATCTTGATTATGCATGTCAATATTACCTAGGTAAGATATAAAAGGAACATGAAAGAATTAACGTGATAAAGCCAGGGAGATGTTCTTGAGTTCTTTAGAGAAAACCTTGTTACAACCCTAAACTTTACTTACAGCTGCCATGTACTGAATTAAAGTAGAGTGCCTTTGTTCCTCGTTTTATCATTAGTTCAAATACTTGACTTAAGCAATGAATACTAGCAAAGTAAGCTAAAATTAGATTTTGACATGAGTATTGCAACTTGAATGTTCAATGGTATTCCTCAAATTTAGTAAACTACTTTTGCAATACCTTTAATTAGCAATTAATGTGCTAGTCAACTGGGTACCAGCCCTTCATAATCAAGTACGAAAAGTAAAAATGGTTCATATTCATATTCCCACCAAAGTGAATCCTTCTACTCTTAAGGAAATATGTAGCTTGTAAAATTAAGACTTTTGAAATTGCTTAGCCACTATCACTGGTAACATCTTAATTTCTTTGTTTACCATTGAGTAACTTAACTTTGGTGATCATTTGAATAAGCATGTTGCAATACAGAAAATCTATAAAGAATCAGACAACCTTCAGTGGGCTTATCTGAGATCTTCAACCTTGACTGTGCTGGCAAACTCCGGTTGCTGCTAGAAATAGGATTAATACCATTATTACATAAATGTAGCATTCATTTAGCCTTCATTCACATTTTGTTCAGTTTATCTTGTGATCATATATTTTTATCATTTTGTTCACCTTTTGAGCAGATGAGCAATGTGCTGTTATTTATTACTTATATAATTTAAAGGAAAAAAGTTATTCTGTGCTCAGAAATGTAGGCACAAAGCTGTTTCGTTTGAAGTTGTGAGCAGATCTATATTTCCTTTTGTACTGTTAAGTATGAACAATTACCTATGAATCAGCAATCCCCCCCCTTTTTTTTCTCTCCCTCTCTTTTTGTTGGTAGAGATTTGAGAGTACTAACTACTTGTGCCTCAAAGGATTTCATTTTAAATCTTCATTCTGAATTTTAAAAAAAATTGTTTTATATATGTACAAATATATTGTTTTATGCATGAATGTAGTGCCAGGTCTGTTGGACACCTTTGCAATAGTTAAGCAAAAATCAAGAAATGTGATGGTTTATGCTGTATGATAAATTTTATCCCTTATTGATAATTTTGTTATTTATTTCAGTTAAGCTTGATATTTATAAGTGTTTCATTTTTTTTTTTAATGTTCTCGCAATCCTGTGAAGTTTATTTTCAATGGTATATTCTATGGCTTGATTAATTTCTTTCTATCCCATAAATTTTATGATACAAAACCAAATTGAATTTACCAATTTTGCATAGATAACATAGATAACCCATTTAATCCCATTCAGATGTTTTTTTTTTCTTACTATTCTGTTATACTGTTCAGCATTGTTTTGAAGCTGCTTAGTTGTATAATGATCTGTATTACAAACTACTTGATCAATATGTATTACTCACTAGCAAGGCCGTTTTGTCTTGATCACTATCATGAGTTCCTATGTGTCATTTTTTAAGTGATACTTGCCATACCTACTATATGATGCTTTCATTTCATGCATTCAATGTTGGAGACTTGTAGCCTAGACCATTAATTTTATTCATTCATTATTTGGCGATTGGTGCCTGTGCAATTGGGAGTATAGTATTGATCAACTTATTCCCATACATTTCAGGTACTGCATCATTTAACGGGTGAATCAGTAAATCTGTATACTGTTCATCTACACTCTGTCATTTCTCTCATCTCATGTAAGTTGCCTAATCATTTGCACTGTAAAATCCACAACTTAAAATCTAAACCTTGGATGTATTTTGAAGGAAGTGCAAATATTTACTTTCCACAATCTCAAAATGAATTAACTGTCACATCATGTACCTGACTCATATGAGAAGGAGCAGTCTAGTGTCAAGTTCCATACTGAACATGCCTCATTCATTTTTCTCAATACATCACAATAAATGCCATTGATCTGTTTCTGATAGCCATAAATTGTTGAATGGATACTATATTCTCAAATGTATAATAACTGGAATCTAGAAATGGATAGGCTGCATGGTGCTATTCTTTGAAATACTCTAGTTCTTGTTGAAAAACACCACCTGAATTTGTTTAGATAACAGGCATTATATTGAACATCATAATTAATGCTTAAAAAATACCGATATTTAATATTCATGAGAAAAGTTACAAAAGAAACAACAAAGTCTGAATATCTCTTGTCAATTTTTTTTTTCCTGGGAGGGTAGGGTTGGTGAAAGAGGGGCGCAATTACAATTGATATTAAATTCTGGAAGAATGACCAACATTTTCTTCTATTATTTATTTTAAGCTTATGGCTTGGTGTGCCGCACTGTGTCTTCCTGGACTTGAATAGATAATGTCATTCAGTGCAGCTCATGAAGTCTTCTATATGTATGTGATTTGCTGCTGTAAGCTTTATTTTATACTTTGTGCTAGAAGCAATATTGTTGCACAGTATTACAGAATTTTATTGAGTTAGAAAATGTAAGGTGTAGCTTATTCTAGATATTTAAGACATAGTTTCTGTATATATTTATTGTAGCTATTACTGCATTTATAAACTATCTTAAGTTATATATTTGTTTCTTCATGCTTTTGAAGTTGCAGAATATTTATTTTGTTGTATTGTTCTTGTTTTCAAAACAGATATTCTAAAGTTATTTTATAAAAATCAAGCAGTCATATGACTACTCCCCTTTACCAGCTATATCTTGAATAATTTTAGTTGTCTCATTCTTAAACCTGTCACTTTTAGTGACAGACTGGAAAATAGATTTTGCATTGACAAACAGCAAACTAGCATAATTGTTACTACTCCTTTGTTATGATAGAAACTCTAACATTCCTTAGATTACAAAGTGTTGAAGTGTTCATTTTTGGCTCATAACGAGAATAGACTGGAAATTTAAAGTAAGCACCAAAGCTTACTACTTTTGTCTTCTAAATTGAACAGTGCTTTCTGCCATCGCACCAGAACTCTTTTTGACCTGAGTAGACCATTTTAATTGATGTTCCCATGTTCTCTATTGCATTATTTTTCGAGTAGGAGCACAACTGAAGAAGTTTTCCCCGGTGTAAAGCCTCAAAATAATTTTAAAAATAATTAATGGCAAATAAACCAGTTTGTTTTACAATATTAAATATTTTGTGGTTGAGGGTTTCTTTCTACTGTCCAAAGTCTGTATTTATAATTGTACTCCCAACCTCATCTGAAGTGATCAGCCTTGTTATGAACAGCACTGTATATTCTTGAACAGGCCTGACCTGATCTATCTAGACCTTAATATGTCGAAAATTGTCACTGTTAAGGTGTTAGCACTCTCTTAAGATTTTTTTGTAATTTATTTTTAAGAGGGTCTGTTTGAAATGGCAGCAGATAATGTGCATCTATTTGTATCTGTATGTATCTAACCACATTCGAAAGATATATATGCATGTTTACTTTTGAACGTTGTTTCAATTATCCTCCAAATCCTCTCCCCTTGCCTCTCTTGGCTATGGCTTGAGCCCGCGACGGGCCTTGCAGACCTCAGTAGACAAGTGGCGCGGCTGGTCATCACATGACACGACACAGACCGTTTGGAGTTGCTCCGCGGAGGAGGCTGGGCTGGGCCAGCGGGCAAATGTGCCAACAATGGACCAAACGTGGGCCCGGCCCGGCCCGACAGCTCAGCTTCTCCATCTCTCTCCCACGCGAGCAGTCAGCCTGCCTAGGGGGCCCCGCCCCGCCCCGCCCCGCCCCGCCCCAGGCTCTCTAGGCCTTTCACACTAGACCAGATGAGATGGCCGAGACGAGGCAGGCGAAGGTCAGTGGCTCAGTTCAGTTTCCGCGCACCCCACACCACGACCCCAAAAATGTATTTGAAGAGAGAAGGGTTTCGACCCTTGACGCGCAACCACGACTGCCACGCCACGACCTCGAGGCTCGAGGTGCCACCCTTAACTGCCCCCACCACGACGGCTCAGCGTCCACCCGAGTGTCACAAGGACCGCGTTAGATGGCGCAGTCTTCTACGCAAACTATCATGGGAAACGGAAGCCAATCACGAGGACGAGCGGACGACTCGGCGTCGCTTTGGGAAACGTTGAGAAGGACGGCAAGGAGAACACGCCACAACATCTTGACGTGGTCGGACAGGGCACGTCCACCTGAAACACGAAACTATAATCGATGGAAGAAGTTCCAGCAGAGGTCGGGGGAGAGCGGGAGGGGGGTCAGTTTGTGCATTATTTGGCCAAAGAGTTCTTGGCCGCACCGCAAGACAGACACACGGGGACGAGGACTGGAACCGGTTGGTGGCTCAACCGGTTCTAACCGATTGTACGAGTCGGTTGTTTCTACTAGAAAGCACGCACGACGCAGAGCGCCTGGCGAAACCGCAGACAGCTGGCCACACTTAGCTACAATACAAGGGACAAGCGAGGTGCCCCCCCCCCCCCCCCCATGGGCTACCAAGAAGATTCGGTAGGGACTCGGATAAAACTTAGAGAAAACAGACCCGGCCCAGCAAGTTCCGCCCGGTGAACGAAGCGATACTGCACCGCGTGCAGGCGCGCCTGCGGGTTGCCTAACCACGCGGGCACCACAGCACCAAACAGGTTTGTATCGACACCTACCTTTTATAAAGGGGGCCACCGGCAGAAGGATTCAAATAAATTATTTGCCTCTTCAGCGTGGGAGTTGACATTTGACGTGTTTTCTTCGTTGATACTGCATTCTTCATAGGGTACTGTAACCCGGCCCGGCCCGCCCGCGGCTGTCGCGCGGAGCAGAGCGGACACAAACAGAGGCAGGGCAGGGCGGCGGCGGCACGTGCAGCGCGGACAAGAACATTTAGCATGTTTCGATTACGCTTTCGCCTGGCGGGCTTTTTTACCCGCGAGGCCAAAATTC
This sequence comes from Frankliniella intonsa, assembly GCA_033675135.1. Classification (NCBI taxonomy): domain Eukaryota; kingdom Metazoa; phylum Arthropoda; class Insecta; order Thysanoptera; family Thripidae; genus Frankliniella; species Frankliniella intonsa. Next base: position 15,300,475 of record CM066256.1, on the reverse strand, counting down.
CAGCAGAGTTGCACATATTTGAACTTGCGCTTGAACCTCTTGATCGATAAAGCTATCGCTTAACCTTCGGCGCGTCTGTTGTGATGGATGTGCCGTCTAGGGCCTAGCTAGTTTTCGTCATGGGAGTGTTCTCAAAGTCGCACACGAGGCGGGCCACGCTGATGTGTGTGTGTGTGTGTGTGTGTGTGTGTGTGTGTGTGTGTGTGTGTGTGTGTGTGTGTGTGTGTGTGTTGCGCCTGCGTCGGAGTCTGCGCTGCCAGAGGGTAAAGCACGGGAAATATATGCGCCGGGGGGCAGAGGGGGCTGATCGGGGAGGTACGAGTGAAAGCGATACTGTGGGTTTCAGGAGAGAGAAGAGTAGAGGAGGGGGACTGGAAGATGGGCCTTTATAGGTGTCAGGTCAGGTCTGCGTGGCGGAGGGCGGAGGCCGCCACTGGGCGCGCGGGGGGCAGGGGGAGCGGGGAGAGAGGGAAGGGCACATATCCGTGTGCGCGGAGCCCGACCCGTCTCGGCCCGACCCGACCCGGCCCGACCCAGCCCGGGCCGGCTCCGTGCCGCGGCCGACTATCCCAATAGCGGGGCCGGAGCAGACGCGACCGGGTAGTGGCCGACGGCGGTACTCATATCGACGCGCAGGGCAGGGCTCGCTGCCGCCGAGCCCGCGAGAACCTGGCGGGTGGCTGCGAGGCGAGGCGCCGCGCGCTCCACGAGGAGGACGACACCGTCAGGCTGGTGGAACACCCCTGCACCTGCACCTGCACCTGCATCTGCACCTGCACCCGCATCTGCACCTGCACCATCATGGGCACCAGCAGCAGGTGCGTCCCGCCCGCCTCGCGATACTGGGAGTCCAAGTGTGCGAATGTCGCTCACTAGCAGGTAAATGAATAATTCCACACACTTGTAGATGAGCGAATGCTCATTGACAGCCTTGAAGATACGGAAATGGGCGAGGCAGCATGCGAGGCAGCCTAGTGCAGGTGGCATTCGGTGTCACTCTAGCCCCTGGTGCCCCGGGGAATACTTGACCAGAGAGCGCTCTGTTAGGTCCACTTATATTCTTTACCTGAGTGTCTCTGTGCTCGACATATATTTATCTATTTGTAAATTAGCAGCGGGAACACAAGGTGCACCTCTGTCCTCTGTTATCAGGTGCAGATTAATGTCCTCTCGGACCTGAGGACCTGAGTGGGGGAGAGCCGTCGCGTCACGAGGAGCGAAACCATCAACTCCTTGCAAGCAAACTGCCCTCGCCTCGCCATGCTGGTAATCCCCGCCAGACTGGGGTGGCTTACGAAGCACTCCTCGGAGGTAAGAGCGCGCATGAAACAGTTGCCGTGTCGAGATAACGCTCTATTCAACGCGTTCAGCGTTCAGAGCGATTCCCTTTATCTCGATCGAATGTGTCAAGAGTTGTTTCCGTGCGGTCCCGCAAATCGCCGCACCGTGCGGCCGGGCCCGGCCGGGCCGGAAGCTCTTGGTCTGCCCCGCTGCCGTGCGGAGCGGAATGCAGGCAAATTGCTGACGAGCATTCATTTGTCCGTCTAAAGCGGGCAAGGCCCGTCGGACCTCGTCACGCGATCGCGATCAGCCCGGGAGCGACGCGCGGGAGGGAGCCCGCGGGAGGGAGCACACCGGCCGACACCCGCCCGCGGGAGGGAGCACACCGGCCGACACCCGCCCGCGGGAGGGAGCACACCGGCCGACACCCGCCCGCGGGAGGGAGCACACCGGCCGACACCCGCCCGCGGGAGGGAGCACACCGGCCGACACCCGCCCGCGGGAGGGAGCACGCCGGCCGACACCCGCCCGCGGGAGGGAGCACACCGGCCGACACCCGCCCCCAACGCGTAATGCTTTCAGCTGGATTAGTACGCGCGGGGTGGCAGGCGACGTATCGGTCGGATGTTTGAACAGAGAGTCAGCAAACACAATAATGCCGCATTAAGAGGCGCGTCCGCGGTGGAAACGAAGGACGCCGTCGCGGACTACGCGGGGAGGTGGAGCAGGGTCGCGGTCTAGGCTAGGTCTGGGAGGGGAGGGGAGTGGGGCGGAGCTGGTACGGTCATGCGCGCCCTGAGGCGGCGCGGCGTGCTGTATCAGCCGCGGCCCAGCCCAGCCCAGCCCAGCCCTGTCGCGCCCGCGTCCAGCCCAGGCCAGGCGGGAGGGAAGACCAGGACCAGGCAGTAGTGCATCGCCAGGGCGGCCTGGACGGGACGGGACGGGACGGGCAACATGGGCTGGAAAGTCGTGCCGCAGGTGGGTGGGATAGCTCAGCACCTTGCACCGGGGGGGAGGGGGGGCAGAAAACACGTGTTTTCTGTGTTCCAGGGGGTACAGGGCGGGGCCTGACGCGTGTGTTTGTGTGTGTGTGAGCAGCTGCTGGTGGCCATGGCGGCCTCGCTGGGCTACATGACCATCGGCCTGGTGCGGGGCTGGTCCTCGCCCGGTCTGCCCTCCATGCTGGACCTCAACCCCGAGCTCGTCCCAAACGATGAGATCGTCTCCTGGGTCAGTAAGTATACCTCCGCATTTTGTACAAGTATGGAACGCAGTTAATTTAATTTTTTTTCGAGCGCAAAAAAAAAATATATGTTTAATATTGAGATTAAGCGCGTGCGTTAAAATTCACCACGCCGCCTCTGAAGGCAGTTTTCTTCGCGCTCGTGTAGTTTTGAACGGCTGGTTCTTCGCACGGTCCGGCAAATTTCACGCGGCGACGAAGTGTAAGGCGGCCGCGGTCCAGGAGGCCGCAGAGTAACTCTAGTCGTTGCGAGGGCGAGGGTTTGTGATTGGAGGCGACGTGTAGATTGGCCGCGCAGCTCAGCGCAGTGCAGAGCAGAGCCACCGACGCGCGCCGGGCCGGCTAGTGGCTCTCGCCCCGCCCCGCCCCGCCCCGCCCCGCCCTCTCCTCCAGCGCCCTCATGAAGTGCCCTGCCCTGCCCTGCCCGCAGGCGCCGTGCCCCCGCTGGGCGCCATGTGCGGCTCCCTGGCCGTGGCGCCCGCCCTGCAGCACCTGGGCCGCAAGCGCTCGCTCATGCTGGCCGCGCCCGTGTTCGTCACGGGCTGGCTGCTCATCGCCTTCGCCACCTCCTCCGCCATGCTCATCTGCGCGCGCGTCATGTGCGGCTTCTGCGCCGGCCTCGTCACCCCGTCCGCGCAGGTCTACGTGAGTCTACGTCAGTCACAGCCAGGCACCAGTGTTGCCAGAAAAGTAGGCAATAAGTAGCCCAAACACAGAGGAGTAAAGCGGGATGCATCTGCGCCTGCCGGCTCGGCAACATGTACGCGCCTGTGGTAGGGTGCTGCCTAGTGGGCAGGCGGAGATGCAGCCCGCTTTCCTCCACTGTGTTTGGGCTACTTATTGCCTACTTTTCTGGCAACACTGGCACTGCAACAGGAATCACAAACTAAAACATACACTGTGAAACCCGGGTGTTCCCTGACAGCACGACTTAGTCGCTTGCCTCTAAAAATGGAAAACCCTTTTGTCGCGCTGCCACAGCACACCTTAGTAGCCCCCATGTAAAAACACCTTTGGTTTCTGTAAGTTCCTCCCACTGCATGGTATTGATGGGCTAAATCCCCACAGCTCTTTACATATCCAAGGTCCAAGGTGTGCAGGAACAGCGCACCTTTCCCGTGTCTTCCCATGGAGCCACAGGACCCAAAGGTGTTCTACATGGGAGCGACTAAGGTGTGCTGTGGCAGAGCGAATAAAGGTGTGCCATTTTAGGAGGCAAGCGACTAAGTCGTGCTTTCAGGGAACACCCAGGTTTTACAGTGTACGCTTTACTCCGGCCCGCAGGTGAGTGAGAGCGCGCACGCCAAGACGCGCGGCATGCTGGGCTCGCTGCCGGCGCTCTTCATGGCGGGCGGCGTGCTCATCTCGTACGTGCTGGGCACGTGGCTCACATGGCGCTCGCTGGCGCTCGCGTCCGCCTCCTTCCCCGCGCTGCTGTTCCTCTGCCTGCTGCCGCTGCCCGAGTCGCCCGCCTGGCTGCTGTCGCACGGCCGCGTCGACGAGGCCAAGGCGGCGCTGCGCTGGCTCAAGCGCACGGCCGACGTGGCCGCCGTCGAGCTCAACGTGGTGCAGCGGGCCGACGGCAAGGTGGCGCCCTCCACCCTGGCGGCGGGCTCGGGCGAGCGCGAGCGCCGCCTGTCGGAGCTGACGGAGCGCTCGCCGCGGCCGCCGCGCTCGCCGCCCGCCGCGCTCTCCACCGACGAGGAGCTCGACGCGCACGCCGACAAGGAGATCGCGGACATCGCCGCGGACGAGCGGAGGCGCTCCATCGTCATGAAGAGGCCCACGGAGGGCGACCTCTCCCTCAAGGTACTTGTCAGGCGCACCGCACCACCACCGTGAAGAAAAGGTAAATCTCGCAGATGTGCGTAACTCACCAGCATGGCACTTGTCGCCAGTCCTTCCTGCGCCGCCCGGTGCTGTACCCCTTCGGCCTGTGCCTCGCGCTGCTGGGCTTCCAGCAGGTCAGCGGCATCGACACCGTCATCTTCTACACCGTCGAGATCTTCATGGCCAGCGGCGGCTCCGTCAACGAGTACCTCGCCACCATCCTCATCGGCGTCGTGCAGCTGGTGGGTGCATATACTTGCCCATGTTGCAGTGAGGCTCACATAACGCATGCCCAGCCTGCACAGTTAAAAAGGCCGCAAATTAACAGTAAATTTGTTGTTAATTTTCATAGCGACAAGTATTATTGCTGTATAACAACATAACTTGTAATGCAACAACGATGTTGTCAAGTAACAACAAAAGTTGTCCACCAACAGCAAAATGTATCCAGTAACATTTAAAACAAGTTGTTCAGTTACAACAAAAGTTGTTCACGTACAACAAATCTTTTCCAGTTACAACAAAACTTGTTCAGTTACAACAAAACTTGTTCACGAACAACAAAAGTTGTCCAGGAACGAGAATTTTTTTCCTTTTCAATTCAACAAACATTGTTGTTTTGCAACATCTTGTGTTGTTCTCGAACAACATTGGCTGTTCTCGAACAACGTGCCTGTTGGCCAACAACACGGTCATCACAAAAAAGAGTTGTTTTTAACAGTGTGGCCCTGCTTACCCTGCCTAGGTGTGCACGATGCTGTCGGTGCTGGTGATCGACAGGACGGGGCGGCGGCCGCTGCTGCTCGTGTCCGGCGCCACGACGGCGCTCGCCATGGCGCTGGTGGGCGCCTACTTCTACCTGCACGAGCGCGGCCGCGCCGACGGCCTCGGCCTGCTGCCCGTCGCCTCGCTCGTGCTCTTCATGGTGGGCTTCTCGGTGGGCTACGCCAACATCCCCTTCCTGCTGATGGGCGAGCTGCTGCCCGTGCGCCAGCGCAGCGTGCTCAGCTCGCTCGCCGGCTCCTTCAACCTGGGCACCATGTTCGTCGTCATCAAGACGTACCCGCAGCTGCGGCACGCCATGGGCACGGACGGCACCTTCTGGCTGTACGCCGCGCTCTGCCTGGCCTCGTGCCTGTTCGTCGCGCTGCTGCTGCCCGAGACCAAGGGCAAGACGCTGGACGAGATCGAGCACTACTTCGAGGGCAAGCACCAGCGCGCCAAGGAGAAGCGCAAGGCCAAGCTGGCAGCCGCCGCCGCCCCCGCCGAGAGCGTCAGCACCAAAGTGTAGCGGGGCGGGGCGGGGCGGGGCGGCCGCCACCCGCGCACTGCACGGAGGTCACGATGCGATGTCGTCTGGAGCCTGCAAGGGTGAAAAAAGGCTACACTGTAACTCGAATGGAATCAAATGTGTCACCAAAGTTAGCGACAAATTTGTCGCCATTTTTGGAAGCTTCCCTTTTTTGTGCCTATAATCTCGGCAACAAATATGGTGACAAATTTGATACCAGTCTGGGTGACAAAGTCTCGAGTTTAGTCAACATTTGTGGCAATATATGTCTATCGTCCTCTTGGGAAACAAATGTGTCACCCTCATGGAAACATGTGTTGCCTAGGATTTGGGAAGTTTCCAAAGTCTGCATGTTCATTAATGGTGATACATTTGATTCCATAAGATGTTTTCGTCGCCATAAAATGGAAACAAGTGTTTAGGTAAAAAGTACAGTGTACGTAATATCCGCACGGAAACCGCAAGGGCGACGGTCAACAAATCGTAATCGAACTCTACGACGATTCATCGAATGCCTATTGAGATACTGTCTGAACGTCCCGATCATCAATACCCATATTTAAATGTTTACGCACTGAGTGCGAAAAGTAATCTGTGATTATAAACGCAATGCAAAAATAATAATTATAATATAAACCTGTAAAAACTCTAAGCGGCAGGTGCTAAGCGAAACGCCGCTTAAATCATGCATGGCATAGAGCTGCTGTAATATAACTGAATATAGTACCTGACATACCAATGGACTCATTAGCAGGTGAAAAGTTCCCCTCTCCCTCCCACCCTCACCATGTGCAGCCGGGCGGGCATTCCCTCTGGGCATGGGGCAGTGACGGCGCGCGGAGCTACTCCCTACGCCCCGCAGCCGAGTGCCGCCCTACTGGCGCTACTCCGCGCGCGGGGTCACCGCAGGGCGGGACGCGACGGACAGGGCAGCCGGGCAGGGAAGGCCAGGGCCAGGCCGCCGAAGGGAAGGCCGCGAGCGAGCAGGCCGACAGACGGTCCGTCCGGGCGGGCGGACGACCAGCGCTGCAACAGCTCGTCGGAGGGAGTCGCGGCACCACGCCGCGCCACGCCGCGCCACGCCACGCCACGCCACGCCACGCCACCGCGGGACGGGAGGAGGCCGTAGGCTAGAGCCGCTGCCCGGCTCGGCTCGGCTCACAGATCGCGCCGCGGCCGCGCCTCGCCTCGCCTCGCGTCCCGTCTCGCCGCCGCCCATCGGCAGTCAGCCCGCGAACGCCGCGCCACGCGCAAGTGCCGCGCCCACGGTGTAGCACCGCACCGCACCGCACCGCACCGACAGAGTGACCACGCCGTGACAGATCGACTCGCAGCGTGACACGCCGCAACGCTACAACAGAGGTGAGTCCAAAGGCAACGGGGGAAACAGCTCGGGCAATCCGCCTCAGACACGGCCTGGGGCAACCCGGGGTAATTTATAGCAGGTAATCCAGGGGTAAATCGTTGAACTCGAGTGCGAGATCTCACTGCAGTTCACCCCATGCCGACAGGGGCGTTGGACGGGCAGGCGATCGTGCCGCGGAACTTTGACATGACTCTATCACGACACGTGACACGTGACAATAGCAATAAGTGCGGGCGCTTTGTAGTTGAAGGGACGCTCCCGCCCGTGCCGCGCGTGGCCAGGCCCAGACCCAACAACGAAGACCCGCGCCGCGGGGCTCCGAGGAGGGGGGCAGGTAAGGCGGCCTAGGCGCCGGGCGCCGTCGCGTCGGCGACTCGCGCGACTGCCGAAAAGCCAAACACAAGTCCATCCCGCGCGCTTTGTACCGGGTGACAGTGGCGTTGCCCACAGTACAGTCGCGGCAGCAATAACAGGATATGCGCTGCGAAATATGTTGGTCAACAGAGCAGGCGTGCGCGCGTGTTGTGTTCAGTACAGGCCTGGCCGCAGTGTCGCGCGCGTGCGGTCCTTGCGTAATAACCCTGCAGGACGGAGTTCCTCGCGGCAGCCATGGTGCGCTGCCAGCTGGGCGGGGCGGGGCGTTGTACATGGGGGTTACTGCCCTAGCTGGGCCGGACTGCCGGACTGGGGTGCACGGGGAATGACTGTTAAGGATGCAGGGGAACACGGGGTCGTAAAGGAGTGGAAGAAGTAGCCCTCAAGGGCGCGGCGCGCGCGTGAAACACGATAAGGAAGTGCGGTGCTCGGCCCCGCCGCAGCCACCTGGATTTGCCGTCTGTCTGGCCGTCCCGTCCCGCGTTATCTACCCCTGCGGCTGCTCACTATTAGAGCGCGACACAGAGTCGCATGACGAAGAGAGAGAGAGACAAAGGATCGCACAGCAGCGTCGAAGAAAACGGGAAGATACAATTATTTTTAAAGGAGAAGAAAGGATTTCCTTTTCGTTTGACACCTCGAGTCTGCGGTTCAATCTGTTTATTTGCTCTCGCACTTTATTGTTTATTTTTATTCCACTCTGGTGCGTGGTCGGGCTGTGCATACGGCGGTCGGTGCACTCACACCTACACACACACACTCACATATAATACCTAAAGCTGCTCTCGGGGGAGAAGTTAACCGGATAGAGGGGGGGGGGAGAGAGGGAGAGAGAGAGAGAGAGAGAGAGAGAGAGAGAGAGAGAGAGAGAGAGAGAGAGAGAGAGAGAGAGAGAGAGAGAGAGAGACCACATGCAGGACACGGGAGAAGGAGGAAGAGGGGAGCGAGCCGCAGCGGGTGGGGCGGGGCGGGGCGGGGCGGGGCGGGGCGGGAGTCAACATTGGAGCGGCCGTGGCGGTGGCTTTTATAAGTCAGGGTCAGCTATACGCAGAGCAGAGCTCCTCCGGCGCGAGGCTGCCCCGCCGCCCCTCTGGCAGAAGGCCGCTGTCGCGTCGCCGCAACGGCCTTTCTCTTCCTTGTAGAAAATTAAAAATAAAAAAAAAGTGCGGCTTGAAAATTGAGACCCGACGCGGCGAGAGGGCGCGAAATATGAGTTCTGATGTGTTTCCGCCGAGTAGAAATATTTTCGCGAAGGTTGACGACGAATTTGTGCGAGCACGTGCGCGGCAGGGCCGCAGCCACTGTAATTGTTGTTTGTCGTTTGACAACATATTTTGTGACAAACTAGTTGTGTACAAATATAAACAAAAACTCTGTCAACTAGACAAAATAATCATCAACGAGTAGATTGTCATTTGAATTCAACAAAGATTTATCAAACTACAACTAATTAATCGACAATAAATTTTGTCACTGATGATAATTATTTAGCTGTGACGTCTGAGAGGCTTTTAATACGTGACCCTTCTTTTACGGCTCCTGACAAATTGTTAGTCTTGGGTAAATGACAAGTTTGTCACGTTCCACTTTTATCCGGATAATTTCTGTCAAAAGACAGGTTTTTTTTCTTACAGTGAGGCCTAGCCGTCGAGTAGCTAGTCCTCCCCCACTGTTAAACCAAATAGTCATGTGACGATGAATATTTCGTCACAAGAGCTGTGATGAAACAGTCGTCACATGACATACATTTTCGTCGCTTGACATGAATCTTTCGTCACACTGTGATGAACCATTTGTCATGTGACGAACCTTTCAAAAGTAAACTTTAGCACCGACTGTGTCGTAGTGACGACTTAAAATTTTACAGTGCCCTCCCCCCTCAAATTATTACAGCACAGCAGCTCGTCCGGATAAGAGACGTGATAACTAATGGACGGCTGAGTCCTCTTTTTGGAGTGACCCTCAGCGGCGGGCCGGGGGGCAGGGGCCGGGCCGGGCGCTGGCCTTGGCTCTGCTTCATGGTCAGCCCGCCCGCTGCTCAGCCCGGCTCAGCGCTTGCTTGGGCCCCAGCCGGCCGGCCGGGTGGGCCAGCTCTGCTGGAGTGTCAGCTTTCGCCTCGATACACGGCTCGGCTGGCCGCGGGGCCGCACCAAGCTCCGCGTCCTCCGCGCGTCCTTTCCGCGTCCGCGGCACCGGCACCCCGCCCCGCCCCGCCCCGCCCCGCCCCGCCCGGATACTAAAAATGTTCCACCTCCACGTGCTGACTCACAGTACTTGCTCGTGGGGCTCTGATGGTGGGACACCCGGGAGGCCCCCAGGGCCCCGCTCCTGTTCGAGGCCCCACCGCACGGAGGGCCTCCAGCGGGGCGGCGCAGCCCTCCTGCCCGAGCGGAGCCCCCAGCCCCGCCCCGCCCCGCCCCACCACGCAGCATGACTCACTCAAGTGCACTGCGTAGATGCGCGCGGGGCGGGGTCGAGCCGGGAGGCGTATGAGGCATGCACTCGATAAACGAGGTGCCATAATCCAACATCACCAGTGACTCTGGGGTAAAAAAAGACGAACAGCAGGAGCTTTGTTTGCGTGGGGTCACCGGTCACCACCGACGATGGTCTCCCTCCACGCTGCAGTGTGGCACGACTAACATCCGCTATTCTGTTTGCAGGACGCCGCGGCGGGGCGGACATGGCACGGGACTGACACCGGCTTGACCTCTTCCTATCCTCTCACCGTAAGTCAGACCTTTGTTGCTGAGGGAGCCTCGCGAGCGAAGCTCATGGCATTTCTCTGGCTAAATTTTTCCAAGTGTCGGCTCGGAAAAAGTTGTATGCAAGATATACTTTTTGGGTCGTTTTGAAGCCTACTAGGGAGGGAACAACATATTGAAAGCTAGCGTCAACACTGGTAAAACAAATGTTTAGTTCTATACACCACTTGATGCATAGCTCCTAATGTATAATACTTAAACACTATGTCATGCACAGTTCTAACTAAACATTAGTTGGTGTATAGTTCTTAAACATTTAGCAAGTGTATAGTTGACTAAACACTTGGGATGTCGTCGCATCCCTATGCTTTGACATGGAAAGCCTCGTCCAAATGCATACATCTAAACATCACGAAACGTTTAACATCTAAACATCTACGAAGTGCATAGTTGTTAAATATGTAAAGTGATGTATAGTTGACACTATACACCATTTGATGTATAGAAGTGGAACTTAAACACCATGATGCATAAAACTTAAACATTTGTTTTACCAGTGAAGTCTTCTTTTTGGGAAGCTGTCGAGGTGCACCGCGCGGTTGGGACTTAGTCGGAACGAGCTGAGCTCGAGGCTAGTTTTACTGACGTCCCGGGGCCGGGGCCGGGGCCGGGGCCGGGGCGGCGCGACCGGAACGCCCTGTGATGGCGTCTCTATAACGTCGTGGAAGTCCGAACATCGATCGAGGAGGCCTACCCCGTGACGGGCGCCGCGGCCGCGCCCCTGGCCTGGCGGAGGGCATTAGTTTCTTGCTGTTTCACGGCGCCCCGACGGCAGGGTTTTACCAGCCCTTAACATTTTCTTTTGGTTTGTCCTTCAAATAACCGGGGGAACCATGAAACAAAAAGAGACCAGGGCGATAACGGCTGCCACAAAAGAGTCCACGCAACCCGCGGGACTCAGAGGCTCATCACCGGGAGGGGTCGGGGCGGGGTCACCGGCGATGAGTCTCCCCCCGCGGGGTAGGCCACCCGCGGAAGATGAGGCACTGGAGGCGGACTGGAGGCGGCCGCGGTGCGATGGGGGCTGATGAGCTGGGCAGGGGATAGGGGCATCCCAGCCTTGTTGACGTGACCGCATCACGCTGTGACGTCACTTGCCCTCCAAATGCTAACCGGATCGCCCCCTGCTCGCCAACCCCCTGTAAAGGGTGGCATGCCGCCCCGCCCCGCCCCGCCGCGCCACCGCTGCCCCGCGGGCCCCGCCTTGGGTCCAACCCCTATTAGCACTGTAACTCGATTTGTGTGACATGGTGCCGCGGACGCGGACGGGCAAGTTCCGCGCCACGTCCCCCCACCCCCGCGGAGAGGGTGGAGCACAGGAGGGGCGCGGGGAGAAGCAAGAAAAGAAGGGGGATAGAAAAAAATCTGGACTTTGGGTAACTAGGCATTATAAAAAAGGTATTATTGAATTTGGAAAAACCTCAACTCGGCTTAAGAGTGACTCACATTTAAATTAATTTCCCGTCGTTCTTTTCCATTTACCTCGAAACACTATCCTGCGCCGACTCGGCTCGGGTAGCAGTGTGTTAAAAACAACACTATATAGGCCCTAGAGGCGGATCAGCAGCATCAGGCCTAGCTCGGGCTGGCTGCCTGCTGATCTCGCCCGCCGCCGCCCCACCCCGCCCCGCCCCGCCCCGCCCCGCCTAGTCAAGTTCAGGGCCGCGCTCAGCCCAGCCCAGCCCAGCCCACGCGAGGAGTGGCGGAGGGTGGCGTGCCGATCGGGGCGCTATCCTCGCAATAAATAATGCACTGGCGAGCAGACGGCTGGCGGCCGAGGTGGCGATGGCCCCCAGGCCCGGCGAGAGCGAGAGAGAGGGGGTAAATAAAAACAAAGAGAGAGGGACAGAGAGGGAAAGGAAAATGGGAGAGAAAAGAAAGGAAGAAGAGCTCGGGCAGGTAGGGAGAGGGTTGTGGGGAGGGTTTCAGTGAGCAGAAAAAACACAGGCGAAGCCTGGCTTCCCTGCTGGGGCTGGTTAATTGAAACGAGGGTTGTGCAGAACGCGTCGTATTCCCGTGCACGCGCTGCTACAACTCCGCAGGTACAATTTTGGGGGGGGGGGTCTGCCTCTACAACCCTCGTGTGCCCTCGTGGTGGCCGCCAGGCGACTCCGCGTCGCATGACCGAACTCCTCCCCTACCACCGTCACCTTTGCGTGCTCCACCTAAGATTTCTCATTTTCCCCCCCTTTGCTACTTTGCTAACGAGTTCACGGAAACATTACTGCCTGAGGAAAATTGAAAGCGACACGATAGCTGCACTTTTCGCCATCTCTCTTCCCTCCCGGAAGGGTGAGGTGAGGTGTGAGTGGGTCGGGGCGCCTTGAACAGTGGACATGCACCCAGAAAAGTGTTTCCTTGAAAAAAACATTAGGAAAGTTTTTCTTAAATTCAAAGAAATGCCATTGTTTTGACGTCAATATTCCCTTAACTTTAAGAATTTCCCTTGAAATAAGGTAAACTTTTCTTGAAAATAAGAAAAACATTTCTTTATGTTCATTTTAGGCAAATTTCCTTGATTTAAAGAAAAAAACTGTAACGCAAGGAAATTTTTCCTAGTTTTAAGGAAACAATTTTCTGGGTGTGGGAGAAAAAACAAACAAAAGTGCGTTATGGGGGTGTTAAAATTTGTAGAAAGTAATAACCTTGGCAAATGCGTTTAAAATAAAATGCCTTCGGCAGTTTTAAGGCATTTGCAAGTGTTTGATTGACAAAGGGACGTCGCACGCTGAGCAGCGACGCAACTGGCGTCGCACTGACGTCGCAAACCGCCCGGCCCCGACCCGCCCCGCCTACATTATACAGGTCCATGTTTAACGAGGGCCCTTCTGATTATCTGTGTGCAAGCAGCGCTTTACCGCGTTCGGAAGGCCCCGCGCCCCGCCCCGCCCCGCCCCGCCCCGCCCCGACATGCCCAGCCTGGTGGTAAGTACACTCCGGCCGATAAGGTAACCTGAAACTCTATCCTCCCGCTTGGTTACGCGGCGTACGATTATTTATTTTTTGTGACATAGATCAGTCGGATGTGTAGAAGGTCACGGTCACGGCTTCGTTACGAAGTTGTTATTAGCCCCGCCCCGCCCCGCCCCGCCCCGCCCCGCCCCGCCCCGCCCCGCCCCGCCCCGCCCCGCCCCGCCCCGCTCGCTGCGCGCCATCGCACGTCCGTGCGGCACGCCACAGCGCTGTGTTGTTTCGGGTTTCAGTCGCGCCGCGCCGGCCCTCGCGACTACAGGTATCGACGGGTATCGCAGACCGCGTAGAGATACGTATTGATCCGTTCGGTATCGAACTGCTGTAATTCTATCGTCAGCATCGCTCTCCAACTTCTCGCTCGCCGAGCCAGGTACACCGGAATACGGCGGCGTGCGGAGGGCGCCGGCACCATAACCACGGCCAGTTTGAGAGTTTGCGCCGTGCCCCCCCCCCCCCCCCACCTCTCTCTATCTCTCTCGCACACTCCGCCGGACCAAATGACACACGAGACCGGAAATAACACACGAACGGGCACGGGAAGCAATCTCTTGACCCTGGCTGGGCGCCGAGGGCGGTATGGGCCATGCAGTTGGGAAAATAGAGGGAGCGACGTGCATTCGGGGAGGGACGGATAGAAAACAAAAATGGCGTCCGGGGCCGGGCAGGGCCGCTCGGCGCGGATCCACGGGACGGTAAGGCGCCTGCCACAGCTAGGGCACGGGGTTCCCACGCGCCTTTCGCATTGAAACGCTTCTGCTGTTGAAACGTAATGCATATTGATGAATTTGCATGACGTTTAGGCGAGCCGCGAGGCGGCGTCACGTACGGCCTCGGGGGTCGGGCCGGGCTGCCATGCATAGTGACGGAAGGGCGGCCATGTCGAGATATAGATGGAGGGCAAAATGAGTGTCCTCAACAAATGAATAACTCGGCGAGAAAAAGAAACGTGACACCAGAGGGAGTAACAGCTTGGAAGTAATCCACCGGCGCGTTAATGAGCCCGACCCGTCCAGCTGGCTCCACGAGGCCAAGGATCAGAGATGGCCGCTGCCGGGTCCTCTGGGAGGAGAGGGAGGAGGAGAGGGAGAAGGAGGAGAGGGAGAAAGAGGAGAGGGAGAAAGAGGAGAGGGAGAGAGGAAGGGGGCGCCGAGAAACGTGCGGCCGCACGTGACAATCCCGTGCCAACGCGCGCGCGCCCCACGCGCCACGGCCCTGTCCGCTTACCCTCTCAAAAAAAAAAATTTAAAAAAATATTCCAGGCCCTGCTCGAAGATACAACCACACACCGGAGTTTGCCACTGTGCACCTAGCTGTCCAATCCTTTTATTTGCCGCGCTGAACCCGTCCTCACCGAGCTGCTAATGGTGGGGATTGGGTGCATTTGTGCGAGCAGCGGAGCGGGCCGCTGGGCCGTGCCAACTCCTGTACAGTCTGTACAGTCACACTGTAAATTCAAAGGTGCTTCAGGAGAAGGTGTAGAAGCACCATTGACTGAGGCAGAAGGTGAATCCCATGGAGGCTATGCAAATTATGTTTGAAAAGGTGCATCCAGACTTAATGCCAAAAGGTGTACCCAGATTTAACGCCCTAAGGCGTTCTGTTTTCTGTAGCGAAACGCCTTAGTCGTTGACTCCTGAAACACCTTAGAATTTACAGTGTACACACTAAATGTTTATGTACTTTTTTGTACTTAGCTTATGCACTGAATGCCACATACCAAAAGTTTGCACAAATTTGTCCATAACAATGCACATACTGAACATAATAATGCACAAATTTTGTACAGAAATCTGGTAGTACAAATATTTGTGCATTACCATACAAATGTGTTCATAATTATGCATGTGTCATTCATGAATGACCCAAATACAAGGGTCCCTGAAAAGATCCCAAAATTTGGGTCCGTCCCCAAAATAGAATGGGACCCCTCTGCCATGGGCAGTCCTTTATTACGAAGAAAAAAGTACATAAACATTTAGTGTGTAGCTATGCGCGCGTGTGTGTTTGAGAGCAGAGCAGAGACAGACGCCCGAGTGCTGGCCGGGTCGGGCCGGGCCGGGCCCCGCGTGCCCTGTCACAGCCAGCATTCTGATGGATGATGGCGGATAGGGCCGCGAGCCGGTTTACAAAACGAGGTTCCGCTCGTTGCACAGCCCCGCCGATAATTTATATCCCACACGCCACAGGCGCGATTTCAGGTTCGGCTGGAAGGGGGCGGTGGTATACGTCAAGTTGCCTCAATAGACGGTTTCAAAATTTGGCTAAATACTAGCTACACTGTATTTTTTGCGGAAGCACCTGTTTCCAACGAAAACTGCTTTTGGAATCAAATGTGTCACCATTGGTGGAAACATGCTGACTTTCGAAACTTCGCAAATGTGTCGCCACTTTTGTGGCGACACATTTGTTTCCAACGTAAGAGGTGACACATTTGTTTCCATCCTAGGCAACACATATTTCCACGGGGTGACACATGTGTTCCGTCCTAGGCAACACATGTTTCCATGAGGGTGACACATTTGTCACTATATTTGGTGGTGACACATTTGTTGCCGAGATCACGGTCACAACAAAGGAAACTTTCCAAAAAATGGCGACAAATTTGTCGCCAACTATGGTGACACATTTGATTCCATTCGAGTTACAGTGAGTGTGCGCATCTTTGCGCGGAAAGTTCCCATCCGATAATGTCTCTTTCTCTCTCCCTCTCATGCAGACGATGCGGGTCGCCGGCGCGCTGGTGGACCGGTCGGGCGCCGTCCTGCGGCGCCACCTGCTGGCCGTGGTGCGCGCCTTGGAGTCGGGCCAGGTCCTGCTGGCGGCCCTGGCGAGTGAGTTCGACAGGATGACATGGCGTGCGACTTACCCCTTACGGTGAGGTGTTGTCCTGCTGCTGACCTGAGGACCCCTCCCCGCAGGCGTGGTGCGCTACCCGGGCTCCAAGCTGGAGCCGCTGCTGCAGGGGCTGGCGGCGCTGTCGCTGCTCAAGCGGCTGCACCACAGCATGGTCATGTGGAACGAGCGCCAGGAGCAGATCCGCCTCGAGGCGCTCGAGTGCGACGGCAGCGACCCCGCCGAGGACCGCGTGCGCTGCGACGTGCTGCACGAGCCGGACGGCGGCCAGGACGACGCCCGCGTCGACGTCATCTTCATCCACGGCCTCAACGGCTCCATCCGGAAGACGTGGACGCAAGGTACGCACTGCAACATCAAAAGGTGGCGGGTCACTGATAAAAATTAGTTCTAGCTTCACGGGAAAATTTTCCACAAAGTACAGTTGTAAAATTACAATTGCAAATCGCACGGTAAAAAAAGTTTCATGTGTTTCAAGACCCGGTCTTGGATCTTATGGAGAACGCCAATGGCATCCAAGACTGGGTCTTGAAATAAAAGAAACTTTTTTTACCGTGCGTAAAATTACAAGCGCTATATATCGGCTTGAAATTCATTCACGAGCAAAAAAGATCCGTCATAAATTTACAACATATTTTGTAAAGCGTAATTTACAAATTTTGGCGAACTCATAATATCCGAACAGTACAAAATGAGTACAAATTTTGATCGTCGCTGGGCGGTGCGTGCTTGACGGGGCATCACACAAGTTTCCAGGGGACAGCCTGCCAGGTAGGCAGCTGCCGTCGCCGCAGCGCAGCTGTGCTTAGCGGGCGGCCTACCCCGCGGACGGCAGGGGTTCGAGCTGGAGGAGCCTACTCGCTCATGTCGGGTGCCTTGTCGCTTTGCAGGCGAGCGCAGCGTGGAGGACGGCGTGCAGCGCCAGCTGCTCAAGACGTACAGCAGCGGCGCTGAGGGCGAGGAGGACGCGGGCCCGGAGGCGGGGGCGCGGGGGCGGGCGCGGGGGCCGCGGGGGCGGGCGCCACCCGCCATCGACCTGACCATCAGCAACCACCACTTCACCGTGTCGTGCAAGCGGCGCGGCGAGCCCCCCCGCGGCGCCCCGCCGGGCCGGGACCTGCTCGTGTGCGACTGCGACGACTGCGCCAGCAGCAGCGCCAGCAGCAGCGGCTGCAGCACGCCCGCGCCCGACGAGCACCAGCACCAGCACGAGCACCAGCACCAGCACCAGCACCAGCAGCGCGCCAAGAGCAAGTGCTGGCCGAGGGACTGGCTGCCCGTCGACTGCCCCGGCGTGCGCGTCCTGGCCATCGACTACACCACGGACCCGTACCTGTGGCGGCCCGTGTGGGTGCCCAAGCTCAGCAGGTGAGCTGCTCCTGCAGCCTGCAGGCCTGTCATCAGCAGCAGGTTCCTGTTTACGGGCCGGGCCGGGCCGGGGCCACGACGCGCCTGGGAATGCTTTCATGCGGGGCTGGGCACCGGACGCGACGCCCGCGTTGCATAAGGTCGTCGCGGGCGCGGCGCGGTTATATTGGAGGGGGGAGGGGTGCCGCCCTTGTCCCCACCTCCCCTCCCTCTCCGGTCAGCCCTAGAAAACCGCCTAAAAAGCAGGCCATTTGACGTATAAAAACCCTGTATTTGGGCAACGTACAGTACTCGGCCCCTCCGTCGCGGCCCATCCCCATATCGCAAGGCGAAAAGCCCGCGGGCCGTCCGGTCCGGTCCCCGCCGAGCATTGGCTACATTGGCCAGCTCGTTGACCTGGACTGGTCTGGTGCGGCGGCCGGGCCGGCGCTGTCCGCCCCGCCCCGCCCCACCCCGCCCCGCCCCTCACACGCGCCCTCGCGGCCCAAGCGCTACTATACGCTGTCGCTGTCCCGGGCAGGCAGGCAGGCCTGGCTGTTGAACCGGGCGGGGCGGGGCGGGGAGCCGTGACACATGGGGCCGCCGCGCCGCGGTCGGGCAGGGCGAGAGTCGGGAGGGGGAGGGGGGCGTGCCAAAGGCAGGCAGATGGTCAGATGGCACGGGCACGGTCTATTTCTATATCGTTTGGGAGCGGCGGAGACAAACTTTGGTTGCCACCGGGTCTGTATAGTGGCGCGTGTTACTGGGGCCCGTGCGGCGCGTGGCGGGGCGGGGGGGCGGGGCGGGGCGGGGCGGGGACGAGAGGGACACCCCCTTCCTTTCTTTTCATGTCACACACACACACACACACACACACACACACACACACACATACATACACACTCATACAGAGACAAGTGGTCCCCCTCACTGCGCTGATTGTGGACGACGGTTGGCCTTGCCTCCGATGGGGGCCGCTGCGGGGTGCGCGGGGGGCCGGGGGGAAGCCGGGCCGGGCACGTCATGCTCCGCATGGCATGAGCTGTCAGTCGCCGAGCGCAGCCCAGCCCGCTAGAGTCTAGATCACGGCTTGTCGTCTCTATTTCGCGCTCCCGCGACGCTAGCGCGGCGACAGGTGGCTGCGGGGGAGAGAGGGGGGGGGGGCGCCCTTGCTGTGACATGCCTCCCCACACCCTGCCGCCCCGCCCCGCCGCCTCATAAGGCTGCCGTTAATAATTCAGTCTCTTTCGCGCACACAGGAGTACGATGCAAAGTCGCAGCCAGGAGATGACCAAGAAGCTGCTCGAGCTCGGCGTCGGGCGGAGGCCCATCGTCTGGGCGGCCCATTCGAAAGGAGGCCTGTTTGTCAAACAGATATTGGTCGATGGTTGGTTTGCGCTCACTTCTTTATCATTTAGCGTCCGTATGATTTTAGAGACGTGTAATACATATCATTTTTGTAATTTCAGCAAGCGAAAACTGCAGTGAGTTAGTCAAGAATACACAGGGTATTCTATTCTATAGTGTACCGCATCATGGGTCAAAGCTCGCCAGGATCAACATTCCTTGGTTGCTGGGACAATCAGTGGAAATAACAGAAGTGAAAAAAGGCAAATACAATGACTGCATTTTAGATGGGATATTGTATGTTGGTACCCTTTGAGTAATATAGTTTGCCTCTTTTCAGATTGCCCTGAGGTTAGAGACCTTCATAAAAGATTTTTATCACTTTATGAGAAAGATCACCTCCAGGCCGAGGTAGTTTCTCTTGTTGAGTCTCAAGAGACTCCTTTGTACTTTACTTATGTCAGAGTAGTTGATGAGGAATCGGCAGGTAAGTAAAACTTTCTAAATCCTACTTACCTATACAAATAAAATTGAATGTGTTCTCAAGTCCCTTCTCTTCCTAGATCCTGGAGTTGGTGAATTTTATAGTGTCTCCGCAAATCATAAAGACATTTGCAAGCCAACTGGAAGGTAAGTCCTTAGCTTTCTTTCAAGAACACAGTATGTTGCCTCCCGAAATATCTATGTAAACAATTTTACAATTATTATTATTTTGTTCCAGGAAATGTGTACTCTACTTAGAACTAGCTCACCTTATCAACAGAGTGACTTGACATAAAATTATCACTTGGTACCCTGTCATTCCAAGTTCATAAAATTTTGCACTTATTTTTAATAAAAGATGTAGATGACACTACTTATTTTTATAGATCTTGTAAACGTTTAAAAATAATGAAGCCTCTAAAATGGAATCACAGTTTAATAGATACCATTGTGTGACTGATTAAAAAGCAATGAATCCCTATTTTAAAAATTGTAATTGAGCAGTTTTGAGTTTTTTTTACCTTTTGTTTGTGACACTTCTCTTTTGTGAATACATGTGTGTCTGACCTAATTCCCGTGTTGTAAAAAGTATTCTCTTCTGTAAACCTGCTAAGATTCTGTGATACATTAGATTTACGTGATATGATATAGATAATTAAATAATTGGCCTGGTCTGTGAGTCGGGAGCGCAGTGGGGTGAGCAATAAATAACGATTGAACAGAATGGACGCACCATACATTTCCAGCATATCCTTTTTTCTCCCTTGTAGTAAGGTTCCCCGCACTGCAGATGACTTTGCTTCCTACACGTTGTTCTGAATCCACTGAAGGTACTCCGTGACCCGGGTGTAGACTCCCGGCTGGAGGGGCTCTCCGCATCGGATGCCGTAAGACACGACGCCAATGTTGGTCCAGCGGCCGTCGGCCTTTTGCATCATAAGGGGACCGCCCGAGTCTCCCTGGAGAGTGAAAAAGAATAAAAAAAAAACTTACTCAGCTCGAGAGGTCCTCTAAAATGAAACCATCGACCTCACGGCCCAGCCCAGCTCCGCAGCGCACCGACCTGGCAGGAGTCCTTGCCGCCCTCGTACCCGCCGGCGCACAGCGCCGTCTTGAGGACGGGCTGCGTGTACCTCTTCTGGCACATGCTGTTCTCCCAGAGAGGGACGCCGACCTCCATGAGGACCGTGGCGGCCGGGCCGCCGTAGTACATGGTGCCCCAGCCTGCGAACGACAGAGCAGCACGCTGCAGTGCATCCTTGAGAGGAGGGCGCCCTCCTCTCAAGGTGCATCTGCCCCGAGGGGGAAACAACTCTGAATTTTGGTGTACAAATGTCGTGAATTTTTGTGAATTTTTGTGAATTTTTATAGAATTTTTGTGAATTTTTGCTTGAATTTTTCCTAAATTTTTGTGAATTTTATTGATTACTTGTGAATTTTCGTGAATTTTTGTGAATTTTTATGAATTTTTGTGAAATTTTATGAATTTTTGTGAAACTTTTCTGAATTTTTATGAATTTTTCTGAATTTTTTTGAATTTCTCTGAATTTTTCTGAATTACTAGGTGTACAAAAATTTTAGAGTTGTTTCCCCCTCGATCTGCCCCCAGCGCACCGCCCCCTAGCTCCGCTCGAGCCGCCTTACTCACCGGTGACCACGGCCGTCTTGTTGGTGGCGGCCTTCATGTCGCCGGGCTCCGGCAGGCAGATGGGCCACACGTACGTGTTGAACACGGCAGGCCTGTCCAGCGTGAAGATGGCGATGTCGTTCTCGTAAGTGTGCATGTCGAAGCGCTCGTGGCGCCGAATATTTGCCACCTGCGGACAAAAGGTTCGAGGAGTGCTTTCCGTTTGTTTTGAAAGGGAGTCTTGTCTACCAATTTTCGCTCAATTTGCGAATTCATGTACGACTTAAAAAAGCCAGGCATGATCGTCTTTCCCACAGCCGCGACTGCGCCACCTCAGGCCATGCGCCCACCTCGTGGCGGGCAGCGCGCGGGCGGGGCCGGAGTGTCACAACTCGACTCTGTAATATTGATGAGCAGGCGAGTCGCGCCACCCAGAAGGGCGCGACGGAAAATGCAAATCTGAAGGAGGAGGACAGACCTTGAACTTCTGCGAGCGGGTCTCGTCGGGCTTGGTGAGATCGTACTCCCCGAGCACCACCGCCAGATCCGCTTGTCGCTTCCTGGAACCGCGAGGCAATTCAGGATCAAAATGGGGTGTCACATGTGGGGCCACGCTCAAGTGCGAGGCAGCGTACGCGTAAAAGGCCGCGAGATTTGATTACGAAACCAGTCTACAACGCGGAGGAGTCGTTCAAACGGATGGTCGACGAGAGAGGAGACCCAGAGAAAATAGGAGTCCGCCAGTGTTGCCAGAAAAGTAGGCAACAAGTAGCCGAAACACAGTGGAGTAAAGCGGGCTGCGCCTGCCTACTAGGCAGCACCCTAGCACAGGTGCGTAAACGTTGCCTAGTAGACAGGCGTACATGCAGCCCGCTTGACCCCGATGTGTTTGGGCTACTGATTGCCTACTTTTCTGGCACCGCGACCGCGGCCATACCCCATGCCCCTACTAGTATGTGGGGCCCTGGGGTCGGGAGTATCGCCGCGGCGCGGGGCGGGGCGGGCACGTACCGTCAGTGCTGCCAGAAAAGTAGGCAATAAAGCGCCCAAACACAGCGAAGCGGGCTGCATCTGCGCCTGCCTACTAGGCAACACCTTAGTACTGGTGCACGCATGTTGCCTAGTAGGCAGGCGCAGATGCAGCCCGTTTCGCTTCGCTGTGTTTGGGCGCTTTATTGCCTACTTTTCTGGCAGCACTGACGTACCTGATGAGGCAGTGCGCCGCCGTGAGGATGTGGGTCTGGTCCAGGACCACGCCGCCGCAGAACTGCTCGTTGTCCTTGGCGTTGACGATGGCCGCCATCCAGGGGTACTCGCCGGGGTCGGAGACGCCGCCGCCTCCCTTGGGGGCCTCGGCGCCCTCGATGGCCGCCATGCCGCAGCCTGCAGGCACAGCCAGAGCGTTCGGACTAGGATTCTAAATATGGAAAAGTTTTCATTGACAAACCCTGCCTACTAGGCAACCAGCCTAGGCCTGTGCGATTAATCGAATAATTGACTACAATTGTCAATTATTTTATTAATTGTCAATGAATGAAATCTACCCAATTCGATTATTAGCAATCGAACAGATTTCAATTATTACCCAATTATCAATTATCTTGCGATTATCAATTTTTGTCTCCAAAAATGGCTTGGAGGTACTGTAAACATCATTTTTGCGACAAACCTATACTTTGTATTAGCCCTTATTTTAATTACAGAACGCGAATTTTAATGTTGTTTTCCCAGTGGGTTGTTTCAGTGTTGTTTTCTTCGCAGCCGCAGGCAAATTTCTATGAATTAAACTCATTCGATTAATCGAGACCTTCCAATTAATTGAATGATTTCAATTAATGGAATACATTTTCAATTGTCGATTGCTATTAGTCGAATTGGTTGAAAAATCAATTATTTTGACCATTGATCGATTGCAATGAATTTCAACAATCGCATAGGCCTAAACGAGCCTACACCGTTTGCCTTGCAGGCATAGTGTGTCTAGGAAAACTTCCCCATATTCAGAACCCTAGTTCGGACACCTGCCGGGCAGCTTGGTGCAGGCCTCGCAGGCCCCCGCCCTCCCTCACCTCTGTTCTTGCCCGGCGGCCCGAGCGGCGACGGCCGCCTCACGGGGTCCACGCGCTGCTGGTTGCTGGCCAGGATGCGCGCCTCCTCGGCGTCGGCCTCCTCGTCCGACTTGAGGGGCTTGACGGAGACGGTCTTGGGCCGCGAGTCGCGGTCGTCCGGGCAGCACACGCCGACGTACTTGTCCTCGATGGGGCAGTTGTAGTAGGAGACGAGCGTATAGTTGGTGCGGAACTCGTTGATGAGGCAGTAGCGGATGTGGCGGCAGTGGCCGGGGAAGTCGCCGATGCTCTTGCATTCCTGGTAGGCCTTGTCCTCGGCCTGGAATTACCCAAGCAGTCATTAGTGTACGGCAATTTTTTTTTATTTTTTTTAAATTTTAAATTCCGTTTTTAAAATGCGGCGAACCTCGCTTGCTTTCGCGACCACGAGTTTGGGAGCCTCCGTGGTGTCACTGGTAGTCTTTTTAATTTCCTGGCTCGTCTTTCCTCCGTCTTTCTTGCTCATCATTCCTGTAGTGGAAACGCATAGTAATAAATACAACAGCAAAGTTGAGCTAAGATTAGTGTCCGGCTGCCCGAAAGCTGCGGGTTGGGTTATCTCTCGCAAGGCGACGCGCTTTCGGAAGTGCGATTTCCCCCGCATAAGCAGGGCAGGCCCGCTGTGCTGTGCGCCGCTATCGGGTCTGCGGGGCACGCACGCCATCCGGTGAGATTCCGTCGCCTTGCGTCGACCTCAAAATTCGCGACCAAAAATCGACCGCTGGGACGGGAAGCGATAAGAAATTTTGTTTAAAGAAATGGATAGAAAAGGGCTGTTAACTTTTTTAAATGCCGAAAAGACGCGGTGAAAAAACATTCCCATTGATTACCCAATCTTAGACGCCCACCATATGTTGGTCTAGTCACCCAGCTTTCTCCAACAACTCGCGAAATTCTGTGGGGACACACAGGTTGGTCCTCAGACCCGTTTCTTCGTTTTGGCTATACCGCACTGGATGCACGGGTGTAAGAGTGTTGCCCACTTGCACGGGGCCTAGAGATACAATGGCCACTTGAGGTGGGCCAAGCCGCGCGCCCGACGGTGGCACCTCTACAGGGGCGTTAAAAAGTATCAAATTGCAAAGCCGTTAATAGGCCCCTGAGTGTGTCAACAGTTCAAGCCTTTGGCTGTTTTTATGCTTTCGTAAACTTATTAAACGTTTAGAATCTGTAAACGGTGCTAAGTCTCCTTTGTTTTTCGAGTGCAGGTAAACTCACTCACCATTATTGCCTCCGAAGAGCTGCGCGGGCGCGCACTGCAGGCAGCCGAGGGCGGCGATCAGCGCCAGCAGGCACGAGGCCCGCGTCCGCGGTGACATCCTGAGCTCCTCGTCGTCGTCCTGGAAGATACGTCCTGAACGTCGGAGGCAGCGAGAGCGTCTATCGCCAGCAGCCTGGGCTCCACCAGCGCCTCGCTCTGCTCCACCCGGCCCGGCCCGGCCAGTATCAGGACCGCTTCCTGGCAGGGTGGGCTGGGACGGCAGCGCGCGGGGTATCGCCGACAAGCGCCAAGAGTATCCCCGGCTTCAACCCTCTGATCCTCTCAAGAGATGTCGCCCCGCATCCCTCGACCTGCGACCGGCAACAAGTCCAGCAGGGGCGCAGCGCGGTGCGACCCGCAAGGCCGGTGCGCTGAAAAAACCGGCAAAGTTACATGAACATATAACTAACACAAAATGACCAAAGTATAACTAAATTTTAAATAAGGTATTGTCATTATAAACTCACTTCTCGCTCGAGACTACCGGCGCTGCCCACCGCTGACCCGCGCCCTCCACGTTCACTTGGAGAGATCGCAGGCGAGGCGCACAGTAGGCCACACACCGCACCGGCGCGCCCGGCGGGCCTGCCTACCCGCCGCCTCGCAGGCGTTCGGCGGCCAGTGCTACCGCTGCTGCAGTGCGGCGCGGCGTACCGGGTGTTTCTTTGAAAGCGTAACAGTGTTGCGGGTTTGCCTACCCCATGGCCATGGCCCCTGCAGCGCAGGAGAGTATGCAATCCCGCAACACTGTTACGCATTCAAAGAAACACCCGGTACAGAGAGGAGAGGCTTGTTTCCCTGCCACTGCCACTCCCGGCCACAATCAACTGCGTCGGTACAGCAGGGAGTACCTCCCCTTTTGTCACCGGCTCCGCAATACGCCCCGCAGCGCCCCGCAGCGCCCGGGGGCCCGGCCCGCCGCACGCTCAACGGCCGCCGAACGTATTTGCACTGCGCTCGGCCCGGGCACAGCGCACACCGGGGCAACGTATCAATTGCGGGTTGTATCGGGGTCGTGAGCGAGGCGCCCTGTGGTTGCGTGTGTGTGTGTGTGTGCGCGCAGCCGGGCCCAGGCCCTGCCCGGGGCCCTGCCCGGGGCCCTGTCAGTGGCAACTAATAGACATACGCGCGGCGTATGCAGAGACACAGGCCGCGCAAACAGGATACGGCACGGCGAGGCTGGCCGAGCAGGCGGATAGTATAAAATCCTAGCAGCGCCCCGGGCCGCTTCCCCGCCCCGCCCCGCCCCGCCCCGCAGCACTCCGCCCCGCCAGCTGACAGCAGCTGTCTACTTAACACAACGGATCGCAATCATCGCTGTAGTGCCGAGCCGGGCCGAGCGGAGGAGGGAAGGGAAGGACCAGCGGCAGATAATGATCAGGCCGCTGGCACGAGGCGGGGCGGGGTGCGGCGGGGTGAGGTGGGGTGTGGCGGGGTGCGGCGGGGTGCGGCGGGGTGAGGTGGGGTGTGGCGGGGTGCGGCGGGTTGCGGCGGGGCGGGGCGTGCTAGCGGAGAGATGGCCAGCGATATCGGGTGGTATAATGGTGGTCAGTCCATTGTCGCCTGCCCGGCCCGGCCCGGCCCGCTCGCTTCTCGAGCAGGATCAGAAGTGTCCCTCCCCCCTTCCCTCTTGCTTGAGCGAGCTCCCGCAGTTACACAACCTGCCCGTCCCGAGCAGTATTAGCCGCTCCTCCTCGCCCCGCCCCGCCCCGCCCAGCCACCCGCATGCCACCAACCACCTCGTAAATCACCGTAATATTATTATTACTGCTACTACGCGAGGAAACGCGACAGCCGTGCGGTGCGGCTCAGGGACCAAACTGTACACTGTAAAATGCTTGCAAAGAATTAGTTCGTATTGCAAACTATTTTCTTTGTAAGCTGCAAAGAATTTTGAAGCATTGTATTACGAACAAATTCTTCGTAAGCTTACGAACTATTTCTTTGCAATACAAACAAATAGTTTGTAAGAATTCTACTAGCTTGCAAAGAAGTTCTTTGCACTCTTAAAACCTTACGGTGATTTTCACTGTAAGCTACAGTGAACCCTGCAGCACTGTAGCTTACGGTGAATTTTCACCGTAAGATACGGTGAATGTCACTGTAAGCTACGGTGATGCACCCTGATTCACCGTAGCTTACAGTGACATTCACCGTAGCTTACGGTGAAAATTCACCGTAAGCTACAGTGCTGCAGGGTTCACCGTAGCTTACAGTGAAAATCACTGTAAGCTTTTATTAGTGTGCAATACGAACAAATTCTTCGTAATACGAATATTAAAAATTCTTCGCAAATTTGCAAAGAATTTAGTTTGAAAGCATTTTACAGTGTAGCTGAAGACAAGGACGGAGAGACCGAGGGGGTATGCACTTGCGCAAAAGTCGGGTCACTCTACCTGTAATGAAGGCGTAATAGTATGCGTAATAGAAGCGTATCAGGAGTGCAATAGCCCAAATTCTCTATTTTCCTACTAATTTTTGGGTTTTTTTGGGCTGTTTGTGCCTATCTTTGGCTAAACTTGTTCAATTTCGGAGCGTAATACAGCGTAATAGACGTAGTAGTCGGGTCACAGATTTTAAGAGTGAATGTCCCGAGAGACTTGGGCGTACTGCGGATAAAGACTGCGTCCCCATTTCACAGCGACGCATTTTATTTTTGAAAACGCTCGTTTACTCTGTCAAGACAAATGTGTACATTGTATACTTTAAATAAAGTATACATGCCGTGTATACTTTAAAAAATGTATACATACCGTGTATGCATTTACATGTGTATACATGCGCATGTATACATTTATAAATGTATACATACCCATGTACACTTTGCTAAGAACACACGTGCTGCTGTCACCTTACAGGCCATGTACACTTTGAAAGATGTGTACATGGTCAACACTTATTAAAGTGTACATGGGCATGTATACATTTATTAAAGTATACATGGTGATGTATTCATTTATTAAAGTGTACATGGCATGTATACTTTATTTAAAGTGTACAATGTACACATTTGTGCTGACAGAGTAGGCTCCCTTTTGTAAATCGTACTAAATGCGCAGCAGCCAGGGGGGTGGGGGAGTCCTTGATTCTGAGCGGCACATGGATGTTGTGAACCCATAAAGCACGGTCAGACTGGGGCTGTGAGCGGGGCGAGGACGGGTGGAGGGAATAGCTGTCGAACGCACGTCGTTGGCTGCCGCTTTTATACTGACGGGAGACCCTTTGCAATGAGGAGCGGGGCGGGGTGAGGGGTGCAGAGGGAGGACCGGGGTGGGGCAAGGCGGCGATAAAACCAGTGCCAGGAGTAGTTTCATGTCCGCAGCCCACCCCGCCCGGCCCCGCCCCGCCACACCCCGCCCCGCCCCGCCCAGGCGAGGAGGACATTCCCGAGATGTTTCCTCGCCTACTGGCTGGACGGGACGGGACGGCAAAAGGAGTTATTGACCTCCAGAAAATCCAGCGATATATGATTAATGACAATTTTGTGGCCTCTCGACACGCAATAAGTCAGGTTTATACATTAAAAATCATTCACATACAGCATGTGCGGTTTTTAAAAATAAAATAGTACATATGCAAATATTTAAAATGTTGTCTTTTTGAAGCCAATCCTCGAGCTAAGCGGTTGTCAAGTTCCGGATGTCAGCACGAGCGCGAGGACGGCCTTCGACCAACTTACTCCCAGCTAGTCCGGCCTAATAGCTAGGCGGGGCGGGGCGGGGCGAGGCGGGGCGAGGCCAGGTGCCTGCGGCTGGTCAGCAGCCCCGCCCCACCCCGCCCCGCCCCGCCCCGCCCCGCCCCGCCACCGAGGGGATGAGCGCTCCGCTCCGCTCGCCTTGCCGACTTGAGGTAAGTTTGGGTTCAGGTAAGCGCCCTGGCCTGGCCCGGCCCGGGCCGCTTCCGCCTCCCCCGCAGAGACCCCAGCGGACCCGCGTGCAAGTTTCGCTGACTCGATCATAATTTCATTCAGCGCGCAAAGGAGTTGCCTTTAGGCCGGGCGGCAGGCAGGCCGGGCAGAGATTAACTCTGCCACTCTGCCGCCGCAAGAGTGATACGGGCGCGCAGCGGGGCCGGGAGCAGCCGGGAGCGACAAGGATAAAAATACACAACAAGCACAGCAGTGAGAGGAGGAGGAGGAGGCGAGTAAAATTACCTTTCACAATTATTTACGGCCGCCCCCTCCTACCCCATTCTGTTCCAGGAGGGAGAGTGAGAGAAAGGGGCGAGCAATCAATCAGCTGGCGGCCCATCGGCGCGCCATTAGCGGATGCAAAGTAACGCTCATCGCGCTCCTTGTTCACCGTAGCGTGGCGATGAGCAAAGGGGGTGGGGGAGGGCGGGTCCCGAAATTACATCGGCAATAAATCTTGGCTGCAGCAGACGGCTGATTGCCAATCGACGACATGAAACTTTTGTCACGCCCCGCGCCACCGCAATAACTCGAACGGCGTCGATGTTATACGCCGGATCGATTTAATACGCAAGTAGTTTCGGTTGGGCTCGGCACGGGGCCCGGCCCGGCCCATCAGCAGACCTCGCATCCGCCCCGCCCCGCCCCGCCCCCGCGGGTTCGACTCCCTGACGAGGCTATTGGGGTGCAAATGCTATGCGGT
Source organism: Frankliniella intonsa (assembly GCA_033675135.1). Taxonomy (NCBI): domain Eukaryota; kingdom Metazoa; phylum Arthropoda; class Insecta; order Thysanoptera; family Thripidae; genus Frankliniella; species Frankliniella intonsa. The sequence continues at coordinate 15,271,712 of CM066256.1, read as the reverse complement.
CCGAACGGCCCGGGCCGGGCCGGGCCGGGTGGGTCAGTGAGCCCAGCCCGGCCTGTGCCCCGGCCGAGGTGTGCCCGCAGAGATCATAGCGGGCCGCTTCCCTGTCGCCCCGCCCCGCCCCGCCCGGCGGGGGTTCAGCCCCTCCTCCAGGCGCCCCGCCCCGTCCGCCCCGCCCCGCTACCTTCGACCGCACCCCTATGACTCAATCACGGCCTGTGCAGAGGCGCCCCTAACGCTATTGGGTTAGGGCGAGGGTGCGCCGCCCCGCCCCGCCCCGCCCCGCCCCCTTCAGCCGGCCGCACCGGCAGCTGCAGCCCAGCCCCTACCTGCTGCACATCATGCGGAATGCGCCACAAGCACGCGTTCACATAAGTCAGGCGGGCGCGTGCCGCAAGTTCCAAACTATACGGCGGCTAACAGCCTCTCGGGCAAAGACGTTCCTCGTGACGTCACACCACCACTCGCTCGTTGAACTGCGCCGAGGCCGAGCAGCGGGGCGGGGCGGGGCGGGGCGGGGCGGGGCGGGGCGGCGAGGGCACACCGAACCAATATTACATGAGCTCTTGTGCCGGAGGAGGGAGCCCCGCCCCCTGCGCCGGGCCGGGCCGGGCCGGGCCTCCTCAGTATGCGCCGACAGCTCCATCTCACCGGAGTGCGTGTGGAGTAGCTTCGTCACGGCCCACAACGCCACGCCGCTCAACTTGTGCCGACACACCTTCCACGCCAAGACACAAAGCACCGGCACGCCCTGCCGCGCCCCGCCCCGCCCCGCCTCGCCTCGCCCCACCCCGCCACGCCGCGCCCCGCCAAGCCCGTTCATCTTTCAGATTAAGTGATCGGTAATCAAGTTATCCGCATTGCCCCTATTCCTCGTCCTCCCCGACCGACTCCCCCATCCCTTCACCCATCATCATTCCTCGTCAGTATACGGCCGCCCCGGCCGGCGCCGGGAGCGGAAGTACCGGGAAGTACCCTGCCCTCCTGCCCTGCCGCCAAAGGGGCTGTGCTGGCGGTGGAGCTGGGGCTGGGGAGGTTGGTGCGAGACTCGAGCTGGAGTGTAAAACACCTTGAATGACACCCGATCGATTGTGATTCTGCGGGACCTAACAAGGCATCAAGTGTCTGGATAGCGGTCCAGCAGGATACAGGAGAGGCCTGAGGTGGCCGGGGCGGGGTGGGGCAGGGTGGGGCGGGGCGACCTCTGACCGCTGACTCGCCTCCTCCGCCCCCACGCGTGTCGAAGGCCAGGAGTCACCGGGGGCCGTAAGCCTACAAGGCCGATCCACAAAAGCCCCTGGACGGCCGCGCCGCGCCCGGTGGACAACCCCCTAAGCCCCGAGGGCAACTTGCAAGCTGCCGGCCCAAGGAAGTTTAGGGGAAGGAGAAGGACGCGGGGCGCAGCGGGGCCCCACCCCGCCCCAGGGCAGGAGCACGCCCAGCCCCAGGGCAGGAGCACGCCCAGCCCGCCAGCACTGACATCCCAGAATGCTGGACAGGGAGGTCGAGGTCGGTGTCCTGCCCTCGCTCTGCACACGGGCGGGCCGAGCCGTGCCCGGCAGGGGCAGGCGTGCCCTCCCGTCCCGCTGCTGCAAACACATTCAGTGCGGGAGATTATTCAGGGGGAATAATCGGGAAACAGCCCGACGAGCGCGACCACACGGTGGACCGCGCTGCACACAAACATACCCATCTCACCAACGAATCAGGAGGACCTCCGCTCTGCTCCGCGCCGCGGTAGGGTGGGGCGGGGCGGGGCGGGGCGGGGCGGGGCGGGGCGGGGCGGGATGAGGTGGTCTCGCAAATAAAACGGCGAGTGCGCGAGAAATGTGCGGTTCCATGCAAAGTGTTTTGAGCGCTCGCAAATGCAGTATTACCCCGCCGCGCCGCGCCGCGCCGGCAGGCCTGGGCGAGTTCTCGACCGTAATACCGCACACGGGCCGCAGGGAGGCGCCCGCAGGCCGCCCCGCCCCGCCCCGCCCCGCCCCGCCCCGCCCCGCCCCGCCCCGCGGCTAGTCCGGACCGCCAGCGCCACGCCCCGCCCCGCCACGGGCTCTCTCGCGCCGATGAAAACAACAAACCTGCAACAAAGTAAAGTTTGCAGTGAGAGAATGGAAACTCTGGACCGGGATTCGCAGGCAGGACCGGTATATCCAGCGGGCAGGGCGCGTCCGTCTGCGCGGACGGGACGGGGCAAGTGAAGACTGCAATAAAAACCGAGCTGGGATGACGGGCACCTGACTGGGGTAAACGACGCGTGGGCGCAGCTGCAATAATCATGAAACGTGTCGCAAAAATAAAATATGTATGACGTGCCGCCTATCTTGCACAACTTTCGCAAAGGCCGCGCGCGACGCACGCCGGCGAGTCCTGCCGTTATATAACAACATTTCATTTTTCTACACGGCGCACCATCTCGGCCGGCTAGAGGGAACCAGAGAGTAGAGACCAGACCAAGTCCAGAGCAGAGACCCATCGCGGCTCGGTCAGCACAATGTGTTCAGCCCAGCTGATCCCTGCCCAACTAGTTTCTGGCCCAGATATACTTGGCGGATTACTTGTGTGGCGGCGTGGTGGGGGGAGGGGCGGACCCACTGCGACTGAAGGGGGAAGCTGAAGCGCCTGGAGGGAAGAGGCTCAATGCTCAATGCTTGTAATAAGATAAGTCGTGGACGGAGTGATGGCGAACCGGGATAAGGGAATCAGAGGATCGGACAATTCCACCGACGACGACAAAAGCGTCTCCAGCGGCAGTTACGGGTTGCCGCTGAGCTTCTCGCGCAGGTCCTGGCCGGGTACCCAGCAGGGTCCTGGGCAGGGCACGGACTGCCCCGCCCCGCCCCGCGCCGCCCCGTGTCCTTCCCTCCAGTCGGTTCCGTTTGACGTGGTGGCGCTCGGGACCGGGTAGGGCCGGGTATAGGGCGTAGGGCGCGCCGGGCCTGGACAAGGGGCGGTAACTGGATTTGCATGGATTAGAGGCGGGCCTTTAGGCCCCAACACCTCGCACCCGTCCGCGCGGAGGGGGCGGCGCAGGGCGGCGCGGCGGCACAGAGGACGCCCACCCGCCAGGACGCTGTCCTGATTGGGGAGGGTGCCCGCCCTGATTCGCAACCCTTGCAACCGCAGATGTTGTACCGGCGGAGAGAGAGAGAGGGAGAGGGAGGGAGAGGGAGGGAGAGAGAGGGAGAGAGAGGGAGAGAGAGGGAGAGAGAGGGAGAGAGAGAGAGAGAGAGAGAGAGAGAGAGAGAGAGTTGTCGGGTAATTTATGTACCGGGTGTAACAGAAAAAAAAACGCCGTAGGGCTATTTGAAAGAGAACCCGGGTACGCCCACTACGGTATGCGTATAATTATTCCGCGTCCGTCGAGCTACGCCGCCTATACGTTGAACGTCTTGTCAACAAAGTGCGCAGTGGAGGGGAGAGGGAGCGGGAGGGGAGGGGGAACTAGCGCCACGTCTACCCCTCCCCCACCCGGTTGGGAAGAATAGGCGCGAAACTCATCGTTATGATTTGGAGGGGCCCTAAAAATACGCCCGCCTGCCAAGCTGTTGGCCCCTTCCCCACTCGCCTCGGCACCTCCTCGCGCCCCGCCTCCCGGCATGTTGGCCGGGCGCCGGGCGCCGCGTGGCGTGGCGTGGCGTGGCGTGGCGTGGCGTGGCGTGGCGTGGCGTGGCGCGGCGCGGCGTACACAAGGGGTCAGCCCTGGCTACCCTGGCGCGGCCGGGCCGGGCCGGCGGGCTAGCCTGGTCCGTTTCACCGTGCGCCCCGCCCGCGCCCCGCCCGCGTCGTCGGGAAGCTCTGGGCTGTACGCGGCACCCCCTGGCCCAGCAGCCTGTCGGGTCGCCAAGACGCCCCGCCCCGCGCCGCCCCGCGACGCCGCCACGGTGGCGCTGCGCCGCGCCGCGAGCGACGCCCGCGTCTTACTAAGTACCTGCCGGCCGGGCCGCCCGGGCCGAACGCGAGCGCGTCCGTAACGTTACGCGAGTGCGAGTGGAGTCGTCAACCCCAGCTCCTCACCGGCCGGGGCGCGCCGGAGCGACGCCTGTCCGGGACACGTCACAAGGATAACTATAACAGCAAGGTGAGAGTGAGGGCGTGCCGAGGGGGCAACCACTCCCCATCCTAGTGTACACGGGATTTCTGGGGATTTCATCGAGATTTCCGCAGGTTTGTACACAGGATTTCACGAGTGGTTGCCCCCTCGGGGCGTGCCGTGAGCGTCCAAGCAGAGGCGGCACACCTGCCAGAGGTGCAGGTGTATGATGAGTAGGGTCATCGCGAAAGTCCTATTCAAAGGTATGATCGCCGTTCAAAGAAAATTTCGGAAAATTCGAAAATTTCCTAAAAGATCAAGGAACACGTAGTAATTTTTACTTTTTCTCTACTACCCGAATAAGTCAACTTACAATTGAAAGAAGGCAGCGCTGCAGAGAGCGCCAGAAAAGCAGATAGGCTAGTCTTTCGGAGCGGCGATGAATCAGATAGGATAGTCTTTCGGAGCGGGGAACGAGATAGGCTAGTCTTTCGGAGCGGCGCGTCAGATAGGAGGTTGTTGCACGGGCTCGTCGAGGAATAAAATTGAAGTGCGGGCGAGTGACTGAAAGTGAGCATTAACCATGCAATGCAGGGAGATTGCTCAGTTAGCGGTGTATTCATAAAGTGATCACGATCTAAATGAATTGCCGTCATTTTGAATAATGTTACGCGTCTGTTGCTTGCGGGTGTGCCCCCCATCCCCTCCCCCCCTCTCTCTCTCTTCCTCTCTCACACACGCACACACACACACACACTGAATGTGAGCCGCGCAGGGGCGCGGTGCGTGCATGTGTCGTGTCTTGTGGGTGTCAGGCAGGCACAGCTGAAATGAAACAGCAGGTCGGTCTGTGGTCGGCCCGGCCCGGCCCGGCCTCACGCTCAGCTGCTCCTGTTAGCCAGCTGAGCAGGTAGGATATATAACACGTTATTATCTGCTAAATATTCTTTCCGCAGCAGCCTGAGAGGAAGGATGACGCATAACGTGCGAGACTTTCAGACAGATGTTTCAGGGGAGTTATTAAAATTGCCTCGTCGATTAGCGAAAAGCGAAAAATGTTGTCACGGTTTTTGGTCCCTGGGGAGTGCTGTGCTGTGCGTCTTAAAATATTGTGTGTACCGACAGGTCCGAAAGTGCAGGGCGTTACCAAGGACCACGATCACTAAATTAAGCGGAATGTTTGTGTATAGCGGCTGGGCGACAAAATTTACGTTTCCAATAAACTGGCACAAAAAGAAAAAAACTCATCCCCCTCCCAAGAAAACAAACCAAAAAAAAAAAAACGCTTGTATTTTAACGAATACAACATAATAAAAAAAAAGTAGATAGCAGCCTGAGAGGGTAAGGGCGCGCCGCAGATCGTTGTGTGCGTGTTTCAAGGTAGCCAAGGTCACCATGCGTGGCAGGGCAATATTTTTCTCTCGGACAGGACGAGGAAAAAAAATGAACGAGTTAAAAGTCGGCGCGGGGCGAGTGCGGTATAAATCACGCACATCTCATTCTAACGGGGGCGGAGGAAACAAGCAGAGAGAGAGAGAGAGAGAGAGAGAGAGAGAGAGAGAGAGAGAGAGAGAGAGAGAAGAGGAAGGAAGAAAGGAGGGGGTGGATGGGGAGGTGTGGATGGCACGGTGCCGAATTATCTCATCAGTAGTGTGAACGGCGAGAGGAGTCGTGTCTCTCAGTTCCGGCTGCTCGCGGCCGAGCGCAGGGCAGGGCGCATCGGGGGGCCGTCCTCTGCGGGCCTCGGCGACTCTCAACCGCAGCGCTCCCTTGTAACTAGAAAAGAAACCGTCTTGGACCACTTGGACGGTCGGGAAGAAAATTAGCGGTAGTTAAACTTTGGTCGCAGCAAACGGCTACTTTCTTTCCTCGCTGTGTACTGTGTAGCCTATAGGCTGGCGCGGGCTGGCGAGGCGTGGCGCGGGGGACCTGGAAGGAATGTTGATCGACCCCATAGCAATCCTGAACTCGCAATCCGAAGGGAGTGGATGGGAGGGGGCGGGGCGGGGCGGGGCGGGACGGGGCGGGGCGGGGCGGGGCGGGACGGGGCCCACCCACCTCCTGCTCGCACTGCGTGCGACGCACCGAGTACTCGCGAGAGTTCAAACCGCAGGCGGGATCGCGGAACGGTACCGACAAAGGTTTAAGACTACAAGCGATACACATCGTGAACACTTTCGTGGAAAATGTGATTCGGATTCGGTTCGCGTTCGCGTTCGTAGTGTTGGGTGCAGCGCGAAAGGCTGAAGAGAGAAGGGTATAGGGAGGAAGAGAACGAGGAAGAAAAGAGTGGAGAGATGAGAGGGATAGAGGGAGAAAGAGGAAGATAGAAAGGGAGGTAGGGAGGAATAAGAGGAAGAGAGGGGGAGAGGGAGAAGAGGAAGATAGAAAGGGAGGTAGGGAGGAATAAGAGGAAGAGAGAGGGAGAAAGAAGAAAGTCGCAGTTGATACGAATATAGCCGACACAAGTAAGGCGCCCAGACAAAAGCGGACGCGAAGATGAGGGGGGACGAATGGTGGTGGAGGGGCACGGGCGTGCGGTAGTGGGGGTGGGGGTGCAGTCCTACGAGATGAGCGCCCATGTCACAACGTCTCAGTGGCGAGGAGTGGCACGGAGTGGCACGCGCCTGACATCGGCCAACGCTCCCCCTTCCCCCCTCCCCAGTACCCACAGCCTGCCATCAAAGTGTGAGAGGTTAGCCCCGTCGCGCATTGCTTTCGCCGTGAATACACTGTGAAACCAAGTGTTCAACTGCTCAACACCTGTATGTGTGCAACTCAACAGTTGTGCACTTGCAAGTGTTCAACTGCTCCGTGCAACACTATCCTTGTCGAACACTTGCAAGTAGTGTACAACTGGCGAGTTAAACACGTGAATTTGCACAATTGCCATTTGCGCACTTGCACGTGCCGGGCTTAAAGTTGCACATATACACATATGCAAATGTTGAGCAGTCCAACACTTGGTTTAACAGTGTAGCAGTCAAGTTGGCCGGTAGCGACACTCCCACACGCAAAAAAAAAAAAAAAAAAAAAAAACAGTAGTCGAAGCAGACGAAGTGGCGTTTAGCTACTTGAGGAGAGCGGCGCTAGCGGCGCTATCGGCCTGGCGCCGGTGCCGTCAGGTCGGCGCCTCGCTGCACGCACAGTTTACACGGGGCGCACGCGCGCGCGCGCACGCACAGCGCGGACACAAATAAACCCCCGGCCTGCCAGCGCCCGCCATTAGCGAATCAAAGCGACGTCTGTTTGCTCGTGAGGACAGCGTCCGTCCATGTTGCTGCGCTCTTCCCCTCTGTTCCAAACACACAGCCAGAAAGTTCGTCCCTTGATCCAAGTACAGTGTGGCCCTCAAGCCGACAGTGTTGCACCGACAGGGAGGTTTACAGCACGAGCGCGGAATCAATTCCCGCCTCCTCTTGCCCGCGAAAATGTGATAAGGAAAATAATATCCTCGCGCGAATTTGATGGATGGGCAGGGCTGGGCAGGGGAGGGGGGGAGGGGGCAGGGGAGGGGAGGGGGCAGGGGGCGGGCAGGGGAAGGGGAGGGGAGGGGCGCGGGCGGGCCTCACTGTGGCAGGCTTGTTCATTTATTCTACCGGTGGGACAGACGAGCAACATTCTTCTTCTTGCTGTTCTTCTTCTTCTGCTTCCGCTCCGCCGTCTCCTTCCATTTCCCATCCCACATGCCTTCCTCCTTCTTCCTTCTTAATTCGACTTTTATTTTCTTCACTTTATTTTTCTTCACTTTTTTTAAAAAATTAGCAGCCGGTGTACTTGGCGAAACGGCGTATGAGCGCCGGGCCGGGCCGGGCCGGGGCCGCCTAGCAGGAGAAGGCGCTGGCCCCGGGGGACCGGACATAAACTGCGGGCAACAAGTTAGTGCTCCCTGCCTCCCCCCTGCCCTCGCCGACAAAGGGGGTAGGAGGGGGGGGGGGGGCTCTCTCCACGGAGCTCAGTAGCGCAGCAGCGGCCCTTTTTGCAAGCCTTTTAGTCATGCGGTGCGGCGCGCGGGCGGGGCGGGGCGGGGCGGGGCGGGGCGGGGTGCGCTGGCGTTCCATTCCTGTGGACGCGACCCCGCCCCGCCCTGTCCGACCCTCTGATGTGGCCTTGCGAGGCCCCCCTCCACGCCACGCCACGCCCCCCGCCTCCTCCGCCTCTCCTCTTTGTGTATGTCACGCCGCTGTCACGTTTCGGTCACAACTGCGTCCCGGCGCGGCCCGCTCCCGCGGCACGGCGACGACACCCGGCGCGAAATATCGAGACGCTTTGCGCTAATTTAGTGGCCGTTGAGTGCGGAGGAGAGGGGCGCGCCGCCCCGCCCCGCGCCACCCAGCCGGCGCGGCCAGACAGGTTTATCACTCTCCACCGCCCCGCCACGCCCCGCCACGCCCCGCCACGCCCCGCCACGCCCCGCCACGCCCCGCCACGCCCCGCCAGTGAGAGGGAGGTGCGCTGCGCGCGACATTCCTGCGACCAGGAGTCCTTCACGCCTCACCCCGCCCCGCCTCGCCACACCCCTTTAGCTTGTCACCTTAGAGGTGGGGCGGGGCGGGGCGTGGCGTGGCGCTTCTCCGCGTTGCTAGCACAGGAGACGTCGGTAGCGCGCGGCCCCAGAAATAGAAGGGCGCAACTTGCCGCGACGTGGCGGTGCCCCCTGGACCAGTCTCCCCCTCACGCCACCCTGCCCCTGCCCCGCCAAACATTTCAAAGTTGCTGCCGCAGCCAGGGGCAGGAGGAGCGGGTTATCACAAGGCAAGAGGAGGCCCCTGCCGGGCGGGGCGGGGCGGGGCGGGGCGGGGCAGACCCCGGCGAGGCGAGACGAGACGACAGGGGGGCCTCCAGCCCCGCCCCGCCCCGCCCCGCGCGGCGAGATCTAAACAGCCCCTCGGAGGGCCATGCGGGGGCCCCGGCCGGGGCCGCGCTGGAAAGGGGCGCCGTGGGGCCGCCCGGCCGCCACTCCACATCTCACGGGGTGCGGCGGGGTGGGGCCGGGCAGGGTGGGGCGGGGCGTGGTGGGGCCGGGCGGGGCGGGGCAGTAACGCGAGCAGTCCTCGCCTAACGTCCCCCCACACCTGTCCGCAGCGGTGCAACATGCTAACAAATGGTTTGGCGACCCGGGGGGTCCCGAAGCGCGGGCGGCAGGGGGGCGGGGCAGGGAACTCTACCGGTGAAACCTGCGCCCCACCCCGCCCTGCCCCTCCCCACCACGCCCCAGCCCGCCCCGCTTCACAGAACCTTGGACCGGCCCAATTTGGTGCGAGTGTATTTCCGTAGCATTATTCCGCCTGCGGGGCGGGGCGGGGCGGGGCGGGGCGGGGCGGGGCGGGGCGGGGCGGGCCCTTGTCGACGACTTGCAGCGGGAGAGAGCACGGCGGCGCGTCCTCCCGCGCACACGAAGGAAACACGCGGAGAGAAAATCCACAGAAAAATGCGAGTATATACCTTACTGTACCGCACCGCCGTGGTACATCAAAAGTGCGCGCGGAAAAGAAATGCGGGTCGCCGTAGTTTCTTTTGCGGCGTGCTCCCCGTGACCAGGGACCTACGAGAGAGAGAGAGAGAGAGAGAGAGAGAGAGAGAGAGAGAGAGAGAGAGAGAGAGAGAGAGAGAGAGAGAGAGCACACACACACGCGGACCAACTTCCCCTCGGCAGTCACACACACACACGCGCGCGCGCGCGCGAAGCGACAGGGAAATAAGATGCGGAGGCCCCTGTGCACTTTTAAAAAATACCACAATTTAACAACAGTTTGCAACTGGTGTTTCCCGCCACAATAGCTAACTCTTGTAGGGTACAACGAGCTGAAATGTACACTGTTTCACTGTTAATTTCAAGTACAATAACGGTTTGTGCTGTTCTTATTGACGGTATTTTTTACAGTGATGGTGTAGCGGAGGAGCACCCGTCCGGCCTGCCCTGTTAAATCCGGTGTCTAGACTGCAATACATTAGTAAGAGGCGTCGTCTCTGCGGACAGCGCCAGCGCCACCTCGCAGAGGGACGAGCGGGGCGGGGCGGGGCGGGGCGGGGCGCTCTGCTGGCGGGGATTATAACCTGCGCCGCCCTGGGCGTACACCGGACAGACCGCACCACCACGCCCGCCGCGCGCCGCCACGCCCCGCCCCGCCCGCGGGCACCGCACCCCGCACCGTGCCCGAGCAAACAGCATAGCGTAGATTCTGAATCATCTCCTCTGCTGGCAAAGCCGTTTCGCAAAACGCAAACGCGCACAGTGTTTAGATACAATAATTTCTTAAAAGCTTTCCCGCTTTGATAACGCAAATTTGCGTATTTAAAATTAACTACTGTATCCACAAAAAATAATTTACGCGCAACGGAGTCCCCACGTCATTCAGAGAAACGCAGATACCGCCGTTATTCACTCTGACGCACCGTGCAACCGACCACAACAGGACGGCGCGCGGGGCGGGGCGGGGCGGGGCGGGGCGGGGCGGGGCGGGCGCATTCAAACGACCGCTAAACAAGACCGCTTTTCCAACGGATTTGGGAACCGCGCTTTAATCCGCTGATACCGTGGAATTGAAGAGCGGACTGCCCTGTGCGGAACACCGCACACCACGCCCCGCGCCACGCCACCCAGGGCCGGGCGGGGTGGGGTGGGGTGGGGTGGGGTGAGGTGGGGGTGGGGTGTGGCGCCCGGAAGGGTCGTCACGGAGACGAGAATACCGAGAATGCCCCATCCAGATAATCATCTGAGAGGCTGAGGTAGGAGCGCGGGGACTCAAGAGAGAAGCAGGAGAAGCAGCCCGGCCCGGCGCGGCGCAGCGCAGGGTAAAAAGTCCGCAGAGTAAACCGTCAGATTAATTTCTCCCCGAGTGCTACTGTAGTTGCGTCCCGTCGGTCCCCGCCCCACCGGCCTCGCCCCACTCCGCCCTACAAAGGGAAAACGCCAACAACGACGCCAAGGAGGGAAAAAAAAAGTTAATAAAGAGAGCTATGTCAGTGTTACGTCAGATTCGTCATTAATTTAACGGGAGCTGGGGGGCCAGGGGCGCACCGAGCGGGTGGGGGTGAGGGGGCGGGGGGCGGGTCTGCTCTGTCTCCCGCCGCCGCCGTCCTGCTCTGTCGTCTCGTTTTGTGTCTCTGCTCCCGAACGCTTGCCACGTCCCGTAGCGGCGCCCCGCCTCGCCCCGCCCCACCCCGCCCCGCCCCGCCCCGCCCCGCTGCGGTGGAACTGCATTGTGAGGCGAGTGCACTGCGCTGCGGCCGACAGAAAGGAGCGACACGGGACGGGATTCCACCATCGGCGCCGCCAGATTCAATTAGAGCGTTGAAAGAGGCGCGGACGAGTGCAGCCCGGCCCGGCGGCCCTTCATGTCCAATGTGAGTGTTGCCAGAAAAGCAGGCAAAAAGCGCCCAAGCCAAAGCCGAAGCTGTGGCTATCAACGCCTGCCGACTAGGCAACATCTTCACAGCTGTGAAGAGGGATAGCCTAGTAGGCAATCGTTGATACCCACCGCTCCACGCGGCTGCGTGTTGGGCGCTTTGTGCCTGCTTTTCTGGCAACACTGTCCAATGTCCATGTCCGTCCAGTACCGAGAGCGCCCGGCAGGGCGGGCCGACCCGCCGCACACTCGCGGCCGCCGGGACTGCCTACCTACCAGGCGCCCCCGGGGTCCAGGGGCTGCCAGCCCAGCCGCCGTTTTGACATGGCTAATGCGACACACTTTTCACGGTGGAGACAAGGCAGTCCAGCGCACACACAGGACCCCTGAGGCCATGTGGCCAGGGCGGGCGGGGCGGGGCGGGGCGGGGCGGGGCGGGGCGGGGCGGGGCGGGGCGGGGCGGGGCGGGGCGGGGCGGGGCGGGCAGGTCTGCGGGACACGGCGCGCTCCGCCAGCAGAGCCCTGGCAGACGAGGCTAGCACACGGGTGGGGCCCAGGTCCTGCCCGGCCCGGCCCGGCCCGGGGGCGACAGAGAGAAACAGAGAGAGAAGGATGCCGAGTCACGTGGCCGCGCGCGTGGGTGCGACAGAGAGGGGAGGGGGAGAGTGGAGACATAACCCGTCCGGCCGGGCTACATAAACCTGTCCGGCCATCCTGTCCGGCTATGGGCCGTGAGGCGCCATGAGGCTACAGCCGGGGTGGGCTGTGCTGGGCCGGGAGCACCCTGGCCTGGCCCCTCGCCTTCACGCACACCAATCATTTCAAACAAGAGGGTGACGGCCTTGAGGGCCTCGGCCGGGAGCGACCCGGCGGCCGGCCCGGCGCGTTATATAGCGCCTTGGGGACGGCGGGGCGGGGCGGGGCGGGGCGGGGCGGGGCGGGGCGGGGCGGGCGGCAGCGCTACGGAAACGCCGGGCACATCCCGGCGCCCCGCGGCCAGCCGGCCGGCCGGGCCAGCCGTTCATCGGCCCCATGCACTGCACGGAAAGATAAACTCGGCCTCTCTCCCGCAGGAGCAGAGAGCGACCCACGCGCCGCAGCGCGCCGCCCTGTTTGCGGGGCCAATTTCAGCAAAGTTAAAATTAAAGCGGAATAAATAGAAATAAAACAAGTACAACCCCCCGCCCCGCGGTACCATTCGGAATCCCTGGCGTGTACAATGGGATGCTATGTTGTCCACACGCCGCGCGCGCGCGCACACACAAGGCCCCACTCCACTACATGCGCGCTGCTGTTCGGACCAAAACAACTAACTTGCAGCGAAGTGGACGGCGAGGCGGGGCGGGGCGGGGCGGGGCGGGGCGGGCGCCCTTCTCTCCACCCTTCTCCGAAATGCAGCCGGGGATGAGAGGAGAAGTAGGGGCGGGGGCGAGAGGAGGGGCAGGGGAGAGGGGCTGAGAGGGGGAGGGGGGGGGCGAGGGACGGAACACAGTGGTTGGCGTGTAGCCTAATGACAGCGACTTGCCCCTGGCTGGGCTGCTCGACTTCGGCCCTCAGTTAACGTCCACTTCTCACTTTGCAGGGAGTCATGGCCGCTCCGCTCCGGATAGAGCCCTGTTCTGTGAGTGGGTTATTCACGCGAGAACAATATGTGCGCGGTGGGGCGGGAGAGAGAGTGTGTGTGTGTGTGTGTGTGTGAGGGGTTCTCTGGGAAGTTGGAAGCGACATCATATCGACGGCAGAAACACAACACACGCGGAGCTGAGCGCGGGGCGGTGTCGGCGTCAGCGACCTTTCAGGGCGATACCTCGCGGGGGGTGTACAAGGGGGCGCGGGGCTGGGGTGGAAACCGTAGGTCAGACGGGGAGCATGGGATAGACAGAGAGAGAGAGAGAGAGAGAGAGAGAGAGAGAGAGAGAGAGAGAGAGAGAGAGAGAGAGAGTCGGAGCGGGACACCCAAAGCCCGCGAAACATCGGAAAGTGTCAAGGATGGAAAGGAATGCCGCAATACCTGTCACCGATTTTCGCTGTACTGTAACGACAGTGGCAAGCTTCGGGCGCCCGTTCCAATGTTTTATTTAAACTGGAGCAGACCGACATTATTAACGGTTCAGTTTACTTTATTCTCTTTATTCGTTCGGTGGAACTCAGCATCAGGTTGAATGGCAATGGCGAGCGCTAATTTGCAGTCTGACCGATCACTCCCCTTTCCCAGTTCCGAATCAGTGGAGAGGAGGTGGGGCGGGATGGGCAGGGAGCGGGCCGGGCTCACGTTGCTGGAGGGAATATTCGCTTCACACACCGGAATAAAAGCCAATAAAATGCGGCGCTACCTCAGCTGCTGCAGCGCCTTTCAAAAAGCCAAATCAAACGTCCCAATAACTTTCCATATCACGGGAGGGATAGGAAAAAAAAAGACAATCACATCGGGGGGAAGGGGGGGGGGGCGAGACTCTAGGGCGCGATTCGATATATGCAAATCGGCCAGGCAATCATTTAAAATCCCAATTTAGCGCCAAAAGTGGTGGCCGTGGTGGTGCGGTCCGAGCGGCGCGGGGGGCGCGGGGAGGGCAGGGGAGGCCAGGGCCAGGCCAGGTCCACTCGTGCCTTGAATTAAAGTTGTAGAGAAAGTTGACGATGAAAATGAATGAGGCCAGAGCAGCGCGGCAGGGCAGGGCAGGGCAGGGCAGGGCAGGGCAGGGCAGGGCAGGGCAGGGCAGGGCAGGGCAGGGCAGGGCAGGGCAGGGGCAGGGCAGGGCAGGGCAGGGGCAGCGCGGGGCAGCGCGGGGCAGCGCGGGGCACAGGCCAGGGGGTCACGCTAGGTCCTCATTGGTATACATTGTCGCGCCCCTCGGCCTTTGAGAGGGACGCAGAAAACAGCCGAGAGCTAGGGGGACACTCTGGCGCGGGACGAACTAATTGCAAACGTTTCCCCAGTCTCCTTGTCGGATTATTTATGATTACTGGACTGCAAAAAAAATTTAAAAGAAATGCCTTGTTCTTGGACACGCCCAGCAGTACAGTATGCAAATTACACAAAAATAATAGCAGACATCACTTTTGATATTGTATGCCCGCATTTAAAACTTTGGCGCGGTGTACGCTAGCGCCGAATACACTACTCAGACTCAGCTCAGCCGGCCGGCAGGTTGGGGTCCTCGCCCCGGGGCGCGGTGGGGTGGGGTGGGGTGGGGTGGGGTGGGGTGGGGTGGGGTGGGGTGGGGTCAGTGTAGCCATTCGCACCGCCAGCCTCTTTCGATGGGCCGGGCCGGGCCGCGCCGGCCCAGGGCAGCCCTTTGGGACTCCACAGGTAGTCGTGCCATTAATTCGCCGGAGGAGGTAATGGGACGGGGATCGAACTCTCCTCTTCCTCAGACTATCGTGCCTCTCGGACACTCCGTCTGCGGGGGGCCTCAGGGGGGCCTCAGCCGGGCCTCAGCCGGGCCTCAGCCCGCTACACAGCGAGCTACGCAGGGTTGTTAACGTTAATTTATCGATTAGCGGCGTTAAGGTTAACGCGCTAACGTTAATTTATCGATGAACGTTATCCGTTAAAAATGTGTCTAAGTCATTAACTTATCGGCGATAATATTACGACACCCCTTAACGCGTTAACGGCGTTAACGATAATTCGGTTTTTGAAGACAGTGAAATCCCACACGATTCTAACTGAGCTTCGCACGCATTCTCCTGGCCGTCTCCGACCCCCACCCTACCCCGACCCCAGGCCAGCTTCGTGGGCTGTCTCGGCCAGAGCGCGCCCCGCAGGATAATTTGAAGACTGAGCTGATTTTCTTTAAGGTGCCATTTTAATATTTTCGAAGTAGGATTATATTTGTAAAAATTAAATCTGTAATCAGATTGATCATTTTTCTCTAGTCTAAGCGTAGAAAGAGAGAGTCAAAAGTTAATAAATCTCTTTAACTACTGTTTGTTCCTTGTTCCTAAGTCAAATTTTATTTTTGAATAAAGACTCATTAATTCATTTTCATAATGCATAACTTTTCTGTTTTTTTTTTTTTTTCTAATATATAATTTTTTACTTTCAAAAATTCGGATTATCGTTAACGGCGTTAACGCGATAACGTTATCGCTATCGCGTTAAAACCTCTCAAAGGCGTTAACTTAACGCGTTACATTTTCGGATCTGCGATAATTAACGTTAGCGTTATCGCGTTAATTTTGAAATTAACGTTAACAACCCTGGAGCTACGTAACAAATACTGGTGTTTTATCAAGGCGCAAGTTAACTACTTTGGCACTAGTAGGGCGGCGTGGGCGGGGACGTTCACTGGTAAAACAGACGTGACGTGCGTCGCGTCAATTGGTGTTTTGGTCACACCACGTAATGCGACCTAAATTTACGTCACAGCATATGATGCGACGCGAGCTCCAGGGTATACGGCATTACACATAGGGGGTCGCATCACAAACGTGACCAAAACTACGGTCACACCACATGATGCGACCTCTCCAGGGGTCGCACTTGCAAGTGTGACGCATGTCACATTAGTTTTTCCAGTGTTTACGCGCGGGTGGCAACACTCTGCCCTCTGCTCTCCGCCCAGCCGAGCAGCCCCTGTCCCCAGCCCCCATGCTCTCCCTCGCGTCTACACATTTTGCGTTTCCCCCGCGCGCGCGTCTACATTTGTTGGTTTTTTGTTGTTTTTGTTTTTTTTCGGTCGTCACGTTCGCATCAGTCACTCCCGCCGCTGTGACACGCGGGGCCGGACCAGCGCGCGGGACCTCCAGCGGCCCGCCCCGGCCCGCCCCGCCCCGCCCCGCCCCGCCCCGCGCAGCTAGAGAGCTCGACACAACCGCACAGATGTCAGATCCACGCGCGCGTTCCGTCCGCAACACTGTAATCAAACGAGACTGCCA
This sequence comes from Frankliniella intonsa, assembly GCA_033675135.1. Lineage (NCBI taxonomy): Eukaryota > Metazoa > Arthropoda > Insecta > Thysanoptera > Thripidae > Frankliniella > Frankliniella intonsa. The sequence continues at coordinate 15,255,452 of CM066256.1, read as the reverse complement.
TGCAGTGAGCCCCGGCGCAGCCCCGGCGCAGCCCCGGCGCAGCCCCGGCGCAGCCCCCGCGCTGCCCCCGCGCAGCCCCCGCGCAGCCCCGGCGCAGCCCCGGCGCAGCCCCCGCGCTGCCCCAGCATGACTCAGCGACTGCACCGCACCGTGCCAGAAAACCCGCCATTTTTCGCCATCTGCTGTGACACTTGACCGCGCGGCCACGGAAAAGTTCAAATGTGTTGTCCGCTCGCGACAAAATGCAGCGAGCGGCGCAACGCAGAGGGATGCCAAAGCCATCATTTATCACGAGTCGAGTGTGTACCCCTGCCCTGCCCTGCGGCGCACCGCTTGCACACGACGCCGCCAGCAGTGTACTTAGCAAAGAGTACTACTCACACACAACGGGACTGTAGGCCTGCGACCTCTGGCGCACCTTCTAAAGCGTGTACTTACACAGCGCTGTGCTTTCGACACACCGGAAAAACAAAGGTGCTAGGCTACGCCTTTCGTGGGCCGCTAAAATCAAGTGCTAAGTTTAGTGCCTTTGCAAAGGCACTAAATTTGTATGGAGTATACTCAGCTGTTCAGCTAAAGGTGCTAAGTTCTACCTTTAAAAGGCACTAACAAAATTTAGTGCCTTTCCTGGGGCACTAAATCTTAGTGCCTTTCCAAAGGCACTAAATTTTGTTAGTGCCTTTTAAAGGTAGGACTTAGCACCTTTGTTTTTCCAGTGCAGGCTCCCTCTAGGAAGTACCCACGTGCTATGACAAGTGCACTTTCAAGTACCTTCACTGTGAAAAAAAAGGTCGTTGGTTTACGGGAAACTTTTCCACGAATTGCAGTTGTCGTAAAATTATAATTGCAAATCGTAAAATTACATAAGATAGTTTTAGCGGTGTTCTGGGAATTGAGTAAGAAACAGTGGAGCGCACTGGAGACCTGACACGTGTAGTACAGAGCCAGGCCCCCGTGCGCCCCGGGCTCCTCCGCGTCTCATTGCGCGCGGCGCCCCCAGGCGAACAGCGATGCGAGCGCGATACGCAACCCAGGCGTGTGACCGGCCGGCCCGGGCCGGGCCGCGCGCACAAATATTTGCCCGACAAGAATAACACGCATATGAGTTTAATACGAAAAGTTTATTCCCCCCCCAAACACCAGCAACAAAACTTGGGCGGGGTCTCGGAGCGCCGCGGGCCCGTCCCGCCCCGCCCCGTCACCCAGACACAAGGAGCCGCGGCGCCGCCAGTAAGACAAGCAGCAGCCGCGGGTAACGACGCCGGGGAGGGGTACTGTGGCCCGTACACCGGTACCGGACTGACTTTTTAAACGAATCGGCATAATTGAGTCGAGACGACGAGGACGGCGGCGGCGGCTGCAGCGCGGAGATGAGGCGAGGCGAGACGCGCCAGAGAAAGTTTGTCAAAAGTGAGGAAGGAGGCGGGCGGGTGGGAGGCGGGCGGGGCGGGGCGGGGCGGGGCGGGGACGGCCGCACCTCATGTTCTACACGAGCGGATCAGCGTACAGCGGTACTGGGCGGGGCGTGTCACTTTGTCACTTTGTTGGGAACGTCTGTCGCGCGCGCGCCACAGAGCCTGCGCCAGAGGCCCAACTCTCTCTCTCTCTCTCTCTCTCTCTCTCTCTCTCTCTCACACACACACACACACACAAGCTAGGGAAGAGAAACAACAGCTAACACCAACGCCAAACTGTCACGCCGACTTAATTCGAAGTGCTACACTTTGTTAGCCCTGCGAAAAATGCTTTGCAAGAAGTCATATACTTTATACTTCGTGGGGGGGAACGGCGTAAATATTCAGCAGCCAGGCGTGTATGTAAGATGCACCGCAGTAGTGTAGTGTAGTGCCCCGCGGGCGCGGTGGGGTGGGGTGGAGCGAGGAAGGGCGAGGCGGGGCAGGGCGAGGCGGGGCGGGGCTGGCAGCTCACTCCAGCCGGGTAGGGCGCACCATGAGAGGAAGGCGCCCTCAACTCATGGGTGCACAGTGTTTGCGCAGGGCCTGTAAGAAGAGCGGCGGCGGTATGGCAGCGGGCCGCAGCGGGACCAGCCCTGCCCAGCCCCGCCCCACCCCGCCCCGCCCCGCCCCGCCGCAGTGAAAAGGCGCCCGACATTACGTCCAAGCATAGCCACACAAAAATGTCTGAGGCGAATAAATGTTTCATACTCAAACCGTCGCGGCCGCCGCGTCGTTTTCAAGCATAAGCCGCGGCCGGTCGTGCCTCTGCTCTGCGTTCTCCAGCGGCGGTCCTTCTTGGCCCTGCCCTGCCCTGCCCTGCCCTGCCCTGCCCTGCCCTGCCCTGCCCTGCCCGCCCGCCAGCCGCCCCTGGAGCCATCACGCCACCGGCCAGTATCTCCACACTCGATTGAGCCTATTGGTGGCTAATGAGACGTACGCTGGCTCTCTCTCTCTCCGTCTCGGTCTCTCATTTACGGCCATCACTATATCTATACATCCCTTTCATTTTTCTCCCTCTCCCTCTCCCTCTCTCTCTCGCTCTCCCTCTTTCTCTCCACTCCTCGAGGCCTCAGCTGGCCCGTGTGATTCCCAGTTTGTTGAGAGAGGCTGGCGCGGCGTCTCTAGGCCTCCAGGCGCCCCTTGGCGGGCCGGGGCGGGGCGGGGACACTCCGACAGGGAGAGGGAGAGGGAGAGGGAGAGGGAGAGAGAGAGAGAGAGAGAGAGAGAGAGAGAGAGAGAGAGAGAGAGAGAGAGAGAGAGAGAGAGAGAGAGAGAGCAGAGACGGGCGTGCTGGGTATACACGAGGCCGAAGGCGCCGGGAGGAACCCAAATGAGAGAAAAACACTGCGCGCTGGGGCCGGGCAGGGCCGGGCAGGGCCGGGCCCTAGGAGGAGTGTGAGGGAAGGGAAACGGATCGAGAAGGTGCGAGTTTTGCATTCATATGTAGATGCGTAAGGGGAGCGCTCACATAATTATTTTAATCAATTCAGTTCGATCTGCAGAAACTTTGGGCCGAGAGCAGCGCAAGCGAAACAGAGCTCCGCTCCGCCTCCGCGAGGTGGTGCCGTGGTGCTACGCGTGCCCTCCCGCCCGCCCGCCCGCGCCCCTGCCGCCGCTGGGGCAGCTAAGCGTGGCTGGTAAGGAGTCCGTGGAACGCGCCAAAAGTTGGTGAAGGATTCAGAAAAGCCTTTAAGCTTTTATGAAGGGCCTGCAGGTGGTGCTCTCTATTCATGTATACAAATTCGCGCGGTGCATGCGGGGCTGGCGGCCGCGCACGCCGCAAAGCTGCACAGCGTTTGCAGTGGCGGCCCCGCCCTGACCTGACCTGACGGCCGCTTTTGGTCAGTGGTGTGTGTGTGTGCGTGTATGTGTGAGGCCAGAGGCCACAGTGACCCGCCCCGCCATGCGCTACATGCGTTGCACCCCGCACATTGATACACACAGCAGAGTCGGCCAAGTCCGAGAGTTCGTGCGCCGAATCTTGACGACTCGCCCGCACCCGCACGCAGGCAGCAGGGGCAGGGCGGCGGAGGAAGAGGGGCGCGAAAACGGTAAGGGGGTAAACTAGGGTGTGGGGGTAAGGGGGTGAAGAAGAGGGGCAGAAAGAAGGTGGGGGTAGAGCAGGGCTGACGAGGCTCCGGCTCTCTGCACCGCACCGGCAGCCTCCCTTTGACATGAGCGTCTCCTTGGCATCCGACACGTTAGACACATGCATGGAAGAGAGAGAGAGAGAGAGAGAGAGAGAGAGAGAGAGAGAGAGAGAGAGAGAGAGAGAGAGAGAGAGAGAGAGAGGGAGAGAGAGAGAGAGAGAGAGAGAGAGAGAGAGAGAGAGAGAGAGAGAGAGAGAGAGAGAGAGAGAGAGAGAGAGAGAGAGAGAGAGAGAGAGAGAGAGAGAGAGAGAGAGAGAGAGAGAGAGAGAGAGAGAGAGAGAGAGGGCAGGGAGAGGAGGACGAGAGATTATGTGCGCGGGGCGGAGCAGGTGCGGGGAGGACAGACATAGGAGGCGGGAGAGGGTGAGAGAAGCGCCGGTTAGTCGCCCACGCCACGCCCACCCCGCGGCGGGCCCGGCCCGGCCCGGCCGGAGCCGCCAGCCAAACCCCTCCGTAAATTATTTCCCCGGCCATCAGGGGAAAAAATGTCGGGACCGCGCGCTGCGTCCAGGTGCAAGCAAGTTATGGGGCCCCATTCTGACCGACTTTCACCGCCCCGTCTCAGCACCACCTCTCAGCCCTCAGCATCGCTCAGCAGACCGCGAGCAGCACCAGAAGCAGTGCCTGCCAGGCTCTGCGGAGGGAAAGAGATGCACTGTTAAATCCCTACAAACAAAATAGTTTGTAAGCTTGCAAAGCATTTGGATGCTTTGTATTACAAAGCATTTTGTTTGTAATACAAAGCATTTCGCAAATGCTTCGCAAGCTGCGAAGCAAATGCTTCGCAAGCTGCGAAGCAAATGCTTCGCAATACAAACAAAATGCTTTGTATTACAAAGCAGCCAAATCCTTCGCAATTGCGAAGCATTTTGTTTGTAATTGCGAAGCATTGCTTTGTAAGGTTTTAACAGTGTGGAGAGAGAAAGGGCCGTTGGGCAATAAACTTGGGATACAAAACTGACCCGTTCCCTTTTCCTCCTCCATCCGTCTTGCCTCTGCGCTGCGCTGCGCGTCTCGACTCGCATGCCCGCGCCGCCGCGCCCCACCCCGCCCCGCCCCGCCCCGCGCCGCCGTTAGCGCCACGTCGCCGGCCTTGTAATCGCCGCTAATTCACCTCGCTGCTCTCCGCGCGCGCTTAACTTGTTTTTATTTTCGCGTTAAACCTTAGTCCTCCCCGCCCCGCCCCGCCCCGCCCCCTCCGCCATCTTTCTCTCCCCAAATGGTCGGTTTCTCCGTCCCGCTCCCAAGCGTGCGCGCGCGCCGCCTCCTTCCCGGCATTAGGCCGTAAAGAGGCAGTCTAACTGGCAGCTTCACGCCTCATCAGCATTAATTATCATTGCCCGGGCATTAATCAGGCGGGGGGTGGGGGGTAGCGCCGGGGGGCGGGGGGGGGGGGGGGGGCACGCGTCGTTACAGGGCGGTGGTCATGCGATAAGGAGGTGGCTGACGATGATGCTGCTGCGGGTGGTGGGGGTGGCGGCCGTGGGGAGGGGGAGGGGGGGGAGGAGGGGAGGAGGGGAGGGGAGGAGGGAGGAGAGGAGGGGAGGAGGGGAGGGGAGGGGGTTGTAGGGTTGGACCCGCGTGGTCCACACGAGATGTGCGGCGGAGGGAGGGTGGTGGTGGTGGAGGCAAAACCGAACCGCCACGCCAGAGTGGACGGACGACCCCGGCCACGCCACGCCGCAAGCCACGCTCACCGGATTTACGTTCAAAGTATGGCGCTCGCTCCGGTGAGTTTATTTTCATCAGCCTGTCCATGGCGTGACGTGGCGCGGCGTGGCGTGGCGTGGCGTGGCGTGGCGCGGCGTGGCGTCCGTCAGGGCCGTGAGTTATCGGACCGCAGCGCCCGCCCCGCCCCGCAGGCTCGGCCAGGGCGGAGCGGAGACTGGCAGGGAATTTATTTTTGCGAGGCCGCAGTCGTGGTGGTCATGGTCGCGGTCTTGGTCGTATTCGCCGCTGATGGCAAGACGAGTCGAGGCGAGCAGGGGGGAGGTGAGGGGTGGGGGGGAGGGAGGAAGTTTTTATTTCGGACGGCGACGTCTTGAATCTTAATGTCGCTTGGGTTTTACGCGCGTGTCTTCTCAATACAGAGACGTCGCTTTGCCGCAGCTATGATCATCATCTTTCGCGTGGGCGGTCAGACGGGGGGGGAGGGGTCAAAGCAAAGGCCGGTCCAGGTCGGCACTGCCTTTATTATGCGCAGCCCGGAAACACAAACAAGACTCAAACGGCGGGCGAGGGGCGGGGCGGGGCGAGGGGCGGGGCGGGGCGAGGGGTCGTGGCACGGGCCGGGCCGGGACGGGACGGGACGGGGGCGGGCGAGATTGGGTGGCGCGGCGCGCGGGCCAAGAGAAATCTCGACCGTTCGGAAGGAGGGTGGGGAGGGGGAGGGGGAGGGCGGCGCGGCGGGAGGAGGCCCTCAGGTGCGCGTCCCTCTTCCCCCTCCCTACTCCCCTCTATTAGGTATGGTATGTTTTTAGGAGAGGGCGGCATAAAAAGTCGCCCAGCAAACAATGCGAGCGTGTCGTCCGAAACGCGGTAAACGCTCCTTACAACACGAAACGAAGCGGGGGGAAAAAAAGAAAGAGTGTGGGTCTGGTGCGGTACGGATGCGCTGCAGAGAAACCGAGAGAAACACTCTAAGCGCAGTGCTTTGCTTACCTGACGAATTTCTGGATGGAGGCGATGCGATGCGGGCGGCAGGGCGGCAGGGCGGCAGGACGGCAGGGCAGCAGGGCGGCAGGACGACGAGCAGCTGCCGATCCCATCGTCATCGTACTCCACGCTGTGGCCGACACTGTAAAAAATAGTGTCAATATGAACCGTACAAACCGTTATCGTACTTGAAATTAACAACGAAGCACTGTACATTCAGCTCGTTGTACCCTACAATGTACAATAAATTTTAACAGTTCTCTATTGTGTTTAGAAATAATACAGTTCCAATCTGTTGTTAAATAATGGTATTTTAAAACAGTGAACCTGGTTGACCGGCGAGCATGCTCTCAGGCCGGCAAGGCTTTGTGTACCCGGCCGGGCCGGCTCAGGCTGCACTGAGCCTCCGGCCCGGACTGCGAGCTGAGCTGCACTCCGCGCTCCCACCACTGCCCTAATGGCCGACATTCATCAATTACAAACGGGATGGAGGAGTGTGATCGGTCAAGGTGAAAGAGAGAGAGAGAGAGAGAGAGAGAGAGAGAGAGAGAGAGAGAGAGAGAGAGAGAGAGCGGGAGAGAGGGGGGTGAGGAAGAGAGCGACAAGGGGCCTGCAGGGGAGGGGTCGGCAGTGGGGCGAAGTGCCGGAATGGAGCAAGAGGGGGCGAACCTGTGGGGCAACGCTGTGCTGTGCGGAGCTCAAAGGGCCGACAATATACATACAGGGTCCATATGCGCTTTGTGTCATCACAACAGCTGGCCTTATTTTATATCTCGCCCACACCCACCCCGCCCCCGCCCGGCCCCCTACACACGCGCGCATATAAAAACAACACTCTCACACGGGCAATAACTTTTATCGCGACCAACACGTTATCACTGCCCTCACCAATACGGCAAGGTTCTGAAACCAGGGGCCGAGTGATTCACAAAATACGCGATTCGGGTGGAAATTAAAAAAAACTCTCGAGTTTCATCGCCCTGAAACTTAGTTGAGCGGTGTGTTGTGGTGGGAGGAGGCGCAGGGGCCTGGTTCGCCTTCCTTCAAGTCGGTACAAAACTTTGTTATCGTCCGCTGCGGTTTCAGATTTAACTCCTTTTGATCTGGGAGATACAGGGTTAGGGTTCCGCCCGCAAACTGAGAGCTGGGGGTCGATGGAGCGGCCCCGCCCCGCCCCGCCCCGCCCCGCGGTGGCGCCGCCCAAACGCCTCTCAAAGTAATTAGTCACGTCAGGCACGATTCATCATTCATTTTTTTCCTCCATATATATTTTTTATTTATCTTTTTCTCGTCGCGTCGCGCCGCCGTTCCGGGCGATAAACGCCGTGTCAAACGGACGCGTGCGTGTGGCAATTAAAGTTAGGATGGGGAAAAAATGTTGCAACCACAACATTGGGCGGGGAGGGGAGGGGGCTCTGGCCGGCCAGGCAGGCAGCGGCCGCCCCCGCAGGCAGGCTCATAGGCAGGGTGCGCCAGGCAGCCGCACACACTGTGGGGTGATTCCGCACTGTGGTTTCGTCTCTGCGTCCTTGTCGCACTCATGGGGCACGGTCATAAGGAGCGAGAGAGAGGACACTCCTGAACGCTGTTCGGAATCACCCTGCTGCCTCGATTTTTCATCGCCATAGATATCTGCCGTCATATACTGCCGCCGTCCCCGGCCACGCACCTTTTATTTCATCAACACAAAATAATAATAGTACTTGACCGCGGGACGCGTCGCTGGAGGAGACACGAGATACGCCCCGCCAACAACCCTTCTCGCCGCACTAGTAAATAAGCTTACGGCGAGGGGGCAACCACTCGTGAAATCCTGTGTACAAGCCCGCGGAAATCTCAATGAAATCTTCAGAAATCTCGATGAAATCCTCGGAAATCTCGATGAAATCCTCGGAAATCTCGATGAAATCCTTGGAAATCTAGCTGAGAAATCTCATGAAATCTCATTGAAATCTTGTGAAATCCCATGAAATCTGAGAGAAATCTCATGAAATCTCATTGAAATCTTGTGAAATCTCATGAAACCTGAGAGAAATCTCATGAAATCTAAATCAGAAATCTCATGAAATCTGAGAGAAATCTCTCAAAATCTGAGAGAAATCTTGCGCAATCAGTAGAAATCCCGTGTACACTACGATGGGGAGTGGTTGCCCCCTCGGCTTACGGTGAATTTCACTGTAAGCTACAGTGAACCCTGCAGCACTGTAGCAGCTTAGGGGGAATTTTCACTGTAAGCTACGGTGTGAATGTCACTGTAGTCTACAGTGAATCACGGTGCTTCACCGTAGTTTACGGTGAAAATTCACCGTAAGCTACTGTGCTGCAGGGTTCACTGTAGCTTACAGTGCAAAACACCGTAAGCTTTTTAGAGTGCGGCGCGGCGCGGCGTGCGGCCGTATACAGCGGATGGGACCGGGGCGGGGCGGGGCGGGGCGGCCTGGCCGCGGCTCGGCCGACTCCGCTGGGCGAGAGAGGCTTGACACAAACTCAGCCGGAGCCGGAAGCAGGTCAGGCGAGGAGAGGAGGGGGGGAGGAGGGGGGGAGCGCGGCTCCGGTTACCCGCTTGAGAGTCCGCGAGGCCGTGCCGTGCCGGGCGGTGCCGGGCGAGGACAGCAGCGCGGTCAGGCAACTCGAGCTCGCGGCGGGACAATCAGCCAGGGGACACCAGCGCGGCGGGGCGGGGCGGGGCGGGGCGGGGCGGGGCAGGCCGAGGCGGGGCGGGGCGGGGCGGGGCGAGGCGGGGCGGGGCGGGGCGGGGCGGGGCGGGGCGGGGCGGGGCGGGCTAGGCAGGCGTGGTGGTGCGTGGCGCCCGGCCCACGCGTTTCCCCACCGTGCTGCTCCTGTTCGCCGTTCACTTTGTTTCGGGAGTTGAAGCCGCTCCTGTCGGCCGGGCCGCCGCGCCGAGAACAGCCGATTAGCTTCGTTTTCCCCGCGTCGCTCCCTCTCCGAGTGACTCGGCGGACTTGACTTCTTGGCGGCTACCATTTTCCAATAGGTTGACGTCGCCGTAGACGTCAACTTCCTTTTCCATTCATTTTATTTTACTTTACTTCTCTCTCCTTTTTCTGGGGGAGGGGGCACTCGTATTTCGTGTGCGTGTCGGGAATAAAGTGAAAAAGTTGTCGAGTTTTTGCGCCGCAGCGCAGGGCGGCCCTGGTCAGAGCCGCGCGCACCTCGGCCGCGTGCACGGGGTGCGGCGGGGCGGGGCGGGGTGCGGCGGGGTGCGGCGGGGTGCGGCGGGGTGCGGCGGGGCGGGGTGCGGCGGGGACTGACGTGAGATATAGGCCAGGCAGGCGCCCCGCAAGAAGCACACAGCGACACAAAGAGCAATGAAGAGAGGAACGCGCGGCAGGAGAGGGCGGGAGGACCAACGCGCGGAAGGAAACTGAAGAGTGGGCGGTGAGGAAGACGATGAACAGGAAGAGGAATACAAGAGGATTCAGAATATGGGAGGGGGTAGGGTAGAGGGTGCCGGTAACAAACCTTCAAGTGACATTTCATTTTATAGTGAAGCCACCGCCAGGGGGGGGGGGGGGGGGAGGGCGGCATCCCGTCCCGGTCTTGGACCTTAGTTTTGCCAGAGAAGGCAGTAAAATGAGTAAAACTAGAGATAGCAGCCCGGGAAAAAAACGTTTGAAAATGATTTTTGCCAACCATGAGATATAAATACTGACGAATACAAACGAACAGTGACTGACAGATATCGCGTTGACACGCAGGCTGTACATAATTACACGCGATGACATTGTCCGTGTTTGCCTACCCCACCCATCCCCAAACAACCGCCTCGTGCCAACCAAAAGCACGGCATTTTTTTTTTTTTCACTCTTTTCTTTCTCCCTATTTACAGGCATCAGTGGACGGCCCGGGGGAAGCACACAGGGCCAGCGCGGCACCCGCCTATATCGACACGCGCGCGCCTGGAGCCTTTGACCGGGGCGGGGCGGGGCGGGGCGGGGCGGGGCGGGCGGGCGAGGTGGGGCGAGGTGGGGCGGGCGTGCCCGCCCGCGTCAGGGGCAGCGAGGTGGCAGCCGGGAGAGGGGATGTGGAAAGAATGCGAGCTCGGCTCGGCTCGGCCCGGTCCGGCTCGGCGTGGCCTGGGGTCCACCTTCCCCCCGGTTCTCCTCTCCCTCCCGCCTTTCCACCTCAAACTTCTGGCAGCCCCAGAGATCTGGACGGGTGCCAGGTGGGCACAGCAGAGGGGGCGCGGCGTGGCGCGGCGGGGCGGGACACCTCAGGTGTAGGGGACCTTTGAAAAGTTATTGGGGACCCCGCCGCCCGCATTGCAGCACGGGTTGCCTACACCTATAGCTCGGGAGGGGGCAGCACTGGCCGGGCCGGCCGGGGATACTGTGTTGGCTGCAGGCCCGCGAATTTTCACAGGAATTTTCCGGACAGTCAAGTATACTTGTGTTTCCAGTGTGAGCTTGAGCCGCGCGGAGTGGGGCGCTGCCCCGTGAGCGTGAGCCTACACTGTAAAACCTGGGGGTCCCTGAGAGCACGACTTAGTCGCTTGCCATCAAAAATGGCACACATTTTGTCGCTCTGCCACGGCAAACCTTAGTCGCTCCCATGTAAAAACACCTTTGGATCCTGTGCGTTCCTCACACTGCATCGTATTGATGGAATAAATCCCCACAGCTCTTCACATATGCAAGGTCCAAGGTGTGCAGTGACAGCGCACCTTTAACCTGTCTTCCCCTGGAGCCACAGGACCCAAAGGTGTTCTACATGGGAGCGAGTAAGGTGCGCGGTGGCAGAGCGACAAAAGGTGTGCCAATTTTTGGAGGCAAGCGACTAAGTCGTGCTCTCGGGGAACACCCAGGTTTTACAGTGTAGCCTCTCTCCCGGGCGCCTCTCTAGAACTGGCGGCGGCGCGCAGCTAGGCCGCAACACAAGTCGCCTTGACGGCCCCGGCCGGCACGACCCACACGGCAGCGCGCCGGGGCACATGGCGCGAAATATACTTTTAAAAGAGGCAATGTATGGAGAAACATACCCGCGGCGCGCTCGCAAGCGCGAGGCTCCGCGTGGGGCCCAGCCTAGCCTCGCTCCTCCGCCGCACACCGCGCGGGCGAAGAATGGCCTTGCAGCGTAAAAACAAACGGGCCACCGCCCCGCCCTGCCCCGCCAGTGCAGCGCCAGCCACGGCGAGGGAAGCACGGAGGAGCGGAATAAAGCATAACGACGAAACTTGCTCCCCTTGCGACTCACTTTGAATTCAATGGCGCGAAGACGTCATTCAGACGGCAAAGGGTCCCCGCCCCGGCCGGGCCGGGCGCCCGGGTTCGAATACCCGCAGCACCAACCAGCCGCACCGCCGCATTCTGCAACTTTTCCTATACTTCCGTCCGATAAACATGATGACACATGGCGCGGGTCCATTCCGACAACCAGCAGGACATCCGCATGCAGGCGAGAGAGAGAGAGAGAGAGAGAGGGAGAGGGAGAGGGAGAGGGAGAGAGAGAGAGAGAGAGGAGAGGGAGAGGAGAGAGGAGAGGGAGAGGGAGAGGAGAGGAGAGGAGAGGGAGGGAGAGGGAGGGAGAGGGAGAGGGAGAGAGAGGAGAGAGAGAGAGAGAGAGAGAGAAGGGGGCGTGCAGAGGTTGCGCAGAGAGGTAGCAGCGGGGAGGTGCGGGAGGGAGGATATAACGCATTTAAATGAGACCTCATTTAAAGCAGCCACCGGCGGGCATCAGCAAAACACAGCCGCCAAGCCGCGAATCCCAGAGAAAGAGCGAGGGTCGGGGGAGGGAGGGAGGGAGGGAGGAGAGAGAGAGAGAGAGAGAGAGAGAGACAGAGAGAGACAGAGAGAGAGACAGAGAGTGACAGAGAGAGACAGAGAGTGACAGAGAGAGAGAGAGAGAGAGAGAGAGAGAGAGAGAGAGAGAGAGAGAGAGAGAGAGGAGGGGGGGGGCGTGAAGTACGCTGCAAGCGGCCCGGCCCGCCACTAGTTATTCGGACAAGCTCGGCCCTTCGTAATCATACGAGGCTGCAAATCACGTTAGGGTCGGCGGGGAGGGTCTGTGCCGAGCCCAGGCGTGCGGCCCGGGCGGCCCGGGCGGGGTCGCTCTTTTTTACCGCGGCCGGGCGGACGAGCGTATCGGGGATTAGCATGGCCCTTTGGACCCTCCTTTAGACTTGTCGGGACCCCCCCCCCCCTCCCGGAAGGTCCACGACGAGGAGAAGACCCTTATTCCTGCACCGCAGTGGCTCTGGACTAACGTTACTCGCGGTGTATATAGAGGTCCGTGTAATTATTCCTTGCGAAAGATTGATTGCTTTAATTATTTCGGCCTGCAGCGGCAGCGGGGCCACGCGCGGGGAGAGCAAAGGGCCTGCGGTGATGGCCGGCCGGGGCGGGGCGGGGCGGGGCTGCGGACCCTTTTAAGGTCTCTTTAGGGCCCGTTATAGGGTCCTTTGAGCCCTGATGTATTTATTCATCCCTCATACGCATAAACCCCTACAGCAGCAGGGCTACACGTCGCACCCCCACCCCACACACGTGTCCCCGCCCCGCCCCGCCACTTCCCTTTCCGTCTCGCGCTCATGCATTTTAAACGTGTTTTCAGGTGCGGGCGGACCATATTTTTTTCCCTCCGTGCTCGGAGCTGCCGCCGGCCGGCCGGGCCCCGCCGCGCCGGTCCCCTTGTTGAGCAGTGGTGAAGGTGAGTAACCCCCTGCGGGTGTCCACACCGCACACACAGCCGGGGCCCGCAGTGTTAGCTCACAGTGTCACGGAGTCAGCCCGAGGGGGCCTCCACTCCCAAACATCGCGGCCCGACTACTCCCTAATACACCTATTACTTGTAATAGATTTCTATTACGCCTAATACATTTCTATTACACTGTTAAATTTTAAGTCGTCTCACGACTTACGACAAAGTCAGTGTCCCAATGGAAATTCGCGAACCTAAAAGTGTGCGACGTTCGCGCACTTCGCTTTTCAAAGCCCTTACCGCGTGTGCCAATTTAACGAAAAGCTGTAAATATTTTCGGGCACCGTGTGGCGAAGGACTCGCTCCACGGATCAAACAGGTGCGCTGCTCGCACGGGGCCCGGCCCAGCCCAGGCCGGTCCGGCTCCCACCTCTCTGCCGCCGCACCCCGCCCCGCCCCGCCCCGCCCCGCCCCGCCCGCGCAGCGCCGGTCCTTCCCTCGGGAGCGACGTGCCAGCCAGGCCGGGCCCGGGCTGAGCGAGGCGGGGCGGGGCGGGGCGGCAACAAACTACAAGCATTGGAGAGGATAGCACTCCTGGCCCGGGCCGGGCCGGCTCGACTCTCCTGCGGCACCTCCATGGACAAAATCTCGAGCGTTCGATATTTCGCTACATCCTGGCAGGACTATGAGTGCAGTAGACAGAGATAGAGAAGAAAAAATACGATTTCACGAAATCCTGGTAGGCACGAAGTATGTTTTGGTTTCATCAGAGTTTTTGGTGGATGGTCTATGTAGAAATTAAGTTAAAAATTTCCAACCAATTCATTGAAAAAATTGAATTTTTTTTCTCCGAGTGTTTGATTATCGACATAAGATAAGGTCACAAGCCTAATTTGAGCTCGTTTGCTTAAACGACTCAGAAGATAGCTTCTCAGTAAGGAAATGTCCGATCAGCTTGATTTTTGAACTATAGGCTCGTTGTGCAATTAGCGTTCGAACACTGAATTCACATTTTTATTCTGACGTGTTCTTTCAGTTTTTAATTTTTAAATTAATGTACATGACTTGAATCAACAGGTCCCTAGCAACGGTCCTCCCCCCTTTCTCCTGCGTACCGCGCAGAGGGGCCGAGCCGAGCACCGGCAACAATACCGATTGGGCTTGGCTCCCCTTCTGAACTGGCACTATCCTGGGGGGTAGGCAACCCGAAGGGGCGTCGCGGTAGACAGAACGAAGCGCGTTTGGGGTGGGAGTGCGTAGTCCTAGGCTAGAACCTCCACTCAACAAAAGAAGGCCGACAGCTCGGCGGCTAGCGCGTCCACCTCGCGACTTTAACTCTTCATATTAGGTGAACGAAATGCTGGACAGTCTAAATGAATGTGTAATTATCAGTTTTGGACCTGCGGAAATCGTTTTGAAAAGTTTCACGTAAGTTCGTCGAGAAGGAAAAAAAGTGATTCGTAAAATGGTTTACGTAAAGAAACACGTAGATGTAAACTAGTTTTGTTCCTTCTCGCGAGATTGAAGTCAAACTTTGCAAAACGATTTCCGCAGATATAAAACTAATATTTCCGCATTCAGTTCACCTTGTTAACGTTTTGGTGACTTTAAACAATGAGTTAAAGTCGCGAGGTGGACGCCGTCAGCCACCGGCCGTGGCGGCATTACAGTCCTAGTCAACAATCAGGAGCCGCGGCGGCCAGCTAGTGGTCGCGTTCAAAACTGTCCTCGTGGTGCATCCTTTTGTACGGCGCGAAACTGCAACGATTCTGACGTGACCACTCCCTCCTTCGAAACTTTTGGACATCGAGGTACAAAGCAACAGGCGATGCTTTTCATTGGTTGAAAATAACCGCGAAATGGTGTCATTGGTTAGAGCTTTCCCCGACCCGGCTCGGCTTCCCTTTCCACGTCTGTTTTCCCGTGACAAGTCGAGCATTGCCATAGAAACGGAGATTTTAACTTCAAATTTCTCAAAATTGGCCACCAACTTTTGGATGGCATTGCAGCAGTGAACTCAGGAGATTTAGTTCTACATCTCTGCCAACTCTTATCAAAATCGTATAGAGAATTTCGGTTTTGCATAAGGGGCCGTGCTAATAAAAAAAAAAATCGGATCCTGAGACAAATCCATAAGGCTACTTCGTGCCTAAAAAAAAGGAAGAAAAAAAAAAGGAAGAAAAATCGAAGAGGAGGGAGAGGGGGTATGCGCTGGGGAACGCCTGGAGCGGGACTTGAATTGCGGCCAAGAGCGCCAAGATTAACGGGTCGGCGTCATTTTGCGGAGGGAAACTTCATAAATCAAAAAGGAGCTTTTCACTTCTTGTGTCGGTCCGTGCCTTTATCCGTTATAAACGCCGTGTTCCATTTACTCTGCTGCGTGCTCTTTCCAACTCTCATTTACATGGACAGCGCCCGTCTAAAGTCAGTGTCCTCCGTTAGGACAGGAAGAGATTAAAATCGAAAAAAAAAAGCTGCGACAAGAGTTTCAATCGGCAGCAGAGGCGGGCGGGCGAACCCACGCCAATTTAGGAAACTTCTTGTTTCCGCCGGGCCATGCCAAGTTTTCAGGCTCTGCGAGTAAAATCAGCATCATTGGCTAAGTTTTGTCCCGCGAACAACACAGACAACAGGTGGTGTTCGTTTTAAAACTGCAGTAGAGAGGCCTCCTTGTTTCGTTGATTGGTGACTCTCGCTCATAGCTCACAATCAACTTACTCTGTCTGGTCCTGCATTGCATAAATAAATAATAGGCGCGGAAGATTTGAATGAGAAAGGGAGCGTTTGCAATTGAAACAAAGACGTCCGACTGTGAGAAAGGCACTGTGTTCCTTATATTCCGCCAGCAGATGCTTGTCCTTCCCGACTGGTGAAAAAGAAGTCCCCTGCCAGATCTACAAAATCATGGAAATTTATGGACGCCAACAAAAAATACATCAATTCGCGAAATTATACGGAAACAGTATACGCAACGCTTTCTGATCACACGGACATTGCGAGCTTTAAAATCACTTGAATGGTTGGTAAAGGTGATGTGACGGGCAGCATCCCTTTCTCCCAGTCTCCCGCTTCGCCAATCACTCTCACCAAACTTCAATATTAATCGCTCCTCGCACTTCAAACGGCGGGCGGGGATTTGTACCCACGATTTCATACCCAAATACGAAACACACAGCAGCAGTCACAGCACACACTTCCCCTATGAAGTTTCTTACTCTTGGCATAAAAAATGTAAATGCCCGGGGGGCTAAGCCCCTTCCTTTGCTAAGCGTCCCGCAAGCGTTATTACGCGCAAACTTTTCGACACGACCCCTTTACCCTTTTCCGCAGGATTAGATCTTCCCGAGCCGCGCGGTGCGGGCCGCGGGGGGGACCGGCGTGGGACCGGCGTGGGACCGGGCCGGGCTGCTGACCTACCCGAACAGCCGAGCCGAGCCGGCCTGGCTCCGGCTGCTTTGCTTATGCCCCTAATTTATTCCCTCTGTATCATCAGAATCCCGCGGGGCCTCCCAAGGATAATGGATTTCTCTGTGGCCTCTTGATGGGCGCTGGTGCCGGTGGAGGGTGGGGCGGGAGCAGAGGGGAGGTGGTGGCGTGGAGCGAGTAGGGGGCGGAGCGGAGCGCGGCCGGAGGACGCCGTCGCCACGACGCTTCAGCCCGACGAGGAGAAAAATTGGGAGGAGAATGTCGGCCGACAAGCATTCCACTGCTGACAAACTCAGCAGCGAAGCGAAATTCGCGAAACTCGACTCGCGTAAAATTTTGTTTCGAAATAAAAGTAAGGCGAGATATATGTCTCCATCGCGGGGCGGGGCGGGGCGGGGCGGGCGCCACTTTGCGCCGCGACACAAATGTGCGTTTCTTCTCGTCTCCGGTCTTTTTGATGTGTCCGCCCCGCCCGGGCGGCGTCTCGGGGGCGTCGCGACGGACGGGCCCCACAGTGATACGTCCCGCCCCTCTTCGACCTTATAGTTTACGCCTCTGACCCCAAACCGAGGCGAGGCGAGGCGTGGCAGCGCGCGGCGGACGGGGCGGGGCGGGGCGTGGCAGCGCGCGGCGGACGGGGCGGGGCGGGGCGGGGCGGGGCGGGGCGGGGTGGGGCGGGGCGCTGGCAAAAAGGGTCGAGGGGGCAGAAAATTTTTCAACGCCTTGTCCGCCGTGACATGGCGCGCGGCTAGTCCAGGGGAATATAGGATCCAGAGGAGAGGAGAGGGAGGGGAAGGGTGGGGCCGCCGCCCCGGAGCCGGACCGTGCGATAGCGCCCGCGAGACCCGGGGTAGGCAGACCCGCCCAACACGGAAGCTCGGCGGCTCAGCCTACCTCGCAGGCGCTCTGGAGGACAGTCCGGCCCGCACCGCAGCGCAGCGAGTGAGGTGATGGAAGGAGCGCCCACAACAACGCCCAAATCAAACGAGAAAACAGTTATAATTATTATTGCAAAATAAAAGAAAGCGAAAAGTGGAATTTAGGTTTTCTGCCAGCAATAATATGAGCTGTGGTGCGCGAGCGCGAGCGCAGAGGGTGGCAGGTGCAATGGAGGGCGAGGCGAGGCCCCGAGCCCTGCTCCTGATGCGCCCTGCCCTCTCTACTCGGGTCCGGGGGGTAGGAGGGGGCGGGGACTCTGCTCCCGGCCTCGCACTGTCGTTGGGGGGTATAGGGGCGAGCAGGGGCGGGGCACATCTCCCCCCGCTGCCTGCCCATCCCCAAGGCTTAGAGAGGTGATCTGTCGCTGCCCGAGCCGCGCCCAGCCCAGCAGCCCGCAGCAGGCCGTATCGGCGTGCGTGTGTGTGTGCGTGTGCGGTTATGCTAGCGGCGTGGCGGCGCGCGGCGCAGAGTGGACAGCCGATAATGGTCTAAGCATGTAGACACCTCCAGCCTCCACCCCATCCACCACCCCCTCGCGCGCACAGCGCAGCACAGCACGGCGCGGCCCGGACTGACGCGGGTCCTTGACCCACCACCAGGGCGGCTCGGCACTGTGAGAAAAAACTACAGTGAATCCTGTTAATTTGCGTGCCAGCAATGTCTGTAGCTTCAAGTACAGGATTCACTGTACTTTTCTGACAGTCCATCCTGTACCCTAAAAAACCTAGGCTTATAACATTTTCATTTCGAGTCCAAACCCATGACATGTATTGAAATTTTTTGCTCGTCTTGTCGAGACGAATTTAATTCTACAATTGGTTTTCCATTTCAACCGTTTTATTTTTTGGGGCACGGGATTGACTGCCAAAAAGTACAGTGAATACTGTACCTGAAACTACAGCAAAGGCTGTAACGGGATTCACTGTAGTTTTTTCTGACAGTGGGGCCTGCGTGTGACGTGCGACACAAAACCCTCGTGTGCTGAGAGAAGCAGAGCACTAAACGAGAAGCAGAGAGCGTGTATCCGAAGAGATGGTCAAGAGAGCGGCTCTAAGAGCATTGCACCACCAAGATTGTTCTAAACAGTTTGTATGTTCGCGCGCGGAGCAAAAGGTCAACTGCCCTCAGCCATGTACGAAGGAATATTAGTATTATTAGTAATATTGTAATATTTGGATAATATTGGAAGTAATATGTATAATATCGATGTAATATTGACAAAAATATGAGTAATATTGATGTAATGTGAAAGTAACATCGGTAATATATTGAAGTAATATTGGTGTAATATCAGTCCCGTGTACGAAGGAATATCAAAGTTGACGACCCTTTGGCGCGGAGGGGACCGCAGCGAGAGTGGATTAAAAGCGGACAGCGCAGCCGCATCCCTCGCATACTCCCCCGCGGCCAACTCTGTGACTGACCGCGTCGACTTATTCGCGGAGCGGAGCAGTGTATTTTCTCCTCCGCCAGCAGCAGCAGCTAAGAGGAAGCGACTGCCAGTCCGCCAAACAACTTGCCGCCAAGTCTGGCAGTAGTCGGGTCCGTGCCGGCGCGGCGCGGCGCGGCGCCTCCCCTCCAGTGCAGCCGATAACGTTCGCAATAATTATTTCCCGCGACATTTGCATTTCGTTCGTCCCGACTGCGTCCGCCCCGCCGCGGCCCGCAGCCGGGGGAACACTTAGACCGCAAAACTTTCCCGCGGCCCACCCCTCGGCCCACCCCGCGCAGAGGAAACGATAAATGGCATTTAAAATGGCGAAAACTGCGGCAGTTTAAAAATTGCATAACAGGAGAGTGCTCTAGGGATGTGGGGGCCCGCCCGAGCCCGCCGTACCGGGGGGACAGGCGAGGCGGGTCAGAGCACGGCTGTACCAACACAATCTGCCGGCGATAAAGGGGAAGCTCTTCCTTTTCGATACTGGCGGGTCGGGTCGGGTTCGGGTTGGGTCGGGATGTAGGTGACGTTAGGGGTCGGAAGCGACCGGGGGGTAGGGGGCGGGGCGGGGCGGGGCGGGGCCGGGCCGGAGGGGCTATGCGAGCGTCCGCAGTCAGAGAGCTTATACTCGGGGTAATTTTAACGCTCCCGAGGAGAGAGCACGTTACAAAGAGCATGGCGCAAGTCTTTCTCCTCCGACTCCTCCTCCGCCCGACTCGCGGCGACTCGACTCGCCACACCCCGTGAATATTAAGGACGTGAACGCGCCGCGCCGTCACCGACCCTGCCCCGCCCCGCCCCGCCCCGCCACAGCGCACACCCTCAGCCCGGCCCGGCCCATGCCACCATGGCACCCGCGCAGACTATGCCTCGGAAAGCAATATGGCGGCGCTCCTTTTAAAGGGCATGAATCATGGCCGAGGCCATGTGGGAATGTCCCTCATTTCGGCTCCTCCCCTCCGCCCCGCCCCGCCCCGCCCGCTGAATAAGTCTCTGGGGCGTGGCGTGGCGGGCGTGGCGTGGCGGGCGTGGCGCGGCGTGTCGCACAGGCAGGCAGCGCCCGCCCGCACAATGCACACGAAAAATGAACACATTTATTCTGCAACCCGCCCTAATTTCAGCGCGCCTTTTGTCAGAGTGCGGGGGCCCTTCAAGGAGGCCGCGGGGCGCGGGGAGGTCCTCTCCTAAGCCTCGGCCGCCTAACCTCGCCCGCTCCGCTCCGCTCGCTCCCTCCGCGCAACCCCTGAGAGGCCTCGGCCTGGGCCTGGCCTGGGCCGGGCCGCAGTGAGCTTCGTCATCTCCTGATGAGGACGCTCAGGTCCTCCACGACCCTCACCCTCCTCTACAGCCTGCCCCCCTCTGCCCCCCCCCCCCCCCCCCCCACGTTTTCTCCGCGCGTTCCGTTTGCGAGCGCAGTTCCGTCACGTCGCCCGCAGATTCGTACCGCAGCAGTGGCAGTATGGGGGAGCCACCCAGCCAGCCCAGCCAGCCCAACCCGCCCCGCCACGCACCGCCACGCCGCAACAATGAGCCAGCCCTTGACAAATGGAAACGCACACACACACACACACACACACACTGAGCGACAAATAATTTCATCTGCTATGATGAGCGGGTGGGAAGCATATGGGACCTATAAACCGCGCTATCGTTACAATTTTGTAATTTTAATACCCCTATGTATACCGAGGGGGGTACAAGATCCCTGGGCGTTTTATACCGGGGTGGTTATTAATCGCCCAGACAATTAATACCCCCCTGTATACCGAGGGGGGTACAAGATCCCTGGGCCTTCTATACCGGAGGGGTATTAATCGCCCTGAAAATTAAAATTCGATATGGTAACTTTAAAGTTACGACAAATGGTTCACCACAGTGTGATGAAAAATTCATCTCATGTGACGAAAGATTCATGTCAAGTGACGAAGTGACGTAGCAATATTTATCGTCACATGACAATTTGGTTAAACAGTGTACATAAATACTTGTATGGGGCATCGAATGGATGGGCCACCAAAACGTGTCCACGTGCTGGACGTGACGTCATAGGGTGGGGACCAGAGGAGGTCTCCCTTGAGGCAGAGCAGACCTAACCGCGCCCGCCCCCACCGACCGCCCGCGCTCCGCCCATCTCCGTCCTCGATTTGAAAATTAACAAGGAAATCAGGCAATCACACCGAGTTTGGCCCCGGCCCCCGGCCTCTGCTCCTCGACTGCGTTCTACCTCCTCCCCCCTCCCTGATTGCTTCCACAGCCCGGCTGGCCGGCACATAATTTGCCGGGGGTACATGGCGTTGATGGCCAAGGCCCCCCCGATCACGGCCCTCTTAATTGAGTCGGTTATGACTCTGCACGCCAAACGCGCGCGCGGCGTGGCGTGGCGTGGCGTGGTGCGGCCGGGATTAAATCGCATTGGAGGCGCGGCGCAAGAGGGGGGGGGGTAATGCTTTAGCGATGGCATTCATCCTGCTGCTGTTTCGCCCCGCCGATCCCCGCGTACAATACCGACTAACCTACCCCCACTCCCAACCCCCCGCTGACGCCTGCAGCTACCCCCACCCCCACCCCCACGACGCCCTCCTTTGCAGGGGAGCGGAGCATCGCGGCTGCTCGGCCGAGTAGAAGGACGAGTGATGGACGATGAGGCGCTTATGCGATGACCATGCTGGGGTCGCACGCCTCTCTATCTGTGTGTGTGTGTGTGTGTGTGTGTGTGTGTGTGTGTGTGTGTGTGTGTGTGTGAGAGAGAGAGAGAGAGAGAGAGAGAGAGAGAGAGAGAGAGAGAGAGAGAGAGAGAGAGAGAGAGAGAGAGAGAGAGAGAGAGAGAGAGAGTGTATTGTTATACCAGAGGGCCTCGCCTCCACAAAGGACGGGGCGCATAAGTGGGCGGACGCCGCTCCATACGTCCATACACGCAGACGATACGATTCGACTCGCTGTGCGCCCGGCCCGGCCCGGCGCGGCGCATGCGCGTTGTGTACCTTCCAGCCCGCTGCTCCCGCCCCGCGAGATTTATCCGTCTCCAGCAGGAAACGCGCGACGGCATGTATGCAGTAAATACACTGCAAAACCAAGTGTGCAACTGCTCAACACTCACTGTGAGAAATATTTGTACACTGTTAAACCGAATTGTCATGTGACGATAAATATTACTACAAATATTTCGTCACAAGAGCTGTGATGAAACAGTCGTCACATGACATACATTTCGTCACTTGACATGAACTTTTTGTCACATGAAATGAATCTTTCGTCACATGACATAAATTTTTCGTCACATGACATGAATCTTTCGTCACACTGTGATTAACCATTTGTCACGTGACAAACCTTTCAAAAGTAAAATTTAGCACTGGCTTTGTCGTAATGTGACGACTTAAAATTTAACAGTGTAAGAGGTACGGGAAAATTTTCCATGAGAAATGTCGTAAAGTTACGATATCAAATTGTAAAATTACAAAATTTTAAGGACACTTGGTTTCAACATGTGATTCTTAAACGAGCACAAATAGGCTTTCGTAAATTTACGATTTCGATCGTAAAGTTACAACACCGTTTGTAAATCACAAATTACGAAAAAAGTCGTAAACTTACAGAGATATTTTTCACAGTGCTTGTATGAGTGCAACTTCCATCCTAGCGCGGAGAAGTGTGCAACTCGGAAGTTGTGCAATAGCAAGTGTTCAACAAGGATAGTGTTGCACGGGCAGTTAAACACTTGCAAGTGCACTACTGTTGAGTTGATCTCTTACAAGTGTACAACTGGCGAGTTTGACACTTGCAATTGCACGACTAATATGCCAAGGTACATTTTATTTGCTGAATACCTTGGCATGTACACATCTAGATTCTGTGTTATTTTTCGTGTGTACATGCCAAGGTATTCACCTGTAAGTATGCAGTAAATAATAAGTACATGTACACACTTGGTTTTCCAGAGTAAGTGGCATTAGACAAAGTGGGAGTAGTAAGTTTGTGAGCGGTTGTAGGGGAGGGGGTAGGGCGGAGGCGGGCACTAGTTAACCACTCCCGCGCCATAATCTACCCCGCCAAAACCACCGGCGCCGCCCCCCACCCCGCCCCGCCCGGCCCGGCCCGGCACCAAGTAGGTACCTTGTGCGGCTTAGGGCGGCCTTTGTGGGGAAAAGCACCTGAGTGGGGGCTGGGGGCGGCGACAGAGAGATGTGGGGAGATATGGAGAGACGAGAGGAAAGGGAATATAGAAGGAAGCGACGCGTGTTATTTTCGAATGCAGTCAGACCGCGGCTGGGCTGGGGCGGGCGGGGCGGGGCGGGGCGGGGCGGGGCGGGGCGGGGCGGGGCGGGGCGGGGCGCGCACTTGATAGGGTGCCGAAAGGCGAATTCACCCCCTTCCCCTCCCCCACCCCACTCCCTTCTCATACCCGGCACGGCGCATATTCTCCTCAGGGATCGCCCATAAATTGCCAGGCATTTGTTTAGCTCGCACCAACGAATCTCTGCCGGCGCCGGGGGAGAGCGCGGGTCCCGGGCCGGGGAGAGGGGGGAGGGGGGGGGGAGAGAGAGTCACTAACAACCGAAGATCGGGTGGGGCGCGGGGGTGGGAGTAGGATGTCCCGGTCCCGGGGGCGGGGGGGACGAAGGGGGTGGGAAAAAAAAAAAGTAGGGGCGAGACAGGCGAAACGAGCCGCAGAGCACGGCGGGGCGGACAAGGCCGGACGCGGCGGGGCGGGGCGGGGCGGGGCGGGGCGGGCACACCTCTGCGTTGTGCCCCGTGGCCCGCGCCGCGAGCCCCCGCGTGCCGCGCATAGCAGCACCTCGCGCCGCCTGCCTGCGCTACACACCAGGTTCATATCGAAGAGAGAATCCTGTCGGGGAAATCCGAAATCTACCTTCCTTCATTCAAGAATCCAAGGCTCAGACCGGCTCAGACGCATTCCAGCCGCGCCGCATACCTTGTCGGGCGCCGGGGCGGGGCGGGGCGGGGCGGGGCGGGGCGGGGCGGGGCGGGGCGCGCTCAGTGCGCGGCGACCAGCTACACCCCCTCTGCCACTTCCTCGCCGCTTAAATAATTCTCCACCTTTGTGTAACATACCTTTTTCTGCTCGAAAGGGTTTACCGGAAGAGTGGCCCACCCACCCTACTGGAAAACGTCCCGCCCCGCCCCGCCCGTGCACAGCCAGCCAGCCGCATCCGACTGTGGGACAAAGCGTCTGGTTCCCACCGTGCACACTGACACGACATGCAGTCCCATCCACTGAGGGCGGCGCGGGGCGGGGCGGGGCGGGGCGGGGCGGGGCGGGGCGGGGCGTGGCGGGGCGGGGCGGGGCAGGGTGGCGCACCAGACGAGGCCGCAGCCGCCCGACTTGGTGCGGTGTGGCTGGCTGGGTCCAATTTACTCGGGCGTATGCTACACCCTAGGCAAACACGGTGAGCTAGTACCTCTTACAATAAGTAGGTCGCTTTCTTTTGTAAAGAAATCACAAATGTTGAGTGCAAGCCTTAGTGCGGGGGACGGCTACGCCCTGCTGCCGGCGGGACTTTTAGTTTATATGGAGATACGAGCGGAGCGGAGCCCCGCGGGGCCAGGGCGAGGGGCCAGCAAGGCTAAAGACGAGCGGGAGCGGAGGAAATAGACCCTTACCGATTCAAATGCAAATTGACTGGAATTGAGAGGGCATCGCCGTCGTTGTATTCGGATTAAAAGCCGCCCGGGCTGGGTTTGTCGGTCCCGAGAGAGGCAATTCCACCTCTCGCTCTCTCGCCATACCACTCGCTCTCTTCCCCCCAGAGGCGGTGATGTGGGTCCTCATGGCGGTAGACAGACAGACAGACAGACGGTCTAGCAGCTGGGAATTGAATAAACTCCCATAGCCAACCGGACCAGCTCCAGCCCGGCCCGGCTCCAGTCCAACCTTTCCATTCAAGAAGTGAAAATCTGCTTGACTCTTTTATTGGAGTGCTCGTCTCGTCGCCCCCGCCGCTCCCCTCCTTCAATCTCTTTTACATTGACGCGGTAGCGGAGACAGAGGGGAGGGGGGGGGAGACAGACGGAGCCTGGCGGAGCTTTAAGACATGTATGTTACGGCTATTGGCAGATTATTTAATAAATCGTTTGGGTTATCGTTGACTCACTATTTTCACTTAAATGATAAATTGGCTATTGCTGGTAAGGAAAAAAAATCAAAATCAGCAGGAAGGGGATTAGGTCGGCGAGCGAGGCGGAGAGTGTAACGTTGGGGAAAAAGTTTGGTAGGAAACACACTTTCGATTATGTAGCGCCAGGATGGGGAAAGAATGGAGAACAAGGCGCGCCTGCGGCAGCACGACCCCCTCGCCCCAGTAAGCCCTTCCTCCCGCCCCGCCCCGCCCCGCCCCGCCCCGCCACGCCGCATCACTTAAGGGACGTGATCGAGTAGTCTGCTTTAATCTCGACTCCGTCAATGTCTTGCTTTATTTCGCCGCACCTTGTGCCGTGTGCCGTGCCAGGGCAGCAGCCGCCGCCTCTTGCGGCAACTGTATTTCTTTCCTTCGCAATACGTTCCACTCCCCTCCCCTCCACCACACCTTCCCATTTTACCCGGGCCCTCTCCCTTCCGTTCCGTCCCCGTCCATAGTCCCCTCCCTCCACTTCACGACACACCGCCCGGCCCGGCCCGGCCCGGCCCCGGCTCGCCGTCGTCTGAAATGTATCTACAGCGGAGAACAGCAGAGGGTGGCAGCGGCTCGCACTTTCACCTCGCCGGCCGGAGTGGGAAAGAGAAAAGGTAGTTTGATAAAAAGTGATTTACAAACTGAGTTGCGGTAACGCCAGAACCAGGCCAAAAGCACCTCCCTCCCCAGTAAAACGTAATGCGCGCAACCAGTGGCAAAGCGCTCACCTGCGAACGTAACAGGATGGGGCAGCCTGCGACCAGCGCAGAGCAGGGCACAGGCGGGTAGTGTGGGGCTGATAGTGAGATGGGCGTGGCGAGGCGGGGGGGGGGGGACGGCGGGGCAGATCTTAATTAAAGTGTATGGCGCTGCATCGCAAAATAGGATCGGCGGGGTGGGGCGGGGCGGGGCAGGGCGGGGCGGGTCTGCTGCCCACCTAACACAGAGACGGATGTGATGTAGACGCAGGGAAAACAAACCAACACGACGTGGGGGAGGAGCGAGGAGGAGGAGGAGGAGGAGTACGAGGAGAGCGCATAGCATACCCTGGGCCTGAGGGGCGGCCCGGACCGGGCCAAAGGAGGTTCGCGAAAATAAATACGACCCACATATTTTTCCATTTCCTCTCATTTCCATAAAACGGAAACCGGCACGCGAATTTAGAAGAGAGGCGTGGGGCGCGCGGAGCAGGGCGTGGCCTAGAGGGCAGAGGGCAGGAAGCAGAGTCCAGCCGACGGAATGAAAGGGGAAGGAGTTGTAATACATGTAATAATAATAATAATAATAATAATAATAATAATAATAATAATAATAATAATAATAATAATAATAATAATAATAATAATAATAATAATAATAAGAAGAAGAAGAAGAAGAAGAAGAAGAAGAAGAAGAAGAAGAAGAAGAAGAAGAAGAAGAAGAGTAACGTAAAGTCATTACGTATGTTCGGTAGAACGCACGACCACGCACGCAGGGCGGGAGACGCACGGGATGGTGGGTCGGGAGAGAGGAGGTGAACGGGAAAGGGGAGAAAGAGAAGCAGGCGCGCGCCGGGCGGGGTGTGGTGGGGCGGGGTGGGGCGGGGTCGGGCGGTGGGGCGGGGTGGGGCGGGGTGGGGAGGGGCGGGGGAGCACTAGGGGCACGGCCGACCGACCCGACCGCGATTGGAGGGGAGATGGGCCCCGCGGCGATAAAGTAAAGAGGGATGCCTCAAGTGCGAGCGGGAGGAAGGGGGCGGGGCGGGGCGGGGCGTGGCGGGGGCCTCCTCGAATAAAAGCTTCGACACATACCGCCAGCCCAGCCAAGCCCTCGCCCTCCAGCGGCTCTGCTGAGGCAAGAGGCTGGAAGGCCCGCCCCGCCCCGCCCCGCCCTTCCCGGCACTGCTCGCCGTCGACCGCACCCCCGCCCCGCCCCGCCCCGCCCCGCCCTGCGAGAGTGGCTACAGCTAGAGTGTCTGGGCCCGCTCGCGCCGCGCCCTCTCGCAATGTGTCCTCAAGACACCCGGAATGATCCGAAAAAAGGGACAACATTACCGCTCGTATGTGGGAGGGGCGGGGCGGGGCGGGGCGTTGGCCGCAGAGTGGATGAGCACTGTACAAAGTTTATTATTCCGCCGGACTCTGGGGCTTATGATGACTGCTTATTTCTCGGTGCCTCGCGCGCCGGGCAACGCCGCTACTCGCGTAAGCAGCAGAAGTGCCTGCAGGCAAACGGACCCTTTGAGAGCCGAAATTATTTCT
Organism: Frankliniella intonsa; assembly: GCA_033675135.1. Taxonomy (NCBI): domain Eukaryota; kingdom Metazoa; phylum Arthropoda; class Insecta; order Thysanoptera; family Thripidae; genus Frankliniella; species Frankliniella intonsa. Next base: position 15,228,359 of record CM066256.1, on the reverse strand, counting down.
GTAATTCTCTCAATGTAAGTAATGCCGCGCCGTGTTATCTCTCGTCAGGAGAGAGGGGCAGGACGGGAGCGAGAGAGGAGAGGAGCGGAGGTTGGCGCGAGAGCAAAATAGAGAAGGACAGGCTTTGTAGTGGCACAAAGGTGGCCCCGCCCCACCCCGCCCCGCCCCACCCTGCCATGCCCCCATGGGACGGCGGGCACGCCAGCCAGCCTCCCGCCACGCCTCGCCGACTGTCCGTGCGACTTTAGCGACTCCCTGGAATGAGTCTGTCCGGACCGGGCCGGCCCCGGCGGGCCCCCTGCTCTCTGGCGTGGCTGTTGTCAGCCTCAGGGAAGCAAAGGGCTTCAAGTTGAGCGTAAGTTTTCTGATTCTCCCCGAGCGGCCCGGCCGGTCTCAGGAGGGCGCCCCCGGCCCGGCCCGGCTGCTGGACGCGCTCGGGGAAACAACTTTCATAAGTAAAGCAAGTCGGGGAACCAACCTGGCCAACCCACAGGGCAATACACGTAATGAGGCGTAACAGCAGTGCCGAGTGAGCGTTCCATCAGGATCAGGCGAGGCCGGGCCGGGCCGGGCCGGGAGAAGAGCTGCGGCCCTGACGCGTAGCCTACCGCGGAGTCCCCGGGAACTTTACGTGGTCACGTCTGTCGCGCAGCAGAAACTACCGCGGGGGAGGGGAGGGGAGATGAGGGGAGGGGTGTCCCGACCCGAACTTGAACACGTCATGAATGTCGTCGCGCGCGAGTAGGACGGGGTGGCTGCAAATCCCGGCGGCGTCTGCTCGCTCCGCTGGCGGCGATGGCATTCACGGCCCCCCCTCTCTTCCTCTCTCTCTCTCTCTCTCTCTCTCTCTCTCTCTCTCTCTCACTCTCTCTCTCTCTCTCTCTCTCTGCTCACCGCAGGCCCCGTGCCATGTGAGTCGCCATGCCGTCCATCAAGAAGCCCCCACCCGCCGAGGATGTGGCCGCCACGCGCGCCGCACTCCAGCGGCAGGAGACGCTCACAAAGGTACCGTCACAACTTTTGCGCCGATTTAAGAGGGGAGAAAAGGGAAGGAAAAGTCACACTGCAGAGCTGAGCTGCGATGTTTTGTTGTCCTGCCCCAGATGGCGGAGGAGCGGTATCGCTTTGAGCAGCGGGTGCTCACCTCCTGCACGGCCATGATCGTGCTCATCGCCGTGCTCTGGACCGTGGCCCTGTCCACCGACCACTGGTAAGCATACCCTCAGATCTATTTTCGTTTTGAACGCTACATAACTTTTTTACTTACGAACACTGTTTGAAAAACCTACGGCTAAATGCTACAGTACGTCCTGTTAATTTGTCACACAGTATCGCCCGTAATATCAGATTACGGTCGAATCCGTACATAGTAATTTACTGTTGAAATTGAGACCAATCCCGCATAGTGAAGTACAGTCCAAACCTTCACGGTTTAGACTGTACGGAAAAAATAACGGTCCAGACCGTATGCAAACCGTAAATAGGTACGGTACTTTTTTACAGTGAACCCTTTGCAATATGCATTTTCCCCCGTGCTCCAGGTACGAGCTGGAGCCAGAGTCGGGTGGCGTTTTCCTCAGGGACTCCCGCACAGTGCTGAGGTCGGGCCACGCCGGGCTGTGGAGGCTGTGCTCCGAGCAGTTCCACCCCGCCAACCTCACGGCCTACGAGAGCATCACCACAACCGCGGGTAGGTACGCGTGGGAAGGGAAGGAAACACCCCCACACTCATTGACAGGCAACAACGCACTCCCGCGCAAACTTTTAGCCGGTGCGTAAATCAGGTCAAGATGTCTCTCCTTGGGGGGCGGGGCGCTGTGGGGTGTGGGGCGGGCGCAGTGGGGCGGGGCGCAGTGGGGCGGGGCGCAGTGGGGCGGGGCGCGCAACTTGCGCACTTTATCAGAGCGCGGCGCGTGTGCCGCTATCGTGCACGATGCGATGCGAGGAAACACGCCGCAGTTAAAAACCACTCAGCCGTCTCGCCTCGCCTCGCCTGCCGATATGGCGGCCGTCATACAAACTACCGAGCAGTCGCGCGAGAGCCGGGCCGGGCTCAGGGTGAAGGGAAACAGCGAGGGGGTATGCACTCTCAAAACCTGTGACCCGACTATTACGTCTATTACGCTCTATTACGCCTCCAAAATATCGGGATTCAGCTAAAAACGGCCCAAACAACCCCAAAAATAGGTAAATTTCGCAGAATTTCGGCTATTACGCCACTATTACGCATACTATTACGCGTGCTATTACGGACAGAGTGACCCGAGTATTACGCGAGTGCATACCCCCTCGGGAAACAGGGGAGAGCGGGAGAAAGCGGGAGGAGAGGCGGGAGGGAGACCCTGGCGACGAGAGAAAGGGCCGCCTCCCTCCTCCCGACCAGACCAGACGGGACCGCAGCAGCGCTAGCGCTCCCTCCCAGTCCGTCTCGCTAGCGAAGGCATTGCAGAGCGTTACACACGTGTCACACGTGTCGTGTCGCGTGCTTCGCAATCGCGGTGAGTAATTGTGACAGCCCCGCGCGAGCAGACAAGCCGCGCGTGCAATCAAGCTACTCCCGCCTGCGGCCTTCTCTCCTGCACGCCCCCCCCTCTCTCTCTCTCTCTATTTCTCTCTCTCTCTCTCTCTCTCTCTCTCTCTCTCTATCTCTGTGTCTCTCTCTCTCTCTCTAGCACTCCGCGCCTAACCCGGGTACCTCAACAATTCCCTCCCTCATTCGGCTATTTGGCTAATCAAGTTGCGTCGTTTGAAGTGAGGCCAGGCGGAAACTCCACAGCGCCGCTTATTGCCATAATCTAGCGCGACAGTGGCGTGCGGCCCGCGGGGCAGGGTGGGGGTGGGGTGGGGGCGAGGTAGGGGCGGGAGCGGGGCGAGGGCGAGGCGGGGGCGGGGCGGAGGACAGCAGCACTCACAATTGGGAGGAGGGTTGGGGTAGGGTACGGTGTGGTGCGGTACGGTACGGTAAGGGTCTCATTGGCGCCGACAAGGTGAAGCCAGGATAGCTGTAAAACACCCAGCCCTCCGTCCAACGCGGCTGGCGGGGAGTTGAACATTGTCTACAATAGTTGACCAACACCTAGGCGGGCCACCAAAACATTTTGAGTGTTTATTCACACCCGCCTTTTTTAGATTAGTAATAGACAGCAGTGGTTTCTTGAATTATTACTCCTAAATCCCTTCACCGTAATAATTTATCCGCTCTCGCAAAGTCTTCATATAATTGCAAAGTGATTTCTCCGTAAGAGAAACTAAGGGCGAGAAGTGCGGCGCGGAGCCTTGGCCCGTTGTAGTTAGCCGAGTCCAACTTTGGCGGGCGCCGGCACGCCACACCACGCCACGCCTCAGCCGACCAGCGCGCTAGTCGGACCACCCCGGCCCAGCCCCACCGATGCGAATTGTATGATGACGCCGTTAATTTCAGAGCGCGAAGGCCAAAGCGGAGCGGGCAGTAGAGGAGGAGGAGGAGGAGGAAGAGGAGGAGGAAGAGGAGGAGGAGGAGGAAGAGGAAGAAGAGGAGGAGGAGGAGGAGGAGAGGAGGGGAGGAGGAGGAGGAGGAGGAGGAGGAGGAGGAGGAGGAGGAGGAGGAGGAGGAGGAGGAGGAGGAGGAGGAGGAGGAGGAGGAGGAAGAGGAGGAGGAGAGGAGGAGGAGGAGGAGGAGGAGGAGGAGGAGGAGGAGGAGGAGGAGAAGGAGGAGGGGGGGTAGGCGGGGGAGGGGTGGGGGAAATGAGGGATGAGGGGGAGGGACAGGTTTTTGCTGACGGTGGGCGCAGGAGCAGGGGGAAGGGGTCGAAAACAGCTGCTTAACCGGCCATAGGGGCTTTCGCCTGTCTGCCTGCAGCAGACCGCCCTCGCTCCCTCCCTCTGCACTGCCTCTCTAAATATCTAACGAGCGCTCTACCATCCTATGAAAAATGCAAGACTTCGTTCGAAAACTCGTGTAATTTCGTCACTCCCGGTACTATGTAAAGTTTATAGAATAACCCTGCGCTCTACCAACATGTGAAGAAAAAGAACGCCCTTATCTGTTGCCCTAGCGCGATTGGATTTCCGCCGAGCTTTATTTTATCGGGACGTGTCGCCGATGTTGTTGCCGTTGGGGTGGGGGGGGGGGGTGGAGGGGACGGGGTTTATTCCGGCCGGGGAAGTAATAGAGAGCCAGCAACAGATACGGAGTGGGGCGGGGCGGGGCGGGGCGGGGCGGGGCGTGGCGGGCGCGTTATAGCGTGGGGCGGCTGCGGGGCGGTGCGCTGTGGGTGCCGCGGGGTGTCATCTCCAGCGTCAGCTTGCAGCGCTCTGTATTGCAGCCTAGCCTCAAACAAGTGCATATTCCTCCCCGCCTCCCTCCTCCTCGCGCTCTACTGCCTTCCCCGCATGCTCCTCATCCTACCCTATCCATGCTACGTCGCGTCCCTCCGTATGCAGAGAGGGAGAGAGAGAGAGAGGGTTGGTGCTATAAGGGGGATGAAGGACAAATAAGAACAAGAGCAAAAGATAATCTCTAAGCCGATTACAAGGCAGAAGCACTCGATAACGCTTTGCCGTATGGCTCCTGCGGCGTTGGGGAGGAATGGAGGAGGGGGTGAGGAGAGGGGTTGTCATTCGGGGGATGGTTTGCTGTCCTCCGTTCGGCTTACTTGCGGCCGCGTCCCGGTCGCTATTCCCATTTGCGAATCAGCCGCCGCCGCCGCACCGCTCGCCTCGGCCAGGGCCCCGCCCTGCTCCGGTTAGCCCCGGAGCCAAGCGACCCGGAGCCAAGCGGCGCGGCCTGCCGTTTGTTTGCGTTCCTTGTTACCCTGTCCCCGGGGCGGGGCGGGGCGGGGCGGGGCGGGGCGGGGCGGGGCGGGGCGGCGCCACTGTCCCCGCAACTTTACTCACGAGTCGTCAAAACAAAAATCGTAAAAAAGAGAAAAATTGAGCAAACAACAACAAAACTAAGCGTAGAGGCCCGGGGCAGCTACGACCCCGCTGGCGCCTAAACGGCTGCCGGCCGACACTGTCATCAGATCAGCGTTACACTTGCGTTACCCTCCGCTGCATCGCGAAGGGAAGGGTATCCGCAAAGCTCAAAGCAGATTACTGGCGCCATTAGTGCTTCATGACACGCTTACTTATTGGTTAACATTTAGTTCATTTCACCATGGAGTTAAGGGGATAGACTTTTTAGTGTATACCTCCAGTAAGAGAACGCGTGGAGCGGAGGGGGCGGTGATGACGCCTGGGACGGTCGCAGATGGGTCCGGCCCTGGGGCTGTTCGCGTCCCCGGGGCGTGGCGGGGCGTGGCGGGGCGTGGCGGGGCGTGGCGGGGCGTGGCGGGGCGTGGCGGGGCGTGGCGGGGCGGGGCGTGGCCCCACGGACAAAAGCATCGCTCAGTCCCGAGTGGTGGACAGGGCGGCTCGCCGGGCAGCCGAACTGGACCGACACCGACCCCGGGACAACTAGCAGTGCAGTCGGCTGCTCGTGACACCCCTGGGGACGCCCGGGGGAACACCCCACCCCGCCCCACCCCGTCGTCCCGAGACCAGCGAGTCGATTAGAGTAGTGCTGTAAGACCCCCTTCCTCCCTCCCTCCCTGACCCGGGCCGAACTTCCCCCCCGACGGATAGGAAGAAGCGTAACTCACGAACAGTCCGTCTTAAACACTCCTCCTACCTCCTACTGAAAAAAAGGCTGCGCGCAGAGTAACTACGGGCCGCCTGTGGGCCTGCGGGTAGGCCACCCACCGAGCACGGCTGCCCAGCGGGTGGCCCACGCTCCCCGAGAGAGGGGCTACGCGCTCCACAGGCACCGCAGCGGGTACCGTCAAACTACCCCTCTCCTACCCCGCGCTAAAATCTTACGGTGAATAATTTCACCGTGAGCTTTACTATATACCAAGATTTTTCAAAAAAAAATGTTTGGAATAATTTTGCTAATTTAAGGAGCAAACATTAACCAACAGCAATCCTCTGGCCCTCAAGGAAGTGCCTAATCCTCTTGGGCCGCTTACAGCGCCCGTCTCCACGACCAAGCGGCCGCGCGCGCAGCCGTGCAAGTGGATGGGGCTCCGGGGCCGGAAGCGGAAGCGCTGCCGGCAGTTCATCACCAACCGCTTCAAGTTCGGGCTGGCGGCGCGGAGGTGGGTCGCAGCGCAGCGCAGGGCGGCTGGGCACGCCTGCCTGGCCCGCGGCTTCTTTCTTATAAATAATAATAACAGCGTGATAATAACGGCAGAGGGCGGGAGAGCGGGCCGCGGCGGCGGCGCCCAAAACCCGCCTCTCACTCTGCGTGCGCTTTAACCGGAAGTGATAATAATGATAAAAATAATATGAAGATGAAAGAGAAAATTATCCAAAATTATAAAATGTCATACCTTTTTCTTTTAATCACAAAAAAATTATGCGCAGTGCCATTAAGAACGCACGCTTTGCCCTGTAATGTTATTTTCCCCGCATCATCTCATTCCTTTCGCAGCACCATATTTAATTACCGAAAAACATGTGGCTATGTCTGTGTGTGTGTGTGTTTGCGGCAGGAGGGTCGCCGCCCCACCGCGGCTGGACCTGTCACAGACGCAGGCCGGCACCGCCGCCCCCACCGCCCCCTCCGCCGCAGTGCTGCCCACGCCGCCCACCCTGGAGCTCACCAGCCCGGGCACGCCCATGGACTACGACTGGCTCAAGAACGACTTTGACGAGCAGGTATCCGCGTCCGGTCCGAGCGGGGTACGGCGCCCCGGGGCGGGGGCGGGGCGGGGGCGGGCGTGACGACAGTGAGGAGGCTGCCTGGCAGGACCGCCCCGGCCCCGGCCCCGCCCTCGCCCCCGCCCCCGGCCGGCACGGTCCGCGCCGTGTCCGAAGCGTTATGATTGATCTGCCGCGCGCCGCGGTCTGTCGCGGGCGGGGCGGGGCCCGCACAAACTCACCAGTGATGAATGTCCCGGCTCCCCCAGGTGAGCCACGCCGATGACGACCCCGCCTCCCCGGACCCGGTCGACGACGAGGTCATCCTGGAGCCCGTCGACCCCGAGCAGGAGAAGGTCTTGCACATGGTGGAGGAGGAGGTCCTGGAGCGCATCCACGACGGCGTCGACGACAACCTCACCGTCAACCAGACGCTGGCCGAGGTACTCGACGAGACCATCCAGGAGATCAGCGACGTCACCTTCCGTGAGTAGAAACAGAGAGAGGGAAGTAATAAGAGTCATCGTGTGAAAAGGTCACTATAGTGATGTGGCCATGGCAATCCACCGGGTATGAATGTAGGCCTAGGAGAGTGAATCTTTCACACACTTGTAGGTGTACGGTAAATCGTACACACTTTGGTAAAATATTCACTCGCCCACAAATGAGCGGCGACATTCGTACACTTAGATTTCCGGGGTGCGGCTGCTGGGAAGAATCATCTGCAGGAACTCCACGTGGACCTCCCCCTAGTATGGAGGAAGGTCCCTCGTGGCCCGAGGCTGCGCCCCACCCCTTTTTTTTCCTCCTCCCACACACGTTAAATTGCCCTTGATTAGCCCCTGATAGACCAGCGCGGCCTGATCTGGAGCCAGACGAGGAAGAAATAGTGAGGGACTGGGCTTTACCGAGACCACACATCCGCACCCCAACAGCGCCGGCCGGGGGAAAAAAAGTTCAGAAAGGGACGCGAAACGCACCCAACCTGACCTATATTTACTTTATTTCTCAAGATGCGGAAGATTGAGGTGACCTTCCCCACCCCACTTTATTCTGGCGGCAAAGGCGCCTGTCCTAAAGCTCAATGGCAGGGCAGGGTCGCCTATGGTCGGGCGCGATATTGCGAAGGGACCACACACACACACACACACACACACACACACACACACACACACACACACACACACGCGCGCGCGCGCGCGCGCTATCCTACTAAGTGGTGTAGCCTGGACACAGAAAAGAAGACGGAGCTCAGGGTGGGCGTGGGGGGACGTGGGGGGGGGGGGAGCCGCGCCCGGCCGCGCCGCAGCAGGAGGAGTGGGGGTAAGTGGCTCATATTGCACTACACTGGAGTGTTCAATTTTCTCCGCCCACCACGTTGCCATCACCGAGCACAGTAAAGGAAGAGATACATTCGGGCCGTGCCCCGGTTTGAAAAGAACAGGGTGGCCACTCTTTCCAGGAAGCTATTATTTTCCCTGACTTTACCAGCTATACCAGACCAAACTTTCAATTGCGCAAAGATGTATGTGGGTGTAACTTGCGCATTGCTCTTGCAATTGTTTTGGAGTGCGTGCGGTTCGGTTACACTAGTTCGGTTTCAACGGTTGGGAAAGAGACAGGGCGGTCGGAGTGCAGTGTTAGTGTGGAAACGGAGCACAAACTGTTCTCAATTTCGCGAGGGGGCCATCACGACTACCGTAAAGTAGCGAGCGCCCGAGGAGGACAAGGAGGGCCTGGGCCAGGGCCACGGCCCCGACCACGCCCCGTGCAGCGCAGCGCGCTCCCGCCCCGCCGGCAGGCCATGATTGCATTTCCGATCGCTCGCATTTCGCTGACAATGTCCGAAGAACACAGAACGTTCTCCTCAGGTGCGCTGCTGCTCGACCTACGGGGGCGGACCAGAGCAGGGCCCCGCCCCGGGCCGGGGGCGGTGAGCGGGATCATAATAAAAAGAAAGAAATCTGCAATAAAGCTCGAGAGCGAGAGCGAAAGAGAGAGAGAGAGAGAGAGCCACTGACACAGAGAGGGGGACAGGCAGGGGCGGTGGCGGTATGGCCATACATTCCGTGAAAGGAAGCAAAGGGACGCAGGGGGGCATCGAAGGGAAAAAGGTAGGGGGAAGGAAATCAGTCTGCGGAGCCAATAAAAATCCCTGGCCGGGGCGGGGCGAGACGGGGCGGGGCGGGACGGGGCCGGTCGTGGAGGGCCGCGCGTTGATTTACGACGGGAGCGAAGGGTGCAGCAGGAGACGGACATGTGCGGAGCTGCGGGACGGGGCGGGGCGTGGCGGGGCGTGGCGGGGCGGGGCGTGGCGGGGTGGGGCGGGGCGTGGCGGGACCAGGACGGGTCATCACCATCTCACTCGACCGCGACTCGTCGGCAACTTTCTACCCGGCTCCTGCTCGTCCTCGTGCGGCAGGTGGGGAGCGCGGGGCGGGGCGGGGCGGGGCGACACCGTAACAACTTATCGAATCACCGTCATACCTGCCGGCCCTACCAATGAGGCAAAACCCTAATTATCCAATTTCCTGCCCGCGTCCACCCGGCCCCGCAACGGTCCCGCGGCGCGGAGAGAGAATCGTGTCCGCCTGAAGGTCTGGAAAAGCGAGAGGGAGGGAGGGAGAGAGAGAGTGAATAATATCGCGACCCTCCTGCGCTGCGCCCCCTTCCCTGTGCTTTTCATCTCAAGGCGAAAAAATTTCGGTCCCGAGATGGGTGAGCCGGTGGGGCCGGTGCGGAGTCTGATGAGTCTAAGTAAGAGGGCGGGGCGGGGCGGGGCGGGGCGTGGTGGGGCGGGGCGACGCACACCTCGTTCGGGTCGGGCCTGGGCGGGGCGAGAGGCCCCTTTCGGGGTCGCAGCTCGCAGCGGGTCGGGGACCTGACCTGAGGGGGACGGAGACGTACAGCGCGAGGGCCCGACCAGACCAGAGAGGCCTCCTCTCCAACACCGTCCAGGTGCGGGGCGTGCTCGGGCGGGGTGGGGGGGCGGGGTGGGGCGGGGTGGGGCGGGGTGGGGCGGGGCGGGGCACTCAGGCCGGCGGGCTGGACAGACGTCCTAAGTGGCTCCCTCTGCTGCCAGCGGCCCGCTGGCTGGCTGGCTGGCTGGCTGGCTCTGCCCGCGAGGCAGGCGGAGGGTAGATCCCATTACCACCACTGCGTTGTTTTCGGTTGTTGTTCGAGCCGGGCCCGGGCCCGGGCATGGCCGGGACTCGAACCCACGACCTTGTGCTTGATCACGACACTCCTCACTCACTCACTCAGCCCCCCACCCCTCACCTAGCCGACCTGTGCGACGTGCGACACGTGGAGGCAGGGCGGGGCGGAGAGGGTCTGGCCTGTCCCCAGCCCCTGCACCCGTGACCCTCGGCCAGGCAGCCCAGCTGTTTGCCCAGCGCCAAAGTGGCCAGCCCGGCCGGGCCGCGCCGGGCCTGAGCCAGCCTGAGCGTAACGTAGGTGCAGGTTTTTTTGAGTGCCGAGGCGAGTCGGATTTGTGGGTCCGTATGCCACCCCGACCCGACCCGACCCGACCCGACCCGACCCGACCCGGCCCGACCCGCGCGGACCCACTATATTTCTTTGGGCACGCCGGGGGTCCCCGGTCGCGTCGCTCGCCTCTGGTTTCTCCTCAAACCTCGGAGAGAGGATCGCCTGCAAAACCACAGGGCCCGGCGGCCAGACTGCGGCGGGCGGGGCGGGGCGGGGCGGGGCGGGGCGGGGCGGGGCGGGGGCGTGCAGCTGCGGCAATCCCATTTTACAAGTCGCAGGGGCGGGGGCGGGGGTGGGGGCGGGGCGGGGGCGGCCGGGAGAAGAACTCGGAAAGCAGCGGGCATTAATTGTCCGGGGGGGAAGGAAGATGTTGGCCTGCAGGGAGCAAATTGGAAGAGGGGGTTAGCGTGGGGTGTAAAGGGCGCGGAGGAGGGGGGGGGGAAGCACTTCCCAATCACAGCCGGGGTCCGCCGCGCAGGCTTGTGGGGTGTGGTCCACCAGCGCCAAGTCAGCCCAGCAGCAGCCCTCCCCTCCACCCACAACCCCAGGGCTGCATCCATAGCTTTTATAAATGTGTGATTGTCGTGTATGTGGGCAGGGGAATCTTTAGGTAGGTAAAATACTACTCGGCAGGTAGGGGATGTGCGTGTGTGCGTGCGAGGTCGGGGGGGCGCAAACTAGGCGGACCGTGTGTATATCTGATCCCGAGGGCTGCGCGGGCCCCAGCCCCCAGCCGAGCCGAGCCGAGCCGAGCCGAGCCGAGCCGAGCCGAGCCGAGCCGAGCCGAGCCGAGCCGAGCCGAGCCGAGCCGGGCCCCGGGGCGCTTTGTTCCCTCCACAGTGCCAGGTCATACTCTTCGCCGTGGAGCCCTACATGTTGGCTTGGAAATTCGACACTGCTGTCCGGCGTAGTGTTTCCGCAGGCCTTGCTACATAGTGTGTAGTTGGAGGCCGTTTCCACAGGGGCTGGGGTGGTGGAGGGTCGCGCGGGGAGGTGGGGTGAGGGGGCCGGGCTCAGCGAGGCTAGGACAGCTGTCTGCCCCGCCCGCCCCGCCCCGCCCCGCCCCGCCCCGCCCCGCCTGCAGATGACTTGAGCTTTGTGTGAGCTGACGGCGTGGGGTATTCACTACGGCGAATCTTGTATCACGCGGTAATTATGCCGGCAATACGCTGTCAAGATTTGATGACTGGCATATTTCGCCGTTTTTTCGGTATCACATTAAGGGACGCATTACGGAAGTGAATACGTCTTCGGTGTGTGCGGCTCGCGCTGCCATGTTATTCCAGACCCACCTTGTCATCTGAGATCCCTCTTACCCCTTGGTTACCCTACCGTGTGGCGGCCGCGAGTATTATCTTTGAGTTAGCAATTCAATATGGGATGCCCTCCCCCTGTGTTACGGCATAGCGATAGGGGTTGTGTGTGTGAGTCGTGTGTGTGTGTGTGTGTGTGTGTGTGTGGCCCTGCTTAGAACTTCCTACAAACGCCCCGCCAACCCCTACCCCAGCAGAAACACCCCCGAGAAGACAGGAGCAGCCCCTCCCCCTCCCCTCCTGAGGGCGGTCTTATCAAAGCACAGCGAAGCTCCGCTTAAAGATAAGCCTCACGCGACTACTGTAAGTGCTCCCCGATTGTTTGTTAATGGAGCGAGCCCCCCCCCCCCTCCCGTCACGGTACGGTACAGCGGGGCGCCTTCATACGCACCCTGTCATAGTCGGTGACAAAATAAAGCCCGGGACTTTTACTTTTCTTACTGTTTCTTTTTTTTTTATTTTGTCGCAGGGGACTGCAGAGTGAGGGAGTTGTCTGAGAGCGACTACCAGGTCCATGGGTCGGGTATCGAGTGGCAGATGCTCAGTAAGTACTGTGAGAGCGCGCGGGGTGGGGCGGGGCGGTACGAGACGAGAGTTCCAGGGCGAGGAAGAAGTTGGAAAGAGAAACACAAGGCCGGACAAGGGAGCCGTGAATTTTTAAACAGGGTCTCTCCCAAGAATAATTTTGCGAGAAAAAGTGAGATTTACGCAAACTTAATAAAAGGGAAAAATGCATCCCGTTTACGTGCCTACAGGCTACATGCGGACGCTGCTGACCTTCTCCGTGGTGTCGATACTGCTGCTGGTGCTGGGCTTCCTGTCGGCGCTCTACACCTTCAAGGAGCCGCGCTACACCTTCAAGCGCCTGTCTGCCGGCATCCAGTTCATCTCGTGTAAGAACCCAATGCAACATTATTATTTTTTCTGAATCATGACAGGACTGTTAGTTTTAAAAAATATATATTTTAACTTAAACGGCTGCGGACTCTCTCTCCCCAGTCTGCGGCTTGCTCGTGGTGATCCAAGTGTTCCGGAAGGCAGCTGAGTACGAGCAGCAGACGCAGCTGAGCGGCGTGCCCCTCGGCATGGGGTACTCACAGGTACTGCTCCACCCGAAGGGGTATTCACTCTTAAAATCTGTGACTCGACTATTACGTCTACGACGATGTACTACGCTCCGAAATTTTACAAGCCTTGCCAAAGTCAGGCAAAAACAGCCCAAAACGACCCAAAAATTAGTAGGAAAATGGAGATTTTTTGGCTATTACGCTCCTATTACGCTCCTATTACGCCTTTATTGCAGGTTAAGTGACCCGACTATTACGCGAGTGCATACCCCCTCGGCTCCACCTGTGGCGCACAGAGGAGGGGTGCTGCGGGTATTTTACGAGGCTCACAAACTTATCCGCTGTGCGCGTGCTGCAGGTGCTGGCGTGGGTGTCGCTGGCCGGCCAGCTGCTGTCCTCCTTCTTCTTCCTCCTGTACTCGCGCAAGAAGAAGCGCAACAAGGCGCCCAACGAGGAGGTGGCCATGGCCGACGAGCCCACCATCATCGGCCGGTAGTCCGACCCACCCGCCAACGGACAACGTTTTTCTAACTTCTTTTTTCTACCAAACACTTTACTAACAACTCGAAAAGTTTTAATAAAGGGACTGAGCAGGCGATTTTGTTGTTGTTGGTGTTGACTTCCCCCTCCCCTCCCGCTCAGGTAAGCGGGTGTGCGCCGTGACGGGTCGGCAGGAGCGCAGTGGTCCGCACACATGCGACAAGAAGGTCTAGGTACTCAGAGAGATGTGACAACACGTCAAAGTTTCAAATATTATCACACATACAGGGTGGCCCATGTACCCCGGCGCAGGTGTAAGTAGGCAACTCATTCTACTTCAGCTGAGCGGTGAGGAGGGGATCTGGAAGGCTCGCTCGCCTCTTGCCCTCGCTCAGCTGAAGTAGAATGAGTTGCCTACTTACACCTACGACGGGGTAAATGGGCCGACCTGTAGAAAAAACGTCCGGCTTGAGCTCGAAGAGGGGAGAGTGAGGTTTGTTTTCGGGAATGGAGCTTCCCCGCTGCCTTCAAGTGACTGGAATGAGAAGTGCAGACGGGGCCGGGCCGGGAGGCGCGGGTCAGGTCAGGTCGGGGAATAGGTTATTGATTGAAAACAGAGCCGGTGGCTTGCGAAAATAAGAGACGGTGCGGGACGGGGCGGGGAGCGAGCGTTGGCGGCTCGCGGTGGGCCTCCGCTTTGAGGGAGAGAAAGGAAGGGCCCAAAGTCAACAGAATAGAAAGTTAAAAAAGAGAAAGGGAAAGTGAAAGGGAGCCGGTCCGCCCCGCCAGAGTCATTGCTGTTTGCGTGCCATAATGATGACATCCTGCCGGGCCAGGGAGGGGGTGCATAGCCCGGGACGGGACGGGACGGGATCTCCGATTTATTGCCGAAACGAAAATAGTAATAAAAGAAGTCGGGGAGTCGTCGCGGCCCGGCCCGCCCCGCCCCGCGCGCCATGGGCGCACCAGCAACAGCGCGGAGCAGCCCGTGAGTGAAACAATGTGCACTGAGGTGGATCACGCGATGGGCCCAGGAATGCGGCGCGGAGAGCAGAGGAGGGAGGGGGAGGGAGCGGGAGAGGAGGGAGAGGAGGGAGGAGAGGAGGAGGAGGGAGAGGAGGGGAGAGGAGGGGAGGGGAGAGGAGGGGAGGGAGAGGAGGGGAGGGAGAGGAGGGGGAGAGGAGAGGAGGAGGGAGAGGAGAGGAGGGAGAGGAGGGAGAGGAGAGGAGGGGAGGGAGAGGAGGAGGAGGGAGAGGGAGAGGAGGGGGAGGGAGAGGAGGGAGAGGGAGAGGAGGGGGAGGAAGAGAAAGGGGGCGGGGCAGGAGCGCGGGCCGGCTGAGGGAGGCAGCAGTTTTACAGATTCTCGTGAGCAGTGTGCCCTGCCCTGCCCTGCCCTGCCCTGCCCTGCCCTGCCCTGCCCGTGCCCGTCGCGGGTCCATCTATCAATCTAGCCCCGCCCGCCCGCCCGGCCCAGCGCAGCCTACGCCACGCCCCGCACCTTATTTTTATATACGAAAGGATGGATGTTGTACACACCACACGCAGATTAGGGTGGAAGGGAGGGAGAAAGGGAGGGAGAGAAGAGAGAAAAGTTGAGGCGAAGGGGAAGGACGGGCGGGGCGGGGCGGGGCGCGCGGAGGAGGGAGAGCGGGGAGCGGAAGCAGCCCTGGGCCTGCAAAGTTAATGCGGCCAGATAAAAACAATGACTTGTCCTTTGCAATCTGTCACACCACCAGCCAGCGCGGCGTCCTGGAGGGATGAGTCCCAGCCCGACCCCACACCCCCGGCCCGCCCCGGCCCGCCCCGGCCCGGCGCCACCACGACAACGCGCGCAGAAGGCGCTGGGCTGGGCGTATGTAAGGCAGCATAAAATAAAAGCCCTCGTGCCGGTATTAGAACCACGTGAGGGGATGCACAGAGTGACGGCGCACATCTCGCCCGCCCCGCCCCGCCCCGCCCCGCGCAGCGCCGCTTCACTGCCCTCCACGGCCCCGCCCCCTCCGGCTTACGCGCTTCACAAGGGACGCTGTCGCTGGGATACATTTTTTTTTCCACCCTCGCCTCTCTCTTCTTTTTGAGCACAAGCAGCGCTAGAGGGACTATTACGGCCTCGGAACACCCTGACCCGCCCCGCCCCGCCCCCTATACACACCTGGACAACTGGTCCGGAAGAACGCCCGCGCTGGTCATCGACGCCGTCCCGTCCCATCGCCTCGCGGGTTCCTTCCGGAAATATAACGTACAGCAGCGGGCGGGGCAGCGGCGGGGCGGGGGCGGGCAGCGGGGAAGGGGAAATAGGGGTAGCACTACCGTGTTGGCGACACCTACCATCCCAGCCGAAAGAAGCCCGGCCTGGTCGCGCCGTCGCGCCATCCAAAACCTATAGTTGTTGCCGGAGAGAGGCGAGGCGCAGGGGGGGGGGGGGATAGGTACCAAGGGAGCGGAAAATGGCGCAGTACATAGTGAGCATACGCGACACGCCCGCCCGCCCACGCCACCTGCCACACAGCCGAAACCACCCCGACACCCCACCGCCTACAACACTTCTCTCCCGACTGGCTCGCCCCGCCCCGCCCCGGCCGAGGAGCATTCCGCGGGCAATCCGCCACGTTTATCCGCTCATCAGGCCGCGTATTCATGACTTCCATGTCATTGGCCCAGCGTTTGTTGCGCGCCAAATTGGTTTAGCAGCAGCGGCGCGACGTGCAGCGGCAAGGGTAAGGGGGAGCGGGGTAGGGTAGGGGGTGGGGGAATTGTACAGCGTGCAGGCAGGGGTATCAATTGTACTGTATTTCCCATTCAGGTACCGACCACAGCGCCAGGCCACGCCCGGCCCGCAGCAGGCAGCCCGAACACGCGGTCCGGTAATGCAAATCAGGCGGTGAGGCGAGGCAGGCGTAGTGAGGCGGGGTGTGGCGGGGCAGACCGGTTCAGAGCTGGACGGACTAGGCCAGAGCCGCGCACACTCCCGGTTTATGTACTTTTTTGTACGTAGCTACGTAAGTCTATGTGCATGCGTAGCTTACGTAAAATTTCTTACATAAATATGCAAAATATCGTACGTAGCTTACGGTGAATTTCAGCTTATTTATGCGTAACTGTGTGAATGTCACTGTAAGCTACGGTGATGCACCTGATTACAGGGTTAGCTACGTACAAAAGTACATAATCACCGTAAGGTGCGGCCAGAGCTCGGCTACTGCATTTAACCGGCAGGGCAATTCTCGGAACAAACAAACTAAGCGCTTTGGACGACTCGGTACATCACACTTTCATTGAAATGCGTGCTATTCTATGAAGTCTGTGCAGCATCAGACCGTATTTTCTTTTATGGGCACGGCGGCGAGAGGCAACTTGTACACATAAAATGTGTACGATAGGCTTTTGTGAGAGATTACTCGGTGATTGCATGTGTCACGCGGAGTGAGTCCGCCCGTCCATCCGATCCGGCCCGCTCCACCCCGCCCGGCCCGGGTACAAGAAGGGCGCCATGAGGCCCCCGGCCCCTCCCCCTCCGGCCCGCCCTGCTATTGCCCCTGACCGCGCGCGGGCCTAACAACGCCCGCCCGCCCGCAGCCCCGCACATGTCATTAGCTCTTCATCAACAAAGTTTCAAATACTGACGCCACTGCCGCGCCGCAGACACAGAGCAGGGCGGGGAGGCTGGGGCGCAAAGGGGGCGGAGCGGGGCGGGGCGGGGCGGGGCGGGGCGGGGCGGGGCGGGGCGGGGGGTAGACTCGCTCAAGCTGATGAGGTGGAAATGCCCCCCTCTTCCTTCCGTCAGTCTTTCCGGTCTGGAGCACGGCGGCCAAAGTTAAAGGAGTGTTGGGAGAGAGGGAGAGAGAGAGGGAGAGAGAGGTAAAGAGAGGGAGAGAGAGGAGAGAGAGAGGTAGAGAGAGGGAGAGAAAGGGAGGAGAGAAAGGGAGAGAGGGGAGAGAGAGAGAGAGAGGGAGAGAGAGAGAGAAGGAGAGAGATAGAAAAGGGTGCAAAACCAGGTCAGAAGAGAGCGCGGGGCCAGGGCTGGCCGGGCCGTGCGACGTGCGTGTGTGTTTGTGAGTGTGGGAGGGGAGGGAGCCAGTCAGTCAGGCGGTCAGCCTTTTCAGTCAGCAGTCCCTCTCTCAGCAATCCAGGTGCGGCGGGGCGGGGCGGGGCGGGGCGGGGCGGGGCGGGGCGGGGCGGGGGTGAGGGAGGACACGCGAGGGGCCGCCGTGGTCCAGCTTGCGAGCGGAGCCAGACCACCGCACTGATGCGAGCTGACAGTTATTTTCACCGTAAGCTAACCCTGCAGCACGCGTAACTTACGGCGTATCTCCACCGTACGCTACGGTACATGATACTGTAAGCTGAGGTGGACCTGGCTGGATTACGCTTTATGTACCGCCGCTCACTCATATAGTATCAAACGAAGGCCGCGCGGCGCCGCGCGCGCCCCATAGCGGGGACGCTGTCTCAGTTTACAACGAGCTCGGAGAAGTTCCTTGAGGCGGCCCGGCCCGGCCGCGCGCGCCCACGCACACCTCCGCCAAACTCGCGCGGGGAAACAGGGACAGGAACCGGAACAGGAAAGCGCGCGCTGTATCGAAAAAAGCGCAGCAGTTCCGTCGTCACATCGCTGCCATTTGACATTTTCCCCATACCTTGGTGACGCCGCCGACGCCGACGCCGCCGACGCTGTCGCGGAGTGCCGTGGCGTGGCGTGGAGGGGCGTGGAGGAGCGCGAGGAGTGAGTGGGAAGGCGCAAGGGCGTTTGAGACGGCGGCGGCGGGGTGAGGTGGGGCGGGGCGGGGCGGGGCTGGAGAAGTTCGATCTCGCACCGCACGCACGGCGGATTATGAAGTGGTCCCCCCTCCCCCTGGGGGGCTCCGCTAGAGCACCGCCAGGCTTCAGGAGATGTATGGCAATTTTTCAAGCAATGCCGGGCCGGGCGGATGCGGGCGAGGACGGGGGTGGGACAGCCTCCGCCCCGCCTCCTCCGCTGAAAGATAGCGACGCACTCACAGGCGCGCGCGCGCGCGCGTACACTGCTGCGAGAAATATATAGCAAGGGAATCGAAATAAAAATCAGATTCGTGTATACTAGTGGGGATAAGGAAAGTCGGCCTCGATTTCTCGTCTATCGCAGTGGGGCGGGACCAGGAGGGCGCGGCGGGCAGCGGCAGGGCAGTCGTCCCTGTTCTCACCGGCCGTGACGGAGCGGCGCGGCGCGGCGCGCGGCAAACCCGAGAAAGAGGCGATAAAATAAAACTTTGGCAGCCCAGGTCTCCAGCCCGCCCCGCCCCACCTCACCCGTCCTCGCCAAGGTGTTCCGCGCCCCGCCCCGCCGCGCCCGAGAGAATGATGGACTGCCGTCCTAGTCCCGACAGCAGCGTCGTCGACATTAGAAGAGCCGATGAAAAGGCGAGAAAAGGGGAGGGGGGAGAATAAGGGGGAGAATAGGAGGGAGGATGGAGGGGAGGGGGAGGAGGATAGGAGGACGGAGGGGAGGGGGAGGAGGATGGGAGGATGGAGAAGGGAAGGAAAGGCGGGTTGATGCCTAGGGGTACGAGCAGAAACAAGAGAGCCGCCCCTCCCCCACCCTCACAAGATCAGTACAACTCCATCACGTGGACATGGCCACAGCTGGGAGCACTTGGGAGAGATATGGCGCGGGTGTAGGGTTGAAGGCGGGGTGGAGCGGGGTGGGGTAGGGTGGAGGGATTGGGGGGGGGCGAGGCCTGGCGTGGGGTGTTATCAGAGATGTATGGGCGGGGGCGATGATGACTGCGAATCATAATAGAGGGGGAGGGGAGTGTAGGATACGGAGGATGCAGGACGTAGAGAAACGGCAAACAGTCCGAACATATTTTTGAAAAACTTTCTTTGAGGGGTGTGTAATTGCTACAAGGACAGCTCAAAACTTTGTGCACCACTGCCGATGGCGCTGAGCGGCGAGTTGCTGCTGCCGGCCCCGTCAAACAGACGATCGGGCGGGCCTTGCCCGGGCCCGCCCCGCCCCCTACGCCCGGCGCGACCACATCGGGGTGCCCCCGGAGTGCCCTGCCCTGCTCCTCCCCAGTGGCAGCTGCCCTCACAGCTGCCCCGGGGCTCATCGGAATTTGTAATAAGGTAGCGAGTCGAGTGCGAGCAAGGCAGAGCAGGGGCGGAGCGAGGGACGCCCCTACAATATCGCAACGGGACCGCGCCTCTCCCGCCCCGCCCCGCCCCGCCTGCCCCGCCCGTCTGGCAGCCATTGACACCGAGCACCGCGTTAGCAACACGACCCGCCCCGCCCTGGCCGGGCCGGTGCCGCCGGTGGCCGCTGTGAGCGGTGCAGCGGTGGCTTTGGAGAAGAGCGGGAGCAGCGGGGGGTGAGCGGCCCGAAGAGAAGCGGAAAAAGAGGACGAAAACCACAAATTGAGCGCGGCATTATGGAATATAAAAGCGATAAAAAAATCTACGCATCTGAAAAAAATATTCATGCGCTACAGCAATCACGTTTTGTTATTCTTGTCCACTCGGCCTTTTTTCCTCTCCCAAGCTGGCGCACCTGTTCTTTTTAGCGGCTGTCCTGGGGGCTAGGAGGGACGTTAGGGGAGGATGATGAGGGGGTGGGAACGCGGGGCAATTCGATGTGGCTGCGCCACCGGAAATCAAAGTCTGCGCAGCCCAGCTGCTGCCCAGCGACTGCCCCGCAGGCCGCCCAGCAGGCCGCCCCATAGGCTGCCCGCCAGTGGAACAGGCCGCGGACCGGACCGGACCGGGCCGGCGGGAGCGGGCCTTCAACATTTTCCTCTCTTTTGCCGGGGCCGGCGTGGAAAAAGCCACCAACAGCAAGGCGGTGCGGCGCGGCGCGGGGGCGGCGCGGGGGCGGCGCGGGCGCGGGGGTGGATGCGAGGGAGGGATGAGGGGGAGAGCCAGCCAGGTTTTCATTTCCTGTACAGTCGTTGACCGCACGGCGTGGCGGCGTGGCTGCTGCCCCCCCCCCTACCCCTCCCCACCCGCCTCTTTTCCCCTTGGCCCCTCTACTACCCCTCTGCCCGCGAATCGTTCACCATAAATCAGAACAACGCGCGGTTACAATCGCTCAATCCCTCATGTCAGACATATGCCACAAAGTTGACGCGGCGTAGGGCAGGGCAGGGGGCTGGAGGGAGGGGCGCCGCCCCCGCCGCCCAGGGGTCGGGCGGGGCTCGGGGGCTCAGGTGGCGGGGCCCGCCCCCCTAGCCCGCCCCGCCCCGCCCCGCCCCACCCTGCCCTGCACTGCAGAGGGGCGCGGCTCGCAGCAGCGGGGGCGGGCCTGGCCCGGGGGGCCCAAGGCAGGGCCCTGCACGGTGCACTGCAGTGCAGGCAGGCAGGAAGGCAGGCGCCGTCCTGAGAGAGGCAGAGCCGCTGCCCGTGAGAGCGACGCGACGCGAGAGAGCGGCCTGGCGGGGCGGCCTGAGGTAATGGCGCAGATAATCTCAAGCACCGTGCAAACGTCGAGAATATATAGATATTGTGAGCGGGGAGCCTTGCTGCTAGGCCTAGGCCTAGCGGAGCACTCCCCCGGGCCCGGCCCGGCGGCCGCCATCAGCTGTGCTAGCTCTGTGCTGCGGGGTTCAGCTTGCTAGCTGATTACCCGTACACACATTACAGGTGGTAAAACATTTCGCGGGGCCCAGTCTCCTACATGGTGCAAGAAGTGCGACTCACCTGCTGGCCTGGTGCTGTTGGCGACGAGGAGAGTGCAGCGGCTGGCAGCGGCGTCGAGCGTCATCCGTCTCGTCCGGCCGGCCGGCCGGCGACTGGCGACCTAACCTCCGAGGCCGCCCGGCCCGGCCCGGCCCCGCCCCGCCCGCCCGCCCGGCCAGGCTCGCTCTCGCTCTGCCGATCAGCTGAGCCGCACAAACATATTCTTCATTCTCCGCTCTCGTCCATCGACGATACACTGGGTGGGAACAAATTTGTGCTGATTAATTCACAGGAATAGCGATGAACGCGCCGAATGAATGAAATAAAACAGGAACAAATGTTACGAGATGCGAGACGTCGCGCCGGGGTGGCTCAGCGGACGAGGAACTCTCCAAGGTGGCGCGACGTAAAACGAGAATTTCAAAGAAAAACTAAATTAAACGCACCATGAAATAGAAAAGAGCCGCGAACGTAAATTTCGAGGAGGAAGGTCCGTCCTTCCGCACTGCTACTTGGACCACGGTCAGCCCGAACCCGAACAAGCTTTTCGATTCCTGCGCGGCCGTTACCAAACAGTGTTGCCACATTCAGAACCACACAGTCCGCCCACATTTAAAAGACGATTCTACAAAATTATACTACTAGTCAATAACGGTTTCTTTTTGTGTGGGTAAGGGTTATTCTCGCTTTCTCCCCTACTCTCCACACTGAAATCAGTCCAAATGGCGGTTGAAAAAAGTGTTGGAAAACTGATATTATTGTTCTCAGCCCTGGTAGCACTTTTACCAGATTGCCTAGTGGCGCGTGATTTCGAAAATTCGAAAATAAAACGACTAAATCGATCGGTGAAAGAGAAAATGGCGAGAAAGTCTTGCAGAGCAGTGTGTCCTGCTGCGGTGCGGCTGAAAGTACTACGAGCATGTTGCACCAGGGCTCTACAACTCAGACTCACCCACACATACACGCCGCGCGCTGTGTTCCCGAGTCAGTCGGAGCTGATTTATAGTCTCTCCACGCCCTTTTTTCACCTCTCTGGTGAAAGCCGGCGTTATATTTTCATTCTCCCTGGTCTTGGTCGGGTCTCTTCGGTCTCCATCGGAGAGGGAGGGGGCCACTTTGGCCGTTTGGAGCGTAAGTGATCTTATTGGAGCTCCCGCTTTCGGGGCTTTCGGGGACGGAGGGGGAGGGGCGCAGTTGGGTTAGCGTAGGCTCGCTGCACCGTGCTTCGCGTCCCATTCCAATTCCAATCTTGCTTTTCTTTTTTGCGTCGAGTTTTGTTGCGACTCCCCCCCCCCCCCTGCCGGCTTTTTAATGAGAAGGCACAGCCCGACTTGCACTCACCGTTTTCCCCAGATTCCGTTATCCCTCGGCTGCGCGGGTCGTGCGGCTGGCGCGGCGCGGCGCGTCCTGGGAAACGGGCCCAGCGTCACGGACGGAACGAAACACAGCAGCAGAACAACGGCGGGGCGGGCCGGGGCGGGGCGGGGCAGGGCGGGGCCCACCATGGTTGACTGCGCTGACTGGTTGACCACTGCGTCCTGCGGGCGACGCGGCAGAGCGGGGCAGAGAGCTGCCTCCGCGCCGGACCGCACCGGACCCGGCCCAAGCCAAGTTGGGGGATCCCTCCCTCTGCAGAGCCTCCCCTGCCACTGCTACTGCTGCATCATTTTGGACGGCAAACTTTAACCGAAATTCGAGGAGTAGAACCGGCGGACACGTTCTGTGGTCAACTCAGACGTGCGGTGGCTGCGCTTGTCCCGTCGGCCTCCCCCCGGCCGGCTCCCGGCCCGGCGCCACCCGCCCGCGTTGTGAAGTCTGCTGTCCAGCCACGGCGCCGTCCTCAAAGAACAAGTAGAAGAAGAGGAGGAACAAGTAACTATCCCTTTTTCGCTCCGCCAGGCAGGGGCGCGCGCGCAGACATACCCCTCCCCCTTCTTAACCCCCCCCCCCCCTTCACACACACACACACACACACACACACGTCGCCAGGACTGCAAAAGTTGCGAAAGTACCTCGGTTTCGTTTCCAGGCGGGAAGAGTTTGCGATTTGCACCGCCCAAGGTGGCAACTCTTTACTCTGACCGCGAGCCCACTGCTCCCGCGTTACAACTTAGTTCGGAGCCCCGGCCTCGGCGGCGCCTGCCCCGACAGGGACGCTTGCGAAAAGCCATCTAGGCGTCAGAATTAACGTCACACTCCATATTCTTCGCGGAATATACATATCGAGTAAAGTTAAGCCTACTAGCACCTTCAGAAGAAAGACGGAAAGAAAGAAAAGAATCCAGTTTCTTTTCTTTCCTCGTGTGGCAGACTGCGTATCAATAGGCGAGTGCTCTGGCAGAGTCTCTTCGTCACGCTCGCATTCCCCTGTCGCGGCGGAGACGTATTCAATTCACACAGCCCATGGCGCGGCCCGCCCCGCCCCGCCCCGCCCCGCCCCGCCCCGCTGCACGCCGCGTCCGGAACGGCCTCCCTCCCCCGCGCCGTACGTGACCGTCCCCGTCAGCCCCGGAGCGGAGCCGCGGAGGAGGGACATGAGGTGCGAAAGAATGCGAGAATAATGCGAGCGACGCGTAGGAGTAAACGCCTCGGCCCCGCCGCACCGAGCATTCACGCTGCCTTGAAAGCCCGGGCCAGCTTTGTTCTGTCACCACTGCTACCCCGCCCCACCCCGCCCCACCCCGCCCCACCCCGCCCCACCCCGCCCCACCCCGCCCCGGCCCCGCCCCGGCCCACGACCATAGAAAAGCGAGGAATACGGCCGTGAAGTAAGGGATGTGGTCGAAATCCAGGAGGGTTTCTAAACTAGGAGTACGTGCGGCAGGCACGTAGTTGCTGAGCGAAGTGAGTGTTAAAACAAAAGGATGGGTTTAATCCTTCCGCCGTGTAGATAAGCAACCTACATGGCGCCAGTCAGCATGGAGTAATTGAGAATTCGGGGGGGGGGGGGGGGGAGAAGGGCAGGAGAGGTGGTGGTGGGACAACAGGCCAACAATCACCGTTCGTACTCTCAACCGAGAGAGGGGAGCATCTTCTCTCAGATATCCTGATGTAGAAAGTCCCGGACACCCAATGTAATTGACACCAGAGGCGCAGGGCGCTGTGGCCTCCAATGTGCGGTTGTCCTGTGCGGTAACCTCGTGCCACTCCTGTGCCCGACGGAGGGTGGGGCATAGACGCGGGACGGTGACACCCTTCCCGAACCCAGAACGACATTATGAGTGTGACGCCTTTGTGGCAGGGGCATGCTGAGCATCCCCTCTGAGCTGTCCCCAGGTCGAAAGTCTCGGACACCCTCCTATGGGGTCGACGCTAGAGGCCCAGTGGCCAGTGGCCTACAAAATGTGGTTATCCTGAGCGGGGACCTCTAGAACACACTTCCAGAACCTCCCCTCCCCTCCACTCCACTTTCCCCTCCCCATCCGGAGGTGAGATAAGTGCCACTAAGTATCATTAACATGATGAGTATAAGAATGCAGCTGCATGATATGCTGTCCGCCCCCTCCCTCAACCCCTCCTATCCTTCTGAAACAAGTTTGTCTTCACACCAACACTGTTTTAGTGTAAACACTCTCAGCATAATTGTTATATTACAAGTACCGTTTCTCACCTAAATCCAATCTACAGTATCGCCCCTTGTGTTTGTGAGAGTCAAATTTCTATAAACTATTCATTTTTTAGAAATGAATTTACTCTGTATCATTACTTTTATAGAGCAGCTTTCCTCTCATTCAAATTCATAGCCAAAACGGATCAAGCAGTATGTTTGGTTTAATACATAAGATAACTTGATCAGAAATCGTATCACTGGGAAGAACAGCAAAGGTTCGAAACAAAATCCTACTAAATTTCTCTAAATAATACCCATACAATTTACTTTTTCTAGTTGGGTTAAAAGGTTATGAGATTTTAATACTTTCACCACACTTTGATGTGTCTTCTTTAGTAGAATGAGACTCTAAATGTTTCTATTTAATATTTATCAATTAATAACCTTTTTTTATAACAAATGTCTCTTAGCTCATATCTAAAAGGAGCACACTTCTACTACAGCATCAATACCGTTTGGCTGGTAATTTGTGGCGGCTAAATAAGGAATCACAACACTTGGGTACCGAGCAAAGGTTTAAAACAAAATTTAGTTAAATATCAGAAAATAATGTCACAGCTAGTAACTCTCACTTGTCAGATCAAGGTGTTAAGTGAATTTAATACTCAGACCAAAGTCTGCTGTCTCCCAGACAGAGCTGAGTGTACTCTATTGTAAACAACATTGTTTATGTTGTTAGGTTATGTCACTCACCCAAATAATGAGTTCGGAAGTAAGTTGAAGCGATCCTGGCTGTCGTTTCAGCAATCCGTGACGTCCATTTCACAAATCCAGTACAATCAAAGGTATTTTTGATTAGAACTTGAGGCACACACGACAAATCACTCGCACACACACTTCTACAAAATGACGACACTTGAAACTTCGTGAGGCGACTACCACCACTCTAAAACCTATTGAAGACCGCATATTTCGTCGGACTGACAATTAAATTTCTAATTTTGATGTTGTAAACAGTCAAGGTGGACACCGGGCCCACCGGGCTTGGCTGGGCCGTCGTGACATATTTCGCGTGCTGCCGCTAGGTGGCGCTACTGGCGTCCCCACAAAGGACGTTACCGAGGCGGAGCGCCTGCGACACACTGGATAGGCCAACCCGCCAAGCAATCATGTGAAGGTGGCGGCCTATCCGGAGAGCCCAAGCGCAGGGGGAGGCAGAAATTAAATTCCTGGTAACCCAAATTTCGCGGCGTTACTGCCCGATGAGTTCATTGTGGGGCTAGCTTACCGGTGAACTCCTTTCGTTGCCTGCCAACCTTTCCGGAGTGAAGTTTACATGAAACGTTTCAATATTTCAAACTCCATTTATAGGAAAAGTCTGGACAAATATTATAGCGCTGAAGTTAGTAGATTACGGAACACTACCGCTTTTTACGATTACTTCTGTACTTTAAGAGGAGAACCGGCTAACACAGAGAGACAGACAGACAGACTCACGACCAAGTACGCTTCTGATCCCCTGCAGGAGTAAGCTTCGCTTCGCTCAGCGATAAGCGGAAGGCGTCCGGCCCGGCCCGGCCCGGCCCGGTGGCCGCCACACCTTTGATTCGCGGTCCGCGTCCCGCCCCGCCGCGCCCCGCCCCGCCACGCCCCGCCTCGCCGAGGTCCAGAGGGGCCCAATCCCAATCCATCACAGCACGTCACGTCAGCCGCGCCGCGGCCGAGGGGCCTGGAGGCGGAAGCGGCCGAGGTCCGGAGATTGTAAACGTCCTCCTCGACGACAACGAGGCCGGGCGGGCCTCTGCCACTGCGCTCCAAGCTGGGCCGCCGCTGCTGGATTTCGTTTTTCCGATGCTCTTTATGGAAGTCAATATTTGATGGCGGCCGAGATGATTCGGAATAACGCATATCGCCTCTTTCCCATGCCCCGGGCCCGGGCCGGGCCGAGGTCTGATTGCCCTGTACAGCGCGCCGGGCCGAGCTGCACAGCTGTTTCCCTGCGCCCCTCCCCACGGTCCCTGTAAGCCTCGGACTCTGCGCCCCTCTTTACTACACCTGACATTCCGGGTAAACATTTGATTTGAAGGCCCTCTGTTCCTTCTAATCTCATCACCAAGTTTGCCGGCCCCCGAGGGGGGCCTCCCTCCCCCCTCCCTCTGTACCCTTCCCCTGGGAGGAGCGACTGTACTGCGCCCCCCGCCCCGAGAGAGGCCTCTCCTCCCCCTCCCTCCACGTGTTCCTCTACGCTGAAATTTTCAACATTAATTATTCAGGCAAAGGTAGTCTCATTTTTATGTATTCACACTCCAATCGATCCCCTTTTTTTGTGCAATTCTCTTAACCGACATGCGCTAGGGTTTTCTCTCTGAAACTAAAAATGTGTGAAATATCTGATGGCGGTGTCAGCTCCGCGGCGGACGTCCGAGCGTGTGGGGGCGGAGGCTGGAGGGCAACCAAAAACTCAGTCCGGCGCACTAACTTTTATTTTATTATTAACTTTTATTCACCATTCATCATACCGTAACAGACAGGGTCGGACAGGTCCTACGTCGTTCACAAAAACAACAGAACAGGTCAACTTGCGCGTGAACTCAGCAGGAAAAGCAGCAACAACAACGATTCATGCCCGTCGAACTGGAGTGAATATTTTTAGTCGGGTCGTAGGGGCCACCGTGACGGGGCTGGGTGTCGGAGAATGGCGCGGTGTAGTGAAAAGGGGATGGGGGGAGAGCTTGTGAACAAGCCGGGAGTGCTGTTATTAATGTGAAGGGGGATTCAGTTAAGTTGGTAACGCCGCGTTGGGCCTCCCGGTGAGGAAGGGGGAGGCTTGGGGGTAATTATTAAGGGAGACGAAAGGCAAGGCGGTGCATTGCGGCGAGGTGGTGAGAAGGGGGCGCGCGGCGCGGGGCCTGCGCCTGAGACGAGACGAGGCAGGCAACCAGCCTGTCACGTTTCCAAGTCAGACTGACAAGAAGTTTCCGAGACTTCCACCGCAAAGACACTGTCAAGGCGGCCGTCACGGATTTCGTTTCTACTTTTTTGTCCCGTTTCATCGGCAAAAGCGAGAGTGACGGCCCAGGCTGTTTAATGCTATGGAGGAGAACAAGATTAGGGGCCTCCGTTCCGCTTCGAGCTTTGGCTGTGGTGTGAGTCGCCAACTCCGAGGAGATGTTGTTGCTTTACTTCTGAGATTTAAGTCACACTAAAAACAGGTCGTCAGGAACAACACACTTTGAGCGGATTTTTTAAATTAGATAAAAGTAGGGATAACATCCAATAATAATAACTATTATTACAGGTATTTGAGGCATGAACCCATACAACCGTATTTATTTCAATTAATATCTACGTAGAACATTGACATTTTTTGTAACACTTCATTAACTAACGGTAGAGATAACTGCGCTCAGCGCTTTACCATAATCTTGCATACATGAATACTAGCTATACCAGTCTCGTCGACAATTGCTCGAAAAACAGACAACAGATTAACAAAATAACGACATCCCCCACATTACTGGAGGTATAAAATGGGCACAGGGGTGTCTACGCACTTCTACGTGGGTCGGGAACACGAGTTGGCCGCAAGGCTTTGATCCCCATGGAGTTATTGGTCAGTCTTTGCACAGTGCTACCTCCAGTTGGTGTGCTGGGGCTTCCGGTGAGGACAGGGAGACACTGCAGGAGGGGCCCGCATAAGGGCAGGGTGGGGCGGGGCGGACTGGCTCGGGGGTCGCCTCCGGCGGTGCCATCCAAACTGTGCTCTCATTTTTTCCCCTTTAAGTATTTAAACACTTCTCGTTTAGTTACAGAAAAAACGAAGAACACAGTCTGGCGGCTCTCCGGAGGCACTAGGGCGGTGAGGGCGCGAGGCGGGACGGGACGGGACGGGGCGGGGCGGGGCGTGGCACAGGGGCGCGGGTCACCCTTCGTTGTGGCGCGACGCCTAGCGACGCCCCGGGCCGGGCGCGTCGCGGCGCCGCCCTGGCCGCCCTAGACTAACCCCTCCGAGTTGAGCCAGTCCGTGCACTGCTAGACGGGCGTGGTCCTCCGGGGCTGCGGCTCCCACACCAGCTCCCGGTGCACGTGTCCCTGGCCGTGGCCGTGGTGGCCGTGGTGGCCGCGGCCGTGGCCGCCCCACGTGTTGTAGCGCGTGGCGGCGGGGGGCGCGGCGGCGGCCAGCGGCCCGGCCCCGGCCCCGGGCGGCAGCTCCAGCTCCGCGCCGGACACCAGCGCCAGCTGCGCCACCGTGGCCGACCAGTCCTCGCCGGACACGAGCGGGTCCACGGAGGCGTCCCTCTTGAGCGGCAGCGAGGAGCACGACGCCCTGGCAGACGGACAGACGGCGTCAGTCGAGCTCGAGCAGAGGGCGTCGTAACGTAACGACACGCTTATCGAAACGCGCATAAAAACGAAATTGAATTTGCAATTTTTCTAGCGTTATTGGTGCGTTTTTTTATTCCTGCAGGAATCATGGGAGCGTTATCTATACGAAAACGGTGGAAAGGTTTAGAGAACGCTTCAAAAACGCGTTCAAATTTACATTTTTCATTGGTTTTTATGCGTTTTTCTTTCGCGTTTCGTTACGTTACGACGCCCTGGCTTTTCGGAGCCGTTGACCTCAAGGAGGTGCGTGTGCGTGTGCGTACTCACCGGAGCTGTCGTTGCGAGGGCGCGGGGCTGGGCCGCGGGCTGGGCCGTGGACTGGGCTGCTGCGGGGTGGTGAGCCCCGGCCCCGGCCCCGGCCCCGGGCGCGCCGGCGCGTAGTCTCCGTACGCGCTGATGGGGCTGTGGTACTGGTGGCGCTCCAGGCTGTGGTACTGGTGGCCGCCCTGCTCGCCGCCCCCGCCCCCGCCCCGCCGCTCGCGCATGCTGCCGCGCACGTGGTTGACCAGCGGCGGCGGCCCCGGCCCCGGCACGTACGCGGGGCCGTTGGGCAGCACGCCGTCCAGGTCGCGCCAGGCCAGCGCGTCCGGGTGCCGCGGGCACGTTGACCGGCCTGCACCCCACGCAAATGCGTTTTTTTTTGTGCCTCAAGTAGAAATAAAAATGATTTGTGAAATTGACGAAAGTTCGTGGACTTACACGTCTTGGTGTCGATGAGCAGGCGGTCCTTGACGCGGTGCAGCGCGAGCAGCACGGCGGCCGCGCCGGCCAGCAGCGAGGCGGCCAGCGAGCCCAGCAGCAGCGCCACCCCGGGGCCGTACGCGAGGCTGAGGCGCGGCGGCAGGCCCGGCGCGGGCGGCGGCACCAGCTCCCCGGCCTCGGCGCGCAGCGTGGTCACGTACACCACCAGCCCCACCAGCAGCACCAGCGCTGAGGAGGGGGCGGGACCCGACCCACAACACATTAAAATCAGGTCGGAAGAAAACCTCGTATCCTAGTACACTGTCGGAAAAAAACACGGTAATTGGTACGGTAAAGTCTGGTAGACAATTTGCCAGGTCGGCCCGTACCAACCCGAGTACAGTATTTTCGGTATGGACCACAGTATTTTTAACATGGGGCCTTATGAGACAACATTAAATATGGTACGGTCGTCCTGTACTACCTCTACCACGGTTGTCCGTACCAAATCCTGTACTTTAGTACAGGATTTCGTACAGTGTGTCTGTGTTGAGCTTGTCCAGTGACTTTGGTACGACGCGACGGCGGAATTGTTTTTTAGCAGATGATACATCTTACATCTTAGCAAAAAAATAAAATAAAAAAAAACTAAAGAGATGTTTCATCGGCTTGTACACTCTAAATGCGAAAGAACAATTTTGTTTCCCGATTAGGAACGTTTTCGTGCACATCCAGACTGGATGCAAATTCGTTCCGAAAACTGGACAAGTTGTGTAAAGTTGTACACAATTTGTCTCACTTTAGGAACAAATTTGCATCCAGTCTGGATGTGCACGAAAACGTTCCTAGTCGGGGAACAAAATTGGTCTTTCGCATTTAGAGTGTACTCTCGCAATAGTATAGAGCGGGCCGGGCTGTCACAGTGCTGCGGCGCGTGTGCAGGCCTGGGGAGGGGGAAGCCAGGCGAGGCTCCTACCCATGGTATTGTTGCCTTGCGGCGCCCGGCGGCGCGGTTCTCCCGAGTGTAATTTTTACCCGTTCTCGGAAAACGTTATAAAATGAAAGACGGTGTCACTTCTAAACTATAATAATCAAAATAAATATATAATTTTCAGCTAGTATAAGATTTCAATAACTATATGAAGACTACTACAGCGGGCCGGGTTGTCACAGTGCGGCGTCGGCGCGCGGCGGCGTGCAGGTATACACATGAAAAGATGACGGTCACTTCAAACGGTCACTTCTAAACTATAATAATCAAAATAAATATAACACCATAGAAATTTTCAGCTAGTATAAGATTTCAATATCATCTGCTTTCATTTCCAATCCTGATTGGAATTTTTTTCTTTACTCACAGGTGAGCACGAAGAGCACGCCGGACGCGAAGATGAGCAGGCGGTCGCGGCCGCGCACCGTGCCGGCGAGCCAGCAGCCCTCCGCCAGCAGCATCAGCAGCAGCGACGTCACGAAGAAGGACGCGGCGTGCGTCGCGGCGTCTGCGCGGCCCGGAGGGAGAGAGAGACAGAGAGAGACAGAGAACAAAACTTGGGTCAAGTCATTTGGGTGTGCACTTTGGGCCGCCGCGTGTCTGCGATTGGCGACGCGACGGCGGCAGCGGTCTGCAATGCGTCAACTCGTTAATGTGGAGAGTTCCCCGGGCGGCAGGGCAGGGCAGACGTGAGGTGAGGAGGGCCGAGAGAGGGGAGCGCGCAGTGAGGTCCCAGTGAGCGTGCTGCACACTCTGGAAAACCAAGTGTGTGCATGTATTCATTATTTACTGCATACTTCCAGGTATTCAGTAAATAGAGTGTACCGGGTGTTTCTTTGAATGCGTAACTGTTGCGGGTGTGCCTATCCTATTCGCCCGTAAGGCGCCATGGCCCTTGCGGCGCCGGAGTGTATGCAATCTCGCAACACTGTTACGCATTCAAAGAAACACCCTGTACATGGCCATGTACGCAGTAAATAGTGTGTACATGCCAAGGTACACACTATTTGCTGAATACCTTGGCATGCACACACGAAAAATCACACAGAAACTATGTGTGTACATGCCAAGGTATCCAGCAAATAGTGTGTACCTTGGCATGTAAGCATTATTAACTGCATGCATGGCCATGTACACTATATTTACTGAATACCTGGAAGTATGCAGTAAATAATGAATACATGTACACACTTGGTTTTCCAGAGCACATGGGCGTGGCGTGGCGTGAGGCAACGGAGCACGCCCCCGTCACGGCACCGGCCGCGCACCAAGAATTGTGCGGCAAAAACGCGGCGCCGGGCCGGAGCCGCCGCACACCACCACACGCCCTGCCATTCGCCCGAACGTATACGCGTCGCGTACCAGAAAAAGCTACTTCTTCTTGGATCCAAGCC
This sequence comes from Frankliniella intonsa, assembly GCA_033675135.1. NCBI lineage: Eukaryota > Metazoa > Arthropoda > Insecta > Thysanoptera > Thripidae > Frankliniella > Frankliniella intonsa. Next base: position 15,196,698 of record CM066256.1, on the reverse strand, counting down.
ATCTCTCTTAACGGGTTGGGGAAAAACCGAACCGAACCGAGAGCGCTCTCAGGCGGAATCACGGCCGCAGCGCAGCGGCGCGGCGGAGAGCGCCCGGGAGGTAGGCAGCGCGAGCACAGCCGTGCGCTGCGTCGACTGGGTTGCCTACCTCACGGGCGCTCCCCGCCCGCCCTGCCACCCGCCAGGCTCCACTCCTGCTCTGCACTCTCAAACTCAAAGGCGTTCCCGGGATAACACCTCGCAGCCAATCCACACAGCACTGAACGAAAATTGGATTAGCCTCCACTCCTCTCCTTTCCTTTCCTCTCCGCCCCTCGCAGCCAGCGGACGGGTCGGGACGGGACGTCCCTGCTTACTTGCGCGCGCGCGCGCACGGTTGGAGGAAGTACATGGTCGGTAAATTTCTCGGCGGAATGAAAAGCCTGGGAGCTCCCAATTTTTAAATCTGGCGTGGGAGGAAGCGGAGGAGAAGTGCGGGCTTCCAATGGGGAATAGGGGGAGGGGGGGGGAGCCGGGAAGCGATTTCGGCGCCTTACAGAGTCTGTAGCGGAATAGGATAGGAAGTGGAGGCTGGCGCAGCGGGGAGGGGAGGGGAAAGGAGGGATGCGGGGCAGAGCGGGAGGCCTCCCACCAGGAATTTCAATTAAGGTTAAGGACAGGAGACTCTTGTCGGCCTAAAAGGCAGGGCCGGGCCGGGCCGCGATGGACATCGGTGTTTGGTCATACACAGCAGGTCACTGGAGCCACCCCGCCACGCCCCACCCCGCCAAGCCTGATTGACTGGTTGGGCCCGGTGCCGTGGTACTGGAGGTCATGGTATGGTCCCGCCCTGACCCGGCCAGGCGACTGTCAGGAGACATTGCCGGCCGACGGTGTCCTCAGAGTGCAGGACGGGGTGGAGAGGAGAGGGCTCCAGCCGCACACACTGCATGTGGCGACCCTCGCCAGCCACCAGAACGCAAATCCTCACGAAATAATACGTATAAAGGGAACAGAGAGTGAGAAAACGGAAGGAAGAAACAAGTTTTAAGGATTCTTTTACAAAGTGGCAGGGCGCAGGGGGTGGGTCGACCGCAGGGCCCGGCCGGGCGCGGCTCATCCGTTCCCATGTTTTGTGTGGCCACGCATGTCCCCCTCCCCCCCTTTTCGCGAGTCGCTTCCGTGGGCCTTGTGCTGGTTAAACAGCCCCAGGCAGCGCCTCGCCTGCTGTGCCCGCCCCGCCCCGCCCCGCCCCGCGCCCACTGTGTCCTCACTGTCAGCGCTGGCGCTCTCTCCCAACGGGGAGAGGCCGGAGAGGCCCGGGCCGTGCGGGCGCCGCCGGGGCAGGGCAGGGGCAGGGCGGGGCAGCAAGCCTCGTCCCCTAAGCACTGAGGGGGTCTTTTTCTATTGGCCGAGGTCAAAAGTATTCCTCCGGCCCAGCCGGCCAGGCGCGGCGCGACGACCCTGCTGCCTCGCATAATCTGGCCGTTTGCATCGCCCAGGGCCGCCTGGGAGGGCAGCGTGGCGGGGCGGGGTGGGGTGGGGTGGGGTGCGGCGGGGGCCAGGCAGGCCGAGGAGGGGCACCATATGGAGCGTTCTAATGCGGACCTCCACTCCTCGCCACGCCCCGACATGACAGCGCTGACGAGCGCGGCGCGCCCCCAAACACAAAGAGGTCACGCCCCCCTCCCCCTCCACCCCGTCCACCCCGCGCCTCGCCTGATCGCTCTGAGCAGCAGCAAGTCTTTGTGCTCAGAGGGCTTTATTCTGTCGGCGCGGCGCCCCTCAAAAGCACTACTCGCCGTGCAACCCGAATACGAATACATCCCGCCTCCCACCACTCCCACACACCCCACACTCCCAACTGTTTTCACAATCGTATCGCCAGTCGGGTTGGCAGCACCACTTCCTCTGCTCTGCTCTGGTCTGGTCTGTGAGTGAGTTGCCAGCAGTGTAGGCTGGCGCACATCACGAGCAGCAGGGCGGCCTAGCGGGGCGGGGGCCGGGGGGGCGGGCCGGGCGGGGGCCACATAGCAGCAGCAGTAGTTTCCATAATGACGCGCCATTCCTCCTCCAGCAAAACTCACAGCTGAAGGAAATTAGCCGACTATTCGTTTGACACTCTGTGGATAGCCTGGGCCCCCCGGGCCCGTCCCGTCCCGTCTGGCCGCAAGAGTTTCACTGCTGGTGCCTCAGCAGCCGGCAGCCGGCAGGTCGGCCTACGCCAGCTGCTCTGGGGCGGCACGGGCACGGCACGGTCACCAGGACCACGGCCTCGGCCCCGGGGCCCCGGTCGGGGCGGCGGGGCGGGCACGCCTGCCTGTAAGGCCTCCTCTGCCCCTCTGACGTCTGCACGGCCCGGCCCGTCCCAGCCCGACCTCCCTGCGCCTGCTGCCTGCAGCCCTTACAAAACAATCCGACACATTTTGGCCGACCCTCCCCACCCCGCCCCGCCCCGCCCCGCCGCACCATTTAGGCCCCCCGCGGGCCGGACTGGCTAGGCGAGGGCGGGATCTCCCCACCCCGCCCCGCCCCGCCTTCCTCGCAGTTACAGTAAGTGTGTGCTCGGCTCGGCACTGCTTGGCTTCGGAGACAGAGGCAGCAGGGCAGCCAATCTCGACCAAGCTGCCGACAATTTGCATAACATTACCCTTCCCTGCCCCGACACCTTTACAACCCCCTCCCCTGCTCACCCCCTGTTCCTTTTCCGGTCCCAACACGGAGAAGGAGCGGCCTCAAGAGGGGAGGCAGGAAGGCCTCCTCCACTCTCTAGTGATTGAGCTAATCAGTTTGGGGGACTGGGGCGGAGCGGGAGCGGGGGGAACATCCTACGGACGTTTTTAATTATAAAGGCTAGCTGTGGCCCAAGCCCGTGCTTTGTGCCACCGGCTTAGAGGCATTCCAAACCTAAGGAGCCACCCATTTTTCGACCATCTCGAAAAAATTATTTTTTGTTATTTCTTAGTAGAGGGCATCCCCCTGATGGTCCCTTGACCAGTCTGGGCTCGATCGGTCCAAAACTGTGGATTTGGCAGCGGTGCAAAGTGGCCAAAAACAGCCAAAATCGACCATTTGGGTACTAATGGGTTCTCGAAAAACGGTTCATCCTACAGAGTCCCTTCCAAGCTCATTTGAAAGAGGAAAGTGCATTCTAGGTACCCTAATTTTCTCAGATTTTTCCGACGACTGGTTTCGATGGTATGCCCGTGCAAAGTTGCACAAAACCTTGAAAAGGTAATTTTGTGGGTGTACCATCCCCAGGGAGGCACCAACCTCAGCCAAAATCGGTACCGGGGGGTTTTCAGGGTAGACGAAGACATTCCCGATGTCAGTTTGCACCTCTGGCATCATCCTGAGGGTGTCCTCGGGGACGTCCAGGGACCGCCGATTGCCTAAATTGGCCTTTATTCCGCTCCCCGGCCTGGACTCCAGGGTTTCACCGTGACCGGAGGGGGAATTCACATCAGAAAATCTTGTGCATGCTCTAAAAAAGAGTGTGCTTGCGTGCTTGCCAGGCATGCACTAAGTGCACTGTGTACGCCTATACTCTGAGTGTGCCTTGTGGTTGACTCCAAATGGCGCATGCCATGCACACACTTGGGTTTCTAGAGTGTATTACGCACAAGATTTAATCACTTTCGAGCATATTCTCGTGTTTATCGGTATTACATAACGAGTATTACGGCGTAATACATGGATCAGGTGTACAGTGTATTATGGAAGTGAATTCCCCCTCGCCATGACCAGTGACCACAACCTGCGCCTCAGCCACGCCACAGCCTCCCGCGTGCCGAGGGCTGTGCTTATGGGCCTGCGCCTGCCTCCCGGCCGCGGCCTAGGCCTCGACGGCCTCCACCGAGTAGGCTGCACAAGATTTTCTGATGTGAATTCCCCCTCCGGTCACGGTGAAACCCTGGAGTCCAGGCCGGGGAGCGGGATAAAGGCCAATTTAGGCAATCGGCGGTCCCTGGACGTCCCCGAGGACACCCTCAGGATGATGCCAGAGGTGCAAACTGACATCGGGAATGTCTTCGTCTACCCTGAAAACCCCCCGGTACCGATTTTGGCTGAGGTTGGTGCCTCCCTGGGGATGGTACACCCACAAAATTACCTTTTCAAGGTTTTGTGCAACTTTGCACGGGCATACCATCGAAACCAGTCGTCGGAAAAATCTGAGAAAATTAGGGTACCTAGAATGCACTTTCCTCTTTCAAATGAGCTTGGAAGGGACTCTGTAGGATGAACCGTTTTCGAGAACCCATTAGTACCCAAATGGTCGATTTTGGCTGTTTTTGGCCACTTTGCACCGCTGCCAAATCCACAGTTTTGGACCGATCGAGCCCAGACTGGTCAAGGGACCATCAGGGGGATGCCCTCTACTAAGAAATAACAAAAAATAATTTTTTCGAGATGGTCGAAAAATGGGTGGCTCCTTAGGTTTGGAATGCCACTTACAGCGCGAGCAGTTCGATCCGAGCCTAGCGGCCGTAGGAGGACTGGCACCGTCATTTGGAGCGCTCCCCAACACTGTCTGCTCTGTCTGTCTGCATGCCCTCCATGCCGCAGCTCGTTCTGTCCTGTCCTGTCACTCCCCACTGTCTCTTCACACATCTCACATCTCAGAGAGATTTGGTTAGACGGGGCGGGGGAGAGGAGCCTGCTGCGGGAGCGACGCGACGCGACGCGGCGACGCGGGCCTTTCAAGCGCTGAGCGGGAGCGCGGCCGCGGCGCGCTGGGAGAGCAAGTAGAACGTGCGTGCGCGGCAACCGCAGGGCGGGGCGGGGCGGGGCGAGGCGGGCGAGGCAGGGCATTGAGATGCTTCCAAATCCCGGCGAGGCGCGGCGCGGCGCCAGGTACGGGGAACCGCGTGGCAATTACAAGAGAGCGATAGCGCCGGGAGCGGGGGCGGGGGAGGAGAGAGAGAGGAGGAGGGAGAGGGGGAGGATGTGTGGCCCGCCCGAGCTGTAATAAGGCCTCTGATTGCAGCTCTGGAGGCGCTAGGCTTTAGGCCCCCCCTCCCCCCTGCTGCTCACTCCAGCGCGGTGCGGATATGTGACTAACGTGTTCCAGACGAGCGGTCTGGTTTGGTCTGGTCTGGTGTACGGCCGCCCCTGCGCGCGCGGCTGGGAGGGAGGGAGGGAGGGAACTAGTTTAAAGCACTTGCTGCGCATCGCGCGGGAAAATATTTCCCGTTATTACGCTGCTTCCTCCTCTTTTTTCCTTCTTTTTCGCCGGGGCGCACGAACGCAGCGTGAACATGGTCGCCCAATCGGAAGGGGGAGGGGGCAGGCAGGAGGACGATGGAGAGGAGGGAGAGGGAGGGTCCGCAATTTCTCATATAACGGGGTCCCCTGGTCGTCCACGAGGGGCAATACGGTGCAAGGGCGCTGGGCTGGCCTGCCGCAGCGCCATACCCACGCTACGCTCCGCCACGCTCCACCACGCTCCGCCCCGCCACGCCACGCCCCAACACGGCACCGGCTATCCATCAAACAGTCGTTGTATTTTACGCCGTGCGTAAGGCCAGCCATTGGCATCGGGGAGGGCGGGGCGGGGGTGAAGTGTCAGCGCAAGGCGGCCAACCCGCTCCGCGCGCGGGGGGTGGTGGGTGGGGTTGTTGTTGTTGTTGTTGTTGTTGTTGTTGTTGTTGTTGTTGTTGTTGATGTTGATGTTGATGTTGATGTTGATGTTGATGTTGATGTTGTTGATGTTGTTGTACACACTAAACCCTTATGCATTTTGTTGTGCATAAACATGCAGAATTTTAAGCAACCATAATTATGCACAATTTTTGTGCATAATTAGGAACAAATTGTGCATAACTATGCACAAATTGTACATAGTTTGCATGAAATTGTGCATACTCTTATGGTTGCTTAAAATCCTGCATGGTTATGCACAATAAAATGCATAAGGATTTAGTGTGTAGTTGATGTTGTTGTTGTTGTTGTTGGTGTTGTTGATGCTGTTGTTGTTGTTGCTGTTGTTGTTTTATGTTCCGTGTGTGTGTCAGGGTAGGGTTTGCAGGGGCAGGCCGTCGTTCTTCTTATTACTGTTTGCCGGCGCGCATAGGGAGATGAGCCTGACGAGAGTGGAAGTTTCCCGTCCGCGACCGGATACAACAAGGGGCGCGGGGCCTGGCCCGGGCGCGCTGTATGGGGCGGGGCGGGGCGGGGCGGGGGACCAAGTCTCTCCACACAGCAGCACGTGCAACCCTCCCTGTGCTGTGAGTGAGGGATTGGAGAGGGGTTGGCGAGGCGGAGCGGGGGCGGGGGCGGGGGCGGGGGCGGGGGCGAGGCCGGGGGCGGGCGGGGCTCAATTTGAAAGTCACTCTTGTGCCGCACCACACCGCGGTGGCAGGCCAGGCCAGGCGCCTCGCCTCGCGACGCCTCGGGGCCTAAATGTGAAAACAACGAGGCCTGCACCCTACCGGCCCGGTTCCCGGTGCGTGAGGGGCGGGGCGGGGCGGGGGGCGAGGCGGGGTGGGGCGGCCTGATCAAGGGCTGCGGCGCTGTATTCCATCAGAGCCCTGCGCCACAGCTCCGCTCACAACGCCAAGTAGTAGAGCAAGCTCCTCAACTCGTGGACTATATTACACTGTAACTCCCGAGGTAACTCCAAAGCTGAACGACAAAACAGCACAGATATAAAGTTTGAAGCATTTCAGGTTTTTTTTTCTGTGGACCATTTCTAGGGTGAAGGTGGTAAGGTGGGTCTGGTGTGGTCGCGGGGGAGAGAACCGCCAAAGAACCGCTCACGGCAGCAACGTCGGATGCATTCTGCCTGCCCCCGCCCCCGCCCCCGCCCCCGCCCCCGCCCCTCCTCCCCCTGACGTCCCGAAGCCCGTCGCGGTGGCTGCACCTCCAGGTCCACCTCCGCCTCTCCTCTCCCCAAAAGGGATGCAGTGCAGTGCTGCATGCGACACGTCGGGGGGCGGGGGGAGGGGGGAGGGACGGGGCACAGCGGGAGATAACGCTGCGAATACCTCTTTCGTTGCAAATAATGCCATTATGTGCACGGCAGAATGGTAGGCCATGGCGGGGTGGTAGTCCCACTGTCATTCGCGCACGTTCGGTATTGCCTCTGCATCACGCCCCTCTCTTACTCGTGGGCTGGGAGAGAGGGGGGGTGGAGCGGAGAGATAGGGGGTTGGAGATAGTTGGAGCCGGGATAGAGAGGAGAGGGAGAAGGAAGCCAGAGAGGACGAGGGGACCTGGTAAGAGGAGGGGGGTGAGAGAGGGGAGGGGGGAGAGGAGAGCGGTTGACTGCTTGCGTTGCATTACGATGGGGAATGCGGCTTGTATTGCTATTGAGATTGCGATCGCACCGATGGTCGCGAAATTGCCAGCAGCAGTAATGGCGGCCTGGCCAGTGTGTTCATCTGTTGGCCGCTATTGCACGCACACACACACACACGCGCGCGCGCACCGTTGTAATATGAACGGCCCAACAAACAAATTCGCAACACTATTTTTTTCACTCCCCTGGCGCTTCGGGGTGCGTCCCCTGCTGCAGAGCCCCCACACTGCTACCACACCCCTCATGCAAAATAAGATGATCTGGCCTAGTTCCAAAATTTCATTCAAACCACCACATACAGTGTAGAGCGCACTGCCTCACACCAAAAAGTGTTACAGGAGGGCCAGGAGGGCCAGACACGACTCCCTCCCTCTCTCTCTCTCAGTGATCGGCTGCGACCGCGCCTGGCGCAGCCGCCAGGCTCGCGCGGTTACGCCCCCTGGGCTTGCGCGCTAGCGACCCCGCCCCGCCCCGCCCCACCCTAGCTCGCGGGCGCTGGTGCTCCCAAAACACGGCTGTCCTGTCCGGTCGGGACCGAGCCCATGCTGCCCCGGGCCCCGGGCCCCACAGCACAACCAGCCCAGGCCAGGTTGCCCGGGATCAGGGCGCTTTGTACGGCTGAAATCTTGTTCCCATAGAACCCCTTTTACCTAAATTGAACACCCTGCTGTGGACCGTTGGCCGAGGCGAGGCGGCCCGGTGGTCCGTGTGGTAGGCGAAGGAGGGAGGGGATGTGGGAAGCGCAGGTCACCGTACCCCTGGGGGCGCTCCCGCCCCGTCCCTCCCCGCCCGCTGCGTGGGGTGCGGTGGCTCATACAAAGCGTCCGCGCTCCTTCAGTTGGGGTCGGTCAATTTGATCTACGGGTACGACGGAAACAGACGCTGCAGTACCGGGGGCTACTCATATTTAGGGGTTTGCAACCACTCTATTATAGCCAGGGCCAAACTTCCTCGTGCCGCTCGCACAGCAATTACACTCCACAAAGTTCGGTGCGGGTTTTGCTTCTCTCCCATTGGTCTAGCTTTCATCTCTTGACGTTGCCCCTGCCCCGCTCTGCCCTGCACGAGCAGCCTCTCTGCTCCGTCTGCAGCAGCAGCCTAGCTAGCCGACTCCCGCGAGACGTAGGACGCAGGCGGCCGCCAGACCCCGCCAGGCCCCGCCCGCCACTTTACGTCTGTCCCCCGAGCCGCTCCCCGGGGCCCCGTGCCCAGCCCGGCCCGGCCCGGCCCGTCCCCACGGCCCTGCGGGTAGAGGAGCAGGAGCAGGAGCAGGAGCAGGAGGAGGCGGACGTGCGGGGAGCAGGAGGGGAAGCGGACCGCCGCGCCGAGCCGAGCCGGGCCGTCTGGAGTTCGAAGGGCGGGGCGGCTAAGGGCGGCTCCAGTTTGCAGGGGATTTGCAGGAAGCAGGGTGCCACCGCGGCCCCGCCCCGCCCCTACCCCCCCCCCCCCCAAACGCCCCTCCCCGCCCCGCTCGGGCTAAGGACGAGGCCGAGGTCGCAGGACGTGGTTTGTGGCTGTACTCACAAGGGATGGCCAGCACGGCGTCCTGCAGCTCAGCGCCGAACGGATCCCGCGAGAAGTATTCGATGGCGCAGCACTGCAGCTCCGTCTCCTCGGCTGCGGTGGGGAAAAGAAGAAGAAAAAGAAACTAGGTTGAGAAGCCGAAAAGCGTCGTAGGGGGCAAGGGGCCGTTGCGGGGGCGGAGGCTAGGGAGGAAGCGACGCGACGGGAATGTCATGGATGCAAAGGCCGCCGCCGCCGCCGTCAGTTCTGTTGCAGTTAGTTCCGGTGAGTGTGGCGTGGCGGTATAGGCGGTGCGGTGGATCCCCTTCCAGCCTCGACCGCTCCCTCTACCCCCCCCCCCTCTCTCTCTCTCTCTCGTCCGCGCCAGAGTTCTTCTTTACGAGGTTTGGTCCAGTTTTGTTTGTCTCCACAACACGGACCCAGCGCCGGCCCTGCCCCGGGAGGTCCCCCGGGTAGACGGCGCCGGCGGGGCGGGAGGCCGCAGGGGCGGGACTGGCGGTGCCTTCCGGAATTATGTAGTTTGCGGACAGGACAGGCGCGGCCCTGTGCGGCGCGGCCCTGTGCGGCGCGGCCCTGTGCAGCTGCAGCTGCATCCGCCGGTGCCGCTTGCACTCCGCGCCCACAATTTTTTATGTAGTGCGGTTCATAACCTGCCGCCGCTGCAGCCATTTCCGCAGCTCGTCGTCATAGCAACAACCATTTCCTCTCCGCCGTCGTCATGGTAACCGCTGCCCCACGACGGCCACTACGGTCAGGGGGCACGTGAACGCGCGCGTTCACTAGCGCGGGGCGGGGCGGGGCGGGGCGGGTGGGGCGGGGCGGGGCGGGGGGAGGTCGTGCTCGTCCTTACCGACGTTGCTGCTCTGGCAGATGGTCCACAGCCCGGACACGGTCCTCCTGGAGGCGGTCCTGGTCCCGTTGTAGGCCAGCGGCGGGGGCGGGCCCGGGGGCGGGGGCGGGCCGCGCAGCACCTCCTCGGCGCGCAGCCAGTCGGCCGAGCCGAGGGCGGCGAGCAGCAGGGACAGCGCGACCAGGGCGCTCCCGGCCAGCAGCAGGCACCGCCACGCGTCCGTGCCCCGGGCGCCCGCCCCCGCCACGGCCGCGCCGCCCCCGACCACGCCCCCGCCCCCGGGGACGCCCACGGTGCTGCGAGCGGAGGCGCGCCGGGCGCTGCGCCGGGCATCTGACAGAAAGAGTGGAAGAAAATCACGCTTTGAGAAAAGAAATATAAGGCGCCAATTTTTGATGGACGCAATAAAGCAGAAAAGGCAAGCCGTCGCCAGTGTTGCCGGAAAAGTAGGCAAAACCGGCCGAACACACAGCCGTGTTGAGCGGTCGGTATCAACGCCTGCCTACTAGGCCATCCCTCTGCACAGCTATGAAGATGTTGCCTAGTAGGCAGGCGTTGATACTGACAGCACGACACGGCTGTGTATGTTGGGCCAGTTTTGCCTACTTTTCAGGCAACACTGGCCGTCGCAGCTCGTAGCTCCGGTACCTCCCAACTCTCCTCCTCCTCCCTCGGTCGCCTCCGCTTAAATCCTCCAGGAGTCCACTCTTCCCCTCCCGAATTCCGAGGCAGTGGTTTGGAGCTAGGAAGCAAGGGAGGCATATCTAGACAGCATCTCCCCGTGGAGCGGAGCGGAGCGCGGCTTGAAGGCGGAGCCAGGGATCGGGCGGCGCGGGCCGGGCCGGGCGGGGCGGGGCGCCATATTAAGTAGTGAGAAAGGGCTTTTCTTAATTATTTATGCATAAGATGCTTCCCCGAGAGGACGTGCGCCGACGGGAAGGACGGGAAGGAGAGGAGAGAGGGGAAGAAGGGATGAGAAAAGAGCTAGGCAGGAACGTTTAAGTTCGTTTCCAAGACCAGGCCGGGCCCCGGGCCGCCGGAGCTACCAAGGCAGAACAGTACGGCGTGGGGTGGCGCGGCGCGGCGCGGTGGCTGCTCTCCTCCCCCTTAAAGCTGCGGTCCTTATCTTCAACGCAGATGGCCCATTAACGTGCCGGAGGATCAGACGCGAACGCGAAAGAGAGGAGCGGGGAGGCGGGGGGGGGGGGGGGGGGGACGGTCGTGCACGACCCTCCCCAATCGCACGCACACGCACACACACACACACACACACACACACACACGCACACACACACACACACACACACACACCTACCTGATCCTTCAGGCGCCCAGCAGGAGCAGGAGTCGCTCCGAGGCCGTGCCCGAGGCCGTCCGGAGGCCGAGGGCGCGTAGGAGGGCGACGCCGAGGACGAGGTGGAGGTCGAGTAGTAGTCCTCGAGGTCATCGCCGGGGCCCCCCAGGGACCCCGTCAGTGCCGGCAGCGCCGGCCCGGGGGGTCCGGGTCCGGGGCCGGGCCTCAGCCCGAGGGTCAGAAGGGGCGGGGGCGGGGGCGGGCCCGGGGGCGGGGGGCCGGGGGCGGAGGCCGCGTCGCCGCCGCCTCTCTGGGGCCGCCAGGGCCGCCGGCCGGGCGTCTGCGTCCCCGCGGAGGGCACGGTGGAGCCCCCTGCTCGCGAGCTCTACGGACCTCCACGCCTCGGCCGGGGCTTGAGTCGGTGTACACACTGGGGACCGCCGCCGCCGCCGCCGCAGTCAGCACGCGCTACCTGCAATAGAACGAGATTGCAAATTTTGTTTATGCTCGTCATTTCATCACACCGGGTGGTTACACAAATGTTTCTTCACCACATTCACGATTAGTGTTGCTCTAAAATTGTGCCTTGCGAAATTTCTCCCATTCCGGCACCTGCATCACTTTTTTTTTTTTGCTAAGTTTGCCAAGTAAAGCAGTGCGGGGGGCCATAGGCGGATACATCCTAGTTAGCACGGAGTGCGCTGCGGGCAAAATAGCTGCAAACTTTCAACAAACAAGTCGGACACCGCGGAACGACCTTGCAAAAAGTACGGCGTCATCAAGCAAACAAATTCACCGCGCGCGTATACAGGTTCCCCACTCGTTTTTTCCTCGCTCCCAGCCCCCGGCCACTCCCCCGTCCTCACCCCCCCCCCCTCCTTTGCTCTCCTCTCCTCTGTCTCTGTGCCAGTAGTCCCTTCGCGCCTCACTAACTTTTGTCTCTTTGCCCATTAAATAATGTGGGCCAACAAAAGCTAGGCAGGAGTCTTTTCCGCGGCGCAGCGGGTCTACTACAACAGTCGCGCCCGCCGGCCTCCAGCGCCGGCCCTGGGGAAGGGACGGGACGACACACATGAGCAAATGGGTGGAGGGGGTCACGGCGGCGGGAGGGTGTGCGCGAAGGCGCGGGGGAGGAGAGGAAAGGGGATTGCTTTCTTTCAGAGTGCTGGCCAGTATGGAGCTGATATCATTGTCTCCCCGTTGTTTCTTTAATTGGACCGAGTTTTTGTGCCCCCCTGACGCGCCCGGCGCCCGAGGAGGTGGGGGAGGCGGAGGAGGAGGAGGAGGAGGAGGAGGAGGAGGAGGAGGAGGAGGAGGAGGAGGAGGAGGAGGAGGAGGAGGAGGAGGAGGAGGAGGAGGAGGAGGAGGAGGAGGAGGAGGAGGAGGAGGAGGAGGAGGAGGAGGAGGAGGAGGAGGAGGAGGAGGAGGAGGAGGAGGAGGAGGAGGAGGAGGAGGAGGAGGAGGAAGAGGAGGAGGAGGAGGAGGAGGAGGAGGAGGAGGATGACGAGGAGGAGGAGGAAGGCGAGCTCTCGTCTTACGGGGGCGACCCTCTGCACCCTACCTACCCCAGGCCAACCTAGGGTCCTACATGTCACGCAGGACTCTAGTGCAGCCCGTCAGCAGTGCAGCAGGCCGCCGCTGAAGAGGCCAGCTCCAGCCAGCGCAGAATCCCCCCGCCTACCCGGACCGGACTCTCGAGGTGCCAAACATGGAGAGAGGGGTGGGGGTAGGAGGAGGGGCGCTGCAGGCAGAACTCTCCCGGAAACTCTGCTCTGATCAAGATAGAAGGAAAACGAGTGTGACGCGGCCGGGAGGAGGGGCTGCACTGGGGGGGGGGGGGGGGGGATATGGAGAAATGGGGAAAGCACAGTGTAGGCAGGATGAGCGGATGAACCTACTTAGGGCTGTAAAAACCGTGTAATAATGCATGCCCACCCCGCCAATCACCTCAGTGGTCCTCAACGTCGGGAAGAGGTGGCAGGACTTTGCCTGCCCCCCCCCCCCCTTTTCACTACCACCACTGGCCACAGCGATAACATGACTGGAGATGAGATCAAAGGACCGTAAACGGATTTCATAAAACAGAGTTCATCCTGGCAGGTTGCCGCCCCTCCCCTCCCCTCCCCTCTCCCCGACCCCACGCCGCCATCTCCCTCCGCGGCGAGCAAAGTTAGAGGCAGGTTCCGCTCCGCTACGAAGGGGAGATTCTTTTAATTTTCAAAGTCCCCCGGTCGTCCCCGTCTTGCGCCCCCTGCTGTCCCCGCCAGTTGTTAGAGAAATAAAGAAAGGAACATAACTGCATGCTGAACCGACGAGGAGAAAGGGAGGGTGGGAGCAGTGGGTGTGCACGAGACGAGACGCGTGCCTCGTGCGCGCACATGCCACTTGAGCTCAACACCCACACCACCGTCCGTCAAATAGTGCAGTAAAGTTTGAATGGCGGCCGTACTTGTTTGCACTCGGCTGCCCCGGCGCACGGCGCGGCGGGCGGGGGAGGCGGCCGTCCCGGAATAGTTGTGGAGGGACCACAAAGGAAGAGAAAAGCTATAAAAATTCATAAGTTGCGTAACTCAGCTCACGCCCCTTCCCTCCACCTCCCCCTCCTAACTCATGACCCCCATTCGACCCCCTTCCGCGATGAATGCCTGAAAAATAAACAACGTGGGGGAAAATAGGGGGACGGATTGGGGGGGGGGGAGAGTTTGAGCAAATCACGACGCATGGACCCATGGAAAATCCATGACCATCATATTTTACAGCCTACTCCGACGGGCGTTTCATGAGATCCGCCATTCGGGGATCAACCCCGGGACTAGGACTAGACTGACGGGTCGGTTTTGGGAAGTTCCGAGCCCGCCCCCCGCCCCGCCTCGCCCACTTGGATCCTACCTGTGGTTAGGTTGTACCGGGGGCGCCCACAGGGCGCGGGGTGCCTACCGCCGTCGTGCACGGCGCCCTCAGCGCCCGTAGCGCCGGCCCGGCCTAGAGAGACTCAGAGGGAGAGAGGCGTCAACTCGCGTCTCTCTAGCCCGGCCCGGCCCAGGCAGAGACGCGCCGCGGCGGCGGGGTTGGGCCCGTAGTTCTGATATGCGTCCTCCCATGTGTAATGCGTATATACCCCTTTCGTCTTTCGTGCCCTTTGCTGGCGTCGCGTCGCATCACATGGTGTGGCCAGTGTGGCGTCGGTTTAGGTCGCACGACGTGGTGTGACTCAAACTGGTCACCCACATTGACGTGTGACGCCCGCCCGCCACGCTATTTTATTCAATGAACAAGTGCGGGAAATCTCGCCCGCAGGTGGGCGACGCCGGAATATCGACAGCACCGCCGACTGATTCAGAAGAGCGCTCTCGTTCCTCCTTCCTTGTCGCGCCCATGGCGGTGCCCTATGCTGGGCATGGCGGCGCTACACGAGTGCGACAGGGACAGAAGTAAGAGAGCGATCCTCGGAATCAGTCGGCGGGACTTCACATGCGCTCGTGTGACAGAGGCTCACTCACTTCCGGCCGCGACGCTCCGCCGCTGACGAGGAGTAATCCCAGAGAGGCGCGCGCGAGCCACATCCCGGCCGCACCGCGGACGCACGCACGCACGCACGCACGCCCGCGCGCAGGGCAGGGCTCAACTCCACGAGACAACGAGACTGAGCACGCGGAGCGGACCAGCAGGAGGGCTGCGATGGGCCCCTCCCCGCTCCGGTCCCGACCCGTCCTCACGTGGCGCCCTGCGGAGAGCGACTGGACTGCTGGGGGCGGCGCGCGGCGCGCGCGGCGCGGCGGTAGCACCACGCGTTTAGAGTGGAGGGGAGGAGGGGGGGGGGTGCAGGAGCGGTAGGGAAGGACCACCAGGGCCAGGTCAGCGTCCTCTGACAAGGTGTCTCCGTTCAAGAAAATTAATTACGCAGGCACGATAGATTTGTGGCAACGATGTTGCATTTATTGTTATCACTATCATCAATGATAGAGGAGTATGAGAGTCATCACAGATTTATCAAAAGTGTGCTTAACATTTCAGGTAGTCTACCATATCTAAAATATAAAATACTTAGGTCTAAAAAGTGGCCCTTGCCAAACTTTCATGTGCTCAAATGACATATTACTACACATTTCTTTTGGGGACTTATTCCTGCATGGTAAAACATTTTGTGGTAACAAAAATTCTTTAGCAGCAGAAAAAATATTTAACTCAAAAACAACAAATATAGCTATATTTTACAGAGTGATGCGAAAATATACACAAACAAAATTGAGATCTGCCAAAAATTAAGTTAGAAGCATAGATTGTACAATTTACTTATGGGATATCTCTTGAAGACGTTTGATTTGTTTCAATAAATTTTCCTTTTCTTGCTTTAATTTGTTTACCTTGCTCTCACTGTCACGGTAGAGCTTGTCCACAGTTGTAAAGAGAGGTAATGATACTAATTCAGCAATGTGGCACATTGCTTTAGTGAGTTCTGTAAAAATAAAAGGTAAGCATTTACAAAAATTTGATGAACATTTGATGGAGGGAATGCCATGCAACACCAAGCACAGAAACAAACCTGCATCATTATAGACAGCTGATAAGATATTGTTGACAGCTAAATGGCAGGCTTTGTCATGAGTTTCTCTCTCTTCTTCAACTAAAATCTCTGGAAGTCTGACCATTGCCTGGTGGTAAGAAAAAGTATATTTTCATACACCAAAAATATTTTTTGGTAAAGGAGGTCTAAATGAATATCTAATTTACCTTCAAGCATGGCTCTGAAACAGTAGCAGTAGGCACAATAAAAAGGTCTATGTCTCTCTTTTCAGGCATGGTATCACTTCCCACAGATTGGAAGCAAGTAACCTGAATTTCCTGCTCCTATATGGATTTCAATTATACTGGTTTAGTCCATTGTAAAAAAAAATTCAAAGCTAAAATAATAATGATAATAATAAAAATAATTTTAAAAAACACTTCTAATTTTGTACCTTTGATGCCTTGTCCTCTGAAAATACTGAAAAAATAATTCCTACGAAGCCCTGGTCAAGCATTTGGTAACTGAGTTGAGTTCGGACATCTGTGTGAACAAGGAATGAATTGTTTAAGTATATTTCACAAACTTCATTTCAAAGCTTTACATTTAGAGCTACTAACCAACATGAGATGGCCACACAGTTATATGAGGATGGGAGTGATACCAGCCAATTACTCGCATAGGGCGCTTTAGTTCTTCAGCAAGCTTTTCTGCCAATTCTGCAGCTCCGCTCAACTGTTCTGGAGAAATTTCAACACGATCCTTCCGTTTATCTGATCTTCTAAGCATAACAAGTGCCGATACATGAGCCTCTTTATTTTCATCAATCTGAAAATATGAGAAAAAATGGGTTTTCATTGGACACTGTCAAAGGAGAATCAAACTCCTGGACTGTGATAAGATTTGTCAAATTTAAGCGGCTCATTATGCCTTACATTATTGAGAAAATAATTAAAAATTTATCACTGAAATAATAATCAAAAACAACGAAACAACGAAAACTTTGACATTGTGCTGAGGAATGAAGGTAAATCGAAAACTTTATGTCAAAAATACTAACCTCACCGATTAGAAGTCCCATAACTTCCTCCTTCTCGGTCGACAAAGCATGTTGAAGGCATACTTTATAAACATCCGCATTCATGTGAACGCACTTCAGGACTTCATCATCATTATCTATCCTAAATGACATATTGCCTTACGTCGAATTCAGCGAAATCAACCCTATTGGAATGGTGCGGCACTCCAAAGCGAACACTGCAGCTTTAACTCTGAACTCTGCTTTGTTTTCATTGGCTAAACAACGATTCATTTGTTTCGTTTATGTCCACTTTTGCCAGTGCTGAGAAAATAAAATTCATGTCTTTGAAGTTCAAATTTAACTTTTAAACAGCACAACTGAAATTTAAGTTAATGCCTACCATGCAGTTAGAGACAAAACTTTATATATGTCAAATTGCCTTTAGCACTTACCCTGATATGTATGAAAGTTTCTCTTCAATGTCTTTGCAGCCTGCTCATCATACAGCAGCAAGCAGACAAGCGATCCCCAAAGAGGACGGTCGGAGTAAGAGGTTAGCCAGCCTCAAGACAAAATTTTGACGGAGACGGAAAAGACCATTAATCAACGCTTGGTCTTTCGAGATTGCATTTATTAATTAATAGTACAGTGTCAGGCAGTGTCAGGTAATGTTTCTATTGAAGGTTTTATCATTTATTATGAAACAAGGAAATAATGCCGATCTGCCTCAAGGAAATTGTTTTCATATTTGGCTTGCTCTAATATTTCTTTTTAATAAGGAAATTGTTTTCATATTTGGCTTTCTCTAATACTTCTTTATAACTATTTTTATAATCAACCCAGTGTTGTATCCCCATCCGTTTTTACCTTTTTGAATGATTCTTCAAGTCTACTCTTGATGGTACCATATGATCTGAAGTTTTCTCTGTTTCGGCCTATTTTAGCACCTGTTTCTTTATTTTTGGCTTAATTTTCACTACATTTACAGTTTGTCTGTGTTTTTTTATAAAACAGGATAATGAGTGGATGTATATCTGCCGTTACCAATGGCCTACGGAAGCTTTGGACTCCACCTGTCTCTCAAGTTCGTTTCCGATTCCACAAAGACAAAATTGATGCTGGACCACTTCAAAGGAGACATGGTTATGAAGAAAAAGCAATATTTAAGGGCCTTCTACCGCATGTAAAACATGAGAAGCACATTCCTGGGAAGCAGTACATCCCCACTGATAAATGGACCCCACAGAAAGCACTATTTGGTCAAAATGATTATATAGATATTTTCAGTGGCAATATTCACCCTACCAAAGTCCTTTATGATGTACCTCAATATCTTCGAGGATTCAAGGGTAATGAATTTCAATGCTTGATGAGGAAACAATCAATGCTGAAGCATGGAGAGCTACCTTGGAAATATCCAAGTACATGGAGGCAAATGAATAAGAGAATAGCTTATTTATACAAGTACCTTAATCGACATACTAGAACTTGGTCTGTGTACAGAAGCCGCATGACATCATAGATTTTGTCTATATAGTAATGGTCCTAATACAGAAAAATATACCTAATAAAGTCAAAATGAAGTATGTAGTGTTTTAATTCACCTTGACCAAGATAGCAGGGCAAGAGAAAAGAACAAAAAGCCGTGGACAGACATAAAATGTTTTAATTTACAATATCACAACGTGACAATCTTAATTAGCAGATTTAAAAAAAAAAAAAATGCATTTTTTTTTTAATACATGTGAGAGTCAATCACACATGTTACAGGCAAGCAACAAATCGACAACAGAATAAAATTTACACTTTTGGAGAAACTTTATAAAGATTGAAAAAGAACAGTAGCATTGCCTGTACAGGATGGGTCAAAAATAAAAAGAATGTGCACACATGAATACTATACTCTTAAAATACTTAATTTTCATGATTAAACTACACTTATCTACTATTATTCCTACCTTGCTACAAATATTGAGAAGGGGTTTGACTCCACAAATACAACAGGTACACAAATTAAAGTAAGACATGACCTAATTATATCTCATAAAAACATACACATAACCACGCATTCAACCACATCAATCATACATAAGATAATACATAAGATAATTTACATACTCATAGCCACACTCAAGCACTTGTTGCTTGTGGTGAGGGTTGTTGTTGGTGGGGTGGTTGCAAATGAGGTGCCTGTGGGTGAGGAGCAGTCTGCTGTATTTGTTGTTGCGTTTGCTGTTGAGTCAAAGGAGAAGCTGGTGGTATTCCCCCTTGATCATGCTCCATTTGTAATCTCTGCTGTGCTTGCTGTCTTGCTCTGAATTCAGCTGCCTTTAACTGTTCGAGATGGAATTGCTGTCTTTCTGTGATTAGCTGTTGCCGCTGATACTCGAGACCCTCTCTTTCTCTTTCCATAGTGCTTTCTAGCTCCTCAAAGTGTCTTAGTTTAATTTCAAGCTTCTTCATTTGAGTTTCCACAAGCAAAGCAACAAGAGATTTAATTTTACGCTCCTCAACGGCTGCCAGATGCTTGGCCTTCACTGCTGCAGCAGCCAGAGCGGCAGCCGCAGCAGATTGTAGTTGAGCATCTTTGACAATCTTCGGCTTAGCTGGGACATCTTTAGTTTTATCCTCATCCTTGTCTTTCTTTTCCTCATCCTCATCCCCTTCCTTTTTGTCAATATCCATGGGCTCATCCTTTTCTTTATCAGTGTCTTTCTCTGAATCTTTCTTTTCCACATCTTTCATTTCTACATCCTTATCAGTATCTTTTTCCTTCTCTTCTATTTTGGTATCCTTAACATCCTTGTCCTTATCCTCTGTAGCACCCTTCGCAGCCTTATCAACCTCAGTTTCGGCTTCTTTGTCTTTTGAGTCTTCCTTTCCTTCATGAACAATCTTTTCATCTTCCTCTTTGCTGTCTTTTTCATCCTTTTCCTTGCCATCCTTCTCTCCGTCTTCTCCTTCTTTCTTTTCCTTATCTTCCTTCGACTTTTCACCATCCTTCTTTTCTTTTTCTTCTTCATCTTTTTCAGGTTCGGTTCCAGCAATACCAGTCTGCAATAAAAGATAAAATGCAGTTGACATAAAAGAACAAGAAGAAAAAAAAAACAGGTAAAAATTGTTTAGCATGGGTTTTAGAACGGGAACCCGTAAATGGAAACATACCATAAGAAGGCCAGCAACAGGGTCAGTTTTCCCTTCTGCAACAGCTGCTTCAACACTCTTCAAGTGCTGCTCAATAACATTAGCAGGCACTTCATCCTAGAAATCAGAAAACATATGTTACAACTTTGAGATTGAGATTATCATGATGAGGCTGTATGAGAGGGCCTTTAGTGCAGGATAAGACTTTACCCAAACACTCATTTTCCCCTCAAAAATATTTCTGTACAAGCATTCCCTGCCTACATTTCAAAACTGCTTCACAGAGGTAGGACATTTGGAAAAAAACTTGAACTGTCACCAAAATAAATTTGGGTGTATGAGAGGGCCTTTAGTACTGAGTAAGACTCTACCCAGACACTCATTTTCCCCTCAATTTATTCTACAAATATTCCATGCCAGCATCAATGACATAGCTTGATGAAGGACTAAATTGGGAATATTTGACAATATTTGATGAAATAACCAACCCAACTTTTACAGAAAGATAATGTTACCTTGATATTAGCAAACTCTTCCATTGCAGCCTTTGCAGCAGACGCTGCAACACGAGGATCAACTACTGATGCCAAGAAGGCTACAGTGGACATGATAGGGTTTCCAGCCTTGCTGAATGGTATGGGTTGGTAGGCCAACGGACCAAGAGCACCACCTGTAATAAACAAGAAAAGAAAAAAATCTTATCTCTATACCTCTAATACAAGGACAGACTACCATAAATAGATTATTGCCTGACCTGCTTCATGGTCCTCAAGGTAAGGATCTTCAATGGGTAAACGCAAGAAGTGCAAGATGCACTCATCTTGAGTTCTACTACCAACATGTTCACAAACTTTGTTCCAATCATCCTTGTAAAGTTCAAGACCTTCAAGCAGCAGAAGTGTTTCCTGATAAGTCCAGTCGCGGGTCATACTTGCAGCAGTCTTGTTACGGAGGGCTGCTGGCTTGCGAGCATATCTATATATTAACAAAATAAATTCAGAAGGCATTAAAATTAAAAGGTATGAGATTAAAAAAATTAAAGCAAGGACAGTTATTACTTACTGGTCAAGTTTAAGACCAAATATGCTTCCTGGATCAGCATCAGACTTCTTGGGAATTTCTTTTTTGTCCATATCCAAAAGAATCTTAGCAGCAGATGGTTGAGGAGTTTTAGGTGGGTTAACAGGTTGCAAACCACTTGGAGTGTCAGCCAAAACATGGAAGTGGGAGGTGGGTGGAGGACCCATTGGAGTGGGTCGGCTGTCAACATCCACTTGGTAGTTGATAAGGCCCCACTGCTCTAAGAATGCATGAACGCGCATTATAGCACAAACATCACCAGCCAAGTTCCGTCTGCAAGCTGTGCTGGTAATATACTCAGTGGGGTTTAGTCTGTATGTATCAATCATGAAGTTGCGGTAGGCCAGATAGATTTCTGGCGTCTTGCTTTTGTTCTTGCCATTGAAAAATTCTGGAAGAGCTCTCTTCTCAACAGTATGAATGGCATTGTAGTCAAACCATGCAGAATAGCTTGGAATAATGATGTGGTGAGTCTGTTCAGTGACATTGTCTTCTTGATCATCTTTCATTGTCCCTTCCTAAGAAAAACCAATGATAAAAGCAAGGTTAAATTCAGCTGATCTACAAGAAATTATACTGTAAAACATAAGAGCATACAACATACCTGTGTATCAGAAGCTTTTCCCATTTGGCTATCATCATTCTTGTCACCATCATCATCTAAATCATGAACTGTTCCACCTTTCACAGGCTGAAGATCACTATCTTTCTTGGAAGAGAGTGCTGAGAAGAAATTATGTCATATGGATAAGTGGCAGTAGAGAATTTACAATTTGAAAAATAATGATAAAAAAGAAATTATGAAAAAAAAATGTTACCTGGCTTGCTAACATTAACTTCAGATACATTTGGCTCTGCAGGAGGATCATCTATATCCTTTGTTAAATCATCATCGTCATTATCCCCCTTGTGTTTTTTGCCAACCACAACAGCAGGGCTGCGACCACTGGACCAAATGAAAGATTTTTATGGAAAGAATTAGATGTGAGACACTACAATGGACCCTTCCAATGCCTTGCAAAATATAATTTAGAAGGCAGGAGTACTGATTTCAAACCAATTATCTGAGACACACACCTTTTCCTTTTGCCTTTGGGAGGAGGACTGGGCGATCGTTTACGTTTTGGCTTGCCTTTCTTGTTTGAAGGATCAGATAAACTCATTACATCATCAACCGAAATGCGCAACTGTAAAGTTCATTTAGACAAAATATAAAAACAAGTACTTTTTAAGGAACAAGAAAAAAAGAAAAAAAAGAGCAATACTCAAGTGAAGCAGAACATTCTCTAAAATATACCTTGTGGACTTTCTTTTTGCCACTTTCATCAACTTCAAAGTCTTCTTCATTCATCCATTCATTGTACTGTTCCATTTCAATGATCCAGTTAGCACCCACCTACATGGATAGAAAAAACAGATATAAAAATTAAATACCTAGAAAAACGTACACAGGGAGTTTTCTTTAAAGGTTGCCCAAACACCAACCCTCCACGCTTCTGTATGAGGTGCCGGTGAATCTGGAGGATCCACAGGTAGCTCAACGCTGTTCCAAGAGTCATAGCTGTCTGGGAAATAATACCAATGCATCATGACCATTCTGTCTCGACGTAGAACCGGCCTAGCATATTCTTCATCCAAAGGATCACACACTGGGAAGATAATATGAGAAGCTTCTGCCTCGTTTTCTAAAATAAGAGATACAATTCATTCGAGTTAGACGGGTTACCTAGGTGTAATTTAAAATTTAATTGAAGCTCTCAAAGGTTTATGAACAAATTTATCAATCATACCAGTAATATTTCCCTGATGCTTTTTAACAAGTTCTTTGACTTTCTGAGCAGTCTGCTTGTCAACATCTGATCTCACAAATACTTGGGGAGGAGAATACACCTTGGCAGCACTTAATGCTTTTTCTACCTGACCCATCATTTCAATATTACGCTCAAGACGAGATGGAGATTGCAAATCAAAGCGCCGCCATCCCTGTTCACTTTTGAATTTGTACATAGTTGACAAGATGTGACAAAGTGCACCACCAGGTTTCATATCCAAAAAGAGCTTCATCTAGAAAAAAAAAAACAGATCAAATTAGAATTTTTCTATATAATATTTTCTGAAAACGAAATGGAAAGAGGAAGTTTGAGGAAAACCACTTACGGGAAGACGTGTGTGTTGTGGTTTCTGCGCATTTTTACCAAAATTATCCTCTTGAAACTGTACGAGTGATATCAGAAGAGAAGAAAGGCCCTTGTTGGTCGGCGGGTCAGTTTGAATGTACTGGAACATCATACAACAATTTTACAGTATTAGCAATTCTGAAGGGAGTACAAATAGTAGAAGTTGCATAGACAAACAAGGTAGTGGGCTAATTTTTTTTAAAGGTTGGAAACTCGTGATAAAAGCAGTACATAAGTAAGATTCAGGGAGTTCTCACACATAATGGCTACCAGCATAGGCTATACAGTTACCCCCCCTCCCCCTTCTCCTCTAGCTCTTCAGCAAGGTTAGAAGGCTGACTGAATGAAACAAGTCAAACAGGGGGCAACGAAAAACTGAAAAATACCAGTTAAATGTGAAAAAAAAATCAATATTTTCAGCAGAAGCCTTAGAGTATCAACAAACAAGTAAATTACAGGCGATGTATAGGTTGGACGCGACCCGGGCGGCTTCACTTGGAAACATTAACTACTCACCTTTTTTGCATTCTTTTGGAGCCAAGTTTTGACTCCGTCCAGCAGAGACATAGTCTCAGGGGACTCAAAGAATTTAGCGTTAGGGCTTCCATCCTTCTTAGGACTTAAGATGTTCATGTTGCAGCAATAAATAAATACACTGACGCTTCACTCCCGGTTAATGGCGCACCCCGGTGTTTTTCGTTGTTGTTTTTGAGGATCGATCCTCTCGGGCTGCCAACAGAAGAACCCCCTATTTAAATTTGGGGGAAAAAAAACATTCTCACCGATATCTAGGAGACAATATCCGTTGATTATTTTTGTTGATAAATAAGTTACAATCATTGTAACTCTTCAAACATTTGTATAGAATAGTTCATAGCGGTGCAGAATCTCAAAACCTAGGTTGGTAGTAAAGTACCCCTATTGGCGGTGTAGTTTCGCCTTTTTGAACTTTTCTTTACAAAGTTCAGAGGAGCAGGAAAGCCTCTCAATTTTAGACTTTGGGAAAGAAAAAAAATTACTGAGGAAAACAAAAAGAGTTTGAAGTTTCCGTTCATCTTATTTTATTGGACATATTAAATTCAAGAGCGTGACAATAAAACAAGTACCAAAAACAAGGTGGTTGATCAGACGGATTTAAGCAGATAATGAGAGTTAACTACTCCAAAACTTGAACTGAAGATATTGGAAATCAAAGTTGGTTCGGAATGCAGACATTATTCATTAATTGTGAGTACAGTGAGTAAGATAAGTACAGATAATAAAAAGTACAGGCAAAAAATAAAAACCCTGAGTACAAAACAGATCAGCTTAATTTGTTCTTTAAAATTATATGACTTAACAGATGTCTTGGTATGGTAAACTGGCATTAACAATAATAAATAACAAGGAACAAATAAGCTCTTCAAAAAAGAATTTGAAAATTTTACTGCACTATTTTTCCAGCCTACAAATGGCATTGTCTTTAACCATTTGAAGATCAACCTTGGGTCCTACAAGATCTCGTATGTTGTTTAAGCCATATTTTATCATTGTTGGTCTTTCTAGTGAGAGGCCCCATGCTATAACATTGACATTCTCAGGAAGTCCCATAGGCAACAACATCTCTGGTCGGAACATTCCCGAGTTTCCTACTTCAATCCACTTTCCTAAGCCATTGTGATAGCAGAAAATTTCCATGCTTGGCTCTGTGTATGGGTTGTATGCGGGCTTAAATTCCAGCTGAGTTATACCTAATTTCTTGAAGAACTCATATAATATACCAATTAGATCTCCCAAAGTGAGATTGTAGTCAGCAATGACTCCCTCAACTTGATGGAACTCAGCCAGATGAGTAGCATCTAGCGTTTCATTACGGAATACTCTATCAATGCTAAAGTATTTGACAGGACGGAAACCTTCTTGAGCCAACTTGTACAGCATTCGTGCACTGACAGCTGTTGTGTGGGTTCGCAGCAAATTCTTCTGAGCTTCTTCAATCTTCCAATCGTAACCATATCCTTGAGAGTCATAGCCTCCAGAGCTATGCACTTTTTTTACCTTTTCCAGGTAATCACTTGGGAAATTATTACTCCTCTGGGGGTTTGAAAGGAAGAAGGTATCATGCGCATCTCTTGCTGGATGCTGCTGCGGTTGGAATAAAGCATCAAAATTCCAGAAAGAGCTCTCAATAAAATTGTTGGTGGGCATTTCGGTAAAGCCCATTTCAAGAAAGATATTGCGGAACTCTTTTCGAACTTTAAGAAGAGGATGCAAATGACCGCATTCCAAGGGAGTACCAAGCGCATCTAAATTATAGGGTTTGAATTTCTTTTCTTTCCATGATCCTGATGCGATCATCTCTGGAGTGAGATCAGTTTCCAATTTTTGCAAGGAGAGGGAAAATTCACTACCCTTCTTAAGAAGGAAGCTTTTAGTGACAATCTCTTGAATAAGCTTCCTCTTCTTAAAATCTTGCTTTATTGCATCAGCAACATTGTCCACTTGCCCTTGATCAATCAGACGGAGATTTTCCTGAACTGAATCGTGAATTTCTGGTACCTTTCGAACAACCTTCGGGGCACCTTTACTCTTATCAACTGCGATCCAACCAGCTGACATTGCTTTACTGAAGCCAATTTTGGCATTTGGAACTGATTTCATGATTTCTGCTTGAGCGATGCCTTCTGCTGGGACTGCCTGATATACAAGGGCTTCATGACTTCCATTTGCCACAACGCTTTTACCCTCGTCAGTAAGTTCTAGTTTCTTCCGAGATTGGGGTTCGGCGATAATTACATCACCAGAAGCAAGAATACTCTTGACAGCTCCAATTACTTTTTGATGGTCTTCTTGTAACAACCCAGCAACATCCAATGTGTCTATCTCTCCCTTGTCTCCGACCAGCGCGAGTATTTTCTCTACAGTTTCAGTAGCCATTATAGCTCAACTAAAACCCCGTTCAATCCGTTACTGCTTAAAAGAATAACAAATATGAAAGTTATGAAAGAAGTTTCATAAATTTCATAACCTCACGCTAACATCTGCACTGCACCCGCAGCCACGACTATAGACGAATTCATCAACACGGTAATAGTATGAGAGATTTTGAGGAACACTAGCTGAAGAATATACCGGTGTTCTCGAGCGGGAGAATTCAAGAGTGCGGGAAGGTGATCACGGAGAGGTTGACAGTCAGAAAAGTGAAATTGGCTATCCACAGGTATCAAATGTAGCGTAAATAGGGTAATCGTACGTGAAAACCTATGACAGAGGTTTGTGTGGAATCTCCACCAGAGTGTTGTAGAAAATACAGCAGCAAAAATATTCTAATTCAGCAAGTTTTATTATACTCTCCCATAAGGAAAACAAGAAAAAAGAAATTTATTCCATTCATGCTTTATTTAAATATAAGATATTACTAAAATATTAGGGGGTACAGTTTAGGATAATTCTTACACATACACTGCTGACAAATTACAGTCACTCTACCAGTGCTACTGTCATTGATGTATATTCTTAAATTTCATGATTATGAATTACTATCTGCAAATGTGAGAAACTAGGGCGACCAGGCCTTGACATTCAGGAAAAAATAAAACAAACCACTCTACACTCAAAAAAAAAAAAAAAAAAAAAAAGAAGAAAAGAAATTAAATCACAGAAGTCAGAAAATGCCATGAAAGATGTGGGAAGTAACATAACAAATGCAGGAAAACTCAGATAAAAGTGCCAATTCAAAGCATCCTTAGTACATTGAAAGAACTAGGTAACTAGCACAATTAAATAACATACCCAATCAACATGACTAACCCTCTTTCACCAATAACATGTGTGATAACCAGTGCAAAAGGGATTGTAACATGGCGATGTCTCTTGCACCTACCAAAAGCAACACTAATTAGTTTCAGCATGATCACCCGGTAGAAACTGCAACTTCATACAAAATCAACTAGTATGGCATTCCCTTAAAACAAGTAACAGATGCAACATAACATGATTATTTCACGGCACTCAAATAAACATTGAGACTAAACCCAAAAACAAGTTCAAATGAAGTTAATTCATAGAGCCCTGAAACTTTTTGGATGAGAATACAAAGGACTTTGAAATCTGTTAGCACTTACAACATTCAAACTTTTAAGTGTATATTAAATAGAAACATTAGATGTGTACTTAGCAAATAAAAAATTGTTTGAACAAAAATAGAATATACAGTAAAAGCTGTTTATGACGTCTCCCACTTATAGCAGTCGCGTTTTCTGCGCACCCATAAGACTCATTACTTGTAAAAATGTCTGTATGGCGTTTCCCACATATGATGTTGTGACTTTGGCGCAAATACGGGGTACAAGAACGTTATGAGCAGCTATTACTGTATGCACAGCACACAACAGTGGGGGGAAAGAGAGAGAGAGAGAATAATGAGCAGGACAGCAGACAGATGGTTGAATTCATTGAATTAGTATTTACGCATGGAGCTTAGTGGGGCTTTGTAAGCATCGAAACGATCACTGCTATAGCTACTACTGTTGCTGATACCTATCTGCAGAGCAGACAGTGCTGCAGGAGTTACACTTTGAGTACTACTATAGAGAGGTCCACTAGTCAGAGGACGACCCCCAACTCCCAGGGCACTGCTACTACCAACCCACCTGGAACAAAAGAAAGCATATATAAAAATTAGTGAAGTTGAGATTTATGTCAAAACATAAAATACTAGTATGTAATAAAAGACGCACCGGTCAGATGATCCAGACTCAATAGGCCGACTCCAGCTAGTTGCTTCTTTTCTCTCCCATACACCACTACTGATATCTCTTACTCCTAAGCCAACACTCATACTGTTAAAAGGTTTAGATGTTGTGGGTCCACTGCTACTACTGGAGTGCCAACTGTCCCCTCCCCTATCACTGTACCGACTGCCATCTGATAGAAAATAATAGTTAATAGGCTGAACATGTATCTGGGTAATACTGATAGCATTAGGATAACAAATTTTACCTCTCATTGAATCGTTTTTGGATCTGTCAGTGTAACGATCTCTAGGGTCACGGACATCCATTTTAGAACGACTATCTGGCTCCGGTCGCCTGTCGTCTCGACGGTATGAACTACTGGTGGTTCGGTCATAACGGCTGAAAATACAGATAGATGTAAAAACAAAGTATTTAAAAGAGCAGGGCCAAAAAACATAAATTAACAATTTTAAACGATTTAGTAAAGCTTACTTGTCCTTGCTTCTGGGTGTAGGTGACGGGCGATTCGGACGAGTAGGCTGAATATCGTTATGAGTCCTTGGAGGTGGAGCGTCTCGGCCAGGGCGTGATAAAGTCCGAGAATCATCATGGCTGCGACGTGGAATGCTAGTAGAAGTAGTAGTACGTGTGAAATCCTTTTTGAAATCTGATGACCTGCCAAGGAGACAAACCAAGTGATTTAATAATTATGGCTGTCCAGTGAGAAATAACCAGTTAATCAGGTACGTAATGACAAAAGTAAATAAATAGATAGATAAAAATAATTTTAAAAAAGTTTAACATTAAAATAAAAATTTAAAAGTATGTTCACATGCAAGTGGTAAAATGCAGTCAAGATCCAAAACAGCTTTCCACTACCAGTGGAATATATGAGGCAAAAGCAAACTGTCAATTACAAATTATAGTGCAAGGCACAGATGCATTTGATGTAATGCTAAAAAATTTGCGACAATGAATGTTCAGTTTGAAAGTGTTTTAGGACATGGAACAATTTAAGATGAATTAAAGCGGGTCTGCTCACTTTTGATTAAAGACACCTTGCACTACTTATGTACCAAAAGAGAAAAGTATTGATAACATTTATTTTGGTACTGTTTTTTTTCTCCTTTGAAGGAAAACCTTAAATGGGAACATGTAGAAAATAGAAACCTTCTATTAAATTGATTATAATACCTTGAATCATGCTTATTGGTGGAGTCAGAGATCTTCCTAGACTTGTCGGCCTCCCTTACTTTGCTTTCATACTGAACTCTACGACACACAAGCAAGAGGAAATTTATCACACATTGACAAGCTCAATTACTGGTACAAATTCACAGCAACCACCTACTCAAGTCAATCAAAATAAAATAAAAGTCATGATCCACACTACACTGGGCAAGTGGAAGAAAACAAGCAGTCGTCATCTTTCAAATAATATGTTGTAGACAAAACAGGGTGACGTGTTTGACAATGCAAATAGCGTGATAATTAAGTAAACAACTGTGATTACTGTGATTTCAAAAAAGGGGTATATAGAGAGAAATGAAATAGTTATAATCGCTAATATCATTACTTTTTGAAAACAAGTTAGAGCAAAGCCAAAGAATATTTTGTCATGAGGGAAAACATCACTGAAATAAGCTCTCTACTTCCTTCTAGAGGAATAGAGGGATTCAGCATGCAAATGAATGACATAGTTCTCACCTGGAGTCAGGGAAACGCGAGGGCTCGTAGCGATCACGTTCTGTGGCCAATCTCTTGCGATCATCGGGGTAATCTCTACTGCGGTCATCTGGGGGCCGCTTCAGATTTCTTCTAGCTTCCTCAAACCTAGATAAATTTAAGAATCATTAAAATAAGATGATTGTAGTTAAGCTTACCAAATTTTCTACTCCTAAATACTTAAATATTTTTAGCACACCTCAGCTGTTGCAGTTTCAGCTCCTCTTTCTCCCTTTCAAGTCGTTCTCTTTCTAAGCGCTGCCTATCTCTTTCTAATCTCAATAATTCTGCCCGTTCCCTTTCAATAGCTTCCCGTTCACGTCGCAGTTTTTCTCGTTCCCTAAAGTGATACACAGGAATCAGTCAAAGCACTAATGTGGCACAAGTTTTCAGCAAAGCAATTAATGATGAATGATGAAATGATTTTAACAAGTGTAAGAATTCCTCACCTCTCAAGGCGGACAGATTCTTCACGCTGTTTGCGCTCGATCTCTCTTTGGCGCAGAGCCTCATCTCTCCGACGCCTCTCTTCTTCCCTCAGTTCTCTCTCTTTTTCACGCAAACGATGTCTTTCACGCTCTTCCTGTGAAGTTAGATACGAATTTCATAAATTTTCTTTAAGATAAAGCTGAAAATCAAATAGAAACAAAATACATATGTAGATAAACAACACATACCCGGATGTGAGTGAAAGTCAAGACATCAGGTTTACGAGCAGGTTGGGGAGAAGATCTAGTTCTTGAATGACTACTTCCTTCACTCCGCCTCCTGTCTCTATCCTTTCTTTCCCTCTCACGCCTCTCTCTGTCTCTGTCTCGTTCCCTGTCGCGTGAGGTATCACGGCTGCGAGCTGGTCGACTCTTGTCACTACCTTCATCTTTAACATCTTTGTCATCCTTTGCTTTTTCTGTCCCGTCTGATGATTCTGCCTCTGAACTCTTTTTCTCCTCTCCTTCTTTAGGATCCACTTCTTTCTTGGTGTCTTTTCCTAGGACAGAAAAATATATATTAAGATAATGGCTTTTGATTGGTACTGACCACTTCCAGTTCGATTAAATCAATTACTAACTGGATTCATCTTTTTTGTCATCAGCTGACGCACTGCTGGTACGTTCCCGCTTTCTGTCATCAGATTTCTTGTCAGTGCTGTTGCTGCTAGCAGTGCTGCTCGACTTGCCATCATTACGCTTTGGTGGACCAGTAGAATCACTTTTAGCCTGCACAACAGACCAATACAATAAATGTTACAATAAATGGACAGTGAAGTACAAGTTAAATTGCAGTAATACTTAAAAGTACATACTCTTTCAACAGAAATTAATCGGCCATGGAGTTCTGTGCGATGTAAGTGTTGTATACATTTTGACGCATCTTCACTTGATCCCATTGTAACATAACCATAACAGCGAGCACCAGGGGTTCTAGCATTTGTGACAACTTTGGCACCAACAACCTGAACAATTACTTGTTTAGACAAAAATTCATGCAAGACAATCATGGTAATACAGCATGAGTTTATGTGAGTGATTACCTTTCCATATTTGGAAAATACTTGTTTAAGGTCTGTTGCTCTTGTGGAGGAAGATAAGCCACTGACCCATAAATTTCGGCTGCTCCCGCTTCCACTGCTGCTACTCCCCCCACTACTGGATTTCTTTGACTTATCTGAAACAGAACAACAAATTTAGCAAATATAGTCAAGAATGAATGGAAACAAAACCTGACCCAATTTAATAACTTACCTTTATCATCTTTGGGTGATTTAAGGTCAGTCGATCCACTGCTGCAAAACAAAGCAATTTATCCTTAAAAAACACATTTTTTAGGAGCTTCTAACATGCAGTTTTTAACCGTCTACACTACCCTATCAAATGGTTATGATAGAAAACTGAACAATAATGAATTTCATTAACATTAAATCCTTTCTTTCTTTGTTAAAATAGATAAATTAATCATTTTTTTTAAATAAGGAGAGATAGGAAGTTGAAAATAGATTGAATTAACAGGGAAACTTCTGGAAAAAAAAATTGATAATATTAAGTGTGTCAAGGTCATTGCTTCAAACATAAGTGCAAGCTTATGTTTCATGGCAGAGAGAAATAGAGGAGTTCTGTTTGTGACTAGGAATGTCCAATTGGTGCTCTACTTCTTCATAATGCGAATAGGACCACTTTCCAAATCACACATTCATATTTTTCCATAGCCCACTCGAAGGTAGTATGATCAGTACCTCCAATAGTCCACCAGCTATAATGTACCGGTAGTAGTTTGAAACTGAGGAGGACCAAGGCTGCTAGTTAAATTGTCCCGTTGTGATAGACAACTGTTTGACCAATAAACTGACCTAAATAAAACATTGCTCACATAACAGTTAGTCTGTCTGGGGAATCCATCTATTACACACACCCTACTTCATCAGTGAGGATAATGCCTGAGATAGAACTTCGTTTTGAGAATATACAGGCATCCCTCCTCATAAGCACAGTAGAATATACCTGTCACAAATCTAACCCAGAGGAGAAATTTTTACTCCTTTTCTATCATTCACTTTATACCACAGGAAGACCACATCTGTCAGCAACACTTAGAAGACATCTTGCAGCTGATACTCCAGGAAGGAACTCCAGCTGCGAATCGCCAAGCGCAGCCGCCCATCTCCAACGCCAAGCAGCAGCAGCAGCGCCGAGCTGGGTCCATCCCGTCCGCTCCTCGACGTCGAGTCCAGCCGCGTGGATGGAGAAGACCGCCGCGTCGGTGCGCCGCGCCGCGCCGGGCCGGGCCGGGCCGGGCCGGGGTGACCCAGGGAGTTGACCTCTAGGAAGGCCCAGGGTGGGCAGGGCGGGCCCGGGCGAACGGTACCGCCAAGACTAGGCTGGCCAGGCTTGCCGGCCGAGCAGGGGTGGGTGGGTGACAAGTTGTGGTGCTGAATACAAACCTCTTGCACTCTTCCTTGCGGTCTTGACTCTTGTCCTTGCTGTCCGTGCCTCCGTCTTTCTTCTTCAGATCTCCTCTCTTGTTGATGCTCTCATCTACATGGGAATCAGTAAGGGTTATTTATTAAGCCAGTGAAATATTTGTCGGTCCGCGCCACGAAGAATGGTCTTCACATTTAGGTTGGCCACCCTTAGCCCACTCGGCCATGCTCAGTCTGGACAATGTCCAAACCCTCCCTGGTCTCGGTTGGTTCAGCCCCACCCAGCTTAGCACAGCTTGGTTCAGCTCATCAGATGAAATTTCTTGTTGTGTTCCCTGCAGGTGCGACTGCACGCTGGCAAGTATGCAGACATGAAGAGACGATGGTTTCCGTCTGACGACATCTCTACACCAAGAAAATCTCGCAAAGTTAGGTAATTTTAAGAAAGACCAAAATTGACTTTAAAAATAAATAAAATAAACAGAGAAAAACAAGGAATCTAAGAGTTGGTGAGATTGATTGGTGATGACAAATTTAGGAATTAACAGGAATAAGAAATAAGATACCGGAAAATACTTCAAACTCAGCAGATAATATAAATCAAAAGTGAGGATTGCAGTAGGCAGACCATAGCTAGAATTGTCTTCATGAGGGCAGAATGTCGGCAAGGTAAATATTCACATCTGTTGGTCCTTTAGAAGTTGGCACAGATCAGATGAATTATTTAGATGGTGAAGAGTTTTGAGGTCCTGACGAATCTTCTATCTCCAGCGCCCCACGCCGCACTTGGGTTGGTCCACCAGCATGCCGAGATGGTGTATCTGAAGTTCTTTGGCTTCCTTTGCTGTGGTCCTTGTTGGTATCAAGTTGAAGCTGATGAACCCTGTCATCTTGTCTTGCATAATTTTGCATTGGTCTGCCTACTGATCCTCACAAGCAACAAAACTCGAAAAATAAAAAACATAAATGTTTAGTCTCTATACATTCTTTGTGTATTTGAACTGTACCTTTTGAATCCTTGTCCTGGATACTGTTTTCCTCCTGCAAAATATACCAAAGTATATTAGAATTGACTTTTCGGTACTCATCTTCAAAATAATCAAGACTTGGTAAATTAAAAATTAATTATGACCAGAACACAGCATTTCTTTACCTCTTCTGTCAACAGTTTCTCTTCATCCTCACCAATGGTAAGATTGATTGAATCCTCATTGTCGATTCCGTTTGATTCTGGCTGTGTCTTGTCAGCTTCCTCCTGTTGAGAATTAACAGGCTCCTCTTCTTCAACAACCTGTGCACAGAAGTTGGTAAAAGAACAACTGCGATGAAAGCCTAAACCAAATCAAAATTTCAAAAGAGCAAACCTCCTCCGTCAATTTTTTCTGTTTATCTTCTTCACATGCTTCATCAGTCTTAGAATTGTCACTATTCAATTGATTTTCTGGCATTTTATCACTTGACCTATCAACCTCCTCTCCATCAACACAATTCGAATCCATGGAAGTGTCGACACTTGTGGTTTTAGGAGGCGCAACTGTCTCAGAGTCCCCGTTTTTTACTTCTTCTTCCACCTCCTGTTGAGGTTCGTCAGCAGGGTTGCTATCTACTTCTTCCTCTTCTAGGTAACAAGAAAATATTAATTATAAATAAATGTTGACCAAAATCCTAATCCAGAACTTGGGGTATGGAACAGTACTGACTTGATCCACTTAATCGCTTGGTTTGCTTCTTTTCAGGAGAACCAATGTCAAAGATATATTCATCAGGATTGTGGCCTTCTTCAATAAGTACCTACAATAGTGCAGGAAACAAAGGACGTAATAAGAACACAAGAAAATTTAAGTGCAAGTATAGAAGTGCGCACGATAGTAGTGGCTAGCCCCAGGAATTTTTAAAGCCAGAAGCAGGAATGGCATTTGCATACTAAATATTAATCGAAGTCGAGTGCATAACCTCGCAATACAAAAGGGGAGAAGACCGAGGAAGAAAAACGGCCGACACACGCATAAGCCAACTGTGCGTATCAATGAGTTATAAGTTATAACTGAGTATAATTTGGGACATTAAGGTGACACACATCAGAGTACAATATGTAAAATAACGATATAAAAATGTTTAAAGTAGCACTTGGCTATTTACTGAAATCTAGAGACTAAAATAGTATCATGCAAATGGCGACGATGTAATCCACGGAACAGCAGGTCAGGTCAACGAAACATTAAGTGTAAACCATCTCTCACCTTACGGAGACGATCACTTAAAGTGTTTTTAACGCCTTTGGTGTCTAGATTGCGCTTTTCAAGCTCGTTTTTAAGGTCAACAACCCGCAAATCTGTCAATTTACGTCCTTCTCCATCAGACGCCATGATAGCCGGAGAGGGCCGGAGACGAGTCAACACAACCACTGCATGCTGGATCCCAGTTCCTCTGTACCCTGCCATGCCCTCCCATCTGCCGCCATCGTCCACCATCGCCCTCAAAATCACGGTCTTTCAGATTCTTTTGAAGTAGACAGCAAACTCTCGAACACCTCCTTTTTCGAGTTGTCTATGGTTGTCTCGTTCGTCGTTCGCAAGATCCCGCTGTTTGCAGATAGCGCTTGCTTCGCATAGATGCCGATGCAAAGCGAAAATGGCGGATGAACAGGTGAGCTTCAAACAAAACGTGAAACTAATTGATTACTCTCCATTATTGTATTAACCGGCTCCGATCAAGCTGTCCTGTTGTCATACTTTTATTAGATCACGTGCTACGTAAAATCCGGCGACAACCATTTCGTCCTTGTCTCACTGAAAGCGCGGTTGTGCAGTTACGTCTTGGTCCTGTGTTAATGCCTTAATATCTTTGAATTCTAACGTTATCCGAATTTAAATTTTGGTATTAAGTTGGTGTGTTAACTCGTGGGACGATCGGGGCTGAGAACGATGTATTTTCTTGTTCTGTCAGTTTTCCGGTTTTATTTATCCTAACCTTTCACCATTTGATTGGCCTGTTCCGTCTTCAGGGTCGGTTTCAGTAAACCAGCCACTTCTGGCCTGAAGCAGATTCTCGCAGGCCCCCTCGATTGCTTGTCTTGTCAATGATTTTGAAAGATTATTTTACACATCGTCTGGTATTTATTGTTTTGAAGTCAATTGATCTTGTTTAGGCCTTGAATATGTTTCTCATACTGTTGTTATGAAATGTCAGTTTTGCTTAGAATGAAGATAACATCAAAGCTCACATCAAAATGGTACTCATTTCAGCTGTGGTATTAACTTTTATGCTTTTTGCGTTGTTTATGTGGAAGGACTGTAACAACCTAATATTGGCCTTCTACCCTTAGGGGTTGTTTGATGCTCAATGCATCTTTGCAGTTTTTGTATGCATAACCTTTTCATTAGGTCAAATAATATTTTGATTGCAAACAACTGCATATTCTTGGATTTGCTGCATGTTTCCTAATTCAATCATTTGGTAGAATTTGTAATTGCTCCATAGCTGAGTTATCTTAACTCTTCCATTCCCCTATGCCCTGGATGAGTGAAGCAAACTAATTTTTCCCTGTTTTCCCTTATTCAGGAGGTGCGCCAGTTGGAATTGCTTTGCAAACAATTGTATGAATCTCAAGACTCATCCCAACGTGTAGAGGCTGAAAAGGCATTAGTCGGTTTTCAAAATGCTCCAGACACACTGTCCAAGTGCCAGCTCTTACTAGACCGGGGAGATTCCCCCTATGCTCAGCTCTTAGCTGCAACGACACTTACTAAACTTGTTTCGAGGTCAGCGCAAGGTTTGAGTCTTCAACAAAGGGTTGATATAAGTAAGTACAATACTGATGACAAATTTACCCTTCTCTTTGTACTTGGCTTACATTTATTTATTGTTCTTAATCTTCTCTAGGAAACTACATTCTTAATTATTTGGCTACACAGCCAAAGCTGCCTGGTTTTGTCATTCAAGCCCTTGTTACTCTTTTTGCAAGAATATCAAAGTTAGGTTGGTTTGATAATGACAAAGAAGAATTTGTGTTTCGTAATGTTGTCAGTGATGTCACAAAGTTTTTACAGGTCAGCCCTCTTTAGAATTAATTCCTTTTGAAGATATAGTGTCATGTCTCTCTTATCCTACAAATTATGGAATTTCCAGGGGTCAGTGGAGCACTGTATGATTGGTGTGCAGCTACTCTCTCAGTTAACTTGTGAAATGAATCAAATATCTGAAGCAGATGCCAATCGGTCATTGACCAAACACAGGAAAATAGCATCTTCATTTCGTGATACTCAACTTTTTGAAATCTTCAGACTGTCTTGTACTCTTTTGGGAACTGCTAATGAAAACTGCAAAAGTCTTAATTTTAATGATGAAGGACAGGTTAGAATCACAGAATTTTTTTTTTTTAAATAGGTTACACTGAGAGCCGAAGCCACATTAGCCATACCTTACTGTATGTTTATTTATTACAGCATGGACTTCTCACCCAACTTTTGAGATTAGCACACAATTGTTTGACATTTGACTTCATTGGAACATCCATGGATGAATCTTCAGATGACTTATGCACTGTTCATTGTCCAACAAGCTGGCGCCCAGCTTTTCTTGACTTCTCAACTCTAAAACTTTTCTTTGATCTTTACCATTCCTTACCCTCAACACTGTCACCTCTGGTAAGAAAAATATGATGAGAGTGTAATTAATTAATTGTTTTCTACTACTCTAATTTAACTTTTTACAATCAGGCTCTCTCCTGTGTGGTTCAAATTGCATCAGTACGGCGTTCGCTGTTCAGCAACACTGAACGTGGAAAGTTCCTCACACACCTTGTTAATGGAGTCAAACAAATTCTTCTAAACCCTCAGGTCTTATATTTTTGAGAATACTGTATGTGTCTATCTGTTTCTTCAATTCAATAATTTCTTATTATTTAATTTGCAATTGCTTTAGGGGCTGAGTGATCCTAGTAATTATCATGAATTTTGCCGACTTCTTGCCCGCTTGAAGTCTAATTATCAGCTGGGTGAGTTAGTTATGGTTGATAACTACCCAGAAGCCATCCAGCTAGTTGCCAAATTTACTGTTGAGAGTCTTCAGGTAATGTAAACATTTAAAAAAAATTATTAATATAATTAAATTTAACATTCAATTTACGGTATATCAATATATGTATTGTAGATGTGGCAGTTTGCCCCCAATAGTGTACACTATCTTCTTAGCTTGTGGCAAAGAATGGTGGCTTCAGTACCATATGTGAAAGCTACTGAACCACATTTACTAGAGACTTATACTCCAGAGGTCACAAATGCCTACATTACTTCGCGGTTAGAGTCTGTTGCTGTTGTTGTGAGGTATGACGCACAGTTCTTAGTTTTGGACCATTTTACTGATCTAATGTGAGAAAGTTTTTCATTTAATTCCCCTTTTTATTATTAATTTAGAGAGGGATTGGAAGATCCTTTAGATGACTTGGGTATGGTGCATCAACAATTGGAGCAACTGTCTGTCATTGGCCGATGTGAATATCAGAAAACTTGTGCTTTGCTTGTGACTCTATTTGATCAAGCAGCTCAGCTCTACCAAGAGTTAATTAGCACTCCCTCATCAGTACAAATAGATATCTCAATCCAAGAAGGTAATGAAAGATAGATAATTAAACAGTGATTTTTATTTTTGTTTTGCTTACTATGATTTCTTGTTTTACCAATTAATTAGGCCGCTTAACATGGTTAGTATACATCATTGGTTCTGCTATCAATGGTAGAGTGTCATTTAACAGTAATGAGGAACATGATGCAATGGATGGTGAATTGGTAGTAAGGTGAGCTGAATATCTTTTATTTAAACTTACTAAACAAACAATTTTTATTTTTATCAGATTTGAGTCACACTACTTCATCTTTTTTTCAGAGTTTTGCAACTGATGAACTTAACAGATTCCCGATTACCACAAGGTGGTTGTGAAAAACTAGAACTAGCCATGCTTAGTTTCTTTGAGCAGTTCCGTAAAATATATGTAGGTGATCAGGTGAGTAGTTCCTAAACCTTGGTAGCAGGTACAGCTAAAGCATATATTAAGTGATTCTACCCTAAATTTACGCTTTGTATTGCAGGTTCAAAAGAATTCCAAAGTTTATAGAAGACTATCTGAAGTTTTAGGACTTAGTGAGGATTCTATGGTTCTCAGTGTTTTTATTAGAAAAATGTATGTTCTATATTTATTTATTTTTTCTAATACATTATGCAAATTAAATCAAATTTTTAGTTAAATATGCTGTGAATAGTTTTTAAACAATGAATTGACTGTTTTAATCTTTTCCAGCATTACTAACCTAAAATACTGGGGTCGAAGTGAACAGATAATTTCAAAAACGTTGCAACTTCTAAATGACCTATCAGTTGGATACAGTTGTGTACGAAAACTTGTGAAACTAGATGAAGTACAATTCATGCTTAACCACCACACTGTAAGTATGAAATTAATGCAAGGTCAACAGAGGATTCTGATCAGCTAATTTTCTTTTGTAGTAGCTTCAGCAATCTTTTTACTTTGATTGAAATTTATTATCTTTGTCAAAGTAACTGATACAAATTTCTTTTTTTGAAGAGTGAACACTTTCCGTTCCTTGGAAACTCTGTGGCTGTCAGTGAAATGCGATGCCGCACAATGTTCTACACATCACTTGGTCGATTACTTATGGTAGATCTGGGTGAAGATGAAGACAGATTTGACCAGTTCATGTTACCTTTAACAGGTAAGCCTCATTTATATCTAGGTATATTGAAAGCCGTTTTTGAATCTACTCTACAAATTCATTCAAATTTGTTACATTATTTCCCCTCCAGCTGCTTTTGAATCAATAGGTTCAATGTTGGCTTTGGCTGAAACACCAATGTTTGCAGCTGAAGAAGCAAAGAAAGCTCTTATTGGTTTAGCACGAGACTTACGAGGATTGGCTTTCGCATTCAATACCAAGGCCTCATATATGATGCTATTTGATTGGATGTATCCTTTTCTTCCTCTACTTGAGTTTCATGTCTTTGTAACTGTAACTATTTTTAACAGCTGTGTCACTAAAATTTCCTTAATTTTCTTCCAAGATATCCTGCTTACACACCCATTCTCTTGCATGCCATGCAATTGTGGTTCAGAGAACCACAGGTGACAACACCTGTCTTAAAACTTTTTACAGAGTTAGTGCAAAATCGTTCACAGAGACTTGTGTTTGATGTTTCCTCCCCTAATGGGATACTACTCTTCAGGGAAGCCAGTAAAATTATATGTAGTTATGGTTAGTGAGGTATTGTCTTATGTTGAGGTTCTTAACACATTTGCATTTGCTTAATGTTTCTTTTCTATTAAAGGACAAAACATACTAAATGTGGAAGTGAGCAAAGAACAAATGTATCCAATGAAGTTGAAAGGTATATCTGTGTGCTTTTCCATGTTGAAGGCAGCTTTATGTGGTAGTTATGTCAATTTTGGAGTGTTCCGTCTTTACAATGATGAGGCCCTAGATGATGCTCTGAAAACTTTTGTGAAATTATTGTTATCTATTCCACACACTGATTTGCTTGTAAGTACAATTCTTTTCCCTCCTCCCATGTTTAAAATTAAGTATTATTCATTATTCTTATTTTTTTTTCCTCAGGACTATCCCAAGTTATCGCAAACGTACTACCTTCTTCTAGACTGTCTAGCCCAGGATCACATGAGTTTCCTTGCCACACTGGAACCACATGTGTTTTTATACATAATGTCATCCATCTCTGAAGGACTGACAGCAATAGGTGGGACTCTGAATCATTTCACAGGTACAGTGCAGCTAATGATGAAAAAGCAAAGTGAGATCAAAACCCAACAAACAAAAATAGCTTCGAGCAGCACAACCCACATACCTACATACCTATTTTGAGTGCAAATTCTAATTTTCTGTTCCATAGTAGGCTTGAAAGTGCGCACTCTCATCCATCCATTACTATGGTCTCATAGTTTTATCCATTTCCTTTAAATTAAGTTTAAAGCAGTATCAGAAAGCATTAATAAATCTTGCAAATTTTAACAGTTTAGGAAGCAAGACAAAATTTTATCTTTAACTGACTAACATGACTTAAATCACCACACCAGATTGCATGATATGCAGTTTTATTTTTGTCCCAACATTGCTATTTTGGCTACCTTGAACTTTCATACTTCTTCATAACTGATCTTAATCTAATCATTTTTGTCATAAGAAGTTATTTGTATTGTTACAAATATCTTTCCTCTTAATTGTTGTATATTATTACTATATTACACACCTGTACCACATCAATGTGTGTACCTGTACATAAACAAATTTCTTAACCTGCTAAATTTCAAAATCTTCTTTAAATATCAACTTTAAGAACTGAATAGCTTACAGACTGGCATGAAATTTTCTTTCAGAAGTGTCAGCTTCCGTGTAGTTCGCATGCTAACCTGCATGACACATTCATGTCCATTTTATTTGCTTTCTCAATGTTAAGGACTGCTGTATATGTGCTTTATAGTTCCAAAACTATCTGTGGCTCTGGCCCAAATAAATTCAAAAGCTATCCCTAAGTATAATGTAAATTACCACTATAGTGAATGTGCAATATTACTCATTCTCATGAGTGCATATTATTTATTGAGTGGTTTGACCATTTCATGTTTCATGTTAAAGGATTTTTGTACTTGTTGTTTAAGTTTAAATATTTACTGATACTGTTTTTATTAGAAATCTATACATAAAAACCCTACAAAGTTCATTGTTGATCAGTAGTGGATCTATGTGCTGCTCGTCCCTGTTGTATTTGATATGGAAGTTTTCAGTTGTGGTTTGCTCTCTGGTCTTTTCTGCCTAGCTGCACTGTGCTATATTATTTAGATATAGACAAGTCTTTGCCATAACATCATGAATACATAGATTACTAGTTCAAGCTCAGTTATTTTTACATGTTGCACCTTGTCAAGATTGATGAAGTTCCCCTCGGTTTTTCATCAAAGTTTTGCATGCATGTTGCTTTTAAGTTTCACAATGTGTGTGTGCTGTTGTTTATTTACAAATCCAGGCAGCCTTTATCAATGAAGGTTTACCAAACTACATTTTAGATGTTTAAACGCTGCCTCCCTCCCCGATACGGTAAATTCTCGTTAGTGTGATCCCGTCCGGACCGCGGTCCCATTACGCTTTAACGGGGAAGTCGTTACATCAGATATTCCCACTACAGCATACAAATGATACGGGACAGTGTAAAAATGACATCAGAATGGAGCTTGCGTTATATCGGGGATTGCACCAAAGTTACAAGAATTGACTGTCATTTGTCTCATTTACTGATTGAATTGAAATTTTAACATAAACTTGCTTTTTACTATTGAGGAACCAAAAATCATCATACTTTTGTTACAGACACAATGGTCTGCACTGGATGCTGTGCAACCCTAGACAACATTGTAACACACCTTTTTAAACAATTAATACAAAAAGGTGAGATTTAATACTTTACTTTCACTTTATCATACTGTCAGAAAATGTCTTAATATGATTTGTCCTTTTCTTAAACCAGGTAAAAAGCCTCGTAGAGGTGTTCAACCTTCTTCAGACATGTTCCTTCAAGTTTTGGAGCTCCACCCTGAAATTTTGCAACAGATACTATCAACTGTACTTAACACCATAATGTTTGAAGACTGTCGAAATCAGTGGTCAATGTCTCGCCCCCTGCTTGGCCTAATCCTCTTGAATGAGGAGGTAAGGAAATAATCTCTGTGTGTTGTTGTTCTACTTCAAACTCTTATCTTTCCTTTTTGTCATCTT
Source organism: Frankliniella intonsa (assembly GCA_033675135.1). Taxonomy (NCBI): domain Eukaryota; kingdom Metazoa; phylum Arthropoda; class Insecta; order Thysanoptera; family Thripidae; genus Frankliniella; species Frankliniella intonsa. Next base: position 15,154,677 of record CM066256.1, on the reverse strand, counting down.
GTTTTGCAGTACTTCAATCAACTACGAGAAAATATTGTGAGGAGTCAGCCCCCTGACAAGCAAGCTTCTATGGCTCAGTGGTTTGAAAACTTAATGGATGGTATAGAGAGGAATCTTCTTACTAAGAATAGAGATAGGTAAGTTTTCTATGGGCTTGCCACTCCACTTTGGGTTTCATCTTTGTACTCTTACTAGTGGCAGTTTTGTTTGTTTAATGTTGCAGGTTCACTCAAAACCTTTCAATGTTCAGAAGAGATATAAATGAGTCCTTGAAAGGGCCAAATATGGTGGCTGCAGTTGTCAGTGATATGATGACCTCATAACATGAGTGCTTAACAACGGACCATGTAAAATTGTGGCATTTCAATCTCCCAAGACTATACATCATACATGGAACAGAATGTTATTTCATTTCTGGGCGTTTAATGTGGTACAAAATTACTGTACAAAGGCAGCATTTTTTAGGAATGTCTTTATGTCTTTTTATGTCTTGAGCCGTCATGATTGTACTAATGTTTGGAATAATGATAAGAAAGTTTTAAAACTTTTTTGTATTAAGAATGTTGAAAAATTCCTAGATAGCTAACAATTTCAGATACATTTGTGTGTCCATATGTTTGAATGAAAATGGTTGTTTGTTGTATTTAAATCAAACCAAACCCTGTGATTAGATTATTTTCCCCATTTTTTTTTCTTTTTCTTTTTTGAGATAAAAAAATATCAATGTGAAAGAAAATGAAGTATCTGTATGCCACAAACTTTTATTCCTCCTTTATATGTATAAATATTTTACTCTGATCTAACTAGGTGGGAAGGTTAAGATCATGTACTTCCTTAAAATCATGTAGTGAACCATGCTGCTTAAAGTGTGTATGTTATTAAAATGTTGAATGGATGTGAGCATGTGCTTTTTTTTTTTTTTATTATATTAAGGTGATACTTGTACAGAACTGGGAAGCAACTGTAGTTTTTTTTGTGTGTGTGTGTGTTGTTAGAGAAGGAAGAGTAATACACATGCTTACTTTTTATTAAATTGTTTTTTTTTATTTTAATTTAAAACCTATGTCAAAAGAATTCACCAACGATGGGTTCAAAGAAAATAGCTCTTTGCATTGATTTCAGTAAGTTTCAAATTGGCAAAAGAAAATATTACGGGATTGATTATTAAATAACACAGTGCATTGCAATTGATACAGACACAGATGATTTGCATTTGTGCAAAGTAAATAAAAAAACACATCTATTACAAAAGTTGCACTCGTAAAGATACTGTAACTACAATAACATATTATAATTTAAAAAACAAACAAAAGGAAAAAAAACAAAAAAGCTTTGGTCATGAGAAAAGCTCCACCTCTTCCCATGCTTTGGTCTCTCCCTGGTGATGGATGTCCTTAATTCTCACAATTTTAAGTGTCCATTGTCTCCTCAGCATTCACATCTTCCATTTCTTCATCGTCTTTCTTTTCTGGTGGCTTTTCGTATGCCTTTTCCAAAGGCGAGACTATAACATCATTCCAGGCAGAGGTTTCTCCAGTAATATCAGCTTTAAACAGATAAATACATAATTAAAATCAGTCTTTCCAATACATGGATATACCGAAAGAAGTAAACGTACGGGTATTTCCTTCAAGAATACGTTGAAAGCCACCATGGGAGAGAACTCTAAGTAATGTTTGTGCCGTTAAACATACTAGATCCTGTTGCTCCAATGTCATAGCAGTGTGAACTCTCATATTATTAGCTTCACATGGGTCAGTTATGCCTGTCATGAAGTAGGGAAGATTTTTAAAAATTCACTGGTACAAGACACAATAAAATGAAAGACTTTAATATTGGTCAATATATTTCCTTACTGGCAGACCCTGGAAGGAAGAGACCAGCAGCAAGAAGCTGCAGACAACGGCGGTAAGCTATATTGATAGGAAGTGCTTGGCGACTTGGATTGTTTAAAATGGCATTGTGTGCCTGTAAAAAATAACATGAAATTTACACATTTTATTTCATAAGAACCGAAGAGAAGATAATACTGTATATAGGTAGAACTACATACCAAAAGATCTAGCATCCAGGGAGAAAGTGGTTCTAGACCATCAAATCTTTTGCGGAGGTCCCTCAAGAGACGTATTAACACTTTAATACTTGAATGGTGTGCATTTTCCTCAAACCAACGGCTACAAAAAAATAAAATAAAAATAAAATGGTTATTCACATATTTAATTAAAGAAAAAAGGTGCTAACAAGGTAACGTGTAGCAAGAATTGTCACTTTCAGTGTAGAATAGGAACACACCTGTGACGAACTGCTGCTAAATGACTCTGAATAATTTTAGCATCCAAATGAAATTCTGGGTTAAGTTTGCGAAGGTTTTGGAGAACCGTTGTCACTAGAATGCGTACTATAGCCCCTTGCATTGATAGTTCAAATCCTCTTTCCGTAATTGTCAGAGTAGCCTTAGCCCCACTGTCCTGACCACAGGATACAAGTAAATCCTCATGCACTTTTTGGGCAAATTTGTCCACAGCTTCTCGTGTGGGAAAAGTTTTTAATATCACAACAAGATCTGCCACATTATGGCCAGTAATCATGGTACCCTTTTTGTAAGAGCCAACCTCTCGAACCTCTTCAATTTGCTGAAAATTAGGGGCATGAAGGTAACATACTACTGGAAACTTGCAGTTACAAAATATTAAATTATTACTACAATGTAATACTTACACAAGCATCAAATGTGCCTGGAGTTATAATGAGTCCGTCCAAAACAGCCTGAACTTTGGTTACAAGGTTCAAAACAGCGGTATGCTCGTGTTGAGTAGGGGTCAAATCTAGATTCCGCTTCATCAGAGCCTGTAAGAAAATAATTATATGATGAAAGAAACAAACAATTTCTGTTTTTTTATGTAAATAATTTTGTAATATTGATACCTACGTTAGTAAAAGCTGTTTCATCTGGTGCAGGTTTCACTCGTGGAAAAGAAAGTTCACAAAGAGCCAGGTCAAAAGGATGACGGGGAAGATACATGGGTTTGACACCATGAGGGATAGGTCTAGGGCCTGGGCGCATACCACCACGCATAGGTCCTCCTCTACCTCTACCTCGGGCCATTCTCATACTGAAAAAGACATGGTGTTTGTATTTCTTAAATGTTTCTTAAAAATTGATCCTTTAAATTTGTATTTTTGATAAAGAGTCAAAAAGAAAATATTAAATAGAACATCTTTTAAAAAAAGGACTTAAACTCAATATATATTACACTAATCAAAAAAAGTTTTAAAAATCACAATCAATATTTTTTTAATTTTGCGAAACTTACATTTATTTATTTTCTTGAAAATTATGTTTGACGTTAGTTCCCGTGCCGGTTTACAAGAGGCCTTCTTGCTACGGAAAAATAAAACGGATTTGGAGAGCAATAAGTGAAACAAATGTCGTTACCTCAACTGGGAAAAACTTAATTTATCTTTCACAAGAATAGGAAGAAAACAGCCAGTAAATTAGAAAATTTACCAAAACTACACAACACCCCACACACAGCTCTGTTGCTGCTTGAGTTCAGTTGTCTACGAAGCAAAGCAAAGACGATCGATCAGTCAATCGGGGCGGCCGTGATCCAGTGGCGTCTGCTAGAGCCGCTAGTGCAGAGGTCTCTCAAGGCGTAGCGGCGTAGCCCTGATTTATCCTGTGCCTGTTTATTACATTTTATTTTGAAAAAAGTGTTTGAAAAGTGCAGTAGACCGGTAATGTTGAATGATCGGCCCATTGTGATGAACCGCTGACTTGCACTTTAAAACATGTGGTTCGTAACTATTCATATTGTTAAAGAAGTGTTTATTACAACCTAGCCTGAAACAAAACAAATTATGGAAGGAACTATTCCTGATTCCTGTCACCGGTTTATCAAGTCAAAACATGGCACACATTTTTATCCTTAACATCAAACTTTGTCACTGTCATATGAAAAAGTCCATTCCATTTCATTATTCATAGTGTCCTTACATTCGTTATCTTTTTTTCTCTTTAAATTTGAGTTTTTTAAAAAACTGTTTCGCATTTGTGTTTTGTATTATAGGAAAATGAGGAAGAAACACAGATTTGCTGTTAGCTAAAAGTTACACTGCAACAATGTGTGCCTCTAGCCACTTTTTGGGTCACATGAACCGGAGACGTTCCTATGGCAAGTTTGGACCTCTAGTTGGTGCCATAGATGAGGGTACAAGCAGCGCACGGTTCCTGGTAAATATATTGCATTTTGCTCCCCTTGTTTTCTATGTTGAATTGTACAATAACTAATTCTATTTATTTTGTTCATTTTTTAAAAATGTGCTGTAGGTCTTTGCTGCCAGATCTGCTGAGGTTCTTACATACCATCAAGTTAGTGTGCCATCAATATGTCCAAATGAAGGATGGGTGGAACAAGATCCTCAAATCCTTATGAATGCAGTTCTTGAATGTGTGGAGAGAACTGTCGATAATCTACGCCATTTAGAAATAGACCCAAACGACATAGTTACAGTAGGTGTTAGTAACCAAAGAGAAACAACAGTTGTATGGGATGTGACTACTGGCAAGCCTCTGTACAATGCAATGGGTAATTGTTTTACTATAGATTACTCATTGTAGTGATTTTATGTACATAGCATTCTCATTGTTAATTAATTATATTATATCTTTAGTATGGCTAGATATGCGTACCTCAGAAACTGTTGACAAACTTTTAAAGAAGGCACGTAACAATGATGCAGAATATTTGAAACCCCTATGTGGTCTACCTATTAGTACATACTTTTCTGCTGTCAAGCTCCGTTGGCTTTTTGATAATGTAAAGGAGGTTCAGGAAGCAGTAGCAGATGGGCGTTGTCTTTTTGGTACTATTGATAGCTGGATAATTTGGGTAAGAAACAATCCAGTAAATTTTAATTTTATGAAATGATCAATGATTTTACCATTTTGTTTTCATTTATTCTAGAATCTCACTGGAGGTACAGATGGAGGACTTCATGTTACTGAAGTGACCAATGCTTCTCGTACCATGTTAATGAATATTAAAACATTAGATTGGGATGATGACCTTTTAAAGTAAGTTTGAACCTGTGACAAAGCCTTTCAGTCATAATGCAAACTAAGAAAAAAATAAAAATTTACCCCAATATTCTTCCAGCTTTTTTGATGTTCCTAAAGAAATCTTGCCGGATATTTGTAGCTCCTCTGAAATATATGGCTATATTGCATCAGGTTCTCTGGCAGGTGTGCCTATATCAGGGGTGAGTAGAAAACAACAAAAAATTGACCTCTATTTCATATGATTGTAATCCACTCTTATCTACTGTTTATACTTTGTTGTCTAGTGTTTGGGTGATCAGCAAGCAGCCTTGGTAGGACAGATGTGTTTCAAGAAAGGACAGGCAAAAAGTACTTTTGGAACTGGTTGTTTTCTCCTCTATAACACAGGAAATTCTGTAAGTTATTCATTATTCCCTATCATTCTGACTAAAGGCTACAATAAAACAGATTTAATTAATTACTGTAGCTTATTCCAGGTCATTCAATCAAAGCATGGTTTGTTGACCACTGTGGCTTACAAACTAGGCCGCAACAAGCCTCCTGTGTATGCTTTAGAGGGGTCTGTAGCTGTAGCAGGAGCAGCAATAAAATGGCTCCAAGAAAACTTGGGTCTTTTTGACTCTTTGGAAGAAATTAAGGACCTCAATGACTATTCTGGACATGTGGGAGATGTGGTGTTCGTGCCTGCTTTTTCTGGCTTATACGCTCCCTATTGGCGAAAGGATGCTCGTAGGTAAGAAACTCATCAGCATTTCTATTGGAATTGAAGTCCTCTTAATAATTAACTTTGAATGATTACCTACAGTGTAATATGTGGATTATCAGAAGAGACTGAAAAAGAACACTTAATTAAAGCAGCATTAGAAGCTGCCTGTTTCCAAACACGTGATATCTTAGATGCAATGAATGCAGATTGCCACATTCCATTGAGTCGTTTGCTAGTTGATGGAGGAATGACTGCCAATAATTATTTAATGCAACTCCAAGCAGACCTAAGTGGTATTCCAGTTGGTAAGTATTTTTAAAAAAATACCTTTGTTCCTCTTAAAATTTACCAAATTACAGTATAAATTGAATCTGTGTTTGTAGTTCGCCCTCTAATGACTGAAGCTACAGCACTGGGTGCAGCTATAGCAGCAGGAGTTGCTGAGGGAGTAGCAGTATGGGATTTAGAAAATACAGTAGACGTTCCCTGTGATACATTTTATCCTCGGATAAACGACAATGGCTAGTATTGTGTTAAGTGTGATATGAGTCGTATACAAACCATTTATAGTGGACTTGTGAAATTAATTTTTACACGTTTCATTTTTTTTCTTGTGATAGAAAGAGAAATTCTCCACCAAAAATGGAAGAAAGCTGTTGAGCGAAGTCTTGGCTGGGAGGTTGATTTAATTGAAGAACCTTCTGAAGGTATGTTCCATGACTTATTAGATTAAAATTATAGTTTTACCAATGGAGATTAGCTCATAGATTTATTTTTTTTTTGCCAAAAAATAACACCCATAGAGGTGAATTTTGGATTTTGGATTTTTTGTGTGCTATGGTTATGGAGTGAATATACCTAAGCAATACGAAAAACATGTATATCTTACATTGTGAATCCAAATTTTACCTCTAAATAAACACTGCATGGTGAATTTGTTCTCTCCTTAGGTTACAGGGTGATCTGTCTAGAATAATGAAAGATGCTTGCTAAGTCATCATATGTACTGATCTTTATTTAATCAATTTATTACATAACATTTAGTACTCAATATTTTGTCAGTGTAAGGTTATTGTTATGATCACTCTGTAATGTTTCCTCACATTATTCCTCCATTTATGCCTCTTCTTGTATGTTTTTCTTTCAATATCAACATCAATTTTTGCTATGCTTAATATAATATTACATCATCCCTGCTTGGCATTCTGAAGAAAATATACCTCTGACTTTGGCCTCATTGCCTTCTGGCACACTCCATGTAACGGGTGGTGAGTTACTTTTTGTATCAGGCTCGAATCTATTTGCTGAGTTCAAAGAGAGTTAATTTGTCAGAGTATACAAATTTATACCAATATGTTGGTAGTTACCAGTAGTTACTCATATTTTTATGTGCTTAATTTCTCTAGAAATATGACTATTTGAGCAGAACCACAGCCATTATTCTGTTATTGATTGATAATTTTGACACATTATTGAAAGCAATCGGTTCATCTCTCAAACTTTTGCATGTGACAGCTCTAGTAGTGTTTCATTCTTTATCTAAAGTAGTTATATTGCTAACCAGAAGACCCGAACACTGGGCTTCTTCAGAGCTTCCCAGGTTAGTGTTTTTGTCAGTTTGGTCACTACCTACCTACCTACCTACCCTTGCATTTTTGTTGCCTAAATTATCTTTTTTTCTATCTGTCTTTCTCTTATTTAAGTTTTGTTTCGACACCTATAAGTAATTTCCAACAGGTTTTCTTTTCTTTTTTTTTTTTTCAATTTATTACTTTATTTTTTGTAATGTTTAGTGGCATTTTGTTGAAATATTTCTTTAATTAATATTATATTATTCATCTAGAACTTTGATCCACTTTGACAATTTTTTTTTTTTATTGCAGCTGACAACTACTCCTCTATGCTGGCAACCATACCTGCTGGAATCTTCCTTGTCACGGCCCTTGGTCTCCTGGTTTTAGCTCGTTGGCGTAGTCAGGTCTAAAAATATTTGGAAAGGCTTTTTAAAAGTATTCTCTGTAAGGAAGGGGAAATAAGCTGAAGTTCTGGACTTGATTTGTAATTTGAGGATAAATCCTGTCTTCCAGATCACTTGTTAAGTAAATAGTATCTAATTACTGATGATCAATTTGATTCACCAACTTATTTAGTGTCTGAGTTGTAGAGTACATCTTTTAAGTCGATTGCTTTGTAGTTTTGAAGCTTGAAAAGCATGATGTCTGTTGTTAGGGGGAGAACTTCTTGGGGGCATTGGTACAGTGCACTGTCTTGGTTCACTGTTAGTGAGACTTGTGATAGGTAGTAAAATTTTAGTTAATTTATGTTCTGTCATCTAAACCGAACTGTTTTTACCTGTTTGGTGGTCGCATGTGATATTGTTCCCTACTAAGCTGACCAATCCATGAGAACAAAGTGAATTAGCTCATGCTTAATTGTACCTAGTCATGTGTTCAGTGTTCAGACAAAGTTTTGTTCACCCAGCAAAAGTGGTTATGTAGAGTACTCTTACAATAAACCTTCATTTTTTTTCTGAAGTTTTAAGATCTCTTCTAGTCATTAATGTAAGTATCAAGCAAGTTCTTTGTTACAGGGTGTGATTATCATACCATTTTGATCCATCTGGGAATATTGACCAACTGCTTATTGGTTTTTTATGGTTTTACATGCATGCAAATGTTCTATATTGGCTCATGTATATCTCTGCATTGCTGCTGCTCGTTTTGTTTCAAGAATTGCAAAATAACTTGTAATAAAACAAAAGCCTTAATAATACTTTTTATTGTTAAATAAATTTTAAAAACCTTCAAACAGTTGTAAACTTACTTTCCTAACTAACATCAAAAGGTTACAGTCTTCTGTTTAAATATGCGACATATTATAAATATCTCTCTACATGTATTATTTGGTTGACAAAATAATTAATTTGCAAGGAAAAATATTGCTAAACACGATTTTGAGAATAGATCTTCACTACTGAGACCAACACTTACCTTTATTTAAAGTGATACAATTATTTTGATCTTACCACAGGCTGTGGCCCGGCTAAAATTCAAGCAGATAATTGAACTGTTCAGATTCTATTCATGAATCGATAAAACACCACATATGGACTTTGAAAAAATATTGCAAATTACACATGATAAAAACATTTTAACAACAAAACTTCAATAAAATTACTTTCTTATTTCAAAGGTTGACATCAGCTTTTCTGGTGATGCCAATTGGTTTGGAACATTTAATCTTAGTACAGAAAGAAACATATCTCTTTTAACTTTCTAATAAAAAATTTATCATTAATTAATGTCAGTATAGGATGTCATGAAATTGAAGAAAACTCATGGAGAATGCTTTGCAAGTCCATAGATGCAAAATCAATACTCTGCCGTGTGTCATTTACAACACTTCGGACCATTGCAGTAAAAAACTGAGCATGCCTTGGTTTCTCAGTATATCTTTCATAGGTATCTAAGCTATCTTGCAATTTTAGTGTTAAACTGTCATAATTTTTCCGAACAACTTCTAGGATTTGATCTTCTGACGGTGTGGAAAGACTCTGGTTTGTCAACCATGCTTCAATCTTGGGAGAGAAATGATTAATGATTGCCCTGAAATACAGACAGTATTGAAGATAAATTTTGCGGAATTAATTATTTTTATTAAGATTTGATCAAAGTATACTTACCTGACATTACTGAGACAGCTTGTAAGCTTCAGAGCATTTTCTTTCAGGTCACCATCAGTACTAGAATATCGAAGTGCTGTAATTAAGATGTTATTTTAACCTGAATCAAAAAATATAATTCATTGGGGGATAATAAATAGGGTGAAGCATGACATACCCATGGAATAAAGATCTTCAAAGACATGCTGCATTCGGATAAGCTCGTAGTACAGTTCATCATAACTTCCAGGTGACGGAAGAAAAGTATCGCCATATGTTATGAACAAGTTAAATATATTAACAACCTGTAAGCAGAAAGATTTGACCGGAATTAACAACAAAAACCTCAAGGACTTTTCCATCACCTCTGTATTAGTACCCATGATGGGATTGCCTTACCTGCACAGCTAGATGAAAAATGTTCATTTTCCTGGCAAGGTGGTTTTCATTGTTCACTAAAAATTTGAGAAGACTGATGAGTGATGACCACACTTCCTTCCATTGGTATGTAAGGCGAACCCTACATCTCTTTTGATAGCAGATAAGGCGATGTGCAACTCCCACACAAAGGAGATATAATTCCATTGGGAGCTTCTTCATCATGTGAGACATGATAAATTCAACCAGTAGATCTAAAAATATGTTTTTATTATTATTTTTATTGTGGTTGGATTTGATTATACTTTAGTTGACTAATTAACATAACATGAAACCAACCAAGTAATGTGGCAGCAAGGGGTTGGGAGGGTGAGGTCCTATCAGGTGTTACCTTACGGTGCCTCATAGGTAAACGATGTAAAAGAACTTTAAATGTCAAGTTAGCATCATGCATTAATGAGTTTGCATATTGGTCTTCAGATATGCAAGTCAGAATAAGAAAACACAATTTCACACTGTTCATACTAGATTCACATTTGGTATCTTGCATGACAATAGAACTGTGGGAAAAAGAGTATAAATGTCAGTTATCAAGAAATGTGTTGAACAGATATTAAAAAATACATTGAAGAAATGACCAAGTTCCTTTACCAGTACTGGAAGAATGTGACAAGAAGATTGGATGGTTCAGCCATCACATCAAAAGCAGGCAACTGGACACTTGAGTCTGAGGGAGGAGTGGTATGAGCAGCTAATGTGTTACTTGGCGAGGGGGGGAGACTACCATCTGTTTGCGTATGAGCTAGGGTTGTAATAAAATTACGGTTCAAGTGTACCCCTTCATATAAAGCAACCAAGACAGCGTTATTGGCCCTGAAAAGAATTAATAAGACACAAATTTAAAACTTAAATCTGAAATGCAGTGAAAAGATTTGAGCTGTTCATACCTTATCTGCTGAGTTCGAACACCACCTTCTTCAGAAACAAACATGCTCCCCACCATGTTAGTGAGGGAGGAGAGCCACCCAGCAGAATGATTCTCTTGATGCTGGGCTGCAAATTGGTGACAGAATTCAGAGAGTGATGCAGTAATCACCTAGCAAGAAAGAAAGAAAAATAGATTACTTGTTCATACCATTTGAACAAGAAGTGGATAATTAAAATGAATTAATATAAAGCATACCTGGCCATAACCATTCAAGGCAAGCTCATCATCTAAGATAGAGAGCTTTACAATATAAGGGTTTGCGGCCTCATATTTACGATAATTAACTAACAGCGTTAGAAGAAGAACAGCATCATGTCCATGAGCTGCTCTGGATTGAGGGTTACACAAAAGCTGGAGAGAAACGGTTCAGAATAAATATATACGCTATTTTTTTAATGAGAAGGATTTGAAATTTAAACTATTCTTACCTGGATTAGACTTTCAAAAACACTGTTGATCATGACATACTCGAGCAGAGTGTTTTGACTTACATTTTCAGTTCCTGTTACCAATACCAACAGAAGTTTCAAACATAAAGTTTTCAGACTTGCAGGAAACTCACCTAAAACAGAGAGTCGCATTACAATGAAAAAATATTGTCAAAATATTCAGAAATGTTCTAAACAAGTTTCACCCGATGGTGGTGTAATACATACCACTGAGAAAGTTGTTGAGATGGTCCATTAAACCTTGCATCCGAATTTCTGCCTGATCAAAGCCCATCAATGTGTTGATAATATCAAAGCCAGAGACGCCACTAGTTTTTTTGTAGATAGCATCAATAAGAGCACATAATGTCTGAAAGAATGATTTTAACATTTATTTAATGATATTAAGATAGATAGCATCATACACAAAATGTACTTACCTGCAAGGCATATACTACTCTAATGTGGTGGCCATGGCTTAGTGTCTCAACACACTGATGAAAGAGAGTATGAATATTATCTTTGAGCTGAAGCAGTTGCTCAAGATTTAATTTCTGTATCTCGGCTTCAAGTTGGGAAACCTGTAATAGCAGTATTTCTTTAAAGTTAATTAACACATTACATGAAACGTGCATTTATTGCAAAGGCATATAAAGCAACAGCACCTTTGGTTTGAGGAGAAAAAGTTCATCCCAAAAATTGGAATTTGTTTTTGTCGGATCTTCACCCTGGATACAATAATGACCAGTTCATGAGGAAAATTACAAAGAATGTTAAAATATGGAGAAAGAGACCTCAGGACTTACCTTGAAGAAACACTCATACATTTGAACAACTTTTTCTTTTAATTGCCATTTGGAGCCGGACCCACTTCTTTTCCGTGTTGACATTTTGATGACGCTAAAGAGGAGTATAAAAAAACTTAACTTAAAGTGATAGAAGTATTTTTGTAAATTAGAAAACCATATTTCATTATTAGGACGGTCACTTTTTGGTGTTTCAGCCCACAGATAGGGAAAAGTATTATCATGTATGAGGACTATTCCATGGGCGTCGAAATAAATAAGTTAAAATAGTTTAAATATATTGCAAAGAGGTGGAGGCAAAGAGCATAAAACGCCATGAAATTCAATTCGAATTGTATGAACTGTCTCTATCTCTCTCATGTGCTACTGCTTCTACCACTTTGTTTACTACGAGAAGCAGAAACTTGCGTCTTATTGGTCGTATTGTAAGTCGGTAGTCACAGCTAACTTAACATTGTGTAGTGTCAGAATGCTCTCTATTAAAAAGGACACATATGGTGAGTACGAAATCGTCATGAAATGTCACTGAATAATGTAATTTTATGATTACATTGGTAGATCCGCAAGATGAATTTCACCTGTCTGTTGACTGACACATAACCAACATAACCTCGAATTAATATGAATCGCTTAGTATGAGAAATCGTTGTGCACAATTTTATGAAAAACCGTTCGGTCCTTCCCTGATCCCGTAAGCACCTGCTCTTACTGATTTTATTCTCCGTATCGAACAAGTGTATTGTAAATTTATCTTTAGCACTAAAGTCTTGTTAGCGGGAATGCCACCCGACCAACCTACCTCCTTCAAAGCTATGTGTGTTGCCCGCGCGCGCCTACCTGAACTGCTCTGTGGGTGTGGGACCCCGTCCCTCCCTCTCTCGCTGCGCTGTTTGCTGAAACGTATCGCAATCTATGAATCATACAAATCTTCAAGTCCCTTTCGTCTCCGAGCGGCATCATGAAAGGAGTACAGTGGGGTACAGTGCCAGTATACTAGGCAAGCAGCCGGGGGAGAGGGGGGCGAGGCCTAGCCTAGCGCAGCATACATTAAGTAGTGTACGTCATCACCCCCATGCCTTATCTCCGTTTCGCCACGACCCTACAAATTTTGACACGAAAGGAGAAGGGACTCCTGGGAGCAGTGGCATAGCAGAGTACAGGACGGGGCGGGGGACAGAGAGAGGGGAGGGGTACCGTTCTGCTAGACCGAGGCTCCGCTCCGCTCCCGCTGCGCTCCCTGCTCGCTCTCCTCTGGCCCGGCCGCGCCGCGCCGCTCGGCAGGGCCAGGACCGTTGCTTCCTTTGCGACCAGCGCGCCGCGCTGCGCTGCGCTGCGCCACGCCGCTAGCCAGCCACACAGCCACAGGCAGGCGGGCAGATAGCACGCCAGACCAGACCAGCGGCAGAGCAGGGCAGCGGAGCGCCGCGCCTGGCCGCGCCAGTCCTAGGCCCCTCTCGCCTGGCCTCGCCTCGAACCGCGCCGCAGAGCGCAGCGGACCCTCTCAGCGAGAGCCCCGGCCCGGCCCCGCTCCCTCCCGCTGCTGCTGCTGCTGGCGCCGGCGCTCCGCACGCTCGGCTCGACGGCAACGTGACGGCCGGGCCTCGCCCCGCCCCGCCCCGCCCCGCCGCGCCCCCGGTCCGCCTCCTCAAGACCCCCGCGGAGCACCTCGGCGCCGACGCGACGCGACGCTGCACTCCGCACGACGGCGTCCTCCCGGGCACTGTCGGCGAGCCCGAGCGCCCAGGAGAGTGCCTGCCGTGGCCGTGAGGACGACGTGACGTCCCCGCCCTGACCTCGGCCCCTCGCCTCGCCTCGCCTCGCCTCGCCTCGGCCGCTGCAGTGGAGACAAGTGCTGCGGGTGGGCAGTGGGCATTCCCTGCCCTGCGCGGTGCTGCGCTCCAGCTAGGCGGCCAGGCCTGCTCAGGTGAGTGAGTGAAGTGAGTGCACGAGTTCTCCGGTCCAATCGGGCCCGGGCGGGCGGCGGGCGGCGGCTCCGAGGTTTGGTCGCGGCTCGCGGCCCGGCCCGACCCGGCCCGGCGAGACGAGTCGAGTCGAGTAGTGGAAGTGCTCCAGGTTCGCGTGGCGGCGCGGCGCGCGGCGCTCAGCTCGGCGCGCTACTTTCTAAGTGGCCAACCTGAACCCGCACGGCGCGGCGCAGGCCGGCTGGCCGGAGGGGCTTAAATGACAACCCCTTCCACGACCACCTTGCTCCGCTGGCGATGGTGCGACTTTTTGAAACATTCAAACAGCCGTCATTTATATGCATGAGGGGGTCGAGCAAGAGAAGCTGTGTCTGCCCGACTCCCACAATAATTTCACCCCTTTCTCCCCCTCCCCTCTCTGTCGCACCCTTTGCCGTTCGTTATGGACCCCCCTGCCCCCCCCCCGTCCCATCTTTGTCGCCCTATTCCCGCTCACAGCCTTGCCCCCCCCCCTCATCCCCACCCCACCCCTCGGCTCGGTCCAGCCAGCACCGCTTATCAATCAATCCCCGACGGGATCAATGTTCTCGATTTTCTGGAAAAATTTTGATCCTGGCCCGCCTATGGCTCGAAAAGATTTTTCTTCTCCGTTCATGGGCCTGTTCGTGACAAGTTTCATTTATTTTCTCGTTATGGCCAGTATCTGCGGCTAGTCCTCCGGGCAGGGAGTATGAGTTCTCCGCACCTTGGTCGCCAGCTTGTTCTCTGATGCATCAGGCACCCGACCACTACCCACATGGGACTGACATTTCCAGATTATCGTGAAAAGGACTCTTCGATAATTGCACCACGCCGTGACTCGACGATGAGCCGAGCGCACACCTGAGGCGCAGCGGGTGCGTCGCGGCGCGTCGCGATCACCGACGCATTTGTTTGTTTTGTCGTCTGTTTGTTTTCAAATGGCAAGTGGAGGAAAAAGGGAGAGGGCGAGTGTGCGCGGGGGTAGCGAGGGGAGGGGAGTGGAGGGGAGGGGAGGGGGCCGAACGAGGAGAAAATAACCCTGCGGCCGAAGAGGAACGGACGCCGAAACGAAAAAAAAGGAAGAAGAGGAAAATAAAAGTGCGAAAAGGTCGAAAGACTGAGAGAGAAAAATGTATGAGCCGTCTGGTCGTCGAGGCAGAGGGAGCGAGAGAGGAAGAGGAGAGCGAGAGAGACCAGAATGCTCGTGCGCTTGGTGCCTGGGCGAAGGGAGGAGAGGGGGAGGGAGGGGAGGGAGGGAGGAGGGAGGGAGGGGTGATGCGGGCGGAGACGGGGAGGACAGCGCGGGCGGGCGGACGGGGAGGGCGGGGAAGGAGAGGGGGGGGAGTGAGTGGGAGAGTAAGAGGGGAGAATGCTCATGCGCTGGGTGCCTGCGAGTCAATAGGAGAGGGGAGGAGTACATGCGGAAGCAAGTGAGAAAGAGAGAAAGTGAGCGGGACAGAGAGGGTAGCAGAGGAAGAGAACGAGAGAAGGAGAGAGAGGGAGGGGTGGATGGAGAGCGGTAGTAGTGAGGGGGGTGGGGACGAGTGAGAGGGGGAATAGGGGTTAGGTAAGGCGTGGTAGAGGGGAGAGACACGTGGGGTTGTTAGTCAACGCGTTAGCGACCACACCTCATGCATACACAATGTGCGGTGCAAAGGGTGCAAAGGGAGGAAAGGTGTGTCGAGCCGAGCACAGCCGAGCCGAGCCGAGCCGAGCCGAGGGTGTTGCGAAGCGTTCGAGGTGTCGTCCTGTCCCGTCCGGTGACACGACACGCACAGGTACGGGCGCGGGCAGGCGCAGGCACAGGGGTCGCCTCGACCAAATCGCCCCAAACACGGGTCGGACAAGCGGGTGGGGCGGGGCGGGGCGGGGCGGGGGGGCGGGGCGGGGCGGGGCGGGGCGGGGCGGGGCGGGGCGGGGCGGGGAGGACGCCGCGCCGGGCCGGCGCCTAACACGTTCGAAAAGTAATCTAACGCGCGTACACTGCTGGCCGGTCGGGGTGGTGGCGGGGCGGGGGCGCACTGCCAGGCTGTCCTCATGGCGGTTCAGGGGGTGCATGTCATGATAAATGCACTGCCCGCACCGCACCGCACTGCCCTGCCAGACCCGTTGACAGGTTGTCGTCATATGCTGCAGTGTTGCGTTGCTATGGCAGCAATACTGACGCCCCCATCGATTTGTGCGCGGGTGTAGCCCTCTGTGCGTCCCTTCATCCCTGTTGGTGCCCCCGCCCCCGCACCGCCCCCGCCCTGCCCCCGCCCGCGCCCCGCCCCGAACCGCCCCCGCCAGCACCACCCCCCCGCCGGCCTTGCCGCCCCCGCGACCACCCTAGCGCCGCCCCTCTTGTCCCCGCCCCCATCATGCGCCGCCCCCGCGACCCCCGCCGCCCCCAGAACCTTCCCCTTCCCCCGCCGCCCCGCACCTCCCCTGCCTCTAAACCTCACCGTCTGTTGGAGTAACGGGTCTCTTTGCCATCTCTCTTGCTTGGCTGGGTCGGGCGGGGCGGGGCGGGGCCGGGGCGGTCTCCCTCCACCCCCCCCCCCCCCCCGGGTCTACCCGCCCTTCTCCCCCTCAATGGAGTCAAAATACTAACCTACTTAGCACTCTATGGCTGTAAATAATAATTCCAGCTCTCAACTAAATCTATGAAATTTGGCGTAGGGACATATATTAGCAGTAGCCGATTATGCAATGCAGAAAGCGCGCTGCAATACAGCCCAGGCAGTCAGCCAGTCATTTTTCGGGTCTAAAACACCATGCCAATTACGTATTTCGTATTATAAAAGAAACGTGAGGCTGTAACCTGTGCACTCGTGCATGTTTGGCTTGGTGCTCTCGCGCTTGCGCGCACTCAGTTGCTTTCCACTGACCCCGCTAGTGTAAACACCATTAGCACACCCCATAGTCATGAAACTGGAATCGGGCACTGCATCCTGGAAAAGAGAAAGAGCAGAGGCTCTCCCCGCCCCGGCCTCTGCCCCGGCCTCTGCCCCGCTCCCGCCCCCGTCCCTGCGCGGCCCGGAGGGTTTCCCGGTACTTTGCTGCTTCTCGCTGCGATCACCAGTCTGGACCAAAAGAGACGTCAGTTGCACGACTATCCGTCGCCATTGGAGCGTGCCGCCCTCTCTGTGCCTCTACCATCCCCTCTTTATTCTTTCCTCCCACCCCCCCTCTCTCTCTCTCTCTCTCTCTCTCTCTCTCTCTTTCTCTCTCTCTCTCTCTCTCTTTCTCTCTCTCCTTTGTCTCTCCTTTTTCTCCCTATTGCACTCCTCAATCTGTCTTCCTCGCACTTATTACGCGCCAATGACCCGTCGTGGAAGAGCTACCTCGCCTCGCGCGGGGGACACTGTCGGGAAAACTATAAATCCTAGCCGAGCAGTATAAGTGAAAATAAATGCTGCACTGTCAAAAGAAAAACGAGAAGTAGCGTCGGGATTGTAAGTTGCGTATGCTGACACGTCGCCGTGCAAATCGTGTCAATCATGTTTCTGGGTTGAGGTTTAGGCAAAATGTAGTCGGGGCAGCGAGTGGAGGAGACGAGAGAGGGAGAGAGAGAGGGAGACAGTGAGAGAGAGAGAGAGAGAGAGAGAGAGAGAGAGAGAGAGAGAGAGAGAGAGAGAGAGAGAGAGAGAGAGAGAGAGAGAGAGAGAGAGCGGGGGAGGCAGGGGAGATATGGTGAGGTCAGGGAAGACACATTGATCCCGCTCCCCGTTCCCCGGGGAGCGAGGCGGGGCGGGGTGGGGCGGGGCGGGGCGGGGCGGGGCGGGGCGGGAGGGCCTGGCGGAGCCTGATGAGCCCGGGGGAGAGGGAGAACAAAGGGCGGCGGGTCCGGGGGCGGGACGGGGGCGGGACGGGGGCGAGGCCGGGGGCGAGGCCGGGGGCGAGGCCGGTGGCAGGGTAGTGGGGCTGGGGGCAGGGGAGTCGGGCGCGTGCGACCGCCGGAGAGGTAGGCAACAGAGAGGCAGGCAAGTCGAGCGCGGTGCCTACCCCTGCAGGCTGGCGCCCGGCCCGGGCCGGCCCGCCGCGTGTAGGCAGCGGTTGGCAGCCGATGGCCGGACCGGGCCGGGCCGGGCCGGCGCGTCGGGGTCGGGCGCGCTGCCTACCCTGTCCTGTCCTGTCCTGTCAGCCGCTGCAGGGACTCCCGTCCCGCTCGCATTCACCTACATCGACTGCCTCGCCGTGGCCGCTGCCACTTGAACCCCCGCGCTCCTGCCTTGCGCCCTGTGGCCGCCGTGGCCCTCGCCTCGCCTCGCCCCGGCCCTGAGCTGGGCCAGCGCAGCGAGCAGCCCACTCTGCCGATTGACTCGCGGGGCCGAGCCGAGCCGGGCAGAGCACAGCCAGGGGGTTGTAAATCGTCGAGGATATCCGAGTTGGAAGGGGAGAGCTCGGGGGCAGCAGGGGCGTAGCGAGTGAGTGAGAGAGAGAGTGAGAGAGAGAGAGAGAGAGAGAGAGAGAGAGAGAGAGAGAGAGAGAGAGAGAGAGAGAGAGAGAGAGAGAGGGAGGGAGGGAGGGAGGGAGGGAGGAAGGAAAGGGCGGGAAAAATTGTCCTAAAAGCGATTCGCTGCGTGTTTGCGGAG
Source organism: Frankliniella intonsa (assembly GCA_033675135.1). NCBI lineage: Eukaryota > Metazoa > Arthropoda > Insecta > Thysanoptera > Thripidae > Frankliniella > Frankliniella intonsa. Next base: position 15,136,128 of record CM066256.1, on the reverse strand, counting down.
GAGGGGGGGGGGGTTGAGGGGGTTGAGGGTCAGGGTATGGCCACTCACTCCAGCCACAGCAGCAGCAGCAGCAGGCCCCCCTCTGCGGACGAGCTGCACCGGACGGGACGGGTTGGGTTTTGGTGCCGCTCTATGGCTAGTTATCGACAAATCTGCGCCTCTGGCTGCTGTGGCCCGGCCCGGCTCTGCAGCCTGTGTGCGCCTGCCTGCCTGCCTGCGGAGGGGGCGATTGGTGTAAACGGGCGGAGCAGTGCGGAGCGCCGCTCATACCGAACGCTCACCCACATGTGCACTGGCACTCTCTCTCTCTCTCTCTCTCTCTCTCTCTCTCTCTCTCTCTCTCTCTCTCTCTCTCTCTCTCTCTCTCTCTCTCTCTCTCTCTCTCCCCACTCTCTCTCTCTCTCTCTCTCTCCCTCTCTCTCCCTCTCTCCCTCTCTCCCTCTCTCTCTCTCTCTCTCACACACACACACACACACACACACACACACACTCACACCACCCTACAGACAAACGCCCTCTACAATATAGCGCAAAGCGCCCGCGCGCCCACCCCCAGGCGCTATGTATGTGTAGCAGCCTGGTGTGTGTGTGGGGGGGGGGGAGGTGTAAACGGTGACACAGACCAGAAAAGTTGTTGCGGATGTTTTCTTCATAGATGGGATGTATCACCTTGGTATGTGCGAGCTCGGAGCTCATGACGCATTACACAAATGCTTTGCGACCTCATGACGCGACCCTTTTCTGACCCTTTTAGCCCCCCCCCCCCCCATTTTTCTCTCCCCTTCTCCCTCTCCCCCATCTCGTACCCGCTCACGCCCGCCCCTCTTTTTACCAGTCCTGGGCGGCACCCCGTCCCCCTCCCTCGCCCTTCACCCCCTCACCCGCCCTCCCCTCCTGCTCCCTCCACCGCTCCCCCGAAAATCCTCATTTCGCTACGCTGCCGGAAACGAGGCGCAAGTTTTGCTTTGAGCGCGGACGGAGAAAAAATATATAAGATCTCCGAGGATCTTGAAGAAAATGTGGTGGAATAATTAATGCGCTGAGGGCGGTGAGGGCGAGGGCGCGGGCGAGCGAGGGCGCGGGGTCTAGGGTGGGGAAGGTCGCCTTCCACTCGACACTGTCAAAGCGGGTCAAGTCAAGCTCGCCGGTGATCGACGCGTCGAGAGGAGAGGAGAGGAGGCTGGAGAGTGCTGGAACACTGTGGACGATGTACTGTCACCAAGGCGAAATGCGATTAGACTTATGACACAATATCAAACCTCACCGAATTTTCACGAACTTTGGTGAGTTTGGGCAAACTTGAGATGAACTGGCATGAACTTCGGTCGAGGTTCTGGGTCTTCAAGGAGAAATAATTTCGCTTTTAGGCGCTCTGTCCAAAGTCACTCTACTGACCGGGGATTGAACCCGCGCTCTGCGGCGCCGCTGTGTCGCGCGCTTCTCCCTGCGCCGCGGGGAGAGCTTCTGCCCGTGGCGGGGGCGGGACCAGCGGGAGCGGGCCGGGTTGGACCGGGACGGGGTGGCTATGGGAGATCGGGCAATCTTCGCGGATTACGGATTTCCATTCCGAAAGCTGGCTTTGTAAGGCGGGATGCGTGCGGGTCGGCGCGGCGGGTGGACGCAACAGGGGGGGGAGATGCGGTGGGAGGGGAGGCAACAGGGAGGAAGGGGAGGAGGCGGAGGGGGAGGAAGAGGGGGGCCAGGCCCAGGCCAGGCCAAGGACGCTGGGCAGGGACGCCCGACACTTTGTTCGTCAATCAACCCGCAAAGCGATGGTGTGGCAGGAACACCCACCCCACCCCGCCCCCGCCCAACCCCGCCCCGCCCCGCCCCGCCCGTGCGATCCAACCCCTTTCCTCGCCGGGGCACCTGTCTTTCTGGTTAGAGTGCGGAGAGGGTGGCGGGCGGCAGGGTTGAGGCGGGGGCGACGGTGGGGTGGGGGCGAGGGTGAGGCACAGGGGAGGGAGGGGACTGAAAACCCCCTGCCTGGTCACCGGTCGACATTTTTACCCCCGAGTCTCACTCGGGGCGGTATTCCCTCCGCCTCCTCCCTCCCCGCCACCAACGCCGCGCGCGCTGGCTGTGGAATTGCTGGCCGCTTTGGGTGCAAATACGTGCGCCATGATATCTCTCGGTGCCGTTCGACTTGCCCCACCTCGAGCCCCGTCCCCGTCCCCGCCCCCGCCCCCGCCCCCCGCCCCGCCCCCGCCCCCGCCCCTACCCGCGACCGTTTCTGATTTTGCCGTGTCGAGAGGTGTTTCTCACGGGGTGCTCTGCTGCCACCCCTCCGGGTCCCTCCTCCTCCCCTCCCCTCCCCTCCCCCGCCCCCACCCCGCCCCCGGCCTCTACTGCCCTCCTTTCCCTTCTCCTCTCTGTTTGCGTTTGCCGGGGCGGGGTGACTTTGTAAGGCAAAGGGGCGGGGCGGGGGCGTTACTGTAGTATGAGGATCATCTACCGCCCGACTCTAATACTACGTCCACGTGGATGCAGCGGAATGAATATTTATCTTTATGATTCTGACTGAGTTGAGCAGAATTCTTTCTTACGGAGGCCATTCTATTCCGTATTAATAAGATTTTATGCATTGCTCTGCCCTCCAAAAATCGGCTTTAGCCTGACTGTGTCAGCCTGTGATTTGTTCGGAGCCATAGTAGTATCCCCTTTTGCAGACTGAAGAATTGAGGGAGTTTTGGGGCGCAAGACAGATTTGCGCACAGAATTTGCGGAGCCGACAGCCGAGCCGACCCTGTGAGCGCCATTAATCAAAGTGGTTCCTCTCTCCTCTCCTCTCCTCTCCTCTCCTCTCCTCTCCTCTCCTCTCCTCTCCTCTCCTCTCCTCTCCTCTCCTCCTCTCCTCTCCTCTCCTCTCCTCTCCTCTCCTCTCCTCTCCTCTCCTCTCCCTCCTCCTCCCCTCCCCTCCCCTCCCCTCCCCTCCCCTCCTCTCTCACTCCTCCTGCTCCCCGCGAGAATGCTATGTGATGCTGCGCCGCCTGGCCCGGCCCGGTCCGCCCCGGACTATCGGGCCTCCGATGTTTCCCATGGCTCCAAGGGATTTCGCAGCTCCGCAGAGAGCTTCGTGGCTCCTTCAGAGATTCCCTTCGCGCCGCGCAAGGTATACGTACATCTCCGGGCAGACTATACGTGAACCTGAGAGGATCTTGTTCCATCTCTGTGCTGCTTACTGCCACCGCACTGCAAGCGCCGTAATGACGCACGTCATCGCAAAAGGGATAACGTTCGTCATTACGCAGTTCTTCTTGAATATTTTCTAAGCAAGCTCCTGAATTTCATGTTTGGTGACACCATTGAATTTCTCGTAAAATTTCCTTTCGAACGAGCATACATGTCAAAGGGTTCCTGGTTCAAATACATACACGAACTAGAATGCTTACAGCAGCATGTGCTCGAAAAGTATGGGTAGAATACTAGTCACATGTATGCTCGTTCGAACGGTAATTTTCCGAGAAATTTAGTGGTATTAATCATCAAAAATAAAATTTAGGGGCTTGCTTAGAAAATATTCAAGCAAAACTGCATAATGACGCACGTTATCCTTTTTCCGATGACGTGCGTCATTGCGGGGTTTACAGTGCGAAAGGGGCTATGGTTTCCTTCTCATGGACACGGTTTAATTCTCTCCGGGTGGATAAACTCGAGCGGTTTAGCAGTGGTTAACAACAGCTCCGCCGCGCTATGCGACCTGCGATACCAATAGGCCCGTTATCTATTTTAGCGGAAAAGGGGGGGGGGGGGGTATGCGGGAGAGAAGATGTAGTGAGCGGGAGAGGAGGATAGGGCGGGGCGGGGTGGGGCAGGGTGGAGCGGGGCGCGGCGCTGCTGCGGGAGGGGATAGGGCGGGTGTGAGCAATGTGGGAGGGGTTTTAGGGGTAGTGGGAGGGTGGGGGCGCTCAAGAAGTTTGTTGTTCATTCTGAAAGTTTCCCCCCGACTCGCTGTTCAGGGTGAGAGAGAGGACGGGGGGAGGGAGAGAGAGAGTGAGAGAGAGAGTGAGAGAGAGAGTGAGAGAGAGAGAGAGAGAGAGAGAGAGAGAGAGAGAGAGAGAGAGAGAGAGAGAGAGAGAGAGAGAGAGAGAGAGAGAGAGAGAGAGAGACGGCAAAATCGGAGAGACAGAGCTCCGGACTACATAAGCCTAACTGATGGAGGAGTTTGTTTGCCGGTGTACCGATGCTGGCCGCGCAGGCCGGGCCCAGGTCTGCCAATGAGGGAGATGAGGTGAGGTCCTGCTCCACCAACGCAACGCAGAACGCAGTGCCCGCCCCGCCCCGCCCCGCCCCCGCTGGCCTGCTGGCTGGCCTCTTTTCTCATCCCCGGGTCGTTCTTTATATTTTGTATTTCACCGTTTCGCTTTTTGCCTGCTCGCTATACCCTCTGTCCTGCTTCCACCCCTCCCGCCACGCCGCCCCCGCCGCCCGCACAGGCCAAGAGAGGGGGAGGGGGCTGGTAAAGTGTTGAGCTTTCACCCGGAGCATGGCGAGCGGGGCGGGTGGGGCGGGGGCGGCGGCGGGGGCGGGGCTGGGGGTGGAGGCTATACCCACCCAGCACAGTGTACAGTGCGCGGCACGCCCCCCCTGCCCCCCTGCCCGCCCCCTGCCCCCTCCCCACCCCCACCCCCACCAGGCCAAGCCATTCATCCACGACTACCAGCCTATTTGATAGGAAGCCGGAACCATCATCTGTTTTGTACTCAACCGCAAATCAGTTTCGTCGTGATGAATGGTTCGCTGCAGACACAAAAATAAAAACCAAAAGGACTTAGGCCATCCCTATGATGCACAAAGATACTGAGCTGATCAAGAAACTCGCCATTTCTCACCATTTCAAAACCCTTACTAAAAGCATACTTTTCCGCAATTTTTTTTTAATTTTTTTTTTTCACACAACTACGACTGTACGACCGTGTGGCATTACTTTGCCACACGCGTCAACACTTTCGTACCAAGTCCTGTAGCAAAATTAGAGCTTGCGCGGTTTCTCCTGCCTCATATGCCACCCCTCTGCTTCTGCTTCGCGTCGCGTAAGTTCAGCTGACCGGTTGTTGCTCCTGAGACATTTCGTGATGCCCCGCCCCGCCCCCCGCCCCGCTCCACTCCGCCACTAATGCCCCCCCCTCCCCCACTCCTAGCCTTTCCGTCACGATGTGCGACGCCGCTGACCCTGTTGCGACTGTGTCGTTCGAGCGGACTGCTGCCGGCGCCGCGAGGCCCGCGACGAGCGAGGTGGCGGGGCGGGGCGGGGCGGGGCGGGGCGGGGCGGGGCGGGGCGGGGCGGGGCGGGGCGGGGCGGGGCGGTGGCGTACTGCCGCGGCGCGGCGTCACTTATGTACTGAAATAGGAAGCGCGTGTAGCGTGCCAGCGGCCGGGGGGGCGGGGCGGTGCGGGGCGGGGCGGGGCGGCTCTGCACAGCACTGTGCGGCCGTGACCACCGCCCAGCCCAGCCCAGCCCAACCCGACCCAGCACCACCCAGCACTGGCCAGGCCTGCCTGTGTGTGTGTGTGTGTGTGTGTGTGTGTGTGTGTGTGTGTGTGTGTGTGTGTGTGTGTGTGTGAGTGTGTGTGTGCGCGCGCGCGCGCAGAGCTCTGACCGTATGAATATTCCCACATGCCGTACGCATGCCGCGCATACTGCGTTGCATCAGAAACAAAATGAATACATACGCACGATTGATTGCGCGCATCAATCTGTGCAAAGAGGCGCTCAACTAGTCTCATCGGTAGGGTTGATTCAGCTTAACTATGCGCATCAGAGCTGCTGCATTTTTAGTGTTTTACTCTTTCGTGCCTCCATACTGTCACTTGTCGAGCTGTCACTGTGACATGCCTGAATCGCGATGCCTGTAGTTCGAATCGAACACGGGATGATGATAATAACAAGATAACATTGTGGCGCAAAATAGGGCAAACTGGTCGGATGTTCGCTGGGCGCCTCGCTCGGATTTCAATAATACGAGTCGAGCTTCTCTCATCCAAAACCCCACGAAGATGCCCTTTGCCGTGCGGTCCTGTCGGGTCCACCGCACACCAGCGCACTCGCAAGCTCCCACCTCCACGCCTTTTTCCTGGTGGACCCCTCCGGGCATTGTTCGCACCTGTTCTACTTGTGTCCAGATCTGACATTTTCACACGATCGCCTGCGAGCCGTTTGCGGTACGGCACCACACCTCTCTCCTTTCCTCTACTCTCTCTCTCTCTCTCTCTCTCTCTCCTCTTTCCTCTCTCCTACTCTCTTCCCATCCTCCTCTCCTCTCTCGCTGAGCGGAGGCGAACTAAGGTCGTCGAGCTCCATGAGTCGAGCCCTGAGTCTCCCTCCTCTTCTCCCCCCTCTCTCTCTCCTCTCCCTGGACAGAAACGAAGGAGCGGGATGAGGTGGCGGGGCGTAGCGCGGCGTGGCGTGGCGTTGCGGGGCGTAACCATCGGAGCGCAGTGCCCCCCCCCTCTCCCCTCCCCCCTTGCCAGTCCGCGCCACGGAATGAATGAGGTAAAGATGAAGCAGTACAGCATCCAGTCCTGTTAGGACCGGAGAGAAGAGAAGAGAGCCTGCATTATTTAGTGCAGCGTGCCGGTCTTATAATTTACACAGACGCAGATGCGATGCGCATTCTTTATTTTTATTTTGTTTTTTTTTTAAAGAAAATATGCTATTTTTACCTGAAGGAGATTTTGTTAACACGGTGACTGTGAATCATAATTTAGTACACTGTTAACTGACTTTCACGCGGTAAGGCTTACGTTCCATTTTAAATTTTAACAATTTTTCCCCCAACATCGCCAGTCGTTGGGGAATTTCTCCACGAGTTTGTACTACTTCGGGGCCAAGAGAACCGAAACTCGCTGGGACGCAAGGCGCGGGGATGGGGGCGAGGGATAGGCGGGAGGGGGAGGAGAATGGGGATATAGGCGGTAGGGGAGGGGGCAAGTGAACCCGCGGGGGGTGGGGGTGGGGGAGGGGACCTGATTGAACTGGGAGGGGTGGGGTGGGGTGGGGCGCTGCGGGGAGGCGCCGGGACGGGGGCGGGCGGGCGGGCCGGGGACGGGAGGGAGTGAGGGAGTGAGTACAGTAGATCCCTGGTCATAAGTATTATGGGGACACCTCAGTTACCCCAGCCAGCCCCAACCCCAACCCCAACCCCCACCAGCAAGACCTCGGCGCTGCGCAGTGTACTAGGGAGGCCGCGGGGGAGGGGAGGGGTCGGTAGGGGTGCAGCACGTGGACTCTGCCCCCCCCCCCTCTTCTCTTCGCCTCTCCATGCCTTCATTTCCTCATTCTTTAGTCCCACTCCCCCTTTCCTCTCTTCGTCCCACGTTTTTGCGACGAGAAACTTGGCGGCGCAGGTCAACGTTTTCGGTATACCGATCCGCCCTCAAGTTTTATGCTACATCCTGCGCATTTCTAGCGGCATATGTGTTTGTATGTATCGTTATATTCTCCACTCAAGGGTGGAAGGGGTGAGGTAGGAGAACGGGACAATAACGAAGAAAAGAAGAAGAGAAACAGGGGGGAGGGGAGACGAGAGAATGTAAAAGAGAGGGTAGCAGAAAAAAGACGAGACAGGTGCGAGCGACGTTGGGGATGGAATTTATTGGTTTTGTTCGCTCATCCCATCGCCCACCCCCCTCCCACTCCCAAACTTCCCCTCGGCGAGTTCCTCTCGAGTGGGTTTAATTCATTACTGGCGAATACGAAAACGTTGCCATCCCTGTCGCGGGAATGAGCGGGGGGAGGGGAAAGAGATAGGAGACATGGGTTAGTTCGGGGGATTGTTTTGGAGGGTGGGGGGAGGGGGACACGATGTGCTGAGGTTAAAACGCGGAAGACGCCAAATGACATTTCAGGACACCCATTCATTTCCACGTACTCACACCGTTCTTCAAGTTCTCGCATTCAGTCTGGTTGACGCGTATGGGCGCAGTTTCCCGTCTCCCTCCAATATGTAGGAGAAAAGGAGTGAGTGGAAAATTTATCCTCCGCGCGGCCCACTTAGCAGCAGACTGCGAGGTCCCAGCCCAGCCCGCTCCGCCCGATCGAAAACAGAACAAAGTATAACAGAGTATTGAGGCCGCTGGCCCATGGCTGGGCTGGCCGCGCGTCGGCAACGCCACGCCGCGCCACGCCCCGCACCGCCCCGCCCCGCCCCGCCTCGCCCCGCCCCGCCCCGCCCCACTCCGCCCCACCTCGCCGCCGCGCCGCACTCGCCGGCCGCTTTGGGCCGAGCCCCTGCGGAGTGTCAGGTAGGCAACCCGTCCACTCGCCTGTTCTGCGGGTTGCCACTGCTAGGCAGCCAAGGCGCGCTGCCCGTGCGGTCGCAGCGGCCGCAGCGGAGCGCGCTCGCTCTCGCGGGCTCCATCTACCCATCTATCTATCCGATTGACCTGCCATGCCGTCCGGCCCGTCCTCGCCCCCGGCCCGCCCCGCCCCGCCCCGCCCCGCCCCGCCCCGCCCCGCCGCCCACAAGCGATAAGTCACCATGTGCCATGGCGGCGTGCACCGTGCACACCACGCGGCGCGGCAATCTGCTGTGACACTGAGTTGAAACAAGCTATCCACTTCCCCAAGACCAAGCCGCCCCCGCCCCGCCCCCGCCCCGCCCCGCCCCGCCCCGCCCCGCCCCGCCCCTACTCCTACTCGGCCGCCTGCTGCATTGCCCACCCTACCCTCACGGACAAAGTTCCGAGCAACCCACCCCGCCCCCTGGCGCCCCCCGCCCCCGCCCCATCCGCCCACCCCCGCACTCCCACCCCCTGTCTGCCTTCATTCCTTTCACTCGGGTCTTCTCCTCTTCCACCACCTTCTCTTCCTTCTCCCCGCTCTCGCGACCTCTCCATGTCCCTCTCGTTCTTTCCCCTGTGCCCCCTCTTTCCGTGTTTCACCTCGTCTTTTTTACTGTCCTCTACCGGTGTGTTGTTCTCTCTCCCTCGCTATCGTCCTCTGGCGTTTTCATTATCGCCTCGAAATCACTCTAGATGCCCCGGGGGGAGACTAACTTGTGTATTCCTGTGTCTTTCGTGTAATTTCATGTATTTTTCTGGTATTATTCGGCGTGTATGTCCATGTATTTCTAGGTATTCCGACGTGTTTCAGAGCGTTTCTTCGTAATTTTTGAGTATGTCGTTGTGTTTCTGTGTACGCGTTTTTTTCGAGTCGCCCCCCTTAACGGCCCTGCCGACTGACCCGTGCAGCTCACCGGTGCCCGGCCTCGGCCCTGTTCGCGTTAAGCATTCACCCTGTGCGCCCCGCCCCGCCCCGCCCCGCCCCGCCCCGGCCCGCGCCAGCCCGTCCGGATGTACGTACGGGCCAATCACGCGAGAGGATATGGAGCCCTGGCCGGGCCTGCCTGCTCGAGATGCCCCGGGCCGGGCCGGGGCCGGCAGCAGCCGCGAGGACGGTTGACAAGTGCGTTAGGGAGCCCGCTGACGTAGGACTGACGTCCGTCCCGTCCGTCCGCTGTTCCTGCGTTATTAGACCTGCATGCCATTACGTCATTCCCCCACCCGGTGCTCTCTCGTCACCTGTCCAGGCGGGGGAAGGGGAGGGGGAGGGGCCGGCCCGGGCCGGGTCGGAACCCGTACAGGATCACACACATGGGATGTCGCCATTGCGGCCGATGACCAGGCTCCCGCCCCCTCTCCAAATCCTCGGCTGGTTCCCCTAAGGGAGTTATTCTCCAGCACGGTCCGTGTGTTCTCCATGTCCTCCAGCACTCCACCGACCGCCCCGCCCCGCCCTTTCGCCGATGGCGTTTTCCCATGCGATTGGTGACACGTGCGCCGCGCGCCCGCCGGTGTCCTGTTATAGGACACGCTCGCTGCTGCCGGCGGCGCGGCCCGGCGGTCGCCTGGAACAAATGGCATTACTGTTTTATTTATTTTCGCGTGGCGATTTATATCATCTGCCATGTCCAGGGCCGCGGTCAAGTCGAATCCACATGTGTACTCGGTGTGTCCCGCTCATCCGAGGACGCATGGGCGGCACGGGGCAGGGCGCGGCACGGCACAGCGCTCTGTACACCACACTACAGGGAGGGGGCAGGGCAGGGGCGGGCGGGGTGAGGTGGGCGGCGGCGGTAGCGGCGTCGGAGCTGCAGCGGTGGTGGTGGCGGCGGGAGCAGGAAACTTGAGGCGCGGCGGTGGCAGTGGCGTAGTGGCGGGGGCAGCGCGGCACGGCACGCAGCCCACCCCGCCCCGCCCCGCCCCGCCACTCCGACCTCTCCCCTCTCTCTCCATCTCTCGCTCTCTCTCGCTCTCCTCTCCTTTCCCCACGGCGCCCCACCCCACCCACCCCACCCCGCCGCACCGCGCCGCTTCGCGCTTGGCCCTCGCTGCTAGAGGGCCTCAGTTCAGTTGGCAGCGAGCCGCCGTGCCGAGAGAGCCGCGCCGAGCCCGCCCCGCCGAGCCCACCACGGCCACCCCCGCGGGGCCCAGCACCCCGCCCCCGCCCCCGCCCCGCCCCGCCCCCGCCCGCTCGCTCCGGGCAGCGGCAATTATCGATTGTGGATTGAGCAGGAATATTTCCGGGCGTGTCGCGGTGCGGTCCACGCTGAAGGTGCTGACCCGCGGGTAGCTGGGTGCCGTGTGCCGACCCGACCGCCCCTCCCCTCCCCCTCCCCTCCCGCCTCGCCCCTGCCCTGTCGCTGCTGTCATCTGGATGGCCCTGGCTGGTGCGTGTTCTTGCTCTTGTTCTTCTCTCCCCCGCGCCTCGCGCGCTGCCCGCTCGTATTTTTAATCCGTTCGAATGGGATGGGATGCGGGACGTCGCCGCGCGGGGTCCCCCTAACCCTTTCCGAGAGAGGCACCGTTTTCTTCTTGGACTCGGTACGAGTGCGGTGCGGCGTGTTATCGCTGCGCTGGGCTCAGCTCAGCTCAGCGCTCCTAGCTTTGGCGCCACCGCGGGCTGCGCCTGGGAAATGCGCGGAGGACTGGGCGCAGCGCTGCGCCCTGCTTTGTCTCTCGCGTTGCCACACTTTCCCGGTCAAACTGATCGCTGTGCTACTTTGGCGCCACAGACGGGCCACTCTTGTCATTCTGTTTTGTTTTTGTTTTTTTGCGGGTAAAGTTTTGCGGGTTGCATCAGGGGTGCATGGGACGGTGGGAAACGGGACGGAAAGGGATCTTACGGCTTAAGAGAGATCCTGATCTTCTAAAGGCGACCGATATTATCTATGTTCGGTACTAAAGAGAAGGAGAGGTTATGTTTTTACCTGTCAACCGTAAGAGGCGTTTACCGTTATCAACACAAATTAAGTCAACTACTTGTCGGCATCATTAAGTGCCTTAACTGGTGACGGCTGCTTAAGCACCTTAATCTAGGTTATTTCTAACTGCAGTCCTACTCAATCTGCGCACAATTTACTTAAGTTATTGTTCTAATGCCCTTCAATTTTTTTAAAATAAATATTTTTATTTTAGTAGTATTGGATATACTTAACCTTTCAATTATTACTTCAAATACTTAGATACTTAGGACAAATAATTTCTTAAGTAATCTGGAGTATTTTCGATTTTTTTTATTTATTCCCAGTGATCTTTGATTTAAATGTGTTCACAAATGTTGCTAATCATAACCCACTTATTTCAATTACATATATTTTTTTTTTCTATTTCCAGCTATAGAGAAGAGTTTTAAGGTGTCTGCCGCTCAAGGATCCTGTGCCATGGCATTTTACCATTGTTACATCAACGCAGCGTAGTAAGTATTTCTCTCACCATAAATTTCACTGTGATGGCTTAGAGCTTTCTTGCCTGCTTTCATCACTTGAACCATGAATATAAGAAGAGTTGAGTATCTAAATATCATTTATCTGCCAAATAAATTCATTTTAGTTCTATTTCTTGCAAACCAAATCTCAACTCATTCTAAAGCTAGAATGCAATGTTAAATTACCTTGAGCATATCTTGCTCTTACCTCATCGCTGCTAGTTACTCATCTTGACAAAGTGTTGATGCTGCAGTTGAGCATATTTTCTTATGCTGTGATGCTGTTTGTGTAGGTGGGGACCGGACGGGCCATGGATGCAACAGCAGGTGACCGTGTAGAGGAAAACTCTCCTCCTGAGATTTCCTCAACCGTTACACCACCTGTGTCTGCGAATGAGCCTGCTCTGCAAGGGCTAGCGAGCCCGCTGGTCACCCTGCCTGCCAGCTCACCTTCCAGTCTCCCTCACACAGCAGAGCCAAAGGGTGGTGGAGAAGTTGATTTGACATTCAAATGCTCAGATATGCTGGATACTATTGTTTCAGAGACAAATGGAGGAGAAAATATCATAGTCCCCAGCAGTGAGTCAAGTAGAAGGGACAGTGTCACAAATGACAGGCCAGGAGCAGATTTGGTAAGGCAAGAAGAAACGAAGAACTGTGATAGTGCGTCAGAACAAGAATTAATCCTTGAAGGCAATCAAACTAGGACAGATCTTAGCATTATTGATGAATTTTCTACAACAAAATGCTCCTCTGGTGAAGTGAGGGGTGCCAGTGACAAACAAAACCAGCTTGTTTTGGAGCAATCCAACCAAGGCATAAATGAAGTGTTTGGACAGGATGTATTTGGTAATGTGTCAAGTCACGAAGTTTTGAATGGTGAATTATGCAAAGTAACAGATTTAACAGCTGCAAGGCTTGAAGATTTAGATCAAAACAAAAGTGCTTGTGAAGAACCTAATGCAAATACTTGTGGACAAAATACAGTGGACAAAACTTTAGTCTCGCCAAACCTGTTAGGGCATCTCCAAGACAATTCTCAAAATTTAGAAGAACAAGAAGCACTTATAGAATCTCATGATCGGTCAGATGGCAGTGATTCTGGCCTTGGTTCAGAATCTGCAGAAGCTCTGTCATCAACCTCTGCTGATGAACTATGTATTGGGAACGCATGTGATACAGAAAATTTCTGTGTAGGGAATCATTTTAAAAATACTGATATTTCTACTGATGGGATTGAAATACAAATAGGAAATTCGTGTGTTGTATCAGACAACAGTTTTGTATCAAATTCTTCCTCTGTAGATGTGCAAAATCTGTTAATTAAGAGCAAACCTCTTTCTGATTGCGAAACTAAGTCAATTGTTTCCGAGTTTGCAAATGGAGATGATGTATTGTCCATCTGCAAAAGCAGTTTAAACCTTCATTCTGTAAATGAGAATGTGCATATAGCTATTACTGAAAACCAGTCTTGTGCTAGTGGTTCTATAAGTGAATGTAAGCAATTATCACTAGAAAGCAAAGATCAGCAGCTTCTTGTTAAAAATTATGGTACCTCTGCAAGTACAAGTGTAACATTAGTCAACAAAAGTGATATTTTTGAACCTTCGCAAAGTATTTATCCGATCCTCAGAGATTGTGTTGCAGACCTGAGTCAAACCGAATATCCTAGTGTTAGCGGTAACTGTGATATGTTACAATGTGCAACATCATTTCAAAATAATGATAGTATGGTACCTACCTCTGCAGACAACTCTCAGAATTTTGTTACATCTCAAGATTGTATATCTAATAGTGAAATCAGTGGAGATAATTTGAAATTATCTTCTCAAAGTAAAAATTTGTCTGTTTTAACGGAGGATGTGGAAGCAGACTTTGCACAAAGGCACAGTGCATTTATTTCTGATGAGCTTGTATTAGAATCAAGTACCAAGAATGTTAATGGAGAAATAGCTGAAAATATTAATTGTATCTCAACATCCATCAATGACACATTGCCCAGTGATTGCCTTGGTGGAACAGAAACATTGAGTGAAGACAATATCCCTACATTTGATGATTTGAGGACTCCACCAGGAGAAACAGATTATAAAGTGTCTTCAGTTGAAGAGATAGATGATGATATTCCTCTGCAAACGCCTACCGTGACATTGGCTCCTATTCTCTCTGATTTCTCTCTAAAAACAGATATTGAGGGGCAAGTCACTATGCCAACCATGGTTTGTGAGGGAGGAGATGGTGTGGATGAGCTAGACTTTCCTCATGCACAAGACAAGACTGACTCTGTCTCTGAGCCTTTATCTGAAAGTATGGCCAGTGAATCATTGGCCGGCCCTAGTCGGATAGTGTCAATGTCAGAAGAGAATCCCAATACTACCAGAAGAAGAAGGAGTACATTGAAAAGGCCAGCCACATCCTCATGTGAGGATGAAAGCAAGCCAAAGAAGAAAAGGTCAATTGTCTTTGACTCAGTCTCTGTGTACTACTTCCCTAGAACACAAGGCTTCACATGTGTTCCCTCCCAGGTAAAATTTTGCCTTTTCTGCTTTGTTTGAAAAAATAAATTAATACATGCTTCTTGTGTAATTATTGTCAATTAATTGGTTTTTATTTTGTTTTATTTTCTTTAAGGGTGGATCAACACTTGGAATGGCCCAAGAGCACACTCACATGCATCGTTTCACTATGGTGGAACATGCAATAGAACAAAGACGTGCTCATCGCAATATGCTGATGCAACTTCGCAAAAGCACTGAGCTAGGTGATGGCTCAAGTTGCGCGGCACCAACAAGTAGTAGTGGAGGTGGCGCTGATGAATCCAGTGATGACTCAGATTCTGATGAGGAGCAAAGTGAAATATCAGAAGAAGAGATGGATATGGATGGGTATTATTTCCTTCAGGTGAGTTATATTGAAAAGGAAAAGAGACGGGAAAAAAACACTTTAAACTATTAAATTTTGGGGGTGAGCTTTCATGCTTTATCTTACTTTTGTGACAGCCCGTGCCTACAAGACAACGGAGAGCATTGTTAAGGGCTGCTGGAGTTCGAAAAATTGACTCTGTGGAAAAGGATGAGTGCCGTGATATAAGATCATCAAGAGAATTTTGTGGCTGTGGGTGTAAAAACTTCTGTGACCCAGAAACCTGCTCATGTTCTCAGGCAGGCATCAAATGTCAGGTAGAAAATTTTGAATGAAATATTTTTTATATCCTTTATATTATTTTTATTTGAAATTTGGGTTCAATTTATGTAACAATTTAGGGGTTTAATAATAATGTAAGCCTTTAATGCAGGTTGATCGACTGAATTTTCCTTGTGGCTGCACTCGAGAAGGCTGTGGAAATACATCAGGGAGAATTGAATTCAATCCTATGAGAGTTAGGACTCACTTTATTCATACATTAATGCGTCTTGAGCTGGAAAAGAAGCAGCAGAAAGAAGAGGATGAACTTCGACGGCAACAACAATGGACTAACCAGGCGTCAAATAGTGTCAGTGAAATTTTACCAGATGCTAGTTCATCTTCTAGTACTGAGATGGACTCTTGTGCTGATGTAGGATCCTTTGGTACCATTTCAAATTCGGAACCTTCAGTACAAAGTGATGATCAATATTTTTTGGGTGGTCAGCAAGGATATAACCAGCAGTCACTTCAGCAGCAAGTACAAAGAAGGGTGCCAATGTTTGTGATGAACCATGAGAATTTTTCCTATTCTCAGTCTGGGAACAATTACAATGCAGCACAAGGAGCTAGTTATTCAGCAGCTGGCTCTTTTAACTATTCCAATAGTCAAGCCTCCCAAGATGTCAATTATCAGCAACAGCAACAATTCAATTTCCAATCTTACCAAAGCTCATCCCTCCCATCTATATCTAGCATTACTGAAAATTATAGGAATAATATGTATCGTGATCAGTGTCCTGGACGGACAGAGGATCAAAATTTTGTTAATGGATCATCATGTCAAGAGCAGCAGCTTGGGCTATATGTGAGTGAACCTTGTGAACTGCCTCTCCAAAATGCTGATGATGACTCTGCCTCTTCAGCAGAAAGCACCAATTTGGGCCAATACACAGCTTTAAATTCTGTATGTACTTTAAGTAATCAGTTAGAGCCTTATTCTACTGTGTTAGGGGGAAGGTGCCAATATACACCCTCTTCAACTGTATGTGAAGGAAGATCAGGGGAATCAATTGATACTAATACCGATGTAGATGGCTCACAATCTAGTGATGGTACAACTAGAGAGGTTGCTGCATTGGCAAGCACCTCAGATGACTGTGATGAAAACTTTGGGGAAATAATTAAGAAGTCAATAGTTGAAACAGTATCTGCATGATGCTGCATGCTAAGTTTGGATAAAATTTCTAAAATTTGTCACATTTCTAGTTTATGTTTTAGTAATGAAATTGTAATCAATTTGTTATAATTTTATTCCTTATTATCCTTCTTATTACCTATTATTGTTTTAAAGATGTTTTTAAACTGTGTGCTGCCATTGACAGTCTTAATTTAATTTATTGTGGGTAGAAGTGTATTGCAGTATTAACTGAATAATCTGCATGAAGTATCCATCGTACTGTGGCTACAAACTGTATTTTAATCGAATGTTTTATCTCTTCCAGTAGATGAAACAGTATGTGATATTGTACTATGAACTTTTTTTTTTTTTTTGGTAAAGCAATGCTAGAAACCATCTCAAACTAACAATAAATTCTGATGATGTTATATAATTTATTTCAACAAATCTGTTTTGTTTCTTCCACCTTCTTTTCTGTTGTAAAAAATGGAGGAAAACATGCTCATTTCACTATAAACATTTTCTTTTTAAGACACAATTTTTTTAAATGTTTGATTCATCAATGAGAAGAGGTTTGAGACAGCCGAGCAAAATCTGCCTCTTCAGCTAACTCTCATTTTACCAGTAGCAATGCATCAATGCTCAGCGTTCTACACCGCAGCGTGGCGTACTGTCTCGGATGAAACGAATCCAGGAGACAACATGCAAGATGAGTGAAGTTTCAATTCTAGCGATGTACCCTCCCAAGTCGGCTTTTCCTCAACGTGCACGGTGGCGCAGTGCGGGTCGGGTCGGTGAACTTCTCCGCCATCCCCCCTCCCCCACACCCCTACCTACACACACACACACACACACACACACACCACAATCAGCCCCTGCACTTGCGGCGCGGGACGTGAACCCCTGCGCAAGCCGTGCGGCAGGGGCAGGGGCAGGGCAGGGCAGGGCAGGACAGTCTGACAGTCTTGTCACTCACACCCACCCCTCCCCTGCGGTTGTCCAGCTCCGAACGGACAGCATGACACGCGCGTTAATAACGAACGCCGCGCCGACCCCGCGATTGCTACCTGCTGAGGCGCTGATGTGAGTGTGTGTGTGTGTGTGCGCGCAGAGATCATACCCCACCGTGAAGCTCAAGTGGGAGGGGGAAAGTAGGGAGGGAATCTTCTATTTCTAGCGAACGGCTCGAGAGACCCGAACACCGTGATGCTAGGAGGTGAGGGGGGGATTGACTTGCATTCAAGCGCAACACGTCATTAAAAAACAAAACCTGCCGAACGGTTTTATGGCTTTTCGAGTAAAGTTGGTGTAAAAGAAACGGGGCGAAAGCCCCGCGCTTTGATGTTGGAACGGAATTTAAAGCGTAAAGTTAGTTTTGACTGGCCCTTGGTTGTTCTTGGCCCGTTCACTCAATATGTACGCTAGTGAGGACTGCGTGCGCGTGCACCCCCCGGGCCCAGGTGCGGCGCGGTGCGGCGACGGGTCGGGCCGATCCGCACGCCGATAAGTCCGCCCCCATCTGCGTCGCGTGTTCCACGCGGGGCGTGGGGGGGGGGGGGGGCAGCGAGGATGCACCCCCCTCCCCACCTCTCACTCACTTTGGCCCGGGCCGGGCCGGGCGGTAACCGTTAGGCGAGCTGGGCTGCTGATGGGGCCAGGGCCAGAGCACGGTGGGGCAGGGCAGGGGGCGTCCGATTGAATTCCTTATTCCTGGGGTCAATACTGTACTGCGCTAGAAAAGTAGACACTCAGGCTACATCGCAGTGCTAGGCCAGGTGCGCTGCATCGCACACGCGGGCTAGGGCGTTCGCATCGCAGGCGCAGGCGCATCCCGCTCCGCACCGCACTGTTGCAGGTGGGATATCGCCCCCCTGGACGACTGATTGGACTGGTTTGAGGAAGTTTTGGCATATCAAATTTCATTGAACAACCAGCCCATTGTAGCAGTGAATGAGGGACGGACAGAGAGGGGGGCGATAAGGGCTTCCCCACGGGGTGCGCGCCCGTCTCCTCAACTGCACGCCCCGCCCCGCCCCGCCCCGCCCCGCCCCGCCCCACCCCGCCCCGCTCGGTCCGGTCGACTGGCGACCTCATACTTATACCGGGCGCGGCGGCGGGCGCTGACTAGTCAGTGGCTGGAACGGGAACGGTGCACCACGCGCACCGGCAGCGCACCGCGACGGGACGACGCGAGCCGAGCCGGTTCAATAGGGACCGAGCCGAGGCGGTTCGAGCCGAGCGGAGTCGGCTTGAGCCGAGCCGAGTCAGCCAGAACCGGATCTGTTGGGAGCCGAGTCGAGACGAGCCAGAGTTGACAAAGCGAGCGGAAATGGTAACGTACCGTGCCGCGCCTTTTTGCTGCTAAGACTTTTGTCGTTTCGGGGAGCATGGCGAGAAAGGAGCGACGGTGGGCTTTCCCTCCTCACTCACTAGCGCGGCGCGCTGTTGCAGCGGGTCCAGGTCCGGGCGCTGCTGTGGTCGCTGTGCTGCGCCGCGGCCGCCGCCGCCCTCGAGACCCCCGTCCCCGCGGCCGCGGGGCTGAAGCTGCCGCTGTTCCCCCAGCTAAGGTGAGCCCTCCCACACCAGCTCCACCCCAGGTAGAACGAACATGTCAAAAACATGTCAATGACCCCTTTTTGATCTCAAAATGACATCAATCTGTCCTTCAGAATGCACTGTTTCGTGACAGTCACAGTCACGTGGCTTTGAAATTATCTCGACTTTTGGCTTCTACCTGGAACTATAGCGTGATTATCCGTCTATGTCTTCAGACTGTCTCAACCGGGGAGATAAACCCGGTCCGTCAGCTGGTGTTCGAACCCGCGCTCCTTATCTCTGACCACATCGCTGTCAGAGACACAGTGTCCGTCCATCATCGTTTTCGCGTGCTTTTTTTTTCTTGTCGTCTAATTCATGCGCGCGGGCGCCATCGCGTGCCAGATACTTACCCGGGGCCGCGCAGGGCGGGGCGGGGCGGGGCGGGGCGGGGCGGGGCGCCTAGCCAGCCGGCGCCGGCCCAGCGCGGCCCGTGCGGAAAATTGCTGCTGGTTCGAAATCACGAGGCGGGACGGGACGGGCCAAAACGTGGTCCGGAGAGTGATCTCTTCGGGCGGGCCGGGTCGGGCCGGGCCGGCGGGAACGCCTCCCGCTCCATGAGCGCCTCCAGAGGGACCTCCAGGGGCAGGGCAGGGGGCACCCCGGGGAACCTTCAGGAGCATGCCCGCCGCGTTCCGCTTCGCCCCGCCCCGCCCCGCCCCGCCCCGTCCCCGCTGCCCCGGAGGCTCCGGCTGTCCTGTCCTTGACAGTGAGCGGCTCCGGGCTCCGGCCCGTCCTGGACCCAGTCGGTGATTGTCCAGTCCAGTAATAATGGCGATGTTCTCTCCAGTCTGATAAGGAAGCCGGCGACGAGGTGCCCGGTGCCCGGCGCGTTGCTACTCGGCCTGGCCCGGCCCGGCCCGGGCGCGTCCACCTGCAGGTGCCGGCAGGTGCTACTGGCTGGCAGATGTTATCACGCCCGCGCGCGGGCATTGAATTGCCAATGACAGCTGTTCGCACCGCAGACGGTCCGACCGACCGCCGCGACCGCACTCCTGTCTGCTGCGCTGCGACACCCGATTTCTTTTTAAATAGCCCTTCTCCTTCTCCCTCCTCGACAGGGGGTCCCTGAGGGGCTTTACCCAGGGGGGCTTTCGGGGTCAAAATTATCCGCAGCTCGCGCTGTGTCGCGGCCAGTCGCGGCGGATACTTAGACGTCTGGACCAGCGCGGAAATGGGGCACGGCATGGAGTGGCGTGGTGGGGCAGTTCAACAAAGAGAGAGAGAGAGAGACGACCTGCAGGCCAGGCCAGCCGCCTCTCCGCAGGGGGCCAGGCCGGCCAGGCGCCCCACTCCTCGGACCCGTGACCACCCGCGACCCGAGAGCAAATGTAAAACGCACGTATATGAGAGCATCTGGGTTTCGGAAAGGGCTCGGTGTCTGATGTATCAAAATGACATGCTAAACTTCCTCTCTGTCTCGCTCATGATCGCTCATGTCATGTCATGTCTATGCGCTTTGCTCTCAGGGGGCCGAGCTACGAGTACCGGTGCGACACGCAGCGCGGCGGCTGCGTCCGGACGCCGCGGCAACCGGCGGCCGGCGGCGGTGACCGCCACAAGAACAAGAGCGCCAGCGCCTGGGACGAGTTCGCGTGGTGAGTGGAAGGGCGTCGTCCAGGCGAAACTAATGCCCCCTGCCAGCTGACAAAACAAGCGCCGCAGTGTGCCTGTGCTCCTCGCCGCTCAGCTCCAACGCGACGTGTCGTCGTGCCGTGCCGTGTCGCAAGGGACACGACCTCACAATACTAAAAGGCAGGCCAGTCAGCGACGCTGCGCGGCGCGGCCCCGCCCGGCCCGGCCCGGCCCGGCGCGGCCCGCACCGTTAAGGCCCGCGCCGAAGCCTCGCATCCCTCCACCGCCGGTTACACGGATTTCAGCACGGCGTCGGCGGCGGTGGTCGTTCCCCAGCACCACCGGGCCGCCCGCCACAAAAGCCGCGAGGAGTTTGGGAACGGACGCCCCATTTCAAAGCGCGTTTCGCTCCCACGAGGCGCGGGGGGCGCGGGGGGCGCGAGTTCGACTGACACTGACGTGGTGCTGTTGCAGGTCGCAGCGCGCCTGCCAGGTGCGGTGCGGGCGCGCGGGCTCGCTGTGGCCGCTGCCCACGGGCCGCGTGTCGCTGGGCGCGCGCCTGGTGGTCGTGGCCGCCGCGGACGGCGCGCTGCTGCTGCCCTCGAGCTGCGCGTCCGCCTCGTCGCCGCGCCTCGTCCGCCTGCTGCGCCAGGCGCACCGCGGCCTGCAGCGCCGCCTGCAGGCCGAGGAGGTCGCCTCGCGCGCCCAGTACGCGCGCAGCGGCCACGTCCGGGCACTGCGCCTGCCGCGGGCGCTGGCCAGCCGTGAGGTGGAACCCCGGGCCGCGGCCTCCACGGCGAGGGTAAGGCTGGCGCACTGGATGGTCGCGACCGCGCCGGGGTGGGGCGGGGCGGGGCGGGGAACGTGTGGTGAGACGGGCCGCTGAATGGGACGGGGCGGACTCGATCCTGGTGCTGCGCCTGGTGGCCTGAAGGCCGCCTGGTGGCTGAGGCATGCCGCAGGCACGCCACCAGGCGACGGACCATCGGGTCGCAAGATGGCTGTTGGGCAAGAAGAACAACGCGCTCCACGGAGCAGGGGGCGGGCAGGCCTGGCGTTTCCTCTCACTCAGCGTTGACAAGTGTAACGCGTCTGCCTCAGCCTCAGCTCGGGGCGAGCGCCTGTGGCGTAGGCAGCCGCGAGCCATGCGTGCGCGACGGGGCGGCCTACCCCCCAGGCGCTCTCCCCGCGTGGATGTGCGTGTGCCTATCACACTTGACTCCTGCCCTCAGCTCGACGTGGAGGTGTGCGTCCAGGGCGACTCGCTCGCGCTGGACTGGTACACGGACGAGAGCTATGTCCTCGACGGCCTCCACGAGGAGCAGGCCGCTGAAGGAGGCCGCCAAGTGTTCAAGGCTAGGATAGTAGCCCCGACCTTCTTCGGCGCCCGCCACGCCTTGGAGACCCTCTCGCAGCTCATCGCGCACACAGGTAGGTTACCCTGGTGGGCCGTACCGAAGGATTCCGACGGCGTTGACAGCCTTGCCGCCCTGATGACGCTGACCCTGTCGTCGTCCGCTACTGCAGGTCCCCCGCCCGACGGCAGCTCGGACGGCAGCCTGGTCGTGCCGGACCGCTTCTCCGTGACGGACGCGCCCGCCTACCCCCACCGGGGCTTGCTGCTCGACACGTCCAGGAACTACTACTCGCCCGCCTACATCCGCGCCACCATCAACGCCATGGCCCAGAACAAGCTCAACGTGCTCCACTGGTAGGTATGCCCGGCGCAACTGCCGGGCCCTGGGCCTCCACTCTCACCCTCACTCAAGGAAGAAAATGTATAAGTTCTTGAGCTTTTATGCTGAAGTTAACCGAAATTTCACCTCAAAGTTCCCGAACATCGTACAAATTTCGTCAAAGCTCACGTTTTTTTTTAAATCCAAGTTCATCGCGAGATTTAAAAGATAATCCACTCACTGAAGCTGCAGCCTCATCCTCCCTGCTCTCACTGCCCTCTCCTCCGCTGCAGGCACATCACGGACTCGCAGAGCTTCCCCTACGAGTCCAGCAGCCTTCCCCAGATGTCCGCGTACGGCGCTTTCTCGCCCAGGTAAAGCCCTTCCTCCTCTCCTCTGCCCGCTCCTCTCTCTCTCTCTCTCTCTCTCTCTCTCTCTCTCTCTCTCTCTCTCTCTCTCTCTCTCTCTCTCTCTCTCTCTCTCTCTCTCTTTCTCGCTCTCTCTCTCTCCCTCTCTCCCTCTCTCTCTCTCTCTCTCTCTCTCTCTCTCTCTCTCTCTCTCTCTCTCTCTCTCTCTCTCTCTCTTTCTCTCTCTCTCTCTCTCTCTCTCTCTCTCTCTTTCTCTCTTTCTCCCTCTCTCTCTCTCTCTCTCTCTCTCTCTTTCTCCCTCTCTCTCTCTCCCTCCCCCCCCTCTCTCTCTCTCTCTCGCACTGACTGACTTACGCCATGTCCCTCTAGGCAGACGTACCCCTCGCGGACGGTGCGGGAGCTGAGCCGCTTCGCGCTGTCGCGCGGCGTGCGGCTGCTGCCCGAGCTGGACGCGCCTGCGCACGTGGCGGCGGGCTGGGGCTGGGGCCGCGCCGCGGGGCTGGGCGAGCTGGTGGTGTGCGCCGCGCAGCAGCCCTGGATCCGCTACTGCGTCGAGCCGCCCTGCGGACAGCTCAACCCGGCCAACCCCAACGTGTACCGCGTCCTCGCCGCTCTCTTCCAGGACATGCTCGAGGACTTTTACGGTACGGGCCGCACACGTCAGGAAGCGTCCACGAAGCACTCCTCGTGCCAGTGCCGGTGCCTGCGGGTATGTTATGTGACTGAACTCTACCCTTTGGCC
Organism: Frankliniella intonsa; assembly: GCA_033675135.1. Lineage (NCBI taxonomy): Eukaryota > Metazoa > Arthropoda > Insecta > Thysanoptera > Thripidae > Frankliniella > Frankliniella intonsa. The sequence continues at coordinate 15,113,162 of CM066256.1, read as the reverse complement.
GGGCGGCCGGCCTGCCCCAGACGCGCCCGCGCCCGGCTCGCCGGCGCCCTACTTCCACATGGGGGGCGACGAGGTGCACCTCGGCTGCTGGAACTCGTCCCGCGAGGTGGTGGACTACATGAGTCGCGCGCTCGGCCGGCCCAAGCGCAGGAAGGAGGACTTCATCGCGCTGTGGGGCCACTTCCAGGCGCGCGCCACCCAGGCGCTGGACCGCGCGCAGCAGGCGCTCAGCCAGCCCAGCGAGTGAGCATGAGCACCCCCCGGGGGGGAGACTGCTATACGTTAGCTAATGCCACGTAGTCTCACACTTGCTGTAACAGTGCGCTCTGGAACCGACTCCCCGTGTCGCAGGTCGGCCACGGACGCCCCGCTCCCGGACGTCGACGCGGAGGTGGAGGGCGACGGTCATGGCAACTCGGTGCGCCGGCGCCGGCGCCGCGAGGACCCGGACGCGACAACCCTCTCGTCTGCCCTCCTCGACGCGCCCGATGGATACCCAGGCAACGACGACGACCGTCTCGAGGACCGCGCGGTCCAGGGGGATGGCGGAGGCGTGCCCGTGATCCTGTGGACGTCGGAGCTCACGGCCGCCAACGTCGTCGAGAAGTACCTCGATAAAGACAGGTGAGTTTCATCATTGCCCAATCCGTCGATCCCCAGGAGGCATACCCAGGGGTCCGTAACTTAACATAACTGCTTTGCGTTAGTTACCATATCGTAACGTTTCGAATTTTTTTATTAAAAGTTAAAGTTATAACGTTATGTCGGCTGTCGAAAATCAATCTGGTGAATGTCCACCCTCTATCAGGCACACAGTCCATAAATTAACGTTTCGTCTGTGGACCAAGTGTTAAAAGTTATAACTTTCACGGGTTAAATAACGTTATAAGCACATTCGTGTTCAGTTACGGACCCCTGGATTCGTGTCCTTTCCGTACTGACGCTACTTGAAAACGCCAGATATGTGATCCAGTTGTGGCTTCGTGCGGGGGATCCCCTCGCCCGGGACCTAGTTTCCAAGGGCTACAGGGTCATCGTGTCCACCAAGGACGCCTGGTACCTGGACCACGGCTTTGGTAACTGGAAGGGCAACTCGACGTCGGGTTACGGCTACCACCCTTGGCAGGTAAGCCGTGATGTCGTGGTGGTCCTAGGGCGCACTGCCCTGCCCGAGTCTCCCCCGCCCGCACCCTCCTGACCTCCCGCCCTCTACCTCTCCCCAGGTGGCGTACGACAACGACCCCCTAGCGGGACTGGAGGGGTTGCCCGGCGCAACCCGACAAGTGCTGGGCGGGGAGGCTGCCATGTGGGGCGAGCAGGCCGACCAGAGCGGCGCCAGCACCAAGGTGAGAGCGAGGCGAGCAGGACCGTCTTCGTGTTGAACCTGCGGAATAAACTTACAACGATACGCGTTACCTCTCCCTGTCCTGTCCTGTGTTGCAGACGTGGCCGCGGTCCGCCGCGGTGGCGGAGCGGCTGTGGTCCGGCTCCGCGGCCGGCACCTGGACGGCGGCGAGGATCCGGTTCGTCCGGCACCGCGACAGAATGGCGCGGCTGGGCACGCCGTCGGAGGCCGTGCAGCCCGAGTGGTGCACCCAGCACGAGGGTCAGTGCTACTAGTCAGTGCATCTAGTCGAGCCCGGCGGCCTGCCTGGAGCTGCCATGATCTCACTAAGATAGAATGATTATATTGTGATGTGTGGGGAGCTATGTTTAATATTTTATGTATTGGCCAAATTTGTTGAAATTTGTTTTGTACTCTTTATACAATAAAGTGTCTCGCGTTATTATTTTTTCGTTTTATTTACTGTTTAAGAGACCTCTTCCCATTTCATTTTTATGAGATTTCACTTGTCTGTTCCCTAAAATTATACACACATTTTAACAGTATTTTCAAAATTGGGTTTGGATAGTAACTGTGAAGTTGAGCTCGCGAGAGCTCATGTGTGAGTGAGCGTGACCTCTGGTGAGAGTGAGTAGGGCCTAGATTCTGTGGAGTGTGACCTTATGGCGTATGAGCTCTGAAGTAAGTGCACGTAAACACTTCCTCGACACTTGTAATATACTTTTACAGTTTTTATTTTTGCAAAAGCTATAATTATTGTCTCGCAATAAAAATGTAGCCCAGTTTTTGCTCTTTTCTTATTTGTAGTTTGGGAGAATTTTTTTTTTCAGAGTATATGAGGTGTTGCCACTGCTTTAGCTGCTGCGGTACTACGCAGACTACACAGCCTGCGTTGCGTGCTTAGGCACGGGGCAGGGGAGGGGGAGGGGGAGGGGAGAGAGGGGGAGGGCCAGCGCTGGGGATTGCCGAACAGTATCCCCCACGGTGGCGGAGGCAGCGGGGCGGCAGGTGCATGGAGCGCGAGCGCCAGGCCAGGCTCCGCAGAGGTGCGTGTGCGTGCGTGTGCTGTGCTTCGCTCGACTCCGTTGTGGGTGGGGTAGGTCGAATAGTTGCTATCGCCATTAGTTTTGAATATTCAGAATGGACAAAAGCTAAAGCGCAGTGTGCAAGCGATGAAAGTGACCCGTACTTTGACAGGCCGCTCCGAAAATATCAGGAAAGTATATGATTGTCATTCCCTTATGACGTTGACGTTGTCCCGGTCGACCCCTCGAACTTTCCCGCGCTCGAAATCAATCGAACCGCGCTTGAAATGTCTTCATGTTCCTCTTCGGTGCGCGCGCGGGGCGCAGTGGAGATCGTCAACAGCCGTTTACAAGGCTGTTGTTTGGCTTGGAACAGCAGACGGATGCAGAGGGAAGATGGCGCCCGACCAACAGACAAGGCAACAACAACAAGACGTCATTCTGTCACCAGCTTCATCTTTTTTCTGAATTTTGTCAGACGTGCCGCTCTTGTCGTGTTCCACGACACGTCGCCTTGCCTCGGACGGACTTCCCCGAGATCTGCCCACCCATGTCCTGAAGGATTAACATCACTGTTGGCACCAAGGCTGCACAAAGATGACGAGGGTGCGCGAGTGGGGCCTTCAGGACCGGCCGTTAAACACGGTCAATTTTGAAAGCCCCTCACACACTGGCACTCTGCTTAGTGGGCTCAACACTCTCCGCGCCAAGGGCTTTCTTTTAGATGTAACGCTGGTCGCAGACGGGGAAGCTTTTCAGGTGAGCTTTGGTTGAAACTAGAGGTTAACACTGGCCTACTTTTGGTCCTGGCAGGACTGCCTCTGAGGATTGACCCACTTTTAATTTATTTTAAGTGAATTCTGTTTAGAAAGTACAAAAAGCGTATTTGTTGTGTGTTTAAGTCTATTTAAACTTCTATCCCCTTGAAACTTCAATATTTAAATTTCTATCCATGCAGCAATATTCATAACAGGATTTTTTTTTGTATTTCAGGCTCATCGTGTTGTGCTGGCATCTTGCAGTGATTATTTTCGAGCAATGTTTACGGATGCTATGAGAGAGTCTAGGCAGAGCAAAATATGTCTAAATGGAGTTAGCGCTGCTGGGATACGGCTGCTATTGGATTATGCCTATACTTCTAGGCTAGCCTTAAACCTTGCCAATATTCAAGATGTTTTATCAGCAGCAAGTCACATTCAAGTAGTGGCAGTTGTGGAGGCTTGTTCAAATTATTTACAGGTAATTACATACACTCAGAAAACTTATTTTGTAATTGTGTTATATATGAATGTCAAATAATTAAATTTTAAAAAATAACTTCATTATGCAGGCTCAACTTGATTTGGAAAATTGTGTGGACATAGTTACAATTGCAGAAACCTACTCTCTAAGTCAACTTAGAAGGCGTGTGTATAGATTCATGTCTGCTCATCTCTGTGAATTCTCTCAAACACCTGATTTTCATAGGCTAGCTTTACAGCAATTGGAACATCTATTGGGCTGTGACTTTCCTGTGGATTGTCCGGAAATAGATGTTCTTCGTATTGTATTACGATGGCTTCAAGGTGTTGAGAACTTAAGGTAAATTGGTTTGTGATGTATTTTTTTCCCTATTAGTTTTATCATTGTGTAATGCTCTTAAAATATATGAACTTGTTTTTTTTCTTTTGCCAGTCATACTCAAAGGGTCAACTGTGCCCAAAGGCTACTCAGAAGAGTTCATTTTTCAGAAATATCTGCATGGGAAGTGGAAGGTCTACTTGGAAAGATGAAACACAGTCCAGTAGATCAGCAACTATGTCGCCTCGTGGTTGCTGAAGCTTGTAGGCAGGGCCGTATACGTCCTTCCACCTTGACTACCTCCAGTTTAGGTTCCCTTACCTCAGGAGTTTCTTCTGCTTTTACCCCTGCCAGTTCTTGCAACCTGGTAAATTCCAGAGGAATGGAATTGGCTGTTGTAAAAGTATGATTCATTCTTTTAAAGATTGTCTGTAGTATTTTATGTCCTTTCTATCTACATAATTTCTTGTTTATCAAAATGTTCTAGGTGGGTGGTTTTGGCTTAGCTGGTATAACTAATGAAATTACATACTTTCTTCCAAGTGCTGGGAAGTGGAAGCACCTTACAACTATTCCTCATGTTGAGCAGTGTAATTTTGGAACTGCTGTATTGGACAATGAGTTATATGTAGTTGGGGGATGTTTTAACCAGTCCCTTCAAGTAAGATTTAAATTAATTTTAATTACAAAGTTTTTTTGTTTTTTTATATTTTATTTTGTATTTTATTTATAAAAATTATAAAATCTTTTTTACTTTCAGGAAAATATTCATCCCTTTGGGTTCCGGTATAGCCCAAGATCAAATAAATGGACAACAATATCTCCAATGCAACGTGAAAGATGTCGTTTTTCTCTGAATGTTGTCTTAGGGCGTCTATACGCAATTGGAGGAGCCAGTGAAATGGAAGATGAAATAGCAGATGATGAGGTAATTCTTTGCTGTCACAACAGTTACCCTAAGGATTAATTATAGTTTCAGTGAAACATTATGCAAAAACTCATTACATTTTTCAGGTTAGTGCTTGTGAATGTTACGATCCTGAAACAGACAGCTGGGAAAGTGTTGCTCCACTACCTGGCTTCCGAACACAACATGCAGGGGTTTCATGGACAAGACAATCAGATAACTTGCACTGGCTGTTTGTATCTGGTGGACTAGACCGTGACCTTGTTCTTACATCAATGCGTCGCTATGATGCCTCCTCTGATACCTGGATATCTAGAGCTCCCATGCTAACACCAAGAGCTGATCATGTTATGTTGAGCATAGGTGATCGTCTCTATGTGTGTGGTGGTTGGTATGAAGATGTGGAGACAGGAAACAGGTATGTGCAAATGCACCACTTAACAAATGCACCACTTAATGAATCTTTTTTGGTATGTCAAAAATACTCATTAAACCTCTGACATTTTATAGGGTCTTAGCTGACACTATAGATGCATATGACGTTATGACTGACTCCTGGGAAACAATAACTACTGTGCCAACTCCCAGGTACCATGCAGGTATTGTAGGAGTGGACTCCAAAATTTTTTTCATTGGTGGCTTCCTCAGTGATGCCATGTTTGATAGAGCTACAGGTAATAAAAACTTAATACATTTATTTAATGTCTTTATGCATTTGTGACTATAAATAACATTTCTCTGTTTTTCAGCTGTGATTGAATCATATGATTTGGATAATCATACATGGAGTACAGGTGATAAATATCCTCAGGATATTTGGGAGCACACTTGTGTAACCCTATATATTCCAAGGTGTAGGGATGACATGGAAGTAATGGCAGCAAACCATGGCCGCTCATAGTTCCAATTTATTTCTGGGAGTCCAATTGTTAATGATAGAAAAAGGTCTCAGCATCACTTTTTGTTTGCCTTACTAGGCTTGTGCCATTTTCCACCACCACTAATTTTAGGCTGATTTTATTTCATAAGATCATAAGTTTTTGTACTTTTTTATTTTGCTTATGCCAGGTGGCAGATTGAACAGCGTGTTAAATATATGCTAAAATGGCACATGTATTTTACTATGTAAAGGCTACATTTATTTTTTGAGAATATGCAAGTATAAAGGCAATACTTGTGACTTCAAGATCAACATTTTGCTCAATTCAATTTACACAACTTATTTGTAAAATCTTATTTATTTCTTACTCACAATATTTTTTTAGATTATCAAGGAGCTTTATCTGAGCATAATTTTGTCCTACCTGAATACATTAAATATAAGATTTTTGCGGTGTAAGCAGTGTATATTTTTTAAGCTGCTGGAGATGTAGGGAAATGAAAGAAAGTTTTTATGCTCTTTTGATGTTCCTCTACTTTAGTACAGTAGAGTATAGTAAATGAGGGATAGAATATTGCGCTTTCCATAAAAACCACTATGAAAGATTGTTAATTTACTGCAGGAAATCCAGTTAATTTGTAGGCCTTTAACTTATTCAAGTACGGTTTTTATTCAAAGCTGTTTGCAGCTTTCTATCCCTTTTGTGATTCATTATTGTATAAAGTAAGCATAATGTTTAACATTTTTGTTTACTATAAAATTCTATTACTGATGGGATTAGACTAAGTCTCTTCCCTATTTTGAGTGAGCTCATCACCCATAGTAATTATTTTTTTCTACTGAAAGAGAAAAAAACCCTTTTTCCTTTATATTTATTTTTAAAATGAATCTGATTGTAAAGATTGTCTTACAACAATCAGAACTGGTAAACGGTAACTTGACCAACACATCACTTGCTCAGTCCATGTGTTCTGTTATACATTTGACAGGCATGATCTCTGAGAAGTGTCTCTGATGTTCCATTCTTTTTAATACCCTTCAAACTTCAAACTGATGGCTGTGTATGATTTTTGCATAGTATAAGTCAATGGTATTTATCTTTCATTCATACTGAAATCAGCAATGAGTGACAATTGTTTCTCTTTCAAAATAAAGTATATATTACTACAAATAAGGTACCTGCAGGGTCTAAATAACTTTTTACATTAATTCTTTTTCAGTATATTGACACTGATGTTACTGTGTTCTCATAGTTCATTTCTTTGGACTATATTTATGATTTTACCGGAGTACTAGTTAATTGTCTATTAATTTATAAATAGAATATATTTTTTACTGGTCATGGTCATTCACATAACTCAGTGATTCTGCTCTCCAAAGAGCACTGCTACCACTCCTTTAGTTCTTGTGATATGAAGTGTAATCCACTACACATATTGCAGTACAATGTGTTCTTTAGTGAACAATTGGCGTCAGCAATAAAATCAAAAAATTGTCAAAGCTGTAGTAGATTCTGATTGTTATTTATACTATATCTGGCATTGTTGTGACTGTTCTTGTTAACTGCAAAATTAAAATAACCGCCTTTGTAAAATCACGAATTTATCATTGAACCAGTACAAGGTTTTTCAAAACCTAGACCCAGGCCCTACTTTTTCTCTTCCTTGCGCGCTGTCCTCCGCGGCAGCCTTTGCACCTTCACCTTTTGCCTTCTGCCGGGTCGGGTCGGGCCAGCCAGCGCTCCACCCGCACAGGCAGGCGCACAGCAGACTGATTCAGAAGAGCGCTCTCCTCACTCTGTCTCTCTCGCACTCATGAGGCGCGCCGTATAGGTGCGAGAGAGGCAGAGCGAGGAAAGCGCTCTTCTGAATCAGTCTGCTGGCCCCACCTGCACCCCCCGCGGCGCCCCCTCCCTCTCTCCCTGGCGCGGCGTTCGGTCCTCTGACCCACTGACCTTCACCCGACCCCCGTCGATGTACCAAGTAAAATGGCCCGCAGCCCGACTTGTTGAGCTCTCCTCTCTCCGCTCCGGTCCCTCCCGCAGCGCGACGAGACTCCGGCCCGATCCCATTCGCGTCGGTCTCCCTCCCGGCCCTGGCCAGGGTCCTCGCGGCGCCCTGCACGTAGGGTAGGCAACCTCCTGAAAGCCTTGGGCCCAAACCAAGGACCTAAGGACACGGAAGGCACGGCAGCGAACAGAGTCCTAAAGAAAGCCGCGGCATAGCGCAGTGAGCACGAGAAACAGGACACCAGGACCAGGACACAGGACACCCCGCGCCGCGCCCGCCCGCCCGCGACTCACAGTCACAGCGGAGCTTGCGGAGGCAGCAGCGGCTGACAGATCAGATCCGGCAGATCAGGACATCGGGAACTGCCGGGGCCGGACACGGCACGGCAGGGCAGGGGCGAAGCAGCTGTAGAAGGGGGACCCCTGGCGGGACGGGGCGGGAGAGGGGTGTGGTGCGGCGGGGCGGGGCGCGGCGGGGCGGGGCCGGCAGCGGGCATGGCAGTCCCAGTCCAGTCGGCTGGAGGTCGCGGCGCAGGCAGCAAGTCGTCGGTCGGTACCGCGCTGCCGAAAGGGCGTGCGCGCGCGTGCGTGTGTTTGTGTGTGTGTGTGGACCGAGGAGCCGGAATTAGTCTGCTGCAGTGTGTTTGCGTGCGAGTGCGTGTCGCGGTGGTCGCGGTGTACGCGCAAGCCAAAACAACTATAAAAGAAGCCCCCCCCCCCCCCCCTCCGTGTCGCGGTGGAGCTGACGAGCACGGCGGTGACCCGTGGGATAAGCGTGGCAGAAGCACAAGCAGCATCACCATCATCATCAGCGGAGGAGGACCACGCCATGACGCCACACTGTGGGGTGAGTCGAAGTTGAACCCACGTTATTGAGCCTCCTGGCGGCCCAGGCCCGAGGGGCACCTCATTCTTTACATGGGTGTACACTGATTGGAGGGTTGCGCTGTGTTGGAAGTAAAATTTAACCAAGCTTCACATACACCTATAAATTTGTCATCAGCAAATAGATTTTTTTGCGATTTGAAGGTGTTAAAAATTCATTTTCGCCATAAAATTGTGTGATTGGAAAATGATTGGACCGCAGGGCGTGCACTGATTGGCGGAAATGAAGTGAGGTACCCCTCGTATCGAGCACCGGCATCGTCTTGAGCTCGCCGGCAGATTAGTCATGCAGAGTGGACGAGCCACCGCGGGCGGGGCGGGGTGGGGTAGGGCGGGGCGGGGCGGGGCGCAGCGGCTGCCAGCAGCAGGGGGCGGGCGGGGCCAGCGGCTGGACTTCCCTTCACTGCGCGCGGCGCGGGGGGCCGCCGGCCGGGCCGCCTCACACTTGCACCATATAGCACGTGTATTTGCTCACGGGGCTGGCGTTGCTAGACTTGGAGGCGGCTTTTGCCCTTTCGCGGGTTGCAGCCGCACAAATATCACACACAGACACACTCACAGCAGTGCTGTGGCTGTGCTGTAGGCGCGCGTGTGTGGGTGTGTACACCCTGGGAACCTTTTCTGTGAGCCAGCCCGTGTGCAAGTTGGTATCCTATACTTCCTGGCTATGCGGCCCGGCCCATGCAGTTGTGAGAGGAGGCGAAGTGCCACCGGCTGCCTGAGGTTTAACTTGGAAGGGGTTTGCTGGCTGCGGGGGAAGGACTGCGATACGAGCAAGTTCAGCTCGAGCTGTGCGCGGGTATTCCCTGCCCGCCCTGCCCAGGGCGCAACAGTTAGTCGGAGGTTAGCCAGCCGGATTGCATCGTGGAGTTGTTTCCACTGTGAATAATATCTTTGCAGATTTACGATAAATTTTGTAACTAACGATTTACGAAATATGTTGTAAATTTACGACGGACCTTTTTTGCTCGTGAATGAATTTCAAGCCGATGTGTAGTGCTTGTAATTTTACGATCTGCAATTGAAATTTTACAACTGCATTTCGTGGAAAATTTTCCAATAACCTACGACTATTTTTTCAGTGTTCGTTCGTTTGGTTCGTTTGGCTCCTGGTCGTGCGCTGCCTGACAGGCCCGGACAGGGCGTGGACCTGCGCCAACGGTAAGCCCGAGCGGCAGGTCAGGTCAGGATCTCAGCGGGTCTGACTCAATCAGAAACAGAGCCCCACCCGCCCACGCACGACCAGGCAGTGCCGGCAGGGCGGGAGCAGGCGGGAGTACTCCACCGAGATATCCCTGCGCCAACCCGCCCCGCGAGCCCCACCCTAATTGGAGCGGCCGATACATCACGTCCAGGCTCGCAGGCTCCAGCTGGGAGCGTTGCATCACTGGGGCGGGGCGGGGCGGGGCGGGGCGGGGCGGGGCGATCATCAGTGATCATCAGCTCAGCAGGGCAGGACTGGGCGGAGCAGGGGGTCATCGGGTCAACTGGATAGCAGCGCTCATGTCACTCAGGTGCAGAGGCGTAGTATTTAGGGGGGGGGGGGGGGGCAGGGGTGCCACTGGTGATGGACCTCAAAAAGCTTATCGCCAGCTTTCGATATGTTGTTCCACAGGCTTCAAAACGCCCCCAAAAAACTATATCTTGCGCGAACAAATTTGTAAGCAGACACCCACCGGTATATGTCACTGGAGCAAGGCGGGGAGACTATCGCACTGCAGCAGTGGTGGCGAAAGCCTCGCCTGCCTCCTGGGCCCGGCCCGGCCGCCTAGCTCTCCTTCGCATGCCAGCTGTCAATTATTTACCCCCAAAGCGTCCCGTCGCGTCACGGAGGATGGCAGCCTGTGCCGGGCGGGGCCGGGCGGGGCCGGGCGGGGCCAGGGCGGGCTGGCCCGCTGTCGCTGACGCCACGCTGACTCCGGCGCCGCTGCCGAGTCCGCTCCGCTCCGCACGCACTAATGCGGCCGCTTTCTGCCTGATTACCTCATTGTCACCCCCGCCCCTCCCACCAACAGGTGACAAACTTAAACGGCAAAGACGTCGTCGTCGTCGTGGAAACACGGTGCGCGGCGCGCAGCCCCGGATAATCGCCTTTGCCGCCCCGCCCCGCCCCACCCCGCACCGCCCCGCCCCGCCCCACCCCGCACCGCGCCCGGTCCGCCCCGCTTCAGTCCGCGCAGGACAGGCGCAGGACCCGTCGGAAAAGGGATCCGAACTTTCACACTCATTTATTGCGACGTTATGTCAGCAGCGGGCGGGGCGCGGGCGGGGCGCGGGCGGGGCGCGGGCGGGGCGGGGATGGGGAGGGGAGGGACATCGCCGACACGACCCGGACCCGTCCAGGGCGACGGCGTCCGTGTCACGTCCTGTCCAGCCGTCTTGTGCGATCCTGGGTTCCGACCCGACCCGACCCGACCCGACGCGACCCGGTCACTTTCCCTAAAAGTCTGGAGGAGTCGAGGTGAGGCGAGCCTCCCGGAGAGGAGCGGATAGGAGAGGAGAGGTCAGGCGGTCATGCCTGCGCCGCGCCGCGGGAGCGGCAGGAGCGGCGGGAGACTGGCCTTCCCTGGTCGCCCCGCCCCGCCCCGCCCCGCCCCGCCCCGCCCGGCTGGATGTTGCAAGTTACTGTAAGTTGTGAGCGGCGCGGCGGCGGGCAGGCAGCTCTAAATTAGAGTGGCCACGTCGCGTCGGGCCCTGCCCTGCCCTGCCCTGCCCTGCCCTGCCCTGCCCTGCCCTGCCCAGCCCCGCCCTGCCCTGCCCTGCCCTGCCCGGCCCGGGCTGCAGCAGCGCGCCCTGCCCTGCCCGGCCCCGCCCGGCCACTAGTCGGACCACTCTCCGAACCGAACGCACATCGAGAAAGGTTTTTGTGTCCGACCCGAAGCCGACCCGACTCAAGCCACGCGAGCATGAAAGAGCACCACTATACACGCCCATAAAAGCGTCTCCCCAGCAGCGCGAGGGGAAGCGAGTACTGAGCACTGGTCATGGACTTTTGAAAATTTTCTCAGGCAGGTCGTGCCAGTTGTGCTCGTTGTCGGATTTTGCGATAACGCTACTCCTTACACCGAAAATCTTAAAATTTTCGTGTGGAAGTCGAAGAGATTTAAACGCACGCAACGACCCGAGAGCGGTGCACGGCGCACATTCAACGCTTCTGTCTCTCTCTCTCTCAATGAGGGTACACGGGTACAATTTTACATCGTCAGCTACTATTTTTATATTACCCTTAGACCGCTATGGGTTCAAGAATTTCTTCGCCACTAGCCGCACTCGGAACTATTCGAAATAGCGCAGAGGTGGGGTGGGGTCGGGTGGGGTGGAGGACGGGGCCAGCGGGCGCGCGCGCACGGGCACACCGACTTGAGTAGGTGATTGATAGTCTTGTGGCACCACGCCTTTAATAGCCGCTGGGTGCTTTTGGTGTGGCCCCGCCCCGCCCCGCCCCGCCCCGCCCCGCCCCGCCCCGCCCCGCCCCGCCCCGCCCGGGCGCGCTTTCTCGCGGCGGTAGCGGTAGGGGTCTTAGAGCTGTGCGACGAGAGGCTTTTATCGAGCGCCACGTTGGACGAGCACAGCCATATAGCAAGGCCTCTTATTTAATGCCCCGCTTACGTCCGAAGCAGCGGCTCTCCAGGGAGAAAGAAGAGAGGGACATTACGGTGCGGCACGGGACGGGGCAGATCTGGAGGGAGCGAGATACATGCGGATGTGCTCGCGTCTAGAGCTGTGCGGGGAGATGACGCACTCCCGGGCCTCTTGCGCAAGAGGAGAGCAAAGCCGGCAAAGAGTGTATCGCTGTCCTCGTTGAGACGTGTGGGGCGGGGCGGGGCGGGGCGGGGCGGGGCGGGGCGGGGCGGGGCGGGGTGGGCAGCCTCCGCACGGCGTGACACAGACGGGCTGCACTGACCGGCGCGGTGGCGCGCGGGGCGGGGCGGGGCGCCATTCCCATCATCTTAACAATGACGCCATGCACTTTGCAGAGGTAGATAGGCGCAAATAACACACGCGCGCGCGCGCACGCACGCAAACGAAACAATCGAGTTTGTGACCCTCTCCTCGCCCCCAGCCCTCAGCCACCCGGCGCATAGTAGTGCTGGGCGGCGCCTGCCTGAGAACATACGTGGTGCGGCCTGGCCGAGTAAAGTATAACGCCTTAATCGCGCGGAGCCATCTATGCATACAACTTGCTAAGATAGAAAAAACAGAAAGAATGCGGGTGCTTTTTTTCACACGCCGCTTGTAAACGGGAGGTGTGAGATTATAGGGTTGTCTGTCAAGGAGGAGGGAAGTCCCTGCGCGCTGGCCTGTCTGCGCGTGGTGGAGGGGCAGGAGGGGCAGGAGGGGCTGGAGGGGCTGGAGGGGCTGGAGGGGCTGGAGGGGCTGGAGGGGCTGGAGGGGCTGGAGGGACTGGAGGGACTGGAGGGACTGGAGGGGCTGGAGGGGCAGGAGGGGCAGGAGGGGCAGGAGGGGCAGGAGGGGCAGGAGGGGCAGGAGGGGCAGGAGGGGCAGGAGGGGCAGGAGGGGGCAGGAGGGGCAGGAGGGGCTGGAGGGCAGGAGGGGCAGGAGGGGCAGGAGGGGCAGGAGGGGCAGGAGGGGCAGGAGGGGCAGGAGGGGCAGGAGGGGCAGGAGGGGCAGGAGGGGCAGGAGGGCAGGAGGGGCAGGAGGGGCAGGAGGGGCAGGAGGGGCAGGAGGGACTGGAGGGGCTGGAGGGGCTGGAGGGACTGGAGGGACTGGAGGGACTGGAGGGACTGGAGGGACTGGAGGGACTGGAGGGACTGGAGGGACTGGAGGGACTGGAGGGGCTGGAGGGGCAGGAGGGACTGGAGGGGCTGGAGGGGCTGGAGGGGCTGGAGGGGCTGGAGGGGCTGGAGGGGCTGGAGGGGCTGGAGGGGCTGGAGGGGCTGGAGGGGCTGGAGGGGCTGGAGGAGCTGGAGGAGCTGGAGGAGCTGGAGGAGCTGTCGCTGCGCGCCGCGATCAACGCGGATATTATCTCACTCACACTCCAGGCCCTGGAGCGGCGCGGCAGTCGGCGAGCGTGTCACACTCGGCCGGCCGGTGTGGGAAGTGAGGTGCGGGGCGGAGCGGGCCCACATGCTCTGCGGGAGGTATGCGGGAGGTATGCGGGAGGTATGCGGGAGGTATGCGGGAGGTATGCGGGAGGTATGCGGCTCGGCGCGAGGAATGAGGCGAGACAGCGAGAGGACTCGACCGTTTTCACTTTCGTGTTACATGACACGCGCGATGCGCTGTACTGTGCTTCCTTTGCAGTGAGCCGGAGCCGGCCGGCCGCAGCAGGACCTGCCCCGCCGGCCCGGCCCGGGCCCGGGCGATGGCGGGCTGAGGCACCCCCAGCCCCGCCCCCAGCCCCGCCCCCAGCCCCGCCCCCAGCCTGCTGAGGACATGCTGCGCCTCTTACCCCGCCGCGGAGGCCCCCGCCCCCGGCGCCTGGTCGCGCCCCTCGCCTGGTCCACGGTGCTGGCCCTCGTGTCCCTGGCCACGCTGGGCGGGCTGGGGCTGCGCTGGACGCCGGCCCTGGCCCCCGCGGCGCGCCCGCCCGTGCTGCCGCTGCTGCTGCAGGCCGCCAGCGCCGCGCCCGCGCCGCGTCACGTGACCAGGTCGCTGTCGGAGCTGGGGCTGGCCGGCGCGCTCGCGCCCCGCGGCCTCAGCGACTTCGCCCTGCTCTTCGCCCGCGCCCCCAAGGTGGGCTCCGAGCTGCTGGCGCTGCTGCTGCAACGCCTGCAGGCCGCCAACGGCTTCCGGATGCTGCCGCTGCCGCTGCCTCCGCGGCTGCGGGGCGCGCGCCTGCCCGCCACTGAGCAGGTGCGTGACTTGTCTGCGTGCGTGCGTGCGGGCATCTGCAGGTGCAGCTGCCTAGCGGCCCGCCCCGCCCGGCCCGGCCCGGCCCGCCTGACAGGCAGGCAATGGCACGCACGCGTGTTTAGCCTGGTTGCCTAACCGGCGTTCCGCGGGCGCTCGAGTCGCTCGCTAACCACGTCCTGACGCGGTGCTGCCAGAAAAATAGGCAATAAGCCCAATCACAGGGAAGTAAAGTGGGCTGCATCTGCGCCTGCCGACTAGGCAACACCTTTGCACAGGTGCGTGTATGTTGCCTGGTAGGCAGGCACAGATGCAGCCCGCTTCACTCCACTGTGTTTGGGCTTGATTGCCTACTTTTCTGGCCACACTGTCCTGACGCACTCTTCCTGCAGGAGGAGCTGGTGGCCCGGGTGACGGGCGGCCTGCGCAGGGAGGCTCTGCCCGTGGCCTTCCACGGTGACGTATTCTTTACCAACTTCACCACCTTCGACCGCCAGTCGCCCACGTACCTCGGCTTTTTGCGGGATCCAGTGGACCGCGCCTTGGCCGGGTGAGTTACCTGCGTGGCTGTGTGCTCTGTCACCTGCGCTGCGGTGCGCCAAGTGTCGTGGTGCTGGTCTCACAGGCGTAGCACAGCTGCAATATTTCTACTTGCTGGTCTGGGTGGTTTCTGGCGCAGCTTTTACCACGCGACTGAAGCGGCATCCACCACCCCGACGGCTAGCCGCTCCAGGAGGGGGAGGGACACGGCGGGCGCAGCGGCGCCCGTCGACAACAACCACCTCAACAGGCCCCTCGTTCACGGAGTCCGGGAAGGCGTCGACGCGGACGTCCCGGATATCCTGGAGCGCTGCCTCCAGTCGACGGCGCGGCGGCCGGAGTGCGCGTGGTTCGAACCGCAGACCCCGTACTTTTGCGGGCAGGACAGCCGCTGCGGGTAAGCAGACCTTCCACCCGGCGCCCGCGTTAGTTGGGATGCCTACCTCACGGGCGCTGCAGAGGCACGGATGCGGTTAAGAATTGCGTTCCCTTCCCGAAGGCCTTCGAGTGGAGACGGTGGCTGGGCCCTTCAGCGCGCCAAGGCTAATATGGACCAGTACTTCCCCGTGGTGGGCATCCTCGAGGAGCTCAACGCGACGCTGGCCGTTCTCGAGAGCCGCCTACCTCTGTTTTTTGCGGGCGTCAGAGACGTTTACCGCCATCAACTGCACGGTATGGATATGATTTCAGATGCAGGGTTCTGTAAAATAATTAAATTAAAAATAGTGGAACAACACAACATATCTTCCTTTTACAGAGCCTCATGTCAACTGGGATAGAAAGAAAACATCAAATTTTAAACCTGAAGTAAGGAGGAAAGTAGAGAAACGTTTAGCTTTGGAGTACGAACTTTATATATGGGCAAAGCAGAGATTGATGCAACAGCATTTCGAAGATCTCCTTAAAACTCCTATACCAGACGAAGCAGGTCAAGATAGAATAGCTCATTCCATCCACAAGAGAGCTCATTCAGTGTTTAATAGTGAAAAATTAACTGAAAATTTTTCATGAACTACAAGCCAGTGTTTTTTTTTTTTGTTGTTTTCTTTTTTTCTATGGTAGAGAGAGTCAAAGTGCCATAGGTTTTTATTGTGGATGAGAGTGAACAGAAAAGAGAAAAGGAATGAGAGCAATAAAAAAGGTTTATTATGTTGATTGAACCAAATGCCTTTAAATCAAAGTTTGATAAGCTACAGTCCTGCTGCGAAATATTACATCAAAATTGGGCAACACAATAAGTTAGTTGAAAACATACACAGAATAACAACAATCTTTAAATTAATTTAATTTCATGATGCACATCATTTCATGTTGGTCAAATCCTGAAACAGATAATATTGTATTAATTTTGAGATGAGTGATACTAAATTTAATGACGAATGTATAATCAATTGACACTTACACATATCACTTCTTCTTAGCATCTTTAAGACCAGCACCAGCATTGAATTTGAAGAAAATGATGTCTCCATCCTCAACTGTATAGTTACGGCCTTGCTGGCGGTACTTTCCTGCAGCCTGTGAAATTCATTATTACATTAGATTAATTTTTAAGAGAAGAATACAGAATCTAAACATCAGCTATCTCACCTTGCAGCCTGCTTCTGAACCTTCTTCTTTGAAATCATCAAATTTCATGACTTCAGCCATGATGAATCCTTTCTCAAAGTCTGTGTGAATTCTACCAGCTGCTGCAGGTGCCTTTGTACCTTTCTGAAAATAAACAGAAAATTTAGAATCAATTTTAAAATATACTGAGTGTATAAATGGGATTCTTAAAAAAAATCTCACCTGAATTGTCCATGCTTTTACTTCATCATGACCCGCAGTGAAGAAATACTCAAGCTGTAGGGCCTTGTATCCATTGACAATAATTTTGCTCAAAGCACTGAAAATTTAAAATAGTGTCAAATTTCTCTAAAAATTAAGAGGCAATGGAAAGAAATGTAAGCAAACCATACCTGGTAACACCCTGCTCTTTTAAGAAGGCTTCCCGCTCAGGATCTTCCATTTCAACTAATTTGTGTTCAAATGTACCACAGAATGGGATAATGAGTGCACCAGCATCATTCTTGTCAACCCACTCCTTGATCTTGATAAGCCTGTAAAATGTTTAGAATTACACAATGAATTTTTCTTTATCATAACTAATGACTTATTCAAGTTTCACCCACATACCACTTGTTCTTTTTCTTGATGTAATCTTTTTCAGTAAGGTTCACTAGATATATCACAGGCTTGCTTGTAATAAACATGTGCTTGTTCAGAAATTCAATCTATTAAGAGAAATGTAATAGCTGAGTTTTAATGTTGCACTTAAATAGTTAAGTATCAAAAAATAAGATTGGTATAAATACTAGTTTTACTAACATCAGCAGCGCTCCAGTCACCAAAACGGATCCAGTTTTTCTCGTTGACTAAGACTTCCTTAACTTTAACAAGGCAATCCTGGGGGGGAAAAATAGGTCAGTTACAGGTTTGATAAAGAAACATTGTGGAGATATCTTAATTTCTTTGAAAAGTAGAACTTACGTATTCTGGTTTACCCTTCTTGTCATTACCCCTGATGACAGTCCTTTCCATTTTTTCTAGAGTAGTGTTGAGATAGTCCTCATCCTTGAGCCTCAATTCTTCACTAATAATTTCTAAATCACGGACAGGGTTCACTTCACCCTCAACATGGGTAACATCGTCATCATCAAAAGCACCTACAAAAGGAGGAAAAAATATATCTAATTCATAAACACACACAGCAAAAAAACACACACACACACACACACACACAAACAAACAAAAAAAAACTTACGGCAAAGGTGGAAGATGGCATCACAGGCCTTGATGTGGGATAAGAAGGCATTTCCAAGACCTTGGCCCTCAGCAGCTCCCTTCACAAGACCAGCAATATCCACAACATTGAGGAAAGCAGGCACCTTGCTGTAATGCAAATTATTTAGTCAGTCCACAATTCACTCATCAGTTTCGATGATGTAAGGCATTACAAATAAAAACATAATTTAAAAAAAAATGGGATTTTGCAATTTTATGCAGAATTTAAGTAGGAACGATGGTGTACCTTGCAGGTTTGAAGTAATTTACCAAGTAGTCAAAGCGTTCATCTGGTACAGGGACACGACGTGCTGGCAAAATAACATTTTGGTTAACATAAAATTTCTATGTTTATCCTATTTATTTCCTGATTACTTTATAACTAAAAAAAGAAATATTTAGCTTATATATTTTAAACCATGTTGTTATAATGTTAAAAAAAATACTTATTCTCATTGGGATCGATTGTGCAGAAAGGGAAGTTCTCAGCTGGAGCCTGGCTCTTGGTGAGAACATTAAAGAATGTTGATTTGCCAACATTTGGGACTCCCACAATTCCAACTTTTAAATTAGTTCCCACTCGGCCAATGAGTGGTTTCTTCTCTGGCTCTTGAACCTTTTTGGGGGGCATGGTCTATCTCTGTAACAAATAATTGAATAAAATCATTGCCTTTAAAATAAAATAAAAAACTTATTGACTAGGAATTATGGTATGGAGACATGACAGAGTAACAGAGGAAAGCATGTGACCATGGTGTGAACAGGGACTATAATCAAAACCAAAGAGAAGAAAGTGAGGTAGGTATGCAAATGAGGGCACTCAGAGCAGGGATGGAGTGAGGTGGGGGGCGCAAGGGAAGACCATCATGCAGAAGCCTCCACATTTTCATTTCAGCATGCTGTTTCCCCCTCTGCCGAAGCCAATAACACACATTAAGTTAATCATGAAGATGAATAGACTGAATCTGCAGACTGCAAAATGGGCTTCTTTTGCACCACACCCTTCCTCCCCGTGGCCATCAGATGAAGATCATGCCCTCAGGGTCCAAATCAAGAGCTGAATGATGTATCATAAGGCACCAATAATTTTAGGGGTAAGGGCAGGGAATTGAGAAGAGTGGTAAAATGGACACAGTATGCAAGCTGCAAGGCAAAGTTTCTCAATGAGGAAAAATACTTCCAACTGTTTGGGAGAAAGGTTGCAAGAGGGGAAAAAGAGGAGGGGGCACTTCATGCTGGACAAAATACAGTAATCCTTAAATGGTGCTTACACATTGTATGAAATCAAGAGGCAATCAACCAGTATAACAGTGCATGAGATATGCTTAAGTTGTTAAGGAATCAAGGAAATTAATGAAAAAAATAAAAATAAAAAAGGAATTAGAAATCTTCATGATACAGAATGACAAGCCAGCAGTAAGCAAAAGAGAGCAAACTATCCATGCAAAAATGGTAAAAATAATTGAGAATGAATATATTTAAAACTATGCCAGAATTTTTAAAATATGAGAAAGTTTACGAGTAGTGGTAATTGTTTAATGGGAAAGGTAAATGAATGTCTTAGAGAGGGCAAAGGGAGCCAGCAGTACAAGCAGGTAGCTTGATGAAGACATCTGACAGCAGGCACTTTCTGCATTAAAGACAGGTAAGCAAGACAAATCTGACCGCTGATTAAAATTAAACAAGTCTTACTGATTTTAAAAAATCAGTGCGAAACGGAATGACATAAACTTATTCCACCGGTGTTCCAACCAACGGGAACCTAACCTCCGACGCTATATAAGATGAACGGCAAGGGGGAGTTTTCACGAAAATTGAAGGGGAAAATGAAAAGATAAATGTTTGCACAACGCAAAAATTGTATTGGAATTGAAGCGTACCTTCGTAACTACGTGAGAGGGAGAAAAATATGTGACAGAGCGTCAACACATGGACGTAAGCTCGGAAAGCCAGATGGGAGGAGTGGGGGAAGTGCGATGAAAAATCACGATGATCATGTATGAGAATTTTGACTGAACGATAAGCAGCTGATGGGAGTGCGGGAAATTCGAATCAGGTTTGGCACGGTTTGGCAGCGCTGATATTTGCGTTTTCTACCGCATTCCCATTGCTCTCTATGCTGCTTTTTTAAAAAGCAACGGCATTTTAAAGTCAAAATTTATTTTTTCTAGCTTATTTTGTGAAATAAGGAAAATTTGATCTATTTTTTCGTGTACGGTATGTTGGCAGCCCTTTTACCGCTTCAACGGAAATTTGCGGACGGCGACGAGCGGTTAAACCTGCATACGTCATGGTGGCTGCGATATGGACCTTTCAACGATCGCGGACTTAATGTTCATCGAGAATTATTGGATTCGCAAATCAATCAAATGACGCGGTAAAGGCAAGTTTTCGTGAGAGTGAAGTGGAGTGCAAGTGAACAGTGCGGTGAGAAGGCTGAGTTTGGAAATACTTGAACTGGAGTGCAACTCTACGATCAGCTGATTCAAGTCATTCATCGGACCATGCGGCTGTTTTGGTGAAATATTTGAACTGCAGTTCATCTCCTCAAACTCTCAGCTGACCCAAATCATTCATCTGGACTACACTAATGGTATTGCAGATTTGGTGAGTGCAATGTCTAATTTTTTTCTTATATTTTGTGTGAGGCTGACCGGGGTGAAAACACTATGTCGTTCAAAATCCCTTGCCCATCTCGCTCGATTCTTTCTGAATTCAGGAAAGAGAGCCAAACCGCGACTGCAGCAGATCGGCCCATCAAGGGTTCCTGCTAAATAATTTTTAACTTTTCGCAAAATTACCCCTCTGATGTACCCTCTGTCCAAAACCTCGAGGAGCGAGCAAGACGAGACGCAGTCAGAGAAACTCTTAGGTCCGTTTGTTGTCGAACCGGTGCTGGTGGTGGTGGCGAAACGAGAAAAGCCATTGCAGGGAGAGCTTAGCTGGGCAAGTGAAGAAGAGAGGGGGAGGGGGAGGGGAGGTTAGGAGCAGGAAAGGAATCTGTGCAGCCGTACGTAATTTTCTTTAATGTGTTGATGCGCGGCGCGCGGCGCCAGCTTGCGCCGGCCGGGCTGTGCAGGCGGGGCAGGGCAGGGCAGGGCGGGCAGCAGTCATTACCAGGACGCCGCCAGGGCGGGGCGGGGCGGGGCTCTAAGGCCACCGCCGGGGCCGGCCGGCTACGCCACGCCACGCTCGTTAGAAAAGGGCTTGCCGTCCCGTCCGTCCCGTCCCGACCAGTCCCTTGTCCCCATGCGCGGGACACAGGAGGTGACGCCGGCCAGGCAGGGGCGGGGCGGGGCGGGGCGGGGCGGCGCGGCGCGTTAGGGCCGAGCAATGAGTGGAAGGTAAAAAGTCGGTGGTTTAGTTGATTGAATGAGCCGCAGCCCTTTTTGCTTCATCTTTTCCCCTCCGCCGGCCCTCCCCCCCCCCCCTCCTGCGCCCCGTCCCGTTGCGTCCCCCGACTCCTCCCTCACCCCTTTTTACCCGGACGATCGACTTGTCGGTGATTTTATTTTCCCGGCCCCCCAGAGAGATGTCTGGACCATGACGTGTCCTCAGGTGTCTCGGGCCGGGCGCCAGGCCCTGTACCTGACGGTGTGGTGAAACGCGGAGGGAGCTTTGCGGTGACAACCAACCCCCCGTGTACGGACTGTACTGTGCTGTACCACTCCGACTGCGCGGCCCCAGCTGCGTAGCGCGCCCGCGAGGTAGGCAACCCATTTAACACGCACGCCAATCCGCGTGCCGCGTACCTTGCGGCCGCCGCGGTGCGGCGCGGGGTGCTTCCGTCTCGCGCCGCCGCGCCGCGCTGCCGGGCCCCGTAGGGTCGAATTATTTTGGAACTTGAAACCGAAACTTGCGCGGGCCTCTCTACAGGAAACCGCAGCCCGCGGTCTGAGAGATATTTTATGCAAACGAGGAGGGAAAACTACGCGCGCTCGCCGACCTCACATTAGGGCGGCACGCACCGCGGCGCCGACCGAAAACAAAAAATCCCCGTTCCCTTCGCGTGGAATGCCTTATACGCCCGGTCTGGTCGCCAGCATTAGTAAAACACATCGGCGGCACGCCAGTGGATTCGTAACCACCGCCACATTGCGGTCCAAAATTGGATCAAATGAGACTAAATATTTTGATTGGCGTCGAAATTTACAAAATGACAGCTATCACGTCGCCCTCTTTTGATGACCGTGTTTTTTGTTGTTTTTTTTTTCATTTATTTATTCACGTGGTCGCCCGCGCCGCCCAGCGCAGCGGTGCCCTCCGGCCATCATTTTATTTTGTGATCGTCCTCATTGGCTGCCCCCTTCTCTCCCCGCGGGGCGTCCCGAAGCCTCGATTTCCGAATCCCAATCAAACGCGGGGACGCGGTCGATCGCTGTTCCGAGCGCTCTCTCTGAACACTCCAGGGGGAGCGCGCGCTTGAGCTGCTGTTCCTGCAGTTCTCCTGCAGTTTCCCTCGGCCCTGGCCGCGCCGGACCCGAGGGGGCCTTCAGGTTCAGGCCCCTTTTCTCTCCCTTTCGAATAATTGTGGGGGTGCGCGTGGCCCGTGCGCCACTGCGCTGTAGCGACTTGTCGACTGGGCAGCGCGCGATTCTTATCTTCCAGGAGACTGTAATTCCCAATTTGTCACTTTCATGACTCAAACTATGAGGCGCGGCGGCGCCTGCCCATTGGTGTCGCCCCGCGGAGTGGCGCGGCGTGGCGTGGCTTCACGTCGCGCCTCGATAAATTTCTGCCAGAGAATATTGCTGCAGCTTTCTGATTGGCTGGCCCGCAGGGATCGGAAAATCGATGTTATCCCGCGCCGCGCCCAGTCCACGTTTGTTCGCCCCGACACATTAATACCGCTAGTAAAACTTGGTCTATTTTATTATTGCAGTAAAAAAAAATAGTGCAAAATGCTACCGTGTGTTTCCCTTTTTTGTAAAGAATTGTGTTGCACGGTACACTAGGAAGCGGGGGGTGGTTGGTGAGGGCCGCGTATGTGCGGGCGGGGCGGGGAGGAGGGGAAGGGGGAGGGGAGCGCAGTGCGTGGTAGCAAGGGGTCAAGGAGCCGGTAATTGTAATTGTGCGCACACAGACAAAGTTTCATTTGAAATGGTAATATCATTTTACATCTGTGGAGATGCCAGGTCTCGATAACGACGGGGAAGTAATGATATGACGGGACGACGCGGCCTGGCCCGTACAAATGGCACGGCCTGGCCAGGCGCTCGCACCGTGCGAGCGAGTGAGTGAGTGAGTGAGAGGAGGAACCGACTATCACTACACACTGTCAAAAATATACAACAACACTGCAAATCCTCGAATCCAGATTCTCGCCCGAAAAGGGAAAGGACACTTTTCCTTGCTTATTTTGGGTGAGAATTTTAAACCTCACTCTATTTGAGTGAGATATTTTTTAGCCTCGCTCTATATGAGTAAGGATTTCCTAGTCTCACTTTATTGAAGCAAGAATTCTCACTTTATTCGGGCGAGATCACAAAAATCTTTCTCAAATAGAGTGAGGAAAAAAATTCTTACTCTCCAGAGAGTAATAAAATTACCCTCAAATTCTCGCTCGTATAGGAGCGAGAATCAGGATTCGTTCATTTTCAGTGAATAAGAACATCCGGAGCTGCCATCTATCGAGGCCTGCTTGTTCATAACTCCCGCCGCCTAGCCTAGCCTGCGCCTGCCGGAATTTTTATGCAGAGGCAACTGTTTTCCAGGCGCGGTTTAAGGTCCCGTAGACAGGGGGGCGGTGCCCCGTGGATTGCCTACATACAGGGTTTTTTGTAGCCCAAGTTGCCTACCTTTCAGGCGGTCCATTAGAGCCCGACAGGGGGAGGCGATCGCCCTCTCCTCCCCCACTGAAAATGAACGAATCCTGATCCTCGCTCCTATACGGGCGAGAATTTGAGGGTAATTTTATTACTCTCTGGAAAGTAAGAATCTTTTTCCTTGCTCCATTATTTGAGAAAGAATTTTGTAATCTCGCCCAAATAAAGTGAGGATTCTTGCTTGAATACAGTAAGGCTTAGAAATTCTTACTCATATAGAGCGAGGCTAAAAAAAAATATCTCGCTCAAAGAGAGTGAGGTCGAAAATTCTCACTCTAAATAAGCAAGGAAAAGTGTCCTTTCTCTTTTCGGTCGAGAATCTGGATTCGAGGGTTTGCAGTGCCCCACCCTTAAATCGCGCCTGCTGTTTTCACCTGTCGGTGCGGTGCGGTGCGGTGCGGTGCGGTGCGGTGCGGTGCGGTGCGGTGCGGTGCGGTGCGGTGCGGCGCGGTGCGGTGCGGGGGCCGGCGCGACGCGACGCGAGGCGCGTATCTGATCGGGTCGGGTCGGGGCGCCTAAATACGCGGCGTCACCTGGTGCCGCGCCCGCGCTATGCCCGCGCCGCCCCGGCCGTGAGCGAGCGAGCACCCCTCGGAGCACCCGCTCGATAACCGCGGACAACCCCTTTCTATTCGCCCTACCCTACCGCGGTCAAAGCTAATGTTGTTGTTGTTTGCTGGCAGAAGAGTTAGGAAAAGATAAATTCCGGCACGGCGCGTACACTGTTAAATTTTAAGTCGTCACATTACGACAGAGTCAGTGCTAAATTTTACTTTTGAAAGGTTTGTCACGTGACAAATGGTTAATCACAGTGTGACGAAAGATTCATGTCATGTGACGAAAAATTTATGTCATGTGACGAAAGATTCATTTCATGTGACAAAAAGTTCATGTCAAGTGACGAAATGTATGTCATGTGACGACTGTTTCATCACAGCTCTTGTGACGAAATATTTGTAGCAATATTTATCGTCACATGACAATTCGGTTTAACAGTGTAGTCTCTCCCACACTGGGCAAACAAATGTTTCGTTCTGCACATCAATTGGTGTTTAGTTTCAAACGTGCACTCTAAAACGCTTACGGTGATTTTCACTGTAAGCTACGGGCAATGTCACTGTAAGCTACGGTAATTTGCCTGGATTCACCGTAGCTGACAGTGACATTGACCGTGGCTTACGGTGAAAATTCACCGTAAGCTACAGTGCTGCAGGGTTCACCGTAGCTTACAATGAAAATCACCGTAAGCTTTTAATAGTGTGCAAAAACTAAACACTTGGCGGTGTCGAGCTGATCTAAACGTCAACAGGTGTGCAGTTGCTCTACTCTTGTCGAAACGTTTAGTCAACCGCACAACATGTGGTATGCAGTTTCTCGAAGTATCCCATTGTACACAATATGCCTAGGGTATAGGCCCAAGTGTGCAATTGTGTGCACGTTACAAAAAGTTTAGTAACTAGACATTACGTGATGTTTAGTTTGTCTCGACACCATGTAATGTGCAAAGTCATCAATTCGACACGTAGGTGTGCAAAAATTGCACATTTTGTTTTACCAGTGCACAGTCGAGTTTACATTTGTTCCATAGAACATCGCGGCACGGCTGCAGCCCGCAGTGGCACTGGCTGCTGGTTTATATCGCGGGCAGGCCAGGCCACTGTGCCATTGTTGCCAACTGCCACTTGAACTGTACACAATGTCTCGATATGACAGCGCAGCGCCAGCAGCGCCGCGTGGCGTGGCCCCGCGCCCGGCCCCGCGGCTTCCAGGAAACGGCGCGGCGGTGCAGTTGGCAGCGCTGCACAAGAAGGTTAACGACGCGCGCCGTGCCCTGGCTGCTGCAGGCGCCGCCGGGCCGGGCTCACTGCAGGCCAGGCCCGCAGGCCTGCAGGCCTGCAGACAGACCCTGCCTGCACAGTTACGCACTCTAGGCAGGCTCGCGGTGAGCCAACGCTTTTCCGCCGAGCGAAACAGGAACAAAAAATTAGAATATCACTGCGGAAACACTCGCGGACATGTGCAGTGCAGTGCTTGGAGTTAGGCCCCTGCCTCGCTTCCAGTGAGTGGCACCGAGTGGCACCGACACACGGCCCCGCGCGGCGCGACGGGCGCGTCATGGTTTTGTCTTTCTGGGAAGCAGTTACTGCTGCTCGGCTCGGGGCGGGGCGGGGTGGGGCGGGGCGGGGCGGGGGCCCCCAGTTTAAGGGATCTTTACGGTTGCAGAGCATTGCTGTGCGGACTGTGGAGCAGCATTGCAGTCTGGTGGCGGTTCTTGGAAACTCACTAAAACAATAACTAAAAAGCTCCCCGCCACTCGCGGGCCGGCCAATCATTGGCCTGTTCTCCTCCCCCCCTCCCCTCCCACCCCTTTCGCCCTTCTCCACCCTTCTCTCCGCGTCTCTCTCTCTCTCTCTCTTCCTTCCCTTTCCCTTCGCCTCCTCGGCCCTCTCTGCGGGCGGCTGCATGTGTTTCTCCGTAAGCCCCCTTCTAGGAAAGCGGCGCCGCGGCTTAGCCCGGGCAAAAAGCAAGTAAATTGTAAACAATTACGTATTCTGCAGCCGGATTTATCTCTACTACTGCTCTGTGGAGCGGCTGTGACTGCGGCAGTGGCACTGGAGAGCGGAGCGACAGGTGGCCGACAGATCTACATGCCCCCGCATCGCGTTGCGCCGCGCCGCGCCGCGCCACGCCCTTCTGGGAAATGGCAAACAGAACGGACCGAGAAAGTTCAGAGCACTTGTGCACTTTTTCCTGCACAGAACGTGGACGGGAGTGTTCTCCGCGGAACGCGTTCGGATGAGTTTATCGTCAACACTTTGCTACCGCGGCGATTCTCGGGCCCTTGGAAAACTTTCCTACCCGCCCTCTTACGAACCTCTAATGAACCCCTGTGTGCAACAATGAATTTCTCAGCTTAGTGGCAGGCCAGCCCACTACTTATCCACGTGCCAATTGTGGTAATGTGAAAGAAGGTAATTAGTAGGAACTTAATTTCCACGCACATGTTTTTAGAATATTAATTTTCGGTTAGATTTCGGGAACGGTGCTCAAGGATTTTACTCCGACCCCCGATACCCCGTTTCCAAAGTAAAGTGAAGTGAGGATTCTCGGCTTAGGAAATGAGGGAGGACATTTCGAGGGCCTTCTCTCTCCGGCCCCTCGAACCACGTGAGTGATTATCGTAATAGTATAAGTGGACTCGTGCACCAGTGTATGGCCCGTGTAATGACAGCCGGGGGAAATGAAATGAAAAAGTGTGCCTTGTGTGCGTGTGTGTGTGTGTGTGTCCACTCCAAGGAAACCTTCCTGTATTTGTAGGTAGGGATGTGAGAGGCCACCTCTTCACAAAAAGATAACTAGTTTTTTTTTCACATTATCTTCAAACTTTTGGGGCTTTGTCAAAACTCCCTCCCCCCCTTTTTTCTACAGCAGATAAGTGCTTGTTTTCTGTCACTTTTTACGGCACCATCGCGTCGATTCGACATTTCTTATTTATTGCGACAACCTTGGCTATCGCCAACAGTAGAGAGAGAGACTACCAACTTTTTACTATCAGCTGCTGCGCCAATTCTATTGTTCTTTCGATCCAGTGTGGACGTGGAAAAAAAATCACCCTGCTGTCGGTGGGTGCTATTGCTCTGCCTTTGGATTCAAGTCGTTTCGTCACACAACTCGGTCACACCACCACTGTCTCAAGCGGTGTCCGGCCATTAGCACATCCTGTGGAGCTACCTAAGCGGAGGGCGATATCAATCTCTAGCAGTGGCATCGGCCAGCAGTGGGCTGTGCACCGGTGCCCAGCAGGCCCGCGGCCCCGCGGCCCTCGGCGCACTGTAAAAAATATTAGTGATTTTACTTCCCAGTGGGCCAGGAATTTGCAACACACAGCTTGGAAAATTACTGATTAGGCTGGAAAGTAGCCTTTACAAGCCCATTGGGCTGGGAAAGAGCCAATTACATGCCCACTCTTGTGAAATTACTGTCAACAGTGGCCAGGAAATTTCAAGCCCTGGTAGTAAATTTACCGTGTGGGCTGGGAAGGTCTGCATCACCTGCCCACCTGAGAGGTAAGTTCACTAGTGGTGGGCTGGAGAGCGAACTTCCGCAGCCCACCGGCTGCAAATTTCCCCGCTGCGTAGGGGGGATTTTCCCGCGGTGGGTGGGCAAAGGCATCTCAGACAGCCCACCGACTGTAAATATCCACACTCCGAGGTACGCGGTGCCTGACAGGTAGACAACGCGTAGGCAGGTTTGCATCTTAGCGCATTGAAGGTCCCGGAGCCAAATGTACTCCATTTGCCTGTTGCGGGTTCCCGCTCGGGACTCTGCAGTGTGCAGTATGCACATGGTCTGGGGGAGCTTGGTCTCTGCTCGGACTGGATCAGTTTTTGATCTTTGGAGTGTTCCCGAGGAACCGGCACGGTTAGGGGGTTGCTGGGGACCTTCACGGCTGTAGGAGAAGCTCGGACCGAATCACTACACACATGAGTAACTTGATGTCGACCACGAACGACAGATGGTGCCTCGTGGAAACCTTAGCGCGCGCTACGTCTTTGCAACCGCCAAACGTTCTGGTCAGGGCGAGTAACACCTCATGTGTGTGCGGCAGCGGACTCCGGAGTGGAGATATTCGCATGACCAGGCGGCGCTTGTGCACTGCTCGGTCAGCACAATTTTATTTTTGATATGTTGAGTTGGTCTGGGAATTCGGCCCCGCAATGGGTCGGTAACGCACGGACTGAACAGACACGGGTATCGTGAAATCGCCAATGATGATATCAATTTTGATGGAGCAAATCAAATACTTCCCCTGCGACTGGTATGGCAACGCAGCAAACCACTCTGCGGGCTGGGAAATCGCAGTCGGTGGGCAGGGAAGGCGTTACTCACACTCGGGACCTGCGAATATCCAGGTCGATGGCCAGCAAAGGCTCCTTTCCAGCCCACGTAGTGAATTTACCGTGTGGGCTTGTAGTGACACCTTTCCCTGCCCACTGGGCTGGTAACTTTACAAGGGCTTGGGCCGGAACTTTACAGACCACGTGGGCTTGTGACTTTACGGCCCACTGCCTGTTCTGCTGCGTTGCCACGCCGGGTTGGTAAAATTCACTCCAATTTTTTTTACCGTGCGGAACACCGTGCGTCACAGCCGCGGGCCGCGTCGCGCATGTTCCCCTGGAACCAACTGGAGTGAGCCGGAATATCCGGGAAGTAGTACACGGTAGAACTACTACCACACTGATAAAAGCTTACGGCGAATTTCACTGTAAGCAACGGTGAACCCTGCAACACCGTAGCTTACGGTGAATTTTTACCGTAAGGTACAGTGAATGTCGCTGTCAGCTACGGTGCTGCACCCTGATTCACCGTAGCTTATTGCAGTGACATTCACTGTAGCTTACAGTGAAAGTCACCGCAAGCTTTTAAGAGTGCAGGTTTCCAAGCAGTTTTGGAAAAACCAAGACGTTACAATGTGTTTTCTCCATACGAAAATCTTGGCTGCTTGGAAACTTGGACGAAGTTTTCACGGTATGAGTCGGTGTGCGACAAATATATCTCATACTAATACTCTCGTACGTGTGTGAAAAATGGGCCGCATATAACTAGTACGCGATATTCGTGCCCTCTACCCATTAGAGTTTTGCCTCGCTAGAAGTGCGATTAAATATTGATCAAACAACTTTGATCACTGGGTGTAGGTATGCCAACGATATGGCGATAATTCCAAGGTGTCGTGTTGTTGGGCCCATAGTGTTGCAGTCAGCATCGTCAAAAGCTCTGCTCAGCCGCAACCTGCGTTACGCAGCTCGGCCCCAAGATGTTGTCTCTTCGAGCTCCCGTGTAATTAACGAATACATACTTTTTGCTTTAATTTTTTGCTGCGGAAGAAAGGGACCCGGAGCGAGCGGGGAGACATTGTGGCGGTATTAAAAGTGGGCGTGGCGCTACTCGGCGAGAGAAAGAGTGGGAGGCGGCTGTGCCGCGGCCATGGCGACAGTGCAGGCCTGCTGATAAGGCGTGACGTCACGTTACACGTCACGTTACATGTCACGTGACGCGGCCGCCATTACCCCGATTACAGTTACACGCTCCGCCCGCAATTATGAAATGGGCGCGCATGCATAATGTTATTGCTGTCGGTCTGCCAGCACTACTGGGAAAACGGCGCCATTGTGCGATGGGCACGAGACCTCAAAAGTAAAAAAAAATAAAAAAATAAAAGAGCCGAAAACAGACTTAAAATATTCTTAACAAATAAATTCTCTTTAACTGAATTATAAAAATCAACAAGTTTCCGTTTGACAAGATTTATTTCTACCTAGGTGACTGAATGGGGAAAATGTCGTAAATAAAGTAATGTGAATTTGTTTAGGAACGAGTACAGTAATGCGTGGGAGTGTTGTTGGTCCTAAAAATTGATCGGTCATAAAAGGTGTCTGTTTTATGTTTCATGGCCATGATTGTCCGAGAGAGCCCTATCTTTATTAGCCCGTTCGAAATAAAACAATATATTCAGAGCAGGAGAGGGAAAAGAACTTGCGAATCCCTGGGGGCAATATCTGCAAATTGCAGGAAAGTACATAAGCATCACCCTCTTGAAGGGCGACCCCGCCTCCCTCCCTCCCGCGATCACGGATTCCCAGCTCTATGATCGTGCGATACGATATTCTGTATCCCATCGTGCCGTGACTGAGCAAGTGGATTCCTATTTTTCCTTTTTTAACTGAGGTAGGTTACCCCCGCCGCGCCCTTCCCCCCCTCTCTCCCACACACTCGCGTTATGCAGATCGCAGCGTGCAGAGGCGGGCAGGGCGGGGCGGGGCGGGGCGGCCAAGCACAATAATGGCAGAAGCCTAAATGCATGTTATCATGGCCGCGAATTTCCCGGCATAACATTTAACGACGTGAAGCTTTGGCGTCCTCCGCCGCCCCGCCCCGCCCCGCCCCGCCGCAGCATCGGGCGGACGACGACATTGTGCCTTCCGGGCACACGGTGCTTATTTCGCTTCGAACCCTCTACTTCCGCGTGCTTGGCGTCGTTTCAAAGCCGCTGTGCTTTCTGCGTGTGAAATGGCGTTGATTCATTTTTGTGGAAATGTGTCGGTCGAAAAAGCGAGGCGCTAGAGGCTGGTGTACGTATACGTACACCACTATAGTACTTGGCCGGCGGCTGGCGGCCCTCCCTTTCTTATCGAAGTTTGCCCCCGCGGGCGTTGAAGGCAGAGCGTTTATGCCGATGTACGTACACCCTTCCCCTTGTTATTATTCGCACAACGCGTATTTAGGGGCCGTTTTGCTATCGAAATGAAAATTATAATTGGCGTGCAAGATTGCGCTGACCGCGAAGGGGGCGTGTATGAAAGCGAGCCAACCGGCCGGAAAGGGCCATTACGCTTGATAAAAAGGAGAAAAAGAAAAGGGAGGATAAACCGCGCGGGCGCGCGCACCTTGGCGACGGCTGGGCCGGGGACCCGCCCCGCCCCGTGCAGGGTAGGCAAGCTGCGGGGCCCGGCCGCGGGGGCGCCGCGCTGTTACTTCCTCTAGCGTAACGCCCCGGCGCTGGAGCAGAGCAGAGGCCCCAACATCTGCGTGCCCTGCCTGCCTGCCTGCCTGGGATGTATGAAATTGATATGTTAAACCTGCGCGCCGCGCTGCCCGCTATCATTTCCTACGCGGAGCGAGGCGCGCCCCGCCCCGCCCCGCCCCGCCCCGCCCCGCCCCGCCCCGGCCGGCTGGGCGGTGAACTTGTTGATGCGCCGGGCGGGGGCCGCGGGGTGTTATTCGCACGCTTTGCCACGGGGCGCGAAGCGGCTAATTAGCGCTGCTAGCCCCGCGGGCGGGGCGCGGCGAGGCGGGGCGGGGCGGGGCGGCGCGGCGCCCCTCGTGGTGCTCCCCACGCGCGCCCCCGCCAGGCGCCCCCGGGTCACGTGACGGGCCGGGCGACTAGGCCGTCCGATACGATGGACTTTGACAGGTGCGCGATGATCGCTCGGCTCGGCCCCTGCCGTTAGGCCCTGGGCCTGCTTGCCTGCGCGGCGCGGCGCGGCAGCGATGGCCCCCGCGGTGCTGCTGCTGACCGGCCCGGCCCGGCCCAGCTCGGCCCGAAGAACAAAATGGCGGTCGTGATCCATACGGCGGCCGGTGGCGCGGAGTGGGGAAAGGCCTGCACGAGCGGCGCGGGGCGGCGCGGCGGCGCGGAGCTGGTTGCGTGAGTCTAAGTGGGCAGGGCTACCAGCAGCGGCCGCCACGCCCCGCCGCCGCGCCCGCCGCGCCCCGCCCCGCCCCGCTTCGCCGGGTGGGGTACTAGAACCGGTATTCAACGCATAGACGGCGGGTGGTGGGGGTAGGTGGGGGGCCGGGCCGCGGGTACCAGCTCGCGAGTACCGCCCCGCCCCGGCGGAGGGGGAGCCACTGTGCATTGGTCCGCGGCGGGCGCGCGCGCGCTGTCACCCGCACTATTGGAAGTCCTCATACCGACATGCAGGGCCTCAAGAAACGAAATGGGCTGAAACTAGTGCAAAGAGTCGTCAACTTCCCTTAGTCATTTACGGAGGAATATTGGTATTATTAGTAATATCAGAGTAATATTGTAATATCGAGGTGATATTGTACGTCATATGGGTAATATTGGTGTAATATTGACAAAATTATGAGTAACATCGATGTAATATGAAGGTATTATGGGTAATATTGAAGTAATATTGGTGTAATATCAGTCCCCGTGTACGAAGGAATATCAAAGTTGACGACCCTTTGAACTAGTGTGTAATTTTTCACATTTTTTTTCGGCGAGTTTTCGCGGCAACCCTTGCAATGTGTGATAATGAACGGAGTGGAGGCCTGCGAGGGCTTGCCGGGCCGGGCTCTGTGTTTAATGTTATCGGCGGCCAGCGCCCAGCGCTCCAGTCCAGATCGATTACTTGCGAGCGAAAAGCCCAACCCGCTCCCGCCCTGAGAATTATGTAAATAAGAGCTCTGGCGCGTTTATGTTGCACAAAGGAGTCTGCATTGATTGCTCAAGATTAGGGAGACCGGGCGACCGGGCGTCGATGTTTCATGGCTGCTATGTGGCCGTTTCCCTCGATTTCCATGTTACAACACGATTTGCAACACGCCTTGTTTCTTTTTTATTATTATTATAAAATGCAAGGTAGCCTGAAATGCGGAGAGGTTCATGGCTAAGATGGTGGGCCGAGAATATGGCCGTTTTCGTTCTTAGCTACTTGAAAAATTGTTGAATTTACGCACCGTACATATCAACGCGCAAATTAAACTGCGAGTTGTCTTGAAAGTCTGTAAAATACAGAAGATTTTAAGGGCCAGATGGATAGGGACTCGCTCGCGTTTTGATTCATTCGAAGGTTCAGTTCTGAACGGGCTGTATCTCACGGGACGGGAGCGAGCGGCGGGGCGGGAATGCGACCGCGCTGGGAAAATTATAACTTCCTTTCCGGGAAAATAACGATTCGTGTCGAGACAATGTGGACGGGACGGACACACTACTGCACACCCAAGGGCACCACCTCTCTGCACTCCCAAGGATACCGCGCTGGTTTCGGAGTTTTTTCATGAATACGGACAGTACAGCGTTCGTGTGAATCAAACAACAGAAAAAGAAGGTTCCTGATATTTCTACGACGACTAACGCTTTGTTGCGCCCACCCGGCAGTTTTATTAACAAAATTACTGGTTTGCATTTTTAAAAGCTGCTGCTATTGTCAACCAGTTTCTTTGAGTAAGTGTCCTCCTTGTCCGCTCGACTGGTGGACTTAACCGCGGGTTCCATTCGGTGACGGTAATGCTATAATTAAGACCGAGGATGGCCCCTTCTTAGCGCGCGCAACAGTCTGTTACCGGAAGTCCTGCGGTTGTATCGTGCGGGGGCGGGGCGGGGGCGGCGGCAGGGCCGACGGTGGCGGGGGCGGGGCGGGGGCGTGCCGGACCGAGTCAAATGGGGCGGGCCGAGGGCGGGCCGAGGGCGGGCCGAGGGCGGGCCGAGGGCGGGCCAGGGGAGGAGCAGGGCGGGCCCCTCGCGCCGCGACAGTCTTGTTATTGACGGGAGTGTTGTCTCCGTCATTCATTACAATCATCTCTTTCCAACGGTGGCGAGGGAGATGAGTTAAATGTCAAAGGGAAAAGGGGGAGGCGTCCTGTCATATGATGGAAGGGTTCCTCTTCCGCGTTTTTTCTTTCGTGCGGGCCTTTTCTTCCTTATCAGTCGATCTATTTATTTAAAAAATGGTGTATGTGCAATGAAACGCTGACCTTTCTTGAGATCGCAGTGCGAGGAACGAAATTTAACAAGATTGGTCGCATTGAAATTTATTTTCTTTTAGTGTCTGGCATACTTTTGTGCGCCGAGGCAACAGTTTTATTGTAATATAGATTACACAGTGTAGCCTGGATATGCGGCTTTGGCCGCGGCCCTTGTGATGTGGTCCCGCCCCGCCCCGCCCCGCCCCGCCCCGCCCCGCCCCGCCCGTCGCCTCGCACAACAGAGATGTCACCGGCCTCACCGGCGCGGCCCGGCGCGGCAGGTCGAACGGTCCGGTCCGCACATCTCGGTTGAGCGCAGCTTCCGGTCCGGGGCGGCTGACGCGCGCCACCCTGCCCTGCCGTGCCTGCCCACGGCTGTGCTCATGATTGTGCGGTCTGGGACGCAATAGTGCATCTCCCGGGGGACGGGACGCACGGCGGTGACAACGGCAGCTAGGCCAGGGCCTGCACTGCCAGGGTCAAGAGCACAAAGGAGCTCCTCGGACACTGACACTGGGGTGCCGCCGCCTCCGAACGCTTTTTCAAGTTCGCCGCTCGGGATCCCCGCGCGGGGGCGGGGCGGGGGCGGGGTGGGGGCGGGGCGGGACCGACAGCCGCACCGGGCCGGGGGCACGCGCCCCCTGTGAGGACGCCGCCGTCGCCGCCGCCTATGAGGACGTCATCGATCTGACATCCGGTGAGAGACACTGCGGTGCGGGGCGGTGCGGTGCGGGGCGGTGCGGGGCGGTGCGGGGCGGTGCGGGGCGGCCGCGTGCATGTGTGTTGTACTCTCTGTGAGGCACCAGAAAATATCCGACAGTCATACAGCAGGATTTTGAGGCGTCACTTTTTGCCCTTCCCGTTTTGCAGCGTCACTAAACGCGCGCGCGAGATGGAGAAGCAGCGGCTGTAGCACTTGAGGGGCACGTGCTTCTGGGAGTCACGCCGCCTCATGGCAGCGCAGCGCCGCCTCGAGCATGGCCAGCCATTCCAAAGGGCTAAACGGCAGCGGCGGGCCGTCGCGTCGTGACGGCGTCGTGACGGCGTCGTGACGGCGGCCAAACGGAACTCGCGCGCGCTCCCTGCGCGATGCCGCGCGACTTCGTGCCATTCAGTCGGCAGCGTCTCGTCTCGTGCCCTCTCTCGTGCCTGTCTCACTTCTTCGCGAGCACAGAAATATTGGCTGCGACGATCGTTTTCTCGAAGAGAAAATTCATTCGGGTCGCGCGTGGCGGGGCGGGGTGGAGCGGGGCGGGGCGGGGCGGGGCGGGGCGGGGCGGGGCAGGGCGGGGCGGGGACAAAGCCTCGGGGAGGGGCGGGATCAAGAGGAACTTGGAGTTTTCTTTTAGAGGGAGTGGCTGCTGGAGGGGCTGCAGACGGCTCCCTGTCTCGGCGCGGCGCGGCGACACGGGCCGGCCTGTAAGATGTCCGCGGGTTGTCGGTCCGATGACGATGTCGAGGGCGGTACGAGAGGCGCAGCCATTTTAATGAAGCACAAGATGGCGTCACGGAGGCCCTGCGGGCCAGCGGGGGGCCAGCGAGGCGGGGCGGGGCGGGGCGGGGCGGGGTCCGATAAGCATCTCGAGGGGACTCATCCAACTGGTTCTGCTCGGGCCGGCCCTGGCGGCGCGGCGCGGCGCAGCTCTCCGCTCGAGCACGGGCACGGCCAGGGCAGGGGGACCAGAGCTGGTCGCCATGGCTGGCTACCGGCCATGAGCTCGAGACGAAAGAGCAGCCACGAAAATTCATTCTTGTTTAATGTTTTGAACCCACACCCAGAAAAGCGTGTTCTTGGATCGTGCAAAATATACTTGAATCGAGTGCAAAATAATCGATAATTTCAAGTACCATGTTCTTGTGTATTTGTGCTCTAATCAACCCCAATCTGTTCTCAAATCGTTCCCCTTCCCGCTTGAATGGGACCCATTTTCTTGGCTCAAGTCTAAATTGGGCTTGGATTGAGCGCCAAATTGTACTTGAGATATTCACGTATACGCTTCTCTGGGTGCAATTAAGTAGATAGAGTGTGGCAGCGTCGCTGCTCGGCTCGCCATGGGGTTGTCCACCGGTTTTCTGCTCCGTCAAGCACGCACCGCCCAGTGTCGATCAAAACCAAAAATCTGTACTCAGTTTGTACTTTCACACCATCACAGTTTTAGAATTTGTACTATTCCGACTCAATTTTTGAACTGTTTAAGAGGTGTACAAATTCTCCCAATAAGAAAGTCGAAGAGTACAAATTATTTCGGTTAGAAAGCACTGCTTCTCAAAGCGGTACGGCAATTGGGCGGTGGAAACGTCTATCCCGCACCGCCCATCGCTACTATCTAGTACAAATTCTAAAACTGTAGGGTGAAAGTACAAATTGAGTACCAATTTTTGGCGCGCAGTACAATTTTGATCGGCACTGGGCGGTGCGTGCTTGACGGAGCTCTGGTTTTGGCCACCGGTAAGGCGCCCTGGTCTGCGACGATAGGCAACCCGGCACGCGTGCATGCATTGCGGGACAGCATAACCACAAACCTGCAGGCGGGGCGTGATCAGTCACCTGCTAGTTTCTTCCTTGTCAAGCCTGCAAGAAATATTGCAGTGTATATATGAGTTTCAATGGCTGACGGTAACGCCCCTCTATGGTTTAGGTGTGTGTTTGTGTGGTGCCGACACAGCTTGCCCCTCCTTCTGGGGGATTTTGAAAAGGGGGAAAGGAGACCATCATAGCGTTGGGAGTCCACCGGTGGGCCATCGGCATTGGGATGATGACACATAATGTTAAGTAATTGGCCAACGAGCCTGCAGGCCGGGCTGGGCCTGCCGGGCCTGGCCTGCAGCTCTACGGTTATACCGTGCTCCTGGCTGCTATGGAAATGTCTTTGCAGTTTCAAAATGGTAACAAAAAAAAAGGCCGAAATATGTCGTTGACCCAAGACAAAATAGATCTTCGGAAATGTATTTATTATTTCCTCAAAAAAGAAAAAAATGGAGGTATTTATTGAAGTTTGCGGAGCGACAACCACCAACGGCCTCGCCCAACCAGCGGCAGGTGTATATGCGCGTACGCATATGTCGTATCATAACACAATTGATTACTGATATTATTTATTCTGTCCTTTATTACCCGTGGGCACATCACAGGCCGGGAAGGCGGAGGGTCACATTCGAGACAATATTTTCGGGATAATTTCACTGTGTGCGTCTGAGCGAGAGAGAGAGAGAGAGAGAGAGAGAGAGAGAGAGAGAGAGAGAGAGAGAGAGAGAGAGAGAGAAGCGAAGCGGGCAGTAGGATGGTCGCTCGAACAGCCCCGATTCAGTGCGGTGCGGTGGCCCCAGGCTACCTACGGCCTACGGCCGGCCTGGTCGCAGACCTGCGCTGCGCAATCAAGTCAATGATACGATTACTTAGTGTCGGCCGGACGGACCCCGTAATCCAATAATTCCGGACCCAACCGGTATTTCTTCCAGCTTCTTTTTATTTTATATACCGGGCAGGGCGGCGGGACGGGACACAGCGCCGCCGTACACAGTGGACGCGGGGCGGGGCGGGGCAGGGGTAGCCGAAGGGTCCCATACAGCCTGAGACGTTGCTCACGTACCTACTGTAATCACCCACAGGGAGCGTCCTCCGCGCAGGTTTGCTCTACTCACGGTAAAAACCACGTCTTGGTTTTCAAGACGTTTTGGAAAAACCAAGATGCATTTTCTCTATAAGAAAACCGACGCCTTGAAAACCAAGACGCAGTGCTACGAGTGCCCATGGCTCAAATCTTCAGCAGCAGGATACAGTGCGCTGAAGCCGCCTTCGCTCGCCACATCGAGCCCGTTTCCGCGCGATAACTATACGAGTTGAATGAAACCAAAACGGCTCGCCTCATTCACAACTTTGGCCCGCCCGCTTTACGCTTCGTGCAATCAAACCATCTTCCGTAAAAAGCGGGCGTTTATTTAGGGCTGGCGGGCCGGGCCGGGCCGGGCCGGGGCCCTGGCCCTCCCCGAGGGCAGGACCGTGACGGGCCGTGACGGGCGCGCCTGGGGCTTGTCACGCGACGCCTCTTCTCTTCATTCATAGCGAATCCCCGCACGAGTTGTTGTGTACCGGGGCGGGGGCTCGGAGAGCAGCGCCGGCCCGGCGTGGACACAGGGCCCGGGGCCGGGGTGCGCACGGAAAAAAGGATTTTGTTCTCACAACAAACGAGTTTGTTAATATAGACATAATCAAAAAAAATTTGTTCCGGGAACTAAAAATTTGTTGGGGGAACCAAGTTTCTGTTACTGCAAGAAAATTTTTGTTGGGGGAACAATCTGTTAGTTGTGACAACAGAATGAGGATTTTGTTCGATTTTGTTGTCACAACTAACATTTTGTTGCAGTAACAGAAACTTAGTTCCCGCAACAAATTTTTAGTTCCCGGAACAAATATTTTTGATTATGTCTATATTAACAAACTTTTTTGTTGTGAGAACAAAATCCTTTTTACCGTGCGTTTGTTCCGTGGCGAGCCGGACGTGGGAGGGAAGCGGCATGGGCCTCTGCTCGGCTACTTCCGCCGCCCCGCCACCTCTCCCGCGGGGTGGGGTGCGGGGTCGTGGGGTCGGATTCAAATTTTTCATCGGACTGCCTTGCGGTGGCGGGTGGCGGCGCTGTCAAGGTGTCCCTCGTGGGCGTGTCCAAGGGGCCCGGGGCCGGGCTGCGGACCTCTGCCCCCCGGGGGGCGGAGCCGGGCCGGGCCGGGCCGGGCAGGGGCGCGTAGAGGGGCGCCGGGCCAGACAACATCCATCTCAGCCAGATGTACAGGTACGGGCCGGGGCCGGGGCCGGGGCCGGGCGGGTCTATTAACGGCACAGGCCACAAAGGGGCACTAGGGGGACTCACGGGGGAAGCGGCGGGGCGGCGGGGCGGGGCGGGGCGGGGCGGGGCGCAGCGTCAGCCGGAGCACCAGTGGCGGATCCAGAGGCTGTCTTTGTGAGGGGAAAAGTAGCACTTTCTGCCTACTTACAGGGGCAAAGTATGGCCTCTTGCCTATCTTTCAGGCGGCTATCTAGGTGCCAAAAGAGGGGGGGGGGGAGCAATTGACCCTTTGCCCCCCCCCCCTCCTGGATCCGCGCTTGCGGAGCACGGACGTGTTCTGCCCTCGTCTCGTCGCGCCTGTTTCGCAGTTGTACCGGGTGTTTCTCTGAATGCGTAACAGTGTTGCGGGATTGCATACTCTCCAGCGCTGCAGGGGCAATGGCGCCTTACGGGCGAATAGGGTAGGCAAACCCGCAACACTGTTACGCATTCAAAGAAACACCCGGTACAAGTAGTGCAGTGCGGCCCCCGTCCTGTCCCCACTTAGGAATACTTCATACAGTCAGATCCTCGAGGGTGAGGCTCAGGCCCTGCAGGCCGGGCCCGGGCCAGCTCGTTAGCTCCACGACTCATTACCCCGAGGAGAGCGGCGGCGGCGGCCCCGTAATCATTGTCCCTGCAGCAGGGCAGGGCAGGTGAGAGAGGAGCCACCTCGCGGCAACGCAGATCAGACCGTCAACTGCGCTGCGGTCAGTCCGACTCGAGCTTTTAATAGTCCGGTGGGGGAAAAGAATTCTCTACTGCAAACCGAACAGCATTGAACAAAAATGGGGTGCCATGGCACTTGCCAACAAACAGTTGGACGACTTATTTGAGATAGTTCGCGTGGTGAGTCTATTATGACCGCGGGTGGTTACACTGTAAGTGGCCCGTTACTGATTTGACCCCGGGAGTCGCTCAGGTGGTGCGGGGGCGGACTAGGCTGGCGCGGCGCGGCGTGGCGCGGCGCTTCGCGCTCCGATGCCGCCTTATTCGCGAGGCACAATTACGCGTTTGGCTCTGGCGCGGGGGCTGATAGGGCAGGGCGCCTGCCTGCCTGCGGGGCCTAACGAGCTCTAATTGTACGAGGGAAGTACGCGGGCGGGCGAGATGCTCGCGCGGCGTACCGACTGCTCCACCGAGTGAATTTTCGCTCTCATAGCACCAACGTTGACAAATGTTCCACATCCATCTGTCTTCGGACAGGCAGGGGAAGCGGGTCGTGGCAATTCTGCTGCGATAATATTTACTGCCCGTGGTCACGTAAACCATTTGTTTTTCTCCCCGCGTGCTGATAGAGTATTGATTTTGGATTTTCACAGTTTGTTGACCAAGAAGTCGCAGAATTAGTTTAATGCTCAATGGAACAAACTGGACTTGGTTTGCCAGAGGGCGCGTTTGACAATTTCGTGACTGTCGGGCCACTCAATAAAAGAGGCGACCGTGTGCCGTCCGCCATTGCCCCGCCCCATCCCGCCCCGACCCGCCCCGCCCTGCCCCGCCCTGCCCCGCCCTGCCCCGCCCTGCCCCGCCCTGCCCCGCCCTGCCACGCCTCCTTCCGACAAACCGTCGCACGGGAGGACACCCTCTACCGGATGTCACATGCAAATACACTGCGACACCAGCCGGCCTTCTAATTACCTGTGTGTTCTCTATCTTCATTTTTTAAAACATTCTCTCATTTATCTATCTCGGACAAGACTGCTGTATAGAAATATCAGCGTGGGAAGGAAGCATCCAGTGGGATTTCGCTGCCACACCCAGAAAAATAGAAACTTGCAGCAACCACATTATGTTAGGCCAGGTACAACCATACAAATTATAGTTGAGGCGACTTTCATATGGTTGTACCAACTACAAAGATAGCAAGCCCGAGCATTCCCGTTGTTGGTGTAACCACGTGAGTGTTGGCACAACCATATTTCGTATGCGGTTGTCCCTGGCTTGGCTGCTACAACCATCTATTTTTCTGGGTGCAGGGTGACGTTTGGTTAAGTACTGGGTACTAGCAATTTTTTTTTTTCCTAGTCGAAGAAAGGTTGAATCCTAGGCGCGAGCTGGCGCGCCGCGGCGCGCGCAACGGACGGCATGACACACGGCGCGGCGCGATCGCAACTTTCGCAACGATGATGCATTCAACCATCGGCCGCATTCTTCTCGTACGGACTTGCCCCCCACCCACTGCCACCCCCTCTCAATACTGCACCCTGTAATTTGGCCCAAGCGGAACATCTGTCCCCCCTGCAGCAGCAGCAGCAGCACCCGCCGGCCCAACCCCTGCGCCACCCCTGCCCGCCCCGCCCATGGCCACCTCCCACTTAGCGCCCAAATCTTTGTCGCTCGGTGTTTATCCCAGCGATGGCAATCTCACCCCGGCCCGGCTGCAGCCCGCCCCGCCCCGCCCCGCCCCGCCCCGCCCCGCCCACTCAGTCAGGCGTGCTATTAGCGAAAGATTTTTACACGTTAATGACGGGCGCGTGCCGTTTGTTACCAACTGAAATGTCAAACGGTCGCGTGGACAGTTTTTTTTTGTCTGTTGTCGCGCGGAGTCTCCAGAAGCGTGATGCCGAGGAGAGAGCGGGAGCAGAGGAGAGATTTGAGATTTGTTTATTGTCACTGTGCAAAGTGAAATTATCAGGAATGTCTGAAGTTAAGACCTTCGGTAATGTAGTCATCTAAGTTATAAATAGCACATTCAAGTAGGCTCTTCTTAAAAGTGGTTCTAATTTTCTTTATGGGTAAATTTCTAACAGTGCTTGAGTGCTTGGTAGTAAGTTGTATAGCTTAGGGCCTAATTGTAAGACACCACCTTCACTAACATTGAGAGGGAAGGAGAGGAGAGGAGAGGAGAGGAGAGGGAGAGGAGAGGAGGAGGAGGGGAGAGGAGAGGAGAGAGGAGAGGAGAGGAGAGAGAGGAGAGGAGAGGAGAAGAGAGGAGAGGAGAGGAGAGGAGAGTCGCAGGAGAGCCGTGACTGGGATGGGGCGCGAATGTCGCGGTGGGCGCAGCAGTGAGATTTGAACCGGTGTGTGGAGCGAATAGCCGCGGCATTGATAAATGTTTAAATTTCCTCGCACTGCTCAGAGAGTCCCGCACATGAGAGGCTGCACGCGCGCCTTGTGTGTCTGTGTCTGCTGCCCATGAATTAATCCAAAGGGGACGCGGCCACTTGGGGCCGAAAGCAGTTCAGATTCGTACTGTGCGGGGCGGGGCGGGGCGGGGCGGGGCGGGGCGGGGACTGCGTTGGACGCCGCGCCCCGCCCGTCACGGAATACACAGCTGCCGGCTGATTCAGGAGATCGCTCTCCTGTCTCTGTCCTTGTCGCACTCATGGAGTGACTCCATACCCTGGAGGGGACACCTTCGTGAGTGCGACAAGGACAAGAGGCATGGGAGCGATTTTCTGAATCGGTCGGCAGGGCGCCCGCGTGACAGTCCACGCACTTCGCGCGCGTGTGTCACGAAGGCAACGGAGACGCCCTCCCTGCATATGCGCCATCAAATATTTCGCGCGGCCCCTCGTCTCGATTCAGATTTCGTCTCGATTTGTGCCTTTTCTGTAACGAGTGTTTCTTTGAATGCGTAACAGTTTTGCGGGATTGCATACTCTCCAGCGCTGCAGGGGCCATGGTGCCTTACGGGAGAATGGGGTAGGTGGGTACTTGCACTGTAAAATCCTTACGAAGAAAATTCTTCGTAACGTTGCGAAGCATTTGGCTGCTTCGCAATGCTTCGTAATACAAAAGCATTTTCTTCGCAAGCCCTGCCTTGCG
Organism: Frankliniella intonsa; assembly: GCA_033675135.1. NCBI lineage: Eukaryota > Metazoa > Arthropoda > Insecta > Thysanoptera > Thripidae > Frankliniella > Frankliniella intonsa. The sequence continues at coordinate 15,070,698 of CM066256.1, read as the reverse complement.
AAGAAATTTGTTTGTACACTACGAAGAAAATGCTTCGTAATACGAAGCAGCCGAATGCTTCGCAGCTTACGAACGCTTACGAACGCTTACGAACGCTTACGAACACAATTTCTTCGCAAGGTTTTCACAGTGTGGTGACAGAATGTTCAACTGCGTTTCCATTATCGGTAAAACAAGTTTCAAAACTGCCCGCGGGCAGCGGTTTCTCCGACAGACCGTTGGGTGCAGCTGCACTGGTTGCGCGCAGCGGACTCCGTGTAACCCTATCACTGACCAGGGTCTCCGCCGCGCCCTGCCGCGCCGCGCCGCGCCCCGCTGGGGCGGCTGCAGCGACCCCCCCGCGGAGGGCCGTTGGCGGGGGGTACATGCCACACCTCCGGCCACACAAACTCGCCCCGGCGCGGCGCGGCGCGGCGCGAGGCGGGCCGGCACGAGTCAGGCGTGGGCCGGGGCGTGGTCGTGAGCCGCGGGGCGGGGCGGGGCGGGGCGGGGCGGGGCGGGGCGGGGCGGGGCGGAGTCGCGATGAGGGGATGGTGGGCCTGAGGGCACGCCGAGAGCCCGCCCCGGAGCGCTCAACAGTAACGCACATGCTCGTGCTCGACAGCGCTGATTGTTGATTGAATTTAATAATGGTTAATCCACGTTACATTTTATCAATAAAATGGCACACATTTTACGAAGCGCTGCTTAACCTCCCGCAGTGATTGCCGATAGGAGAGCCGCCGCGCGACTTTTTACAATTTTTTTTTTTAAACAACTGCATTTTCTAATTTGCGTATCGCTTAAAAAAAGACCTGTGCGGGTGCCTGTCTGCTGCTTCGCTGTGTCCGAACCCGCGATTCGTCGCAAAATGCAAAAATCAACCCCTTCTATAAGCCTACTTCTTCTCCACTTCTTTCCGCTCAGCGACGCAGGCAGCCCTTGCGCTACGACGTCGCGCATCCACACCAGTGCTGCCAGAAAAGTAGGCAATAAAGCGCCCAAACACAGCGAAGCGAAGCGGGCTGCATCTGCGCCTGCCTACTAGGCAACACCTTAGTACTGGTGCACGCATGTTGCCTAGTAGGCAGGCGCAGATGCAGCCCGCTTCGCTCCGCTGTGTTTGGACGCTTTATTGCCTACTTTTCTGGCAGCACTGATCCACACCTAACCTGTAATTGAGGTCCGCGTATGTGAGCGGTGCGCGCGCGCGGTGGCGGGCCGGGGCGGGCCGGGCTGTGTCGTTGGGTGCGTCGCTGCGGTGCGGTGCGGCAGTATCGGGTCGGATCGAGTTTCTTTGAGGACGGGAGCTGCCCTGCCCTGCCCTGCCCTGCCCTGCCCTGCCCTGCCCTGCCCTGCCCTGCCCTGCCCTGCCCTGCCTGTCACCCAGAGCGGCTGCGGCGCGCAGCTGAGCGCTCGCTCGCTGCTTGCATGCTCCTCGCCCCGCGGCGCGGCGCGGCACGGCGGGCCGGCCCGGACAGGGGCACCCCTTCCTGCTGCACGTGCTGCATTGTGTGCCATTGCATGCGCGGCCCGGCCCGGCCCGGCCCGGAAGGGGCGTGTCGCCTCCCCCTCCGCCATCTTGGCCATCTTCGGCTGGATCGCCGGAAGCCAAAAGCATTAGCAATGCAACCGCGCGTCGTCATTACATGTCGCTTTTGCGCAGAAAAAAAAAATTACATAAAAAATATGGTAGGGCTAAAAAAGTTTGCCGATGAAAAAAAAAAAGGGGGGGGGGGGGGACTTTGGATACGTTGTTGACGGGATTGGGGCCGGGCAAAGTTTTTGCATACCCGTTACTGCTATAAAACAGAGTGCAAAAAAAAAAAAATGTATTGAAATCCTATGCGGCGCGGATTATCTGCGATGTCCATCTACGGATGTAAACAGCGGAAGGGCACTCTTTACCTTCGAGATTTCGAGATTTCGCTGTGATTTGATCCAAATTCCTTGGTGTAGTGGAGGGGGGAATCAGCAACCGGCACCGACCAGTTCAGAGAGGGGGACTTGCGTGAGGCGTGCAGCTCTGAGAGTGCCGTGGTGGGGCGGGGCGGGGCGGGGCGGGCGGGGCTGGCGCGGTGGGGCGTGGCGGGGCGGGGCGTGTTTAATATGCACGGTGAGCGGCCACGCTCGGCGTCCATTGGAGCCCGTGGGTACACCGTCGAAGAAGACGTGCTGCATTAAAGAATAAAGAATGAAAACTTTTGTATTTTAAAAAATTTAATTTTATATCAATCAAAACTTTAGAAAAAGAAAAAGAAAGAAAAAAAACTGTTCAAAACTTTGAAGTTGTACCGTGCTCTGCCAAAGTCTCAAATATTTAACACATTCAATTTATTGAAAGAGGGGTGTTGGCCTATTTGGATGAAAGAAATGTTTTGTGCCGTGCAGCGCCAGGGCTCCCCTCGCATGACATGTGCCGAGCGTGGCGTGCATGCACTGAAGGAAACGAAGAAACGAAACATTCAAGTGTGGTGGCGACCTCTCGCTGCCCACCCGGCCAGCACCGCTGCCCCGCCCCGCCCCGCCCCGCCCGGCCCCGCCCGGGCCTGCTCGCTCCGCGTACGTGGTTATTATCACCAAAACATGCATGCATATGTTGTCCACGTACAAAAGGAAGAATACTTTTATTGAGCCGGCCTCGTCTGCTGGTGTTTGATGGTGACTGGTCGTACTTGAGGGCAGGGCCTTGTCTCCGTATTGACGGGGTAGCGCTGGGCTTATGCACGCACAGAAAACGACTTATTCGTATATAGATATTTATTTAAAACAAGCAAAGCAAAAGTACTTATGCACATCCTTCCCAAAAACGGTCTTATTCACTTAAAACAGAGTTAAAAAAATTAAGTGGTCCCGAAAAAGCCCACCCGCCAAAACATCGTATTTCTCTCACAAATTTCATAAATTTTAATCACACTACACTTTTTATTATCATCAACGTCATTATTTCTTGATTCAACACTGGTCACCCCGTGTTTTTTTTAGGTTTCGCAAACAACGCCACCTTGAACGGCACGCGGTCTGGAAACATACGGGAAAGCACTTGCGTAATTTACGATTGTTGGAGGAGTCCTCAGGACACGGCACGCGACGTGGAGTGGCCTATGCATGTGTCATTGGGTCGGCCCGCCTCCTCGCCTCACCTCACCTCACCTCAGTCCCACGCCCCGCCCCGCCCCGCCTGCGTGTGCGACAGAGACGCAAGCCTCCCGGCGCGGGCGCGCGAGAGAGACGACCGACTCGACTCGCGTTCTGTTCTGCACGACCTTCATTACCAAATCCTCGTACTGATTCCCGTCATTTGGCGGCGATTCCCGCTGACCCCTCCCCTCCCTCACCCCCGCCCACACTACATCTCCTGCACCCCGCGCGGCCTATCGCCCCCGCCCCGGCCCGCTCGCTCTGCCTGCGTTGGTTTTGGCTGCTCTCTCTCCATCTATTTTGCAACGCGGACGGAAAAGGACGTAATTCTCTATTCCCTTGACGTTGCGGACGGCTCACGCGCGTGCTCGGCCGCCAGGGCCGGGCCAGAGGAGCAGCGCGGCGCAGGCGGACGTGAAAGAGGACGCCTGTTCACCCGGCCTTCTTATCCCTTGGCCCTACTCTCGCGGGCCGGGCCGGTCCGCGCCGCTCTGGCGGTCCTGTTCGTGCGGGTCGCTCTTTCCCGCCCGCGCTGGAGCTGGAGCCGCTGGAGCGGAGCTGGCGGCGTAGTTCTGGACTCGGCCGCGAGGTGGCGGCACAGGTGCTGCTGGCGCGAGAGGCGAGGCGAGGAAGCGTCTCGTCTCGCCTCGCCTCGGCGGCGCGCGGCGTGGAAGTGGAAGGACGGCTCTCCACTTTGCGCAGAGTTGCACCGGCAATTTTGCTGTAAGATGTGATTCGCCGACGTGCTGATTGTTTTCACCGCTTGACCTCCGACACTCGCATTATAAATGCTGGATCTTTTTGGGAGTGTATATTTGACACTGGCAACCGTACTTGTAAAAATATGGGAACGAAACCTTTCGCAATTTCGAAGAAATTTCTATGTGAGCTTGCACGCAGCGGCGAATAAATCGTTCGCATTCCGCAGCAGAAATTCTTCGCCGGGTGTTTCCAGTGCATATGAAAAACGAGCCTGCGACTTCGCATCTTCACTCTCACCCTTAGGGTTCCCAGAGTACGAATCAAATGAAAAGAAAATGCCCAAAGGAAAGCCGAACAAAAAATAAAATCCCGCGCGTCTGCGGGGAACAAGCAGCGGAGAAGAGAGAGGGAAGGGGAAAATGGATACAAGATGGGGGTGTAACGAACCGCGGCCAGTCGCCGTCGTTGCCCCTTGCTTCCCGCTCGCGGCCCTAGCGGCCCTAGCGGCGCCGTGTTTTGCATAGCGCCGCGACGGCAGCACGCGCCCCGCCCCGCCCCGGGGGGAGGGAGAGAGAGAGAGGCGCCGGCCGGCGGCGCCGCCCCCGCCAGGAGACAGACAAGGAGAGAGAGGTGTAATTTCGGCGTGGCGCGCGCGCGCCGCTTCCAGTCGAGCGCCTTGTGCGGAGAGCGGCCGCTCCGCTCCGGGCCGCTCCGGGCCGCTCCCACAATACGCGCCTAATGAAAAGCTCGCTGTTGAAGATGGACTCGGGGAGCCCCGGCCCGTCCTCGCGCCCTCGCCTCGCCCCGAGCGCAAATATTTTAAGTCGGCCGCACGTGTTGGGCGGGGAGGGGCCGCCGCTGAGCTGCGTGCCCATGAGGGGGGCGGGCGGAGCGGAGCGGTCGCTAGAGCTGACACTCACGACCACGCGGATACTTTGGAAATTCATGTCAGTACAGTACTAGAGTTTTATATGAGTGCAGATGTCAGTGGAGTACTGCGATGAAAAGATGTAACAACTTGTACTCCACTCGAGTTTGCAGAGTATGCAGTGCAGGGCGTACTGCACCGCGGCGGACCTTGTGCGCGCGGGGACCAACGATTTGCATGCAGAGCTCATCTCTGAGGGAGCCAAGAAGAGGGTGGCTCGGAGGAAAGGGGGGGGGGGGCTAGCAAGAAGAGACCAAAGGGCGGTCTCTCCCGCAGTTAGGATAAATAGAAAATGAAAAATCGTAGAGATAGTGCGAGGGAAAGGGCCGGAGAGAGAGGGAGAGAGAGAGAGAGAGAGACAGAGAGAGACAGAGAGAGAGAGAGAGAGAGAGAGAGAGAGAGAGAGAGAGAGAGAGAGAGACAGAGAGACAGAGAAAGAGAGACAGAGACAGAGAAAGCTGAGCTAACTGAGGTCAAAGACGGCGACGGCGTGGTCAGGCGGGGGTGGCAGGCGGACTCGCAGAAGGGTTGCGCGTAGGGGTAGGAGAGCTCGGGTGGCGCGGCGGGGTGGGGGAGGCTGGCCGCGTGCCGACCAAAGGCGGGCAAACGAGCGCCTGGCCTCCGCGCCGAGCAGAGCAGAGCAGGGGCAAGGCCAGACCGCTCGGGATGACTTTCCCATGACCCGCCCAGGACGGTCCCGGGGGTCGTCCTCCCCCAGGACAGCCTAGCAGCCCTCTGCCCCGCCCCGCCCCGCTCAGCGTGCATGCGACTGTTGACACGCCGCCCCGCGGCCTTTGAGACTCCCGGTGCGCGCCGGGCCGGCGTCACCGCGTCGTGACAGCACGGGGGGCCCCGCCCCGCGCCCCCGCGCCCCCGCCCAGCACCGGACACTCCAGGTCACTCTGCGGTTGAGGTGCGGTGCGGGAGGCGCACGCGCGGCTGCCGGGGGCGGGGGGGCCGCCTCCGCGGGGGCAGCGCAGCAGCCGGCAGCTGCACCATCACGGTGTCCGGACGGTCCGGACGCAGCCTCGAGCTGGCGCCCCACAGCACCTTCCATACAGCTCCCCCGCAGGCCCCCGCGCCAGGCCCCCGTGTCGCTTAGGCCCCCGGCACGCGCCTCCCGCCTCCCGGACCGCCCACCGAGCGCCGAGCCGAGCCGAGCCGAGACAGTACGTACCCGACGCCACACCCGACCTGGCCCGACCCGGCGTTACCGCACTTTATCATTTTATTCTGTTATTTAACTCGTGATGGAGCCATTTTCTCGATGTCTCACTCCATACCCTAGACTCTTGCTACCTCCCAGGAGTACCCGCTTAGCGTGTCAGGAAAATTCTTAGCATGACAAAAATGTGGGAAAATGTGGACAACGAGGAATGAGTTTACTTTCATGCCAGAGGCATGATATTGTTTTCTACGCTTATTTATTCTATTTTTTATTCTTTTTTTGCCGTGCAGAAGACGGATTATTACGAGGGCCTGGTGAATTTGACCTAGAGCAGAGCTGCACATCGGGAGGATGCGATCAAAGCGGACTCCCCGCTGTGGGAGACGCGGAGTACAGGTGTTCCGCCGCACCTTGTCACACGGCCCAGCCCAGCCCCGCCTCACCCGAGCCGCCCTACGTCCGTCTCTGTCTCCCTCCTGCTCGCCTCGCTTCCGCAGCGGCTCAGATTTTATCTGAGCGGGCTGGTCCCATTGAGGCGCGCTGCACCCAGCATGCTACTTTTCATTGACGCACCCGTCTCAGCTTTCGTGTGAGGCGGGGCGGAGCGAAGGCCGCCGGGCCAAAGCCGATATCGCCGCCCTTTTTTGCATGACTCTCCTCTTACCTTTTACCCCGTTTTTGCGACGCTGCTGTTTTTGCCACACATGTTCTTGTGAATGGGGAGGCGTTTGCACGAGAAGCAAACTTTTCCACGGGGTCATGTGCCTTGCAGGCAGGTGGTCCTGGGCTGCGGTCCGTCCAAAGAGGGCGCTAATCAAACGTTTTGGAGTTTGTTTTGAATAACTTAAACATCTTCACTTCAGGTTCGCGTTGCAAAATTGGTAATGCGTCAGGTTTAAACTTTCAGGAGAGAAAATGTCATGTAGTTCCGTTTGGACAGTTTTGTCTGCGGTGTTCGGGCAACGCCCCGCAGGAGGAAGAAACGCAACTACTGATTGGCAACCCGCCGAGGTATAATGAGTCCTCCTGCCCTCGCTGTCGGCTCCCCCACCCCACCCCGCGGCACCCCGCCCCGCCCCACCTCACCTCACCTCACCTCACCTCCTGGCTGCGACAAAGGCGCCTTGTAACTCGATAGGGCTGATGAGAGCAGATCCCTGCCACCTTCACAAGCACCTTTTCCTCCCCACCCCCTCCTCTCCCCTACTTCCCCAGGACCCTACCGTCCAACCTGAGGTGGGACATCGCTGGCACCATTGCTGGACCAGGGTCCTGCTGTCGCTGACCGTAGCTGGCGCCGGCCTATGGTCAGGGCGGAGGCATCGATTGCGCTGACTAGCGCGGGGAAGCAGGGCCTCACTCTGCCGCAATCATCGGCGCCCAGAAGCTCGAAATCGTAATCAGACTGGCACGGTGGCGATTTCCTCCGCGATCTCGTTACACTTTCGAGCTCGTACGGTGGATGGTACTCGAGTGCGCGTCCGCGCGCGCGCGCGTGTGTGAGTGTGCTGCGTTCAAGCGTAAATTCCTTCCATGCGACGACAACGTTTCCCTCGGACACTAATGCGCCTGTAATGGTTGGTAGCGCCGCTTCCTGTGAGGTTGGCATCCCTGTCCTGTTCCGCTTATGCTGCTTATGATGACGAGCGCCGCTCCATCGCACGCGAAACTCCTGTGCGCCGCCCCGCGCCGCCCCGCGCCGCCCCGCGCCGCCCCGCGCCGCCCCGCGTCGCACGCAATAGGAAGTGAGGTCGGACCTGCTCTGCTCGTTGCCGCCAACAAGTCTCGCCGTTCTGTATTCGCTCGTTTTCTGCGGGGTGGCGGCTGTGCGCGCCTTGGCCTTTGTTTTTTGGCTGTGTGTGTGTGTGTGTGTGTGTGTGTGTGTGTGTGTGAAACGAAACGCCACGGATAGTTCCCCACTGCTTGTGTGCTCCGCTAGAGCGGCGCCAGCAGAGCAGACCGCACACGCGAAAGAGTCCATGAATCGAAAGTGAATTAGTCGATCAGGTCCGGCTTGCGACACGACGACCACGCCCCGCCCCGCCCTGCCCCGCCCAGGGGACGCCCCGCCACGCCCCGCCACGCCCCGCCACGCCCCGCCACGCCTTCGCCCTTGCTGCTGCACCCCAGCCCCGCCCCGGCCCCGGCACTGCCAAGATCACGCCGCGGTTTCGGTCCAGATGTGTCGCAGTAGATTTTCTCCCCCTCCTGCGCCTCGCCCCCCACCTCTCCCCTCCCCTCCCCTCACCCCTCCTCTCCTCTCTCCCCTCCCGTCCCGAGCGAGCTCTCCAACGGATTCGCTACGGCCGTTTGGTGACTCCAGTAAGAGTTTGTGGCTGGAACGAATCGGAGACCAGGGCCACCCGCCCCGCCAAACTTGTCCGATGCGATCCCTCCCCCCTCTCATTCGCCCCCCCCTCCCGTTCTACTCGCAAACAAGAGCAGGTGATGACACCCAAATAGGGTGGATGAAACGCTGGAAGTGTCCTACTTCCTACGTATCCCTGGGTCTTTTTGTTTCCATCCGGCTACCCGCCCGCCCGGGTAGGAACCGGGTTGACGGTTTTTCCTGGGTCACCCGGGTTACCCGTGGGCACACTGTATTTTGTGCGGAAACACTTGTTTCCAATTTATGGCGACGAAAACTGCTTTTGGAATCAAATGTGTCACCATTGCTGGAAACATTCCGACTTTGGAAACTTCCCAAATGTGTCGCCACGTTTGTGGCGACACATTTGTTTCCAACTTAAGAAGGTGACACATTTGTTTCCATCATAGGCAACACATGTTTCCATGGGGTGACACATTTGTTTCCATCCAAGGAAACACATGTTTCCATGAGGGTGACACATTTGTTACCCAAGAGGATGATACACATATATTGCAACAAATTTTTACTGAACTCGAGACTTTGTCTCCCAGAATGGTGTCAAATTTGTCACCATATTTGGTGGCGACACATTTGTTGCCGAGATTATGGTCACAAAAACGGGAAGTTTCCAAAAATGGCGACAAATGTGTCGCCAACTATGGTGACACATTTGATTCCATTCGAGTTACCGTGGGATCGGTGGAACCGCGCCGTGAGGTAGGCAACACGAACATGCATGTTAGCTCGTGTTGCCTACCTCACGGCGCGGTTCCACCGATCTCACGGGTAACCCGGGTGACGCGGGAAGCGTCGACCCGGTTCCTACCCGGGTAACCCGGGCAACCGCGGGGCGGGTTTTTGATAGCCCTGGTACCAACCGCAGGACCGGAGTTCAATTCCCACCTACTTTAATTTCTTTTTCCTAAAGCTTGGACAACAAGCCGAGGCGGACAGCGGCGCGGCCCGCGCGGAATGAGAGGGAAGAAGACAGCGACAAAGTGCGAATCGGCGCAGCGCTGCGCGGCGGGGCGGGGCGGGGCCGGGGCGACATTATATCGTGTAAACTGCCGCTTTGTTCTGCAGCCGATCTGTCGCGGCGCGGCGCGACTCTCGAGCTATTCGCCTCGCTTGGGGTGCGCGGTGCGGCGCGGCCCGGCGCGGCACGCGGGGTCGCCTCGCTAATGTTGTTTGTTTCACGGCTTGTTTGAGCGCGCCGCCGCCCCGCCACCGCCACCGGGCGATCCCACTGCCGCCGCTGCAGCTTCCGGTTCGAACCGAACCCGAAGGTACGCCCCTTCCGCTCTCTGCTTGACTGACTGACGTGCTATGTACAACCGCAAAGTTTGTTTCGGGGTGTAGTCGTAAGGTAAACTTATTGGCGCTTTAATAACGCCGGATGCATCTCTGAGCTTCCTCTGTAACGTTTATAGGCGCAGGGCGCAGCTGTGCACGGGCGAAAATGAAAATATGCGTTAAGTATGTGTGATCCAACACTGTGGGTTTTGTCCCTTTCATGCTTTTGTAACCCCTATACCATGTCAGTCGAGTCGCAATCCGCAGGAAGCACCGCTGTACCTTTGTGTTCAAAACCGCCAATACTTTTCTGCAGCAGTCATCTATGCGAAACACACACACACACCTCTCTCTCTCTCTCTCTCTCTCTCTCTCTCTCTCTCTCTCTCTCTCTCACACACACACACACACACACACACTCACACACGTGCGCTCACAGACTCACACGTACACGAGTCCCATCAATTCATTATAACGAGCGACAAACACGACGGAGGTTTTGCGAGCTGTCCGCCGGGCCCCGCCCTGCCCCGCCCCGCCCTGCCCCGCCCTGCCCCGCCCTGCCCCGCCCTGCCCCGCCCTGCCCCCCCCCGCCCCGCCCTGCCCCGCCCTGCCCCGCCCTGCACCGCCCTGCCCCGCCCTGCCCCGCCCTGCACCGCCCTGCCCCGCCCTGCCCCGCCCTGCCCCGCCCTGCCCCGCCCTGCCCCGCCCTGCCCCGCCGGGCCCCGCCCTGCCCCGCCCTGCCCCGCCCTGCCCCGCCCTGCCCCGCCCTGCCCCGCCCTGCCCCGCCCTGCCCCGCCCTGCCCCGCCCTGCCCCGCCCATGCCCGCCTCTTTCCCGCCCCTCCTGTCTCGCGGCCGTGCCCTGTCCCGCCCTCTGCCCGCCCCTGTGGCCAGCGAAACGCGTGGCAGAGCTGCCACGCCCCGCCACGCCCCGCCACGCCCCGCCACGCCCCGCCACGCCCCGCCACGCCCCGCCACGCCCGACCGCGTCTCGACCCAACAACCACTGATTGACCAGCCCGATCGTCGGTCGGCCCAAAAGACCCGGTGTGTGAAATTGTCACGAGACACAGTTTTGCGGTTTTGACTCGCTGGGCTGGGCTGGGCTGCCGCCACAGTGAGCGGCAGCGACGTCATACCTCCCCACCCTCCCTCCCTCCCCGCCCTTCTGCTATCGCTGCAAATTGTTTTAAGGCGCGGCATAATGTGCGTCGCCTTGCGAATAATGTGAACCGCTGCAACAGACACGACACGCAGATAGATGGATGGCTGTAGACAATAGGGAATGGGGCACAGGGATGGGGCGACAGCGGGCCAGGCGGGCCGGGCCGGGCCGGGCCGGGGAGAAGGGACGGAAGGATTGGGAGTAAAGAGGAGAATATCCTCGGGAATCGGCGAGAGACTTCGCGGCTGTTTTCTCGCCCAGTGCCCAAGCACAAAGATTTCATAACAGCTTATTGGTACTTAACACTTAACTAAAAAGACTCTTTATTGATTTTGTTTAAATCTATAACCGTGTTAAATTTTGTAAAGATTTTATAAAGCGTTAATGGGCGAGAATCGCGATTCAGCGGGAAGAATCATCTTCTTCTTTTCTCTTCCCATTGAGATAAGTCAGCGGCGATGGCTGCAGGTAAAGGTCGTAAAGATGAGCAAAGAGAGAGAAAGAGAGGTAAAGATAGGAGAGGGATCGGAGGGGGGCGTGGGTAGAAGAGGACAGAGTGAGCCGCTACAAGACGCTCCTCTGGTCCATTTATCAAGCTGCCTTGTGACACTCCATATGAAGGGGTGGGGGTTGGGGGCGTGGCCGCCGAGCCCCTTAAATAAAACTGGCGTTTTATTTTGTCTCGTGGACGTCCCTTGTCTAACCCCCACCACCGCGGCCGCCACCCGGCCGCCTTTCATTGCCCCCCACCCCACCCCGCCCCGCCCCGCCCCGCCCGCACCCCTCGCCTTGCCCCTACCCGTTCTCTTTTCTTCTTTCTTTTCGTGCCCCCTTCGCTCTGTACGTTGTACTGCGAAATAAACCCCCCGACCCGTTTAAACCCCCTTCAATGAGGAAGGGCCAGGGCCCGGCCCGGGCCGCGACTGCCCCGCCCCGCCCCGCCGCTGTGTTATTGAGAATTAAATACAGGGGGTGAGCGGATCGGAGCGCTTTGGAACGAGGTGAGGTGTGAGTTTTAATTTCCAGTGACCATCTCGCTCTCTCGCGCGCGCGCTGGGTTGCGGCGGGATGAAAAGGCGCCAAATAGAGTAGGATATAACGCGGTCCTCCGCGCGGCTTGGCGTGGCGTGGTCACACAAGCCATTCAGCCGGACGCAAACGCGGGCGGAGAGCAAAGCCCGCCGGCAAATATTATCTCTCACAAAACAATAAATATGAAATAAAGCGCCCACGCCCGCACGCACGCACGCACGCACGCACGCACGCACGCACGCACGCACGCACGCACGCACGCACGCACGCACGCACCGCTGCAGTGGGCGCCGCTCCGCGCCCCCGCGCCGTGCCGCGCTGTGCCATTATAGTGGCCAGCTCTCAAAAGGGTTCTATGTACTTGGCGCTGACCATTGTCCGAGTTATATAGATCTTCCTCGGCGGCCGTGCGCGTGACGCGTCGTTAGTCTGCGGGGCGGGGCGGGGCGGGGCGGGGCGGGGCGGGGCGGGGCGGGGCGCGGCGGCTGGTCAAGACGTTAGCCACCGGGGCGCCACGGACGCGCGCGCCGGGGCCCCGAGGCCCATGATGGATGGCCTGAGGGACGCGGCGAGGCGAGGGGCGGCCGGCCCGGGTGCCGCCGGGTACTTGCACACACTGAGCACCTCGCGGTGCAAATGGAAGATGCCGAGGACAGTTTAGTAAGTTTATTTATTTAAATTTTTTCAAACGCAGACGCACCCGTATAGAGATGAGCGAAAAGTGCGTCTTCCTAGAGTCCTTAAGGACTCTACGTCTACCTTGGTCCGCAGCGCGCGTAATCTGAAATGCTAAATTTAAATTTTAGCTCAGTCGATTATAATCACCATCATCCAAAAGAAACTGTCATCCATTATTATTTTGGAGACTGTGGGCCGTGCGCTGAAGTGCTCGATAACTCTGGCGCGGCGCGCTATGGTAATAGAACGGAATTAAGAGCAGCAGCAGGGACCGGGTGGTACCCGGAAGTTGGGCAATCTGGTCGGCCTACGTCAGGACGGCGGCGACGACGAAAGGCAGCCTTTAGTGGTTCTGATTGCGCGCTCCGCTCAGCGCGTTTGCAACGGCTGCTGGCTGGTTCATGAAGAGAGGAGGGAGGGGGTTGGAATTGACTCGGGCTGGCGGGGTGGCCGCACACACACACACACACACGCACACGCGCGCGCGCGTACACGCCGCACGCACGGGGTGTCGGTGCGCGGGGTGGGTTAACGGGACGGTGATATATCACTCTCTCTATTGTGCCATCATCGGCGAAAAGTAGACAAATTGTAGACATAAGTGTAAAAGGGAGTCTGAGGGGAGGACGCAGGCGCAGGGTAGGGGAGAGAGGCGGAGAGGGGGAGAGAGAAAGAGAGAGAGAGATGAGGATTGTGTGCATCACCGGGGGGTGCGTGCGTAATGCTCTGCAATGTGGTCGCAAAAGATGTGGACGCGACGGGACGGGACGGGCGGCAGCGCCCAGTGGAACAGATGACCCGCGCACCACAAACTAAAACATCTAGCTGTTTTTTTTGGTGTATGTGTTTTATTTCTTGTATTTTTTTAAAAATATAATTCTGACTGTGTGCTGGCCCGCAGCTTGGTCTCGTGGCCGCTGCGAAGAGTCGCGCTGCGGTGTCTTGTAGTGCTGCGGTGGCGGTAGTAGAAAGGCCGCCCAGGGAGAAGCAAAGAGACGGAGAGGGCGAGCGGAGCGGCGGAGGACCCCCGCTGCTATGACACCCCGCCCCTCCCTCCGCCCTCCTCTCTCCCGCCTCACTCTTCCCTCTCCCCGCTCACCCCATCCTCTCTCTTTCCCTCTCCGAAGAGGAAGCGGAACCAGCAGTCTCTTTTGCGCAACGCAGACTCGACGCACTCTGCACTTTGCAGCGCCACAGCCATGTCATGTCCGACTGGCTCCGCTGACTGGCGAGCACTGCAGGTAGCATCGCGGTCCTGCGAGGTAGAGATGTGATACGCTGAATGAAATATTTTTGTCGTAACTGCATTAATTTGAATGGGACATATAGTATGAACTATCGGACGCACAAAATGTACAACCCACATGCAAATGAAGGTGGGGTAACTGAAGCACTTTCAGTACGTACATTCTAACACCAACACACACACACACACACACACACACACGGCCAGGGCAGGGCAGACGGACAGACGTCCTCTCGGAGAGGCCTCTGCCACGGCCTCACGTCCGAGACTTTGCCGCGTTCTGTCGCTAGCGCAGCGCTCGCCCTGCTCTGTAATTTTCTCTGAATCCGTCCGTGCCGGTATTCAGGCTGGCTGTCTCGTGCCTCATGGAGTCTCTCTCTCTCTCTCCCTCTCTCTCTCTCTCTCTCTCTCTCTCTCTCTCTCTCTCTCTCTCTCTCTCTCTCTCTCTCTCTCTCTCTCTCTCTCTCTCTCTCTCTCTCTCTCTCTCTCTCACTCACTCTCCCCCCCCCTCTCTCTCTCCCCTCATACCCAACTTTCGGGCGAGGGTAAATACCCCACGCAAGAGTTTTGCATAATACAGCAAAAGGACGGCTGTCTATCCATCTATCTATCCATCCATCCATCCACCTTGTCGCGCGGGAACGGGTTTCATCGTACTCTGTGGTCCGAAATTGATGGGCGCCGTTCCACCGCACCATCCATAGCGGGTGCGTAGAAACACACATGCGCCCGGATAGGTTCTGTTCGGGCGGGCGGGGCGGGGCGGGGCGGGGCGGGGCGGGGCGGGGCGGGGCGGCTCTCGCCAGCTCAGCTCAGCCCTGCCGCTCTCTCGCGGTGACCCGCGCTGACCCCGCGGCACTCCGGCCGGGGGCTTCCAGGAAGTGTCGTCGCGGTGCGGCGCGGCCCGGCCCGGCCCGGCCCGGCCCGAGAGTGGAGAGTGATATCAGAGATGATCTCGCTGGCGCGTCACTCCCGAACCGGAGCGACAAAACGAGAGATCCACAGTCAAAAATAGTTAGTCGGAGATTTACAAGAAATGGTACAAAATAAATTGTAAATCTACGGAGATGTATAATGTATATCTCCCACAGTGTCGCGACTCGCCGCTGTGCCGAAGGGTCTGAGAGGATATCGAACCCACGAGGCGGGGGCCGTTCCGCCGCGCCGCCGAGGCGCTGCGTCAGAATCGATCAAAGTGTTGCGTTTCAACCACGGGCAGCGCGCTGCCGGGAATTTCATTACACGTCTTTGGATTCTTGAGACTTTTCGTCACATGCGAATTAGGAGCCGGTTCGATTAACCTAAGGCGATCCGACCCAGTGTTGCCAGAAAAGTAGGCAAAAAGCGCCCATCACACTGCCGTGTGAAGCGGTGGGTATCAACGCCTGCCTACTAGGCTATCCCTCTTCACAGCTGTGAAAATGTTGCCTAGCATGCAGGCGTTGATACCCACCGCTCCACACGGCTGTGTTGGGCGCTTTTTGCCTACTTTTGCTGGCAACACTGGATCCGACCACGTGACCCCACTCATGGCAGTGTGCCCCGTGCGGCCTGACCCGTGTCCTTCGTGCGCCACTGCAGCGTCAGGACGGTACGGGGACATCTCCGGAGCGCGGCGCGGTGGGGCCTCGGCCTGGGCCTGGGCGGGAGGCCCGGGCAGGGCAGGGCAGGGCACCTCCATGCTCGCAATTACAAGTCGTGCCATGTGGGGGCTACGTGACCGGCTTTCCAAATTGGAAACAAATTGTCTAATCCGAGCGTCGGCGAGAGGGCGAGGTAGAGGGAGGGAGGGAGGGAGAGAGAGAGAGAGAGAGAGAGAGAGAGAGAGAGAGAGAGAGAGAGAGAGAGAGAGGCGAGAGGGAGACGGGTGTACTCCACTTCTCACCGGACCTGGACGCCCAACGGACGCCTCGCGTGGGCCAATTATTTTATTCATGTATGACGAAAACAAAATGAAAAATATGCGGTCACAGTCGGGTCGATTCGGGCGCGTTAAAGCCCGAAAAAGCTGAAAAGGACGCACGATTCACATGGGCCGTGGTGGTGTAGGGGCCGCACCGCTCCTGGCGTCGCGTTCATTTGGAACCTGAACAGACTGACGTCAAGAGTGTCGCGGGCGGGGCGGGTGTTGCGGCCTTGATGACGCGGAGGTGCGCGCGCATTCCACGGCGTGTTGGACTCGCCGGCACGGCGCGGCGTTAGGAAAGGGCGGCCGATTGCGTTTCGCCGCCCACCCGCCGTCCCGTCCGGGAGGGAAGGCGAGGAGGAGTGAGAGAGAGAGAGCGATAGATTTCAAGGTATTGTTTTCGAGCGCGTCTCGGCAGGTGGCAAAGGGAAAGGACGAAGGCGAGGATGGAAAAGGAGGGAGGGGGGGGGGGGGTAAGGGGGAGGCGACGATGAGGCTCACACTGCGCGCGCTCCAGTCGCATTACAAAATGAAAATTGTTGTCCAGCAATCATGTTTTATTATTTCGTGGAGGGATATCGATATTGCCGTACGTGAGCGATCGACGTCTGAGCCCCGCGCTGCACCACCGGGACGGGACGGGGCGGGGCGGACCTATCATCTGCACCACCCAGTCTAGGCCATTGTATTCGGCGCGGTGTATTTGGGAAGATATTTCAGGGGGAAAAAACTAGCCAGTGACGAGTTAGTTTAAAAGAAAAGTATCATTGTTCGATTATTTCTACCCCTTCATCGAATTCCCTCTGCGCGCAAACATCCTTTTCGCCGTTCCTTTTCTTTTTTTTTTTGTTATTTCTTTGTCGGAGACTCGTCCACTACGCCGCAACTGTCCGATGTGCCCGATCGCTTTTGTGTGCGGTTTGAATAATACAAGAAGAGACTACAATGGGGCCGTCCCGTCCCGAACCGCCGCGCCGCTCCTGGCGCACCAACGCCGTGCCGTACGTATATGCCGACACGTGAGCGGAGAAACCAAAGTTTTAGCCCATATTTCTTTCCCTATTTTATAAAAACTATTAGTACTGTGCAGGTTCATATTTTACACCAGTTTCGTGTTTACGTGTAGGTTTATGAGGCGGAAGCGGATATTGATGCAGATTGATAAAGGTTTAGTGAAAAGCCACACGTGTTCTTGAGGCTACTGCTTTTTCAACACGGCATAGCCACGCCCTGCCACGCCCTGCCACGCCCTGCCACGCCCTGCCCCGCCCCGGCACGCCTCTGCGGCACGCCTCGGTGGCACGCCACGCCTAGCCCCGCCCTGGCACACCCCCTTGGCACGCCCCAGTCTCTGAGCTGTGGGGAGGAACCTGTCCTGCAAGGAACGCCCCGTGGTGTGTGTGTGAAAGAGCGAAACAAGTAGTGGGGGTTGGTTATGCCCAGGGTGTCTATATAAAAGCTTACCCGATCGGCATTTATTGCTATCAAGCTTGCTGCTTGCTATTTGGCGTATTTCCGACAGGTCATAAATCTATTCCCTGTTGCTAGAATCCCGGATATTCTCACGAGAATCTGCCGTGCTAAACCGGAAAACCGCAAATAATGCGCAGTTCATATGATGATCGTCCCACGCACGCATCGCATCCGATTTGGAGAGCACAAAGAGGACGCCTCTCGAGTTCGGGAAAAGGTGTCGGGGTCATCACACCTCGTCGCCAACAAAAACTCAAGGCTGCTACGGCGGGCCGGGCCGGGCCGGGCCGGGCCCCGGGCCGACACGACCCAGCCTGCTGGCCTGGCCTGGCCCCGTCCTCCACAGATTTCACGCAAATCTATAGGATTTTCGTCACATAAGTGCCTGTTCGATTACGGCGAAGCGCTAGTGTTTCTGTCGCGGTAGAGTTCTGAGCATATTCCGCTAAAAAAATCACCTTATGATGTTTTTTAGCTGCGGACGGGGCCATAGCGCATAGAATATATTTGCGATGAAGATTAGTGGCCGCTGCAGGGTCCGATTCAGGCCGCACAAAAGACGGAGCAAACTTTGGCGCAGGTGTGAGCAAATACACACACTGGGGTTGAGGGTGCGGGGGTAAACGAAAGCGCACACAGGCACATTGATCTGTGAGCACCAACAGGAAACGTCTAGTCGAGTTTTTGGCACTATCATCGCTGAAAGTAAACGTCAGCAAAGGCAAGCACACTCTATCTACTGTAACTATTTGTATGTGCAAACGTTTGTGCAAAGCTTCGTTTCGTTTTCACACGAATTTGCACAGATAAAGATCACAACATTAGGACCTTTTTTTAAATGACAGTTTCCTTTCCTAAACTTTGCAAAAATATTTCAAACCAAAAAAATACGTTCTGACACTATAACACCGAACAAAAACGCCAGAGACACATTTTTTTCGCTATTGACGAAGAGCGGCTACTGCTATGGCATTTGGTCAAAGGAGCGAAAACATATGTTTTCCGTGGTTCGCCTTGATGTAAACACGAAACCCCTTGCCAAAGGGTCGCCGGGCCCGGGCCGGCCCGGCCGGGCGGTCGGTCCGCGTGGGAAAGGGAATGAATGGTCCCGATCACAATTCATACGTTTGTCCATTGATTCGCCCAGTCGATCGCCTCCACCCCCGCTCGGGCCCGGACACCCTCTCCTTTCCACCCCCGCGGAGTGACACTAAATGATGTCGGCTGCGCGGAGGGGCGACAGTCAATGGATAGTGGGGATTTCATTTTATTTACACACCAGCTCAACGAGCTTGCTGCTCACTGTTAAGATTTAGCGTTAAAAATATAGTTCACTAGGAAAATAACACTTGATGAATTTTGTGAATGACGTTCAATTTTTGTACTACTTTGTTGACTATCCATTAATGGAAGCATTATTTTTTCGCTTTGCAAACGCACATCTCTCTCTAGTACAGCTTGGACATTTCTATGGCAATTCTGTGTTTTATGTTCAACGAGAGGAGGCATTACGAGATCCCCGGGGCTCGTCGTGAAACAAACGCGAGATGAGATCCGTCGTATTTGCCGAGCCGAAGCAAAGCGGCTGGAGCTTTATAGCTGCGGATTATTTAGGACGTGATGAATGGGATATGAGTTACGACGTAAAGGCTGCAACAGACTCGAGCATCGCATCCCCATTCAGAGCCGCTTCCCGAAACCACGAATGTGGTGTTGTGTTGACACTCTCTCTCGAGGTGTGGCCCGGCCCGGCCGCCGGGCCCCTGTGGGAGGACACCGCACCGGGCAGGGCAGGGCAGGGCAGGGCATTCAAAGGGGATATTGAGGCTCAGGGGAGAGGAGGCGGGGCGGGGGAGCGGAGGCCATTGGATTATATATACCGTGAAATGGCGAATCTCCGCGCCGTAACGCGTAAGCTGAAATCCCCTCTCGGCCTTCCAAATTCAATACGTGTAGGAGGTCCTGTTTAGCAAAGCAGCGAAGTAAGGGCAACTCGCGAAAGAAAACGGACAAATCAAATTTACTTAACATGAAAATGTCATATTTTTTTTATATGTTAGAATTTTCTCGCAACCCCTTGAGTACCCGTTGCTGCGTACCCATGTCCGACGCCCCGCCCCGCCCCGCCCCGCCCCGCCCTGCCCCGCCCCGCCCCGCCCGTCCCGCCCCGCCCGCCCCGCGCCCCGCCCCGCCCCCCCCCGCCCCGCCCCGCCCCGCCCCGCGCGCAGTGCAGGCCGAGCAGGCCGGGTGGGCAGCAGCCGCAGGCCGCGCGGCGCGGGGCGACGTGACGCGCAGGATGCAGTCGTCGTGCTGCAATACAATGCCGACCGGCCGGCCGGCCGTCGCTACACGAGCGGAACATGGAAGCTTGCATGATCGGCACAGAAACTACTGGTCGCGTTCGATTACTGTAATTAGGCTGCTTGATTAAGGGGGTCGCCGATTAATTAAAACGGTAATGACTCGGAACGTTGCGGTAAACAAATCGGGGATGTCGACGGGACGGGACGGCGCGGTGCTGCGCTGCGGTGCGCGGCCAGGACTCTGTCACGCGAATGTGTGTCGGGGATACGTCCGTCTGTCTCCCTCTTTATCCGCTCCCCGCCCCGCCCCGCCCCGCCCTGCCCCGCCCCATGGGCGCCTTCGAGTTTGCGGTCAGCCGCGGCGCGCGCTCGCCCCTCATGACTGTCCTGGTGTACCTGTAGGTACCTACCCGCCGCTGCCGGCGCAGGAAGTACTCCTGCACTGTAAATCGGTTGGCGTCTTTAGACGCCAAAATTTTGGCGTCCTCTGAGAACGCCAAATTTTGGCGTTGAAAGACGCCAATATTTGGCGTTCTTCTTCTCAGAACGCCAAATATTGGCGTCTTTGAACGCCAAGATTTGGCGTTCTCAGAGGACGCCAATATTTTGGCGTCTAAAGACGCCAACCAGTTTACAGTGTGCGAGTTTCTCGGGGCCCTCTGGAAAACCACGTGTTCAAAATGTAACTCATTCGTAATTGAGCGTGGCACAAACGTGTACGTGTATCTCCAGTGTGTAAATGGAGTCAAGACTATCCGTGTCTTGAGAGCGCCGCGCAGGCTGCGTGCGAGGCGGGCGGGGTGGGGCGGGGCGGGGCGGGGTGGGGCGGGGCGGGGCGGGGCGGGGCGCCTCCGAGTGAAAGACGATAGCGAGCGGTCACCAGCTGCTGCAGTTGTCGCCGCTAATTACTTTAACATCTACTCTGGTGTCAATGTGGAGTGATTCATTGAGACCTCCTCCCCGGGCCGGGCCGGGCCGCCCGCGCGGCGCGCCCCGCGACCCCAGGCTCTGCTCTGCTCCGCCTACCCTCCCCACAGCCCCCGGGCTGCGCTAATGATGCAGTGACACCGGACACACACCGAGCTTGCTTCAGTACCCTCTCACAAAAAACCAGTGCCGGCCTGGGCAGGAGCAATTTCCATTTTGTCTCCGCAAAGCTAGGGCTCTCAAAAACCCGTCCCGCGGGTGCCCGGGTTACGCGGGCAGGAACCGGGTTTGCGGGTTTTCCTGGGTCACCCGGGTTACCCTGGCGGAACCGGCGGAACCGCCCCGTGAGGTAGGCAACACGAACCCACTTGCATGTTCGTGTTGCCTATCTTAGGGCGCGGTTCCGCCGATCCCACGGGTAACCCGGGTGGCCCGGGAGAAACCGTCAACCTGGTTCCTACCAGGGCGGGGTGGTACCCGGTTTGCCCGGGTACCTGGGTCAAAGTGAGAGCCCTACTACGCAAAGCCCGCCGTGGAGTCGGTGCGCTCTCCGCCTGACGTGTCGCGGCATACTGTGCCGCAGCGCAGGCGTGCGGCCGGGCTGCCTACCCTGTCAGGCGCCGTGCCGCGGCCGCGCCGTGTCGGAAGACCATTGCCGTGGCCCCTTTTGCAAATAAGTCCCTTCCCGACGTCGATGCCGTTTTTTTTGGTAATCGTCCGGAGGTCAGTGACGGTGTACTCCACGGCGGACACGCGGAGCTGCTGCTGGCGGAGAGGTGATGGGGGATGATGTCGACTCTGCCGCGGACAACAATAATGATTCACGCGCTGTACTTGTGTGTGTACACACGCACACTCACGCGCGCGCGCGCGCGCACGCACACCCGCAGTCACACACTCGGTGCAGCAGGCCGTCAATAACGACATCAGCCCCCGGCGGCGATATGTCGACAATCCACAATCAAATCCGCGGCACAATGAGCAGCATGCGATATAGGGACAAGAGAGGCGACGCGACAGGACAGGACAGGGCAGGGCGGGCCGCGCGGAGCGGAGCTGACGGAGCTGCCGCCAACACCAGCCCCACCAGCCCGTCAGGCGGGACGGGACGGCACGGGACGGACGAACACCTCCCCCTCTTCTCTCTGCTCTGGTCGAGCACAAGAAAAAACACTTTTTAGCAGATGATACATTCTAGCTAGCCTTAACTTAAATGAAAATTACGTAAGATAATGTATCAGCTAGCTTGTACTCTCAGAAAGCGAGCGGCGAGTAAGGCAGAAATATTATACAGGGGGGGTTGTGTCGCTGCGCGCTCGCGCGCCCGCGCGCCGACAATGCCCAGCGCTGCGCCCTGCTTGCGCCGCAAAGGCCGAGTAACAATGCCCGCTCGGACCTTACGACCTGGCAGTGGCCCTGGCTGGCCCTGGCCCCCCTGGCCGCCCGCAGTTGCTTTTGAGGTCTCGCTATGACACCACGAAAATTGAGTGAGAAGCAGCGAGAGGAGAAACGGGAGCGGGATCGTCGGAGAGTCGCGAAACTTACCGAGGAGCAGCGAGAGGAGAAACGGGAGCGGGAACGTCGGAGAGTCGCGAGACTTACCGAGGAGCAGCGAGAGGAGAAACGGAAACGCGATCGGGAACGGTTAAGAGCAAAGCGGTTGAAGACGGCGACCGAAGTAGGCAGTTCAGCTAAAACCTCTGTTTTTACTATCGTCCGAACTACCCTCCAGCCTCGACACTCTAGATAGAATGACATTAAATATGCCAATCAACGTAAATGGAAAATAAACATGTAGCTACAAAATGTATCATCTGCTTTCAATTCCAATCTGGATTGAAATTTTTTTTAAAGTCATGGGCAGCAGGAGTATTTGACACATTTTGAACGATGCGTGTAACATCTGATATTTACTTCTTTTTTTACATATTTTTTAGGTCAGTGCAGTGAGGAGAGGATGCATTGCATGGAGCCTTGCATGGCGAAAAACGGCTACGTTGATCATCGAGTAGAAGCTATATGAAAGAAATATAGGTAAGAAGAAGAAGAAGAATAAGAAGAAGAAGAAGAAGAAGAAGAAGAAGAAGAAGAAGAAGAAGAAGAAGAAGAAGAAGAAGAAGAAGAAGAAGAAGAAGAAGAAGAAGACGTCTGATGAAACGAAAACAACACCTTCCGGTACACACACGGCCTCTCGTGACCCCTCCGCGCGTCAAGCTGGGCGCGAATTAAATAATAAGCCTCCGGCACAAAGCGCGTTCACACCGGGCGCGGAGAGAGCCGCCGCGCCGCGCTCCGCAAAAATAATCGTATTAAACACGGCCTGCAGGCAGCGCGCGACGACTTCCGCGCGCGCAAAAGCAAATTAGCGCGTTCACCTGAGAAAGCAGCAGCATCAGCGAGCAGGCGGCCCTCCCCTCCTCCTCCTCTCTCGCGGCTTTGTCTGACGCGGCGCGGCGCGGCGTCGCGAAGCGCTCGCAGCGCTCGTCTCGCCTGTCCACGGCCCGCCCCGCCCCGCTGCCGGTGTCGCGATGGTCTTTTGTTTTTCCCGCCAGGAGGGTTGACTCCGTGGCGCCTGCCTGCTGCTGTCCGCATTGTGCGGGCGCGGCGGTGCGGTGGCGGGGCCCCGCGGGGCGCGACGCGAACCCTCCTCCTCCGTGACGCTCACGCGGATCGCGCGGCGGTTTGCGGCTGTTTGTCCTCCTCGAGGACCACCCGGCCGGCACGGCGGCGCGGTCCGCACGCGGGGGGGACCTAACCGCCGCGCCGCTGCGCACCGTACACCGTACGCGTCCCGCTTGTACCCCGCCATGTGGCCTGTATCGCGCGCCCCTGCCCTGCCCTGCCGCCCTGGAGACCTCACTGTGAGACAGTCTAACACTGTGTGGTCCCAGTGTTGCCAGAAAAGTAGGCAACTCCCGCCCAATACACAGCCGTGTTGAGCGGTCGGTATCAGCCCCTGCTTACTAGGCCATCCCTCTGCACAGCTATGAAGATGTTGCCTAGTAGGCAGGCGCTGATACCGACCGCTCAACACGACTGTGTGTTGGGCGGGTTTTGCCTACTTTTCGGGCAGCACTGTTGATCCTGCAATAGGGTTAAACCGTCTCACTGTTGTGATGACGTTTCCACGGTGTCCTGTCGGGGCCCGCCACACGAAGAGAAAAGACTTGCTGTTCTTCCAAACCTCGTTGCAAATATAGCGCGTACAATTTATTTTTTGCAAGGGCAGCAATAATATTGCTGGCCTAACAAAGTCGTTTGCAGTCACAGCTTTACAGTTTTCTGCCTCGGCAATGTTTTTGCTAGGGCAGCAAAATAAAGCCAGTCCTACTGGGGACTGTCTAAAAAGTTGTAGGCGCTATAATCGCAACGAGGTTTGCTAGGACAGCAAGTCTTTTCTCTCCGTGCAGCCCACAGTGCCCCCTGGCCCGGCCCCCGCCCCTCCACGGCTCTGACGCGTCCCGTTCCCGTTCTCCGCGCACCACGTGAGGCCGGGCCGCGCGCCGTCGTCCAACTACTTCTGGAACTTCCGCCAGTCTACGCGCGGTGCAGCGGCAGCGGCGCCATAAAACTGCTGCTCCAAGTGCATACGTCGGCCTCTTTCAGATGCGTCTCTCACTCTCTCCCTCTCGCTCGCTGCTCCCTCTCTAGACGGCCACATATGGGGGAAGCTATTCCTCCTCCGCCCCATGTCATACATACGCCCGCTCGGTAACAAAAAAATGAATGTTACATTGTCGTCCGGGTGAGGTGTGTGCCTTCTCCGTCCCTCTGCAGTGCGCTCCCCCAGCAGTCCTGGTGTCTCACGCATTCAAACAGGTCCCAATTACGCGGCACACGTGCAGCTGAATTCCAGTTGGGGAAGTTCAGCGCCGACTTTCGGAAAAAATGAGAAAGAATGGAAGAAAAAGCCGATCGAAAAAAATAATAATTGAACCTCAATGAGAAACATTTGGTAGCGTGATATACTCACAACACGCAAGCAAAATTTCTTCAATGCATGGAAACCCGTTCAGTTTAGAACGTACCCTGTAGTAATTTATCAACCTTCTCCCTGTGCGCGCGTGTCTGTGTGCCAGATGACGAGAGAGAGAGAGAGAGAGAGAGAGAGAGAGAGAGAGAGAGAGAGAGAGAGAGAGAGAGAGAGAGAGAGAGAGAGAGAGACATGATTGCACGAATGTCCCCAGCGCGCAGTAGCGGCCCCGCCGTACACTCGCCTGTTGTGACCGTTGGGGGCATTATTGAGCGTCTGCCAGGTCCTTTATGCATACCCCTTGATTAACTAACCACCGTCACTTGCACGACAAATCGTACAAAAAAAGCTCCGCCACGCCCACCATGGCCGGGGCCGGCCGGGGCCCGCGCACGCCACGGAGCGCCCGGCCCGCCGCTGCGAGGAGCAGGGCAGGTGCCGCTGCTGCCGCTGCTACACTCGACAGTACAAAGGTAACAGGCGGCGTGATGAGTTTTCATGTCCCGCAGCAGCATCTGCCGCGCCCCGACCTCAAGGTAATGAGGAGAATGGTACCGCGCCACGCCACCCCCAGTGAAAAGGGCGGGGCTGGGGGCGGGGCGGGGGCGGGGCGGGGGCGGGGCGGGGGCGGGGCGGGGGCGGGGCCGGGTGGGCGGAGCGCTTTGGCACGTTTGGCACATGGCTCTGTAAGCGGCCTGTGAGTTTCGGCCGGGCTAGTTTGTAGATTTACCTGTGCAACTGCGGTGAAAGTCCAAGGGCGCTCGGGTCGGTTAGGGCTAAAGCCATCTGGATCTCGTGGAGAAATATTTTCCCGCTACGAGAAGCCCGCGCATTTTCCCCTTTCCCGCGCATCCCCTCTCTACTGTGGTTACGACAATTAGTTGCCCCCCGCTCACTTTGCAGCTCCACGTTTGACCGATGTCCTGGATCAGAAGGGCGTGTTCTCTGTTTGGCGCTGTCAGGACAACGGGGAAGGGCGTTCTACTTGCCGTTTGACGCAACGAACACTCACATGACGGGTCCCGATCCATCGGGACCCCGACCCCGCTTAACTCGATGCGACCCGAAATTACAGATCTCCCTTTTATGTACTACGTTTATTTCACACTCCTCACAATAAGAAACGATCAGAAGGGAAATGTAAAAATAGAGTGCCTGCCTACCCGCCGTCGCCAGTGTACCCGCGTCTCCTTACAGATGAGAGGGCGGTAGGCGGATGGGACAGGCCACGCCCCTTTCGGCCACTCTATTAACAACACGAGCGCCTGCCTGCCGTGTTGTGGACTGGGCCCCCCGTGACCCGCCCCCTTTTAGCTCGACTCTTAATTTGACCGACAGGAGTCAAATGGAGGCACAAGCCATAGGGGCGCGTGGTGCGGACACACCCACCGCAGTGAAATGGGCCGAACAGCCGCGCGCCTGCCACCTGCCCCCTCCCCCTCCCTCCCGCCCGGTCTGGACCAGTAGGAGGGTGGTTAGCACGCGGGTGAACAACTCTGGGCGTTTCAAGTGCCAGGTGACAGTCCCTCGGGTGAGGGGTAGGGGGGGGGGGGTAAACGCGCTGCCCGGGGGACGAGAAATGCGGTAAAATTCCAATTATTTCCCAAAACTACACCATTCTGCCTTTCTTTTTAAGGGCACCAACTTGAATTTAAAGCCTTAATTTTACCCAGGGCATTGAATCGCCGTATTCCTAGTATCCCCACTGAGCAGGCCGCTGACTTTCTGGGACCCTACCCTCGTGCAGCTCTATGCTGCAGCCGGGCGAGCGCCGCGCCGGGAGCGAAACGAGTCGCGTGGACGCGGAAAACAAACCGACCCCGCCCCGCCCCGCCCCGCCCCGCCACGCCCCACCCCGCCCCGCCACGCCTCGCCACGCCCCGCCCCGCCCCGCCCCGTCCCGCCCCGCCCCGCCCCGCCCCGCCACGCCCCGCCCCGCCCCGCCACGCCCCGCCCCGCCCCGCCACGCCCCGCCCCGCCCCGCCCCGCCCCGCCCCGCCCCGCCACGCCCCTGGCCGACACGCCTTACGTTACGCCCCCCCGCATTATTCCCCCCGCCCGGCCGGCCGGCCCCTCGCACACACTTTTATCGGGGCGACAGAACGGTCGCCTGGACCCTTTCTCTCCGTAATGCGGCGGGCGCGTGTGTTTGCTCATCGGGCCGGGGCGGGGCGGGCCGGGGCGGGGCGGGGCGGGCCGGGCCGGGCCGGGGCGGTATTTAATTATGGAAGAAAGGGGCTGCACGTCGCGTCCCGACCCGGGCCCCGGCCGGCCCTTTGTAGGGCAGTGGGGCCGACCTAATTTGCGGCACCAGAGGTGTGTGTTGTTTGTCAGGCGATCCTCCCCAGCCAGCCGAGGGCTCGTGCCAGAATAATTTCGAGGAAAAGGCCTGCTCCAGACGATCGTTTTATTTATTTTTGATAATATTTGGGGGGTAGAAGTTAAGGGTAGACACGTCGTTACCGTGCTCTTCAATTCTTATGAATGTGTTAATGTATTGTAAGTTGGTTTTACCGCAGGCAAATATCTTTTGTAAGTAAGCCGTAGGTCAAATGTTATGGAATTTCTCTTTATCATTGTACCGATCGTCCTCGTTTTTTACTGGTTACATGGGGTGTAGAGAATGCAGTATCCTCTTAGGTGACACAATCCAGACTAGCTTTGGTATCGGCCCCACCCGAAATAATTTGGCCCCGTGACGGTTTTTTTTCTCTGAAAAGCTACAGACGTTCGGCCTGGTGGGGGGAATCGCTTTCGGAACGATATTCCTCCCCCAGCCGGCGCTGACTCGACTCTCGGCCGGCTGGGTTCCTTTCCTCTCTACGATTCAGTTGGTGTACGGTGGCGCTATCGGCCGTAAATTCGTCAGTCCGTCGGAAAAGCACTCCTCAAGGAGATAAATGGCTGGAGCTGTCTGTAGCCTCAGGCCACAGGCTCCCTGACCAAATGTCAGCCGCTCTCTGTCCGTCTCTTCTAAAGGAAAAATATGGTGACACCAAAAGTATTGAAGATGCATTTTTTGAAATATAAGACGCGAGTGAAGAACATTTGATATTATTCGACCATCTGTCTCACACAAGCTAGTGCGTCAAAGCGATTTTCTTCCAAACAAAGTCTGGTATCGGGCTTCTTGGACTTGCTTTTTAGACCCAGAAGTAGGTATCCTACGAGTTTGGTCGAAATCGGTAACAATTTTTTTCCGGCCGAAAATCGCAAAGACGCAAGTCTTTGCATTTTTCCGATTTTCGGTAGAAAAAAAATCTACTCCAAAATGACGGTGGTTGTGCAGAGGGACTCTAGTGTACCCCCTGGCTAGATTCCAAAGGTTGGTTTGCACAAAAACCGGGGTTTTCAGCGAGAAAATGCAGTATTCCTGATAGCGCGCAATGAGTCCGGGCGAGGTGGCTAAGGGGCCGATTTCCTCATAAATGAAGTCCGGTATAGGACTCCTAGGACTTGCTATGTGTTTTTTGGTCCCAGAAGAAGGTAACCTGTGAGTTTGGTCGAAATCGGAGACAATTTTTTTTTCGGCCGAAAATCGCAAAAACGCAAAGGCTATAGCCTTTGCATTTTTACGATTTTGGGCCGAAAATAAATTTTGCTCCAAAGTGACGGGGGTTGTTCAGGGGCACTCCTAACTTCCCCTTGACCAACCCCCGAGGATGTCCTGTGAGTTTGGTCCGAATCGGAGACAATTTATTTTCGGCTGAAAATCGCAAAAACGCAAAGGCTATAGCCTTTGCATTTTTACGATTTTCAGCCGTAAATAAATTTTGCTTCAAAGTGACGGGGGTTGTGCAGGGGCACTCTTAACTTACCCTAGACCAACCCTCGAGGATGTCCTGTGAGTTTGGTCCGAATCGGAGACAATTTATTTTCGGCTGAAAATCGCAAAAACGCAAAGGCTATAGCCTTTGCATTTTTACGATTTTGGGCCAAAAATTAATATTCATCGAAATGGCGGGGGTTGTGCAGGGGGACTCTAACGTCCCCCTAGACCAAACCCCAAGGGTCAGTTCGTCCGAAAACCCGGTTTGTCTGCGAGGAAATGCAGTATTTCTTCTGAATCGTATTTTGAATGGCACTAAAGCTGGCGGGCGAGTGACGTCAGTTTCTGCAGCCGGAGCCGGAAGCCGGAGGTGTTTGTTGTTTTCGGAGGGATCATGGCGGACGCCGGTGTGTGGCCTGTGCGGCAGAGTTTCGTAAGTGTAATTGTGATATTATTTGTTTTAAACGTAATATTCCTTAATTAATCAATAATTGGGAGGAGTGTGATATTTTTATATTTAAATATCACATATTTTATTGTTTCGGTGAGGATAAACTGAACATCCTCGCTCCTGTAATGGTTCCTCTTTCTGCTGAGTGCCTACCGTAAGCTTAGAATTAACCATCAGCATTGGTTGTAACTTTTCAATGATATTCTTATTAGCGGAATGTCGTTATTTCCTTGAAAGGCTGTAATTTTCTTGTAGCACATTATGTAGTGCCCAAGGGAGGTTAGCTATGAAGGTTAGGTCACCTCATGGGTACACCCATGGTTAGGCGGAGGTTCATCCATGAAGCTCTTAATTTGGGCATTAGTGTGAATCAGAAATTTATTTTACGTTGCGTT
This sequence comes from Frankliniella intonsa, assembly GCA_033675135.1. NCBI lineage: Eukaryota > Metazoa > Arthropoda > Insecta > Thysanoptera > Thripidae > Frankliniella > Frankliniella intonsa. Next base: position 15,041,797 of record CM066256.1, on the reverse strand, counting down.
CTTGTTTAAATGTGAAAGTGGGGTGTCCTTAGTACTCTCTGTGAGGAAATCTTGGACCAGATGGATTCCGATTAGGCGACAGACAGCCTACAACAGTAGTAGCATTTTCTATCAGGCACACTTGCGTGTTCATTTCAAAATCAAAGGGTTTTGTGTAAGTTAACATTGGGGGGAAAATAGGGAAGCTAGGACTCTTGGCTGAGTCAGTAGGGCTTGTTGCATTAGTGGGTATCCTTCCACTTGAAATCGCAGTTCTGTGCTCATGATGATTCTTCTTCTTTGAACAATATTGCATCTTCGTAGTGAGAATAATTAAATGTAAATGAGATCTTTTCTTTTTCAAGAACTGAAAGTATTGTTTAGATATTTATCATTTGGAGTAAGTCATGTTCATTTTCAAAACGCCTTCTAGCTTTCAAACAAACTTAATAATACAATAGTCTTGTGTAGATTTATTTGTTTTCAATGCAATATTGTTTAAAGTGTATGGCCAGTCACTCGTCTTTATCCAGAATTTGTTTGTCAATTGTATAAATACTAGTTGTTCACTTATCGATCTAGTTTATGGTTGGTATCTTGCCAACTGATATCCATGAGAGATATCATCAGCATTTTATCGATGTGCAATTACCTTTCTAAGGTATTTGGCTTTTTAAAAATAATACTTGTTCACTTTTCCATCCATCTTATTTAAGGGTGGTATCTTGCCAACTAGTCAGATGCTGGATGCATTTAATAATTCGGATAGAGGCTTTTAAAGTAGTAAATCTTGTTTTGTGGAGAACAGAGATGAGTGACGGCTTTTGCTTACTGATATATGAGTGTTGCCCTGTTGCCCCTGTGTCTGCTGTTCTTTACTTGCTCTATTGCAAAAAGTATCCATTGAATGCTTTGTTTTGCGCCATTTGGCCTGCCTGCTTCCTCTCACTTTGACCTCGGCCAGACTCCTAAAGGTCAGGGTGTGAGGAGTAGGCATTTTAGTGGTAACCTTTCAAATCTAAATTTTTGCTTGCTTCCTCGCACTTTGACCTCGGCCAGACTCCTCATGGTCAGGGTGTGAGGAGTGGGTGTCTTGCTCTTGTACTTTTGAAATGTAAATTTTTGCTTGCTTTAAACTCGTTGTAGTTGCCCCCTCTTGCTGGCATGTTGACCCAGGCCAGTCTCCTGAAGGTCAATGTGTGGGTGAGAGGGGATTCCTCTCTCTTTGCTTTAGAATTTCAACTTTTAAATGGATACTTTTTTTTACTGCTCTCTGCTCTGCTGTTTTCCTTGTGGCTTTGGTATAATACGGCCTCCTGGAGTGGGACTTGTCTCACTGCTGGGTTCGAATCCCAGCGGGTCCTATGCCTCGCCTTTGTCTGCCTTCCTTCTCTCTGAATGTATGAGAAATTTAGAGGAACACAGTGCTTTGTTTACATAGTTGTTTACAATTTTGTTTACATTTGTGCTGCTCTGCCTTTGGCCAATTTCTTCTTCTCTTTTTTTGGGACTTAGTATTTGGCCTTTGCAGTGTTCCTCTCACTTTGTCATACTGTGTCTTCTGCTCTTTGTTGTTGTTGACATTCATGCTTTGTTTACTTTTCAGCACTTGTATTTTTTTTTTCCCCTCCTTGGTTGTTGGCTTTGGCTTTCCTTGCTCGAGCTGCTCATTGGTTTCCACCAGTGAGCTGCTCGAGCAAGGAAAGCCGAAGCCAACAACCAAGGAGGGGAAAAAAAAAAAGAATTGTTTTTTGCTGTTCCACTGCTCCAAGTCCCGAGCTCAGCTGCTGCGCCTTTGCAGGCGCAGCAGCTGAGCTCGGGACTTGGAGCAGTGGAACATCGGCAACAAAAAAAAAAAATAAAGAAACAAACAAACAGTTGAATAAAAAAACAAGCTTTATTGGAAGAAGAACAAAAGAAGCAATAGCAGCTGGCCAATGGGAGGCCTGCAAAAAGGCCCTTTTAGGCTATCTCGAGATCCCTATGTGATGCGGCCCAAGTAAAATTTCTGGGGGTCAAACAAAGTTCCATCTGGAAAAAACTAGTCAAATTAACTGTCAAGAGGAGTTTAATTAAAACCCTCATAAACTGACTCTACGCAACAATCACTTCATATGAACTCAATCACAGCCGACGAGATGAAACACAGGACCCGAGAGCAAGCAGTGGCCTGGTGAACCTTCAATAACATGTCACTAAAGGAGCCCGAGAAATGCGTACCAGGACCTCAGGCCATTCCATGTTCCACTGTGACTGATCTCTCCTCCACATGAAGCAATCGTTGCTCACATTAGCAAAAGTAAGTTCAAAGTAAGTTCATTTCTTCATGCCAACATCCTCGTCTTGCGTTTCGAAGAATCTTAACAGTCCTCCTTTCATGAGTTGGTAGCTTCATTTGAAGAATCGTCAACGGCTGCACATTTGGTTCTTCTTTCCCGTACCATCGTCTTGTAACCTGCAAAAACAAATATGTATTAGAAGCAGTTCAATAAAAGAGTATCATTATTTCACGTTTTGGTTGACTTTATTTAGGAAGACATGATGTGAAAAATTATCCAATCCGTCTTTAATAGAGAGAACATGCCAAAATTTTCCATCTTGCTATGGTATTTCAATTAGCAATCAATATATATTCAGCAATTGGAAGGTGAAGCTAAAATGAAGTCAGTTGCATCTATTTCAACTATAAATATTAGTTTTAAAAAATTACCAGAAGCAAGTAAGTTCATTTCTTCATGCTGACATCCTCGTCTTGAGTTTTGAAGAATCTTCACAGTCCTCCTTTCTTGAGTTGGTTGCTTGGAGTTGGTTGGAATCGTCAACGGCTGCACATTTGGTTCTCCTTTCCCCGTAACTTCGTCATGTAACCTGCAAAAATAAATATGTATCAGAAGCAGTTCAAGAAAAGAGTATCATTTCATCACAACTCTGTTGATTTATTTAGAAAGACAAAATGAAAAAATATATTTTCTCCAATCCCTCTAATTTAGTATAGCAGGCACAAATGTTACATGTTGCTATGGCATTTTTTATAAAATATATATATTCAGCAATCAAAAGAAGGTGATCCATTTCATTAGCAAATTGACACCCAAGTTTACTTGAATCTTAAAGGGTACTATGCCACTCAAACAAAAGCTATGAGGTCAAAGTTACATAAAAAAAAAATTACCACAGTCAAAGTGGCAAAGAGACAGGTAAAATTCACTCCCATCATAAAGTAAGCTTCTAGTTATTGGTAGCTCTGAGCAGACTAACAAGCATCAAGTTATTTTCAATCAGCAATAATAAAATCAACTGATAAACAAATGCATACTGATATTCACCATTACGCAGTAAACTTATGTAACCTCATGCCTCTTGGTTTTAGTTCCCATGGCGTTCCAGCATTTTAGTGTCAAAATTTAAACCCCATGATCTCTAGTATTTTAAATTAAATGGAAACAAAAGTTCTAGCAGCAATATTGCAGTTTTCTATTGATTTAACAACCAGCAAACATGGAAAGAAGCAGTTAGTTTAGAAAGCCAATTGCAATGTACCTTGTAAAGAAATCAATCTAAAATTTGACTTAACATTGGTGCAATACCAAAACAACTTCTTGAATGAAAGGAATAAGTTCACTTTCATGACTTGTGTCACCTTTCCTCAAAAAATATTTTATTATAAAAAAGTCTCATTGCATTTTCACCATTTTACAATAGGGAAATAGTTTGGTCTGTTCTCTAATTAAGGGCATTGAATTATGAATTGAGAGAAATGAAACCAAATTAACAGCAGACTGGACATTGCTTAGTCCAGCACCACTGCTGTGGTTAATGGCAAACTAATAAAATGTTTGTCCAAGTCACTTTTAAAGGTCTACTCAAACTGAAGGAAATGGAAAATTACAATATTGAATTGCTGAGTTTACCCCATGACTAGCATGACAGCATACTGCATTGAAATACACAGAAATAGCAGCCATCTCTCAAATTTCTTTGAACCAAAGGTAAATTAAAAAATGACACATCAGAAACAAAGGAGTGATTACCACTATTATGCAGTCAACTTATTTCAGCAAGAAGTGTGGTGCATGCCAGGACTAAGCTGGCAAGATAAAATTTTCACCTTATCACCACTAGCATTTTCATGTATAAAAAATTACCACAGCCAAAGTGGCAAAGAGACAGGTAAAATTCACTCCTACGTATGTTTCTAGTTAGTGGTAGCTCTGACCAGACTAACAAGCATCAAGTTATTTTCAATCAGCAATAATAAAATCAACTGATGAACAAATGCATAATGATATTCACCATTACGCAGAAAACTTATGTAACCTCATGCCTCTTGGTTTTAGTTCCCATGGCATTCCAGCATTTTAGAGTCAAAATTTACACCCCATGATCTATTGTATTTGAAATGGAAACAAAAGTTCTAGCAGCAATATTGCAATTTTCTATTCATTTAACAACCAGCAAACATGGAAAGTGGCAGTTAGTTTGGTTTTGAAAGCCAATTGCAATATACCTTTAAAAGAAATCAATCTGAAATTTGACTTAACAATGGTGCAATACCAAAATAACTTTTTGAGTGAAAGGAATGAGTTGACTTTCATAACTTGTGTCACCTTTCCTCAACAATAATTTTATTTTTAAAAAAGTCTCATTGCATTTTCACCATTTTACACTAGGGAAATAGTTTGGTCTGTTCTCTAATTAAGGGCATTGAATTTTGAATTGAGAGAAATGAAATCAAGTTAAAAGCAGACTGGACATTGAAATTAACCCCAGCAGTGGTGCTAGGCTATGCAAACTAATAAAATGTTTATCGAAGTCACTTTTAAAAGTCTAGTCAAACTGATATAAATGGAAAATTGCAATATTGAATTGCTGAGTTAATCCCATGACTAGCTGTACTGCAATGAAATAGCAGCCATCTCTCAAATTTCTTTCAACCAGAGGTAAATTAAAAAATGACACATCAGAAACAAAGGAGTGATTAACACCGTTATGCAGTCAACTTATTTCAGCAAGAAGTGTGGTGCATGCCAGAACTTAACTGGCAAGATTATATTTTAACCTCATTACCACTAGCATTTTAAGGTACAAATTAAATAAGCAACACAGAACTTTAAATTATCAGTACTAATTCAAAATAAAACAGAAACCGAGAGTAGAAATTTGAGCCCACTTTCCAAAACAATGGACTGATCCAATAGAGCTCTTTAAAGAAGAGGGATAAGTTTACTTGTATAGCTTGTGTCCAAGCTCTCCCACAAATGATCCATAAATTAGAAGTAAGAGAGCAAAGGTGGAAAGTGGCCGTTAGTTTGGTTTTGAAAGACACTTGCAATATACCTTCAAAAGAAATCAATCTGAAGTTTGACTTCAGAACAGTGGTGCGGTACCAAGTGAACCTCTTGAATAAAAGAATAAGTTGGCTTTCATAACTTGCGTCAGTATTCCCTAACAGGCAGTGGTGCCTCTACTTTTGCAGCTTCAAAATAAGGTGCCTTTCAGCTGACCCTAGCACCCCATAAGTAAATGCAAGCATAAAAGACAAGTACTGTGCCATTTTTCAACTGATCCTTGAGTTTATCTTAAGGTACTTTCTAAGGCATTCAGCAAATTAACCTCATCTCCTGCAGTTGATGGCACTTTTGCTTGCTTTCTTGAACTACTTTCACAAAGCAATAATCCAGGGACCTAGGCTCACCTGGATATTGGTAGATTGATTCAGCAAACTCGGGTTCTTGGAGAGCAATGTGACGGCTTGCTGGCATCATGGATAGCTTCAAGAGCATTACATAAAGCAAACGTTGATACCTGAGAAAGAAAACATGACAATCAGTATAACAAAAAGTGGCAGAAACAACTAAAGAGGTAAAGGAGCACTTCAAAACCTAAACGAAATACGCACCAGGTGAATGGGAGTGACAATCACAAGCATTTCCAGGGAAATTCCTTCCTTAAGACAGTACAGATCGGCGGGCTCCTCACAGTGGCAGCTTGCAAGCAACTTCAGAAATCTGATGCAAGGTCCTCACAAATCCGCATTCTAACAAAGAGACAAAAGCAACATTAGGACGATATGTTAACTAATGCAAAACAAAGATGATCCCTTTTGGTAGACCTCAATTGTCGGATCTTAAATCGGACAACTTTAAATACATGTGATGTATGTTAAATACACACCTGGCACATGGCTGCAGGGATCACAAGCAGCTCCTAGCCCAGAAGACGGAACAAATAAGACGGCAGCATAGAGCTTGCAGAGCAGGCATGGCATGGACATAAGTAGACTATCAAGGCAATGGTGGATACCTGAAAAAATTAAAACACAATTAGCATGGCGGAAAAAAATCAGCATCATGAAACACACGCATAGCAGAGTACATGATACATACCATTTACTACAGCAAAGGCAGCAGAAGCAGAGGTCGTAAATGGAAAAAATCCAGCAGTAGAACAACTGCAGACATTGGGGTAGAGATCACAAGCAGCTTGAGAATTTCTCACAAAACGGACATCACAGATGAGCACACTCTTCAGTGACGGCTCACAAGCAACTCAAGAATTCCGATGAATGGACCCAAAGGAACACTGCAAGACAGACATAACCATAGTTAGCATTTAATAAGTACATGTATGGTGGTGTAAAATGTGCGATAACCCTACATAGAAAGACTGTTCTGTTCTCTCACATAACCCTCTTAGAATGCAGTCAAGTCAAAGTTCGTCTGCCAGCCAGGAAGAATAATGGATATGCCCACTAAATGGCCTACAAATAAAGACACATTCGTTAGCTAACGAAATGTTTCAATTTGGATAACCACCTCCCAGGTAAAATGTTGAACCAAGATCATTGCGTCCCCTAAAAGTAGGCACAGGACACACGTGCAAGCAAACACAAGCCAAGAAGGCTAGAAATGTTGGAAATTTCTAAACAAATGAGAACAAAAAGAATGGAAGCTATACCAACGTCGTCACTATCATAAGAACGTTGAAACCGGGCATGATCTTAGTCGGCTTAGCCAAGGTCATCCATAATTCTCAACGTGTTCAGGCAAAGAACGAGCAGCACGAGTCAAGAACAGTCGAGAGGTGTCAAAATCAACCAACCTGCACGGATCCCGCAGCGAAAAGACCCGTCCTGCTGCACTCACCTACGAGCTGGGCTGCCGGGCAGGGGGAGAGGGGAAGGGGGCGGAAGTGGCGTGATCGTGTGGCAACGAGGAGAAGCTCGGTGCGTGCAGCCAGGCAGCAAGGCACTGCCGCCGCCGCGCGAAAATTTAAATAGGAGAAGCGCGAGAGCATTTTCGCGAGGCGAAGGGCAGGGTGCTGTCCAGTAGCTATATAGCGTAGATGTGTGACCAAATGTAATATCAGTAAATAGCGAGTTTATGCCGTGTAATGTAAAATAAATTTGATGTGTAAAAATGCAAAGGCTATAGCCTTTGCGTTTTTTGCGATTTTCGACCGGAAAAAAATTGTTACCGATTTCGACCAAACTCACAGGTTACCTTCTTCTGGGACCAAAAAACACATAGCAAGTCCTAGGAGTCCTATACCGGACTTCGTTAGTGAGAAAACAGGCCCCTAATACACCTCGCCCGCACACATTGCGCGCTATCAGAAATACTGCATTTCCTCGCAGACGAACCGGGTTTTCGGACGAACTGACCCTTCGGGGTTGGTCTAGGGGTACGTTAGAGTCCCCCTGCACAACCCCCGTCATTTTGGAGCAAATTAGTTTTTGGCCGAAAATCGTAAAAACGCAAAGGCTATAGCCTTTGCGTTTTTGCGATTTTCGGTCGAAAAAAAATTGTCTCCGATTTCGACCAAACTCACAGGACACCCTCGGGGGTTGATCTAGGGGTACATAAGAGTGCCCCTGCACAACCCCCATTACTTTGGAGCAAAATTTATTTTCGGACTAAAATCGTAAAAATGCAAAGGCTATAGCCTTTGCGTTTTTGCGATTATCAGCCGAAAATAAATTGTCTCCGATTTCGACCAAACTCACAGGACACCCTCGAGGGTTGGTCTAGGGGAAGTTCAGAGTGCCCCTGCACAACCCCCGTCACTTTGGAGCAATGTGCTGTCCAGTAGCTATGTAGCGTAGATGTGTGACCAAATGTATAATATCAGTTTCCTCTGCGTCGTTTCGTCGCATTTTTTCGCCCTAAAATCCGGTTTACGGACAACCCAACCCTCGGGGGTTGGTCGGGGGGCGGGGGGGGGGGGGCGGTTAAATTAGAGTCCCCTTGCACAGCTCCCGCCCCGCCATTTCATTTCGGGGAAACAAATTCGACCATAAATCGCAAAAATTCAAAGGCTATAGCCTACGCGTTTTTTGCGGTTTTCGGCCGAAGCAAAATTGTCTCCGATTTCGACCAAACTTACAAGTAGTTACCCTCTTTTGGTACTAAAATACAAATGAAATGCGACGAAACGACGCCTGCGGAAACTCTACATTGCTTTGCAAGCTTCCTGTATCCTAATGTCCTCTCTCTGCCTTTCCTTTTCCCGACGCCAAGAAACTTTCTCTACGTCGTAGGATGGAAACAAGTCATGGAACTTAGCGATTATTCGACCAGAAGAACCTATGTGCATTTCATAAATAAGGCATGTGAATCGACGAGGAAGAGAGTTGGCGGGTGCTGGTGCGGTGAGTTTGTCAACATCCCTTTCCGCGACACGGGGCACCGCATCTCTCATTTGGTTTGGCACCTTCCCGTGTCGACAGCTGCCGGGGCCCGGCCCGGCGCGGACTGCCGCTTGGGAAGCCCAGGGAGTGGGGAGGTGGGATGAAAAATGGGCTCATCGGCCACGAAATATGGCTCTCGATGAACCGTAAGCGCGGCAGCAAAGTGAAAAATATTTTGTAATTTGGTTGGGTGGAGCAAGGTTACTGACAGCGTGCACTTACGACCCTCAAAAAGTAGTGCTCTTCTTCTACACTGTCACTGACGTTATACTGAATTAATCTAAAAACTATAAATCTAGCTAACGTCGGACTTGGAGCAAACCAAATCTCCTTCGTACAAGTTTCATATCCAATACGTTTCTCTGTCCGTGGGAAGGGTGGGAGGGCATAGTAACATGAGCAGCGAAGCAGCCTCCGTCCCCTCCTTTCGACGGACAAAAACGCCGCACCGTGGAACGCTGGCTCGGCGCCCAGTAGTTTTTTTTATTTTTATTTTTTTTATTTTAAAGATCCTACTCCGAATATTCTACAAGATTGCCGTCCGCGCCAGAGCGTGTCTGGAACCTCGCTCAACCCGATGTGCCACTGCAACACCGGAGGACAGAGGCACCAAATGCGATGTCAAAAGTGTAACGTAATAATATAATTTTCACGGGCCGGTCACTGATTAAAGTGAGGCAACCAAGCCATGCAGTTACGGCCGGTTACGGCTCTCTCAGATTACAATTTTGCGGGCGTCAGCCACCAGTGTCGCATACGCCCCGGTGGCTGATGGACACATCGCCCGCAGCCCGTCCCCTTGCCTTACAGTGGGCGCCCTCACGGCCCGCCCTCCCCACCCTCCCTGCCCTCCCCGCCCTCCTCTACCCGCCTCGCCCTATTTAACCCCGCCCTCCCCTGCCCTGCAGCCACAGAGGGGCAGCAGCGAAGTGCACATTCGCCCAGGCACTTGAGACATCAAATCCCACCCCGCGCGCCGCAGCCCAGTGTCGACCCAGCAGCCGCACTTCATTCCGCCGCCCCTTCGCCCCGACTGCTCGCCTCACAGGGCCAGGGCCAGATTGAGTCGCCGCCCTTTTGCGGAGCGTAGGAGGGAGGGGGAAGAACCGCAGTTGGTTCTCGAGGAAGACAAATGGCAGCGAAACATTTGGGAAAAGAACAATATAATATTTTGGGGGTAAGATTCAGTTTCAAATTTGTCCTGATCTATTGCGGGGCTCAGTGGTCGCACCCTTAACAAAAGGATTAGATTAAGCCTCCCTATGTTTTATCCCAAATAAATGAGTTAAAATAAAGATGGAGAACGCACCTTGTCCCCGTCCCAAATCAACTCGGCAGGCGCGCGGTTTTGCGGGTTCAAATCCCGGACGTCTTACCTTTTTTTCTGAAATGATTGTCTGCCACAAAACAGGGCTGTGCAATCGACAAGTCGCAAAGTTAAATAATGTACACCCACACCAGCCCCCATAGGTTGTTTCGTCCGAGAGGGCTACGAATTTTTTTGAAGGCATTTAAGCGCGCGGTTAAACAAAACGTATGGTGATGGTGACGTCGGTCTCGCGCCACAGGCCACAGCACGTCTTCTCCCTCGCTCTGCTCCCATCTCCCTTCCCCTCTCCCCTTCGCCCAGCAGCTATGTCCCTTGGATAGACTGAATAAATCTCACTAATAGCCTCTACTGCTTCACCCGACGGTGATGTGCGATTACGAGCTGCGCTGCGCATCCCCTCTCGGTACCAGGCCAGCCCCGCGCCGCGCACTCTACCCTCTCCCTGTTTCTCTCCCCTTCTCTCGCATACTCCGCTCGCACCTTCTCACGCGGGCACACCACCGCATGGCATGCGCGTTCAAGACAAAACATGGACTACGTCAGCACCAATTGCTACCCTTCTCCCCTCCCTTTTCCAGCTCCCTCAAAACCCTCTGCTCTTTTGCAGCGGTTTCGACTTTATTTATATTTTTTACCCTCACCCGCACCCCCTCTTACAATGTACATTAATTTCCTTGAATTCGGCGCAATGCCAGCAAGCCAACGTGTTTTTTGGCTCTGCCAGACATTATTGTGTGTGTGTGTGTGTGTGTGGGTGGGTGTGTGTGTGAGTGTGTGGCGCAGCGACAACGCGCTATTCGCACTGCGCGCCGCGGGGGGCAGCCCTGGCAGGGACGCGTGTGGTACGGTACAGCGGGTGTGCGTCGCCGCTCCTCGGACGCAGCCCGATGATGTCCTGTGCGTAGCGGTAAATGTTGTCCTCTCATTGCCGTGCTGCGGGGGGTGGGGGTTTGGCGGGGTTTGGCACTCGTCCTGAGAAATTTAACGACAAAGTGCCTCGCTTAACCAAAATAAACATACAACCGCGAAGAAAATCACGCAGGTATTTTCTACGAGTGCGCACCCTGTAAAAACCCAAGTGTGTGAATGTCGCACACTTACTTAAGCATTGTGTGTTAATTCCCATTCGCATATACACGAACACACAACGGTGCGAGTTTTCCCATTTCACAGATTTGATGGACATTCGCACACCTGCAAGTGCGTGACATTCATACACAATAGTCTCCAGTGTGTGTGTGTAGGTGCGTGTGCCGCGTGCCAGATTGATAGTCTTCCCCATTTACATTAGTGAGCGGCCGCGACGCTTTCTCCGCGCCGCGCCGGTTTCATTACCGCCGCGCGACCATAAAACACAGACGCATCACACCACGCGGGGCGGCGCGGCGCGGCGCCAGGGAGCAGCCACGCACCGCGCCCGCACAGTGCGCAGCGGCAGGGAGAGAGGGGTTGTGGAAACTTCACACGACTTTGACACGCACGCACTCACATCTATACTGAAATTATTCCCAGACATGTTACGCATCACGGAAAAAAAAACTTCGTCCTGGTTTTCAAGCAGCCCCGGAAACCCTGTGTATTTTCTCCATAAGACCTGCTTGTTTTTTTCTAAAACTGCTTGGAAACCAAGACGTCGTTTTCCCCGTGATGGTAGCCGGCACTTTAAATCTAGCCGTAGATTTCGCGCGCCGGTTCATACAACCAAAAACAAATCTTGAGGAAAGAAAGCAGGGATAACGACGGCTGAGGCACGATTCCCTCCCTCTAGCCGCCCCCTTCCCCTCGGCCAACAAAGATGACCCAGAATTGAACATAAACTCGGCGCGTTACGACTTTAAATTACGGTCGCTGCGTAGGGGTGGGAAACGGGATATCCCTTTGATGGAGGCGCCAAGCCGGCGGTCAGTCCGTAATGAAAATTATCTGTCATTGAAATTCAAGGAGGCACGGTGGTAATTGGGGCAACTAGGGGTGCGAAACTGAGCGGCTAATATGGCGCTATTGTTTTCGGCTCAGTGCAGCCGAGTGCACTCGGCGCGAGGGCGGCGCTCGCCGGGGCGCCGGCAAAAGGGGTGGCCGTGTGAGCTGGGGTTGGGCTGGGGTCGCCCCTACACTGCGAAGAGAAAACGAAGGGCAGGCTAACACCACCACCAGAGGAAACACGAAGAGGGAGAAGAGAAATGTTGATCATCCTTGAATCGCTTTCATTTTGTGATTTACCTTTTTTTTCGGCCTATTGTACACACGAAACAACTAAGTAAGCCGTGCTGCCGTGTAGCGTACGGCGGGAGGCAGCCGCACGCCGGCCGGGGCGGGGCGGGGCGGGGCGGGGCGGGGCGGCGCGGGGCGGGGCGGGGCGGCGAGGGCCACAGGGGCAGGGTGGGCCGTGCAGCCCGACAGCAGAGGCCGGCGGGGCTGCCTACCCTGCAGGCGCCCCCCGTGTCACCACGATGATTGATGCGGAAGTGCTGTTTCGTCTTTCCACCCGATTGGTTGTAAGGAGCACAGGAATAAGAGTAAGACGAGGTCAGGAAAACGTCAAGAGAACGTCGGGTAGTCGATGTCATTTTTTTTCTATAGGCAAAAAAAATGTTTGAGTACCAAATCGTCCAGTTTTATACCACATTTGCGCACATTCTTAGGCTATGAATTACAGAAAAAGAGAAATAGTAGTGACATTATCTTGGCTTTTCCTGACCTCTCTCTCTTTATGAAACATAAATGATAACAGAATTTTGATATGTAAAGTAACGTTTTGTACTTGTACACTATTCACATTTTACATAAAATCACAGGGTAGACTTTTGTATACAGTCGTGGCTCCACCCTTTCATACAATATTTACGAGACAAATCAACAATAAAATTCTAGATCACTTTAATAATTTTATGAATTTTTAGAAGTATAAAGATAATTTGTTATTTACAGACAAAAATTTCATATAAATTGTTGACAATATTCATTTATAACATGTGTTGAGTTGCCTATTTAAAAACAAGACTCTTAATCCAAAAATATTTAAAGACATTTTCTATAGTGAAAGCTCTTGAGGTACTGCGTACAAGACTTGTAGCTTAACTTTATGACAGATAGACTTTGCCTGGTCAAAATAAAACAAATTAACATCTCACCTATATGATCCCCAGCTAAGGTACGGTGACAAGTACAACCCCACCATAACCGAAGATCTGTTGAATTCTTCAGAATCACGCACAATATTTGTGACTCTTACCATTATGACCTAAAATTAAACAGAGATCCTGCGAACAGTTTAAATCCATGGGCTGCCTCATACAAAATAATTTTTAAACAATTACACAATAATAATATGTACACAGTAAATTTATTTAATATAATACAGGGAATGGCGTTGTCAGGAGGGCATCACAGACTACTTGCTGCCACCGCGACTAGGGTGGGCTGGTTCCGCAAGACTGAGAAAAAAAGAAAACGCGCCGTGACGAGGAATAAATACTAGCCAGGTATCACAACCGAGTGCAAAACTCAACAAAGCGCCAGTCCGCAGGAATCGACAGGGAACGGGAAAGGGGGTGAACACCCCAAAAGGGCCGGCCCCGGGCCGCTGAGCCGGAGCGATTCTGCTTCAAAGCCTAATCTTGTGGGTTCGACGGCTCGATCCGCGAGCCGTTCGCGACTGTGACACCCACAGCATTAGGCTTTGAAGCGGAATCGCTGCGGCTCAGCGGGGGCCGGGGCCGGCCAGACGGTCCGGGCAGGGCCGGCCAGAGCATCACTTCCGTACAGCCTCTCCTTGGGTCAGGCGCCCTCCCCTACCCTTCCCTGCCGCCGGTCGGAGCATCGTGGGTTAGACTAGAAAGCCGGCGTGCAGTCTCGCGGACCACCCGCTGTAGGAGGCTCGGGGCCGAGAAAAGAGAGAAAGAGAGAGACAGGAGAGTGCGACACTTGGCATGGCGGTGCCCGGTGTGAGGGGCCCTTGGGGGGCCCGGCCGATATGGCGGGGCCAGCCCGGTGGAGACACGTTCGGACGCAAATCGGAGATAAGCGGTTGGCCTGCCCGGTCTGCAACAAGCAGCGCCAAGGGGCTTGGCGCGAAGTAATTTTCCTTTTCTGCTCAGCCACGCTCAGCCAGACGCCACAGCTGCCCCCACGCGGGGGTGGGAGCAGCTCGCGGGGGCGGCGGGGGGGACAGGACAGTGGGCAGAGGAGTGGCCGGCGGCTACCTGAAGGGCAGCGCCGGCGGCCACGAGCTTCAGACGAGCCCTTGCGGCTTTACGTCCTCAAGCCCCGACACGCCCAGGCCCATAGGGGGCGGCGTGTGGGTGTGGCCTAGGGAGGCGGGCGAGTTGACTCCGCCTCCCATCTCCAACTGCGAGTTGTCCTCCGAGTCTGAGCACGACTCGGAACTCCCTTTTTTGGAGCCGTCCCCGTCGCCGTCCCCGGACCCGTTGTGGGTCTTGACGTGCTTGGCGAGGTGGTCGCTGCGCATGAAGCGCTTGTTGCAGACCGGGCAGGCGAACCGCTTCTCGCCGGTGTGCGTCCGAAGGTGCCTCTGCAGCTCGTCCGACCGCGTGAAGCGCTTGCCGCAAAAAAGCCAGTTGCACACAAAGGGCCGCTCGCCCGTGTGCCAGCGCAGGTGCGCCTTGAGGTGCGAGGTCTTGCCGTAGACCTTGCCGCAGCCGGGGATGTGGCACGAGTGGATGTTCCTCTTGCGCAGGTGGATGCCGGCGGGGCCCAGCCGGTCCGCCTCCTGGCAGTTGGGGCAGTCGCACGTCGCCCGGCCCGTGTACCTCCGCTGCGACCGCGGCGAGGGCGACGCCGCCGACGACGCCTGCGAGGACGCGGCCGGCGTGGACGACGACGCGGCCGGCGACGGCGTGGGCGTCGCGGTGGGGTGGTGGTGCGCCGCGGCGGCGGCCGCGTGGTGGCCCAGCGACGTGAAGCCCGTCGCCGACTGCATGCTCTTGTAGTCCTGCAGGAGGTGCTGGCCGACCAGCGGGTGCGAGTTGCCCGCCGCCAGCGAGTGGCTCAGCGACGAGTAGTCCGAGCCGTAGCCCGCCATCTGCGCGTGCACGGCCGCGCCCGACGACATGTCGAGCCAGGAGCCGGCCGCCGCCGCCTGGTGCACGTCCCACCACGTCGAGTTGTCGCCCGCCTTCATGGCGCCGTGGTGCGACGCGTTGAAGGGCCACGACTCGTAGGGGTGCCGCGAGTACAGCGCGTCCTGCTGGCCGCCCGTCGCCGCCGCCCCGGAGAAGTACAGGTCGCCGCCGTAGCCGGTGCCGCACGCCGAGCCCGGCGTCGACATCTGCCGGCTCGAGTAGGACGCCGAGCTGCCGGTGCCGGCCTGCGAGGACGGCGTCGACGACATGGTCCGCTGCGACGCCGTGTTCTGCGTCGTGCTGCCGCTCGACGACGACACGGGCAGCGCGCTGCCGCTATTGTTGTTGGAGGAGGTGTTGTTATTGTTGCTGGTCGAGTTGTTGTTATTGTTGTTGGGGGTGGAGTTGTTGGGCTGCTGCTGGGGCTGGCTGGCCCCGCTCGGGCTCTTCTTCCAGGGGTGGAAGCCCTTGCCGACGGCCGCGTCGGCCAGCGGCGGCGGGCTCTTGCTCGACAGCTTGTTGCACTGCGCGGCCAGCATGGCGAGCGGCGTCCCTCTCAGGCCCGGGTGCTCCTGCAACAGAGGTACAGAGAACGTTAGAGTCGGCTACTGACAACGCATGGATACTTTTCACACCCGACGATACATCGTTTTTAGGCCCCCGTTAGGGGTGCCTATTGCTCACGCCAGTGAGTTTTTTAGGCCCCCGTTAGGGGTGCCTATTGCTCACGCCAGTGAGTTTTTTTTTATTCTTGACGATGGCCCCTTATGGCCGCAGCCGTTTTTTTCTATACGATTCGCATCAAATTTGAATGAAAAATACTACGAAAAATTAGGATTTTTTGGAATTAGGTCTAATGTCAAACTGTTCGGCCAAATTTGAATAAAATTAGTTTGCATTCGCTGTTTCTATGGTAATTACGAGCGGAGCAGCAAGGCCGAGCCGGGTCGGGGAAAGCTTGACCAATAAAATTATTTCGCGGTTTTTCCCGACCAATGAAAAAGATCACTTGTTGCTTTGTACCTCGATGTCCAAAAGTTTTTCCTCGGGAGTGGTCACGTCAGAATCGCAGCAGTTTCGCGCCGTGCAAAAGGATGCATCATCAGGATAGTTTCAAACGCGACCACTAGCTGACGGCCGCAGCTCCTGATTGTTGGCTGGGACTGTAATTCCGCCTTCCAATAATTTTATTTGAAAGTGGGCGGGGCTTCTAACAATACCACCAACCTAAGATTTAATTCTAAGTTCATGTTTTCAGTAAAAGGTTTAAATTATTTCGCCCATGTGTCCGTATGTTAGTGCGTGAAGGCTTGTATAGTTGTTTGCTAAACGCCTGCAGCATCCTTTCACTTTATTTCCAAATTAAAAACTGTTCACGTATATTTAGTCGTAAGGTGGACGCGTGAGCCGCCGAGCCCCGGCTTTCTTTTGTCGAGTGGAAGTCCCAGCCACGCCCCCCGCCGCCGCGGTCGGGAGCTGAGGCGTCCACCTCGCGACTTTAAATCATTGTTTAAAATTATCGAAACGTTGACAAGGCGAACTGAATGGATAAAAGTTAGTTTTATATCTGCGGGAACTGTTTTGCAAAGTTTGACTTCAATATAGCGAGAAGGAACAAAACTGATTCGTGAAATGGTGTACATCTACGTGTATCTTTACGTAAATTATTTTAAGAATCACTTTTGTTCCTTCTCAACGAACGTACGTGAAACTTTGCAAAACGATTTCCGCAGGTCCAGAACTGATATTTTCACATTCATTTCGACTGTCTAACATTTCGTTCTCCTAATACAAAGAGTTAAAGTCGCGAGGTGGACGCGTCAGCCGCCGGCCTTCTTTTGTCGAGTGGACATCAAGCCGGCGTTGTTGATAGCTGGCCCGCTAGGCATTTTATGTGGCAGACGTGTGGCGGATAAAATTCATGATTTGGTTCTCACAAATAGTTTACACTAAATATTTTAAAATTCTTTCTCATTTTATGATAAGTGTTAAAACCTAGGGGGCCGTTTAACGCGTTAGCGTTAGAATTTTTTTTATTCTTGACGATGGCCCCTTATGGCCGCAGCCGGTTGTGTCTATACGATTCCCATCGAATTTGAATGAAAAATACTGCGAAAAATTAGAAATTTTTTGAAATAGGTCTAATGTTAAACTGTTCGGCCAGATTTGAATAAAATTAGTTTGCATTCGCTGTTTCTATGGTAATTACGAGCGGAGCAGCAAGGCCGAGCCGGGTCGGGGAAAGCTTGACCAATAAAATTATTTCGCGGTTTTTCCCGACCAATGAAAAAGATCACTTGTTGCTTTGTACCTCGATGTCCAAAAGTTTTTCCACGGGAGTGGTCACGTCAGAATCGCAGCAGTTTCGCGCCGTGCAAAAGGATGCACCAGCAGGATTGTTTCAAACGCGACCACTAGCTGCCGGCCGCGGCTCCTGATTGTTGGCAGGGACTGTAATTCCGCCTTCCAATAATTTTATTTGGTAGTGGGCGGGGCTTGTAACAATACCACCAACCTAAGATTTATTCCTAAGTTCATGTTTTCGGTAAATGGTTTAAATTAGTTCGCCCATGTGTCCGTATGTTAGTTCGTGAAGGCTTTCATAGTTGTATGCTAAACGCCTGCAGCATCCTTTTACTTCATTTCCTAATTTAAAACTGTTCAAGTATATTAAGTCGCGAAGTGGCCGCGTGAGCCGCCGAGCCACCGGCCTTCTTTTGTCAAGTGGAAGTCCCAGCCACGCCCCCCGCCGCGGTCGGTAGCTGACGCGTCCACCTCGCGACTTTAAATCATTGTTTAAAGTTATCGAAACGTTGACAAGGCGAACTGAATGTGTAAATGTTAGTTCTGGACCTGCGGAAATCGTTTTGCAAAGTTTCACGTAGGTTCGTTGAGAAGGAACAAAAGTGATTTGTAAAATGGTTTACGTAAAGATACACGTAGATGTACACCATTTTACGAATCAGTTTTGTTCCTTCTCAACGAACCTACGTGAAACTTTGCAAAACGATTTCCGCAGGTCCAGAACTGATATTTACACATTCATTTGGACTGTATAACATTTCGTTCTCCTAATATAAAAAGTTAAAGTCGCGAGGTGGACGCGTGAGCCACCGAGTCGCCGGCCTTCTTTTGTCGAGTGGACATCAAGCGAGCGTTGTTGATAGCTGGCCCGCTAGGCATTTTATGTGGCAGACGTGTGGCGGATAAAATTCATGATTTGGTTCTCACAAATAGTTTACACTAAATATTTTTAAATTCTTTCTCATTTTATGATAAGTGTTAAAACCTAGGGGGCCGTTTAACGCGTTAGCGTTAGAATTTTTTTTTTTATCCCCGGCAGTGTACACGGTGCCGCTAGCGCTACATTAGAATGCGCCGAGCGCTTTGACATCCAGCGAAGCGCGCCGATGCGTCAGTCAAACACGCGGCGCTGGTCGCTACAAAGCCATGGATGAGGCTAGGCTCACCCTCATTTGGCAGTCATCACTCCCTAATACCCTCCCCTAACTGCCGCGCATCATCCCCTCCCGACACCTCCTCCCCTCCCCTCCCCCCATCCCTCCCCAGACCACCCCTCCTCTCTCCCTTGGTACACGACTTTTACTTTCGCGACCGTCCACAACTTCTCCCGCGGCTCCTCCTCCTTTTTTTTTTCATTTTCCCCATTCATACGTTTATCGTGCCCATAAACGTCGCATGGCCGTCCGCTTGCATGTATCACGCAGTGTATCACACAGCACACGGCGCGGGGCGGCGCGGCGCGTCTCCCGGCCCAGCCCGGCGGATCAATCTCACTTCGTGACAAGTTACACTGCTCGACGGCAAGTCGCCCCAATGCATTATACACGGTCGTGTGAAAGTGTGCGTGTGTGGAAAAGCAAACTGACTGCCTATTCATTTATTTTTATTCCAAAAGGTAGCACAGTAGCTATTGCACAAAACACACTGAGGCCCGCGTTAGGACCGTGACGATATCATACCCATGAAATTGACCTTATCGCTGAGTACACACCCGGACCACGACGGCCGCCTTGCCCGGCCCGGCCGCTCCGCTCGCATCAGCGTTACTCCCACCTGACCCGACCTCAACCCGTGAAAGAAGCAGCGGGAAATTAATGTTTGGACGTTTGAAGCTGTGTGTTTCCCTTACGGTCCCCCGAGGGTGTTCGGCTCGGCTGCCGGGTGGATGCGGTGCTCAATCACTGACTGCTCCCCTGGGCCGGGCCGGGCCGGGCCGGGCCGGGCACGGCCGCCGCCGGTAGCCCTCGGGGGAGGAGGGCTGCTCTGCTCACTGACCTAACGGATCACGGCGTCCACTACTCCCCTGTAACCACCGTAACGCCACGGGCCCGCGGCCGCAGTTACGCCTGTCCTGTCGCGCTACGCTACGCCGGCCCGGCACGGGCGCGACGGCACGGCTTGACGAGGCTCATATTTCTCTGCCGGCTCCGCATGGAAAGTGAAATTAGCCGCGTCGTGCATGCGGTCAGGTCATTTGGTCCAACCTCTCCCACTCACTCATCGCGTCATTTTCAGAGTCAATTGACCGACAAATCGCATCCTGCTGCTGCAGGGGCCGCCCGGCAGCCCGGTCGTTCGCGTGCGCGGCGCGGCGCGCAAACACCGCGGAGGGCGCGTCCGTAAGCGTCAAGGTTCTGTACGCAAAACAGTGTTGTCAGAAAAGTGGGCATAAAAACCCGCCCAATACACCTGTGCGTAACGGGACTGTATTTCCGCCCGCCTACTAGGCACCATCTGTGCACGAGTGCAGGGGAGTTGCCTAGTAGGCAGGCGGAATGTTTTTCTCGGAAAGAAGTGAAACACTGTGGCGCGTGCGCGTATTCGCCCAATGTAGCAGCAGCGCTGCGCCGCCATCTTCCGTCGCGGCGTGGCGGGGCGTGGCGGGGCGTGGCGGGGCGTGGCGGGGCGGGGCGTGGCGGGGCGTGGCGGGGCGTGGCGGGGGGCCGAGCAGCGCCGCTCGCCTCGCGCTGGCGCCCGGGGGCCCCCCGCCACGCCTCGCTATATGGCTACAGTGAGGCGGCCGCCGCCGCGGCCTAAGAGGGGCGTGGCCCGAGGGGCGGGGCGGGGCGGGGCGGGGCGGGGCGGGGCGGCACGGGGTGGGCCGGTGGGCGTGGCCGCGGCTCCCGTGCTCAGCGCGCCCTGCCCCGCCGCACCCCGCGTCTTCCACCCCGAGCGGAGCGGAGCGACCCCAGGCACCCCGGCCCGGCCCGGCCCGGCCCGGATGGGACGCACCGGTCCCCACCACGGCGACCGGATCTCGTTGCTAGGTAACCGCTCACCTGAATATCATCTATCTCGTCCCGTTTCGCGGAAGGGGTTGCCCTGCCCGCCGTCGCGCCGCCCCGTCCCCGACAGAGGGGGGTGAGCATCCCGGCCCGGCCAATGGCGGGGTATTGCATTACAGGACGGACTACAAAGGGATGGAGGATGCGCAACCAACAGGATGTATGTATCCTCGGTCGGGGTTCCATCACCCTTTGGAATTTTTTTTAAAAAATGATCCAAGACGCCAAGAAGAGGCTGCAGCACCGATGGTCGTTGGCGACCAGTGTTCGCCCGGCTGGCCGCGCGGTTCCCGCGGGTGGGTCTGTTTCTGCGCACGCTACAGGACGCCGAGGTCCTCACAGAGGTGCCTCCCCCGGGAGTCTCCTGCCTGAGCTGCAGGCGGCGGCGGCGCGGCGGCGCGGGCGCAGAGCATATAGCATTGTGACCCACAATACGACGTGAGTTTGCGTTATTGACTCGCAACAATGCTGCCCGTCCAATTACAAACTGAAAATTATACGCCGCGCGGTGCGGCCGGCGCGGCCCGGCCCGGCCCGGCCCCGGCCAGCCTCACAAATGATGCGATGCCCTCTTCTTATATTTATACAATGTTCTCTATCCGCGCGGGGCTGGGCTGGGCTGGGCGCTCCTTGTACGGGGCCGGCAAAGGCCCGGCCGGGCCGACTGGGAAGGACAACGGAGCCGACGGGACGGGTCCAATGGCCGAATGGAGAGCACACATCGCAGCCGCAGCACCAGCCTGCCCGGCCCGGCCCGCCCCGGCCCCATTAGGACCAAATTGACTCCCCGAAAAGCACTTGAGTTCATTCGAAGAGCACCGGCGCGGCGGAGAAAGAGAGAGAGAGATAGAGAGAGAGCACAAAGTGGAGGGATGAGTAGTTGACCCATACAGTAGGGTAAGGCCCCGTAGGCCCCGTAGCCGCGCCGACCGAGCGCGGCCCGTTTGAGTTCCGCCCCCGGCCCCGGCCCCGGCCCCGGCCCCGGCCCCGGCCCCGGCCCCGACCCGCGCGCTGTTTGAACAGGGGCAAAGGCCTAACCGCCGACTGCCAATAAGCTGAATGCCAAATGGGCCTGCGCACGCGCCACGCGCCGCCGAAGCTGCCAATAACTCCCACTTTGATCTGCATGCACATTGTCAATGACGCTGTGTGTGTGTGTGCGCGCGCCGTGGGGCACGCGGAGGAGGGGAGTGCCGCCCCGCCGCCGCGATGGTAGTCGTGTTCGACCACGTTAGGTCAGCGAGTGCCAATAGTGTCGCCAGGTGCGTACGCCGCCGCCCCAGCCTGGCCCCCGGCCCTGCGTCGTCATGCTGAGTTGCAGTCTCCTATAGGCCTTGTGTCCGCCCCGCCCCGCCCCGCCGCCAGAGTGCCAGCCCGGCCCGGCGCGGCCCTGGACACAGCAGGGCTGACGGGTGCGGGCCGGGGCGGGCCGGGGCGGTCGAACCAGAGATACGCCCCTGTTTGCCGGCGCCGGAAAATGAGCGGGTCGCTCTTGATTTGCCACTTTTTATGGGCCAAAACAGATTAGTCCTGACCCTTGGCTTGGGCAACGGACACCTTTAATGGCCTCAGTCTTATGCCGTCGCTCTCCATCTCTCTCCGTCCTCTGCTCTCCCTCTGCCTCGCTCTCCCCTCTAACTACCCGCTCCATGTGATGATATCTCTAGGACTGAGCAGGCCTGGCTTGACAAAAAAAAATAATCTGTTGTTCCAAGCTTTTTCCACAGCTTTTCGGACAAACTCATCTCGACAGAATGCGCCATGAGGTCCGCTTTAAAAATTAAAGAAGCATCAGCAAGAGCAAGAAACAAAAGTTCCTCATTTCACCATAAAAATTGTTGCCCGTTAAAAGAAATGATTTTAAAAAAAAGTTTGAGGGGATAGTAGGATAAGTAAGAAGGAGAGCAAGTGAGAAACGTGGGTCGTTTCTTGGACGCCCTGGGGCTGGGCTGGGCATCCAGCACAGCGCTGCTGGTCCTCTTTTTCGATATGCAAATGAGGCGACCACCAGTGCCGCGGCCAACACCAACGCCGTGCCGGTCGTGAGGATCACACATCTCCCGAGCCGCCCCTGTTTCTTTCAACTCGAGCAGAAGCGTTCGAGAGAGCGCGCCAGGGCAGGACAGCTGCACTTGTGCCACGTTCCTACAGTTCGCGCGTCTAGCCCTGAAGAAATCCAGTGAACAACCCGACCGACGCCTTGATGCCGGGCACGATGAAAGTGCCCCGAGGCGATTACTGGGAGCAAAGAAATAAAATAAAAAGAACAACACGAGAGGATAGTTTCGTTTTTTTTAGTGAGTAAGGCGCGCGATGTCAGTCAGTACGTCAGTTGTCGGCGGCGTTGTGAGGGAGTGAGGCGGGGCGGGGCGGGGCGGGGCGGGGCGGGGCGAGGCTGGCGCCGGTGGTCGTCTGCAGCCCGCCGGCCGGACCCTAATCTCACAAGAAGAAGTAGCAGTGTCATGACCCAGACTCATTACAACCACGGCGTCGCGTCGCCAGCGTCAGGCAGACGCGTACGCAACCTGCAGTACAGTCGCGCGAGGTGCGCGAGGAGAGACTGTTTAGGTACGATAGACGCATGCTTAAGATGACGCAGTGTTACCAGAAAAGTAGGCAAAAGGCGCCCAACACAGCCGTGTGGAGCGGTGGGTATCAACGCCTGCCTGCTAGGCAACATCTCCACAGCTGTGAAGAGGGATTGCCTAGTAGGCGGCGTTGATACCCACCGCTCCACACGGCTGTGTGTTGGGCGCTTTTTGCCTACTTTTCTGGCCACAGTGAAGAGGAGCCGCGGTGTGCGCACTAGGAGCGCTGCTCATCATGCCGACGACGCAGCGTACGTACACTACTTCTATCTATACTTTATTTTTATTATTATTTGGTCTTGTCTTTCCGCTGTGATGCAGCAGTAAGCTGTCGGCACAAGGGGATCTCATTAGACCCCGCCCCTCTACCTAACGTGTCCCTCTCGCTGCCGCCCCGCCCCGCCCCGCCCCGCCCCGCCCCGCCCCGTGACCGTTCGATGTGTTTACTTTTGCGTCGGCATGCAGCACCTGCCCGCCCCGCCCATGTCGCGTCGCTCCTCGATCCCCATAGCAGGGGGTTGATCAACCCCTCACTCGAGTGACTTCCGATAAGAAAACAGTCTTAAATTCTCTATGAGTGGCGGGTGGGCGGCGCGGCTAACAACCCTTAACGCGGCCGATGCTGCTATTTCGTAAAGGAAAGGGAAAGCGGCTGTGAATAACTCACGGGGGGTGGGGGCGATCGCGTGGCCGACACAAGTAAGTCTCGTGGGGATGAGTCATATACGCGGGGCGGACGCGCAGGGGGCGTGGCCCGGGGGGGCGGGGCGGGGCGGGGCGGGGCGGGGCGTGGCGGGGCGTGGCGGGGCGGGGCGGGGCGGGGCGGGGCGTGGCGGGGCCGGCAAGGACGCGCCACAGTCAAGGCCAGCGCCACTCCGGCCCGGCCCGGTCAGCCAGCCCCAGATCACAAATAATTAGAAAGCAGGAGGCGATAATGAAAAATGAGTTATAAAGTAAAGAGATGAGGTGGCGGGGCGTAGCTGCGCAGCAGCCGAGCAGGGCCGACCTGCTCCACGAGTGTGAGTCATGCGCGGAGCAGAGAGGGCAACGCTCCTGTGGGAACCGTTCTCGAGCAGCCAGAGAAATGACGCACATAGAGAAACCTCGGCTACAGCTGTAGAGACCGAGAGAATTTTTTTCCCCCGCGTGAACCCTTGTCGAAGATGTTTGCATCGCGATCGGGAAAGTGCGGCAGCAGCCGCGGATGAAAAATCGCTTCTGCGGCGGCGGCGTATCAATAAAACAAGTCGAAGCGCGCCCCCGTGCTTAATTACATTTGCCACCAAATGACTCCATTTTTGTCCTCGCGTAAAAACGGCGCAGAGTCGTTAGGCGTCCGAGCCGCCATGCTGCCGCCCGCCCCACCCCGCCCCGCCCCGCCGGCGCCAGGGTGCGAGAGAGAGAGAGAGAGAGAGAGAGAGAGAGAGAGGGGAGGACGCCAGGGCTTTAATGTCCGACCATAACGGCGAAATAATAGAGTGGAATCTCCTCCCAGAGCTGAGGTCCCCGCGGCGCGGGGCGCTCAGTTGCGGGAGTGCGTCAAAGCAGCAGCGGACGCCGCATTGGCGATGACGGTTCGACATTTTTGTTCCTTCCATAACGACGCCTGCTTATGAAGAACCGAACGAGTAGTAGCAATAGTGTGTGAGCGGGAGACGGCCCCCGCCCGCAGGCAGGCGCCTTCTGCCCTGCCCTGCCCTGCCCTGCTCCCCTCGGGAACGCATTCTGTCATCGTGGAATTGACTCCCGCTTTGAGGCACACCTTCCGCCACGGGGCCGCACGACACGACAGGCCTAACAGTCAAGGAAAAAAAAGAAGAGGGAAGGCCGACTGGGGAGGGAAGCGGGGCGGAGTGAGGCAGTTGCTATGATGGCAGCAGACATGAAAAGGGTTATAGAAAAGTGTCCATACTACAAGACGCGAGGTCGGTGTGTGTCCTCATGACACGCAAACGGTGGGGATGCGGGGCCAGAGAGGGCGGAGGGGGGCGTGCTGGTGGGGCACTCCAAACATGACATATTGCATACACACACACACACACACACGCGGCCGCCGGGGTCGTGGGACACCCTTTGGGGAGGGAGTAGGGGGAAGCGATAGAGGGAGGCCCGCCCCGCCCCGGCCGGAGGGAAATCGAACCGTCTCGGTCTGCGGCACGACAGGCATGACGCGCGGCGCGGCGCGGCGGGGCACAGCGGGAGCCTGGCCCGCCTGGCCCGGGCCGCCCGGTCCGAGCACCAGGAGCACGGCCTCCTTGTAGGCACGCGGCACGACACGACACGGGCACGGCCTCCTTGTAGGCACGCGGCACGACACGACACGGGCACGGCCTCCTTGTAGGCACGCGGCACGACACGACACGGGCACGGCCTCCTTGTAGGCACGCGGCACGACACGACACGGGCACGGCCTCCTTGTAGGCACGCGGCACGACACGACACGGGCACGGCCTCCTTGTAGACGCGGCACGACACGACACAGGCACGGCCTCCTTGTAGGCACGCGGCACGACACGACACGGGCACGGCCTCCTTGTAGGCACGCGGCACGACACGACACGGGCACGGCCTCCTTGTAGGCACGCGGCAGGACACGACACGGGCACGGCCTCTGCCCCGGAGGAGGGCCGCACGGTAGCCAGCAGCCGTGTGGCCACGCGGATCAGACGATTAATAAATACACCAACGGCGGGAGGGTTATAACGAGCCGGGACAACTAAATCCCCGAGCGGAGCGGAGCAGGGCTGGGGCTGCGGCCCCTCTCGATACTACACGGACAGCCCAGCGCTCGGCCAGCAGCACGGCGAGAGGGCGGAGTAGGGCTGTGGACAGCGGATGGGAATCTCCTAAAGCATCATAAGCTCGGTGCTACCATTTCAGAGCGTGGGGAAAATGCAAGGGGTGCTAAAGTACACTGGAAATCCAAGTGTACGAATGTCGCTCGCTTGTAGGTGAGCAAATAAATTCACTCACTTGTAGGTGAGCGAATAACATTCACTCACTTGTACAAGTGACCGAATAGTTCTTTGCTCTCCTACAAGTGTGTGGATGGTTATTCGCTCACCTACAAGTGAGCGACATTCGTACACTTTGGATTCCCAGTGTACTAAGGTCACGATATATCAATCGGGTTACAAAAGTACAGAAACATCAATGAAAGTTACAGCAGCATAGGACCTATCAGCTTTGGACAGCACTAGTCTGGCTACTGGGGCCTCTGCGCCCGCGGCCACCGGCAGCACAACAACTCGTCATATAAAATTCGGGCCGCCCCGCCCCTTGTCGCCCGGGGCCGAGCGGGGAGCGGCGGGGCGGGGCGGGGCGGGCTGTACGGAGGAGAGGAGCGGGAGACTTGGCTTGTAGTCCGGCTTGATAAACGCGACCAAATGGCTTTTAAATAGTTGGCTCTGCTACCCACACGACTGCCACCGCGGGCAAGTACCACTTAGACGCGAGCAGAAACACGCCATGCTAGAAAAAAATAGTACCCAAGGGACATACGTTCCGCGTGCACAAGAAAACTCGCCAGGCACGACGACGTCAGGAATATTTTTGAGAAAGTTGACGCGGTCAATCGGGGTCTTGGTTAACATTAAGGGCAAGGTGCTAACGGTTATGGTTTCCTGCCCCCCATAAGCCGCCGCCAAAGGAAGGGCCCCCTCTCTCCTCTCCCATGTTCATCGGAAATTAATACACGTAGTACACAACAATAATCTGGGAGGATCCACAAGATGATGTGCTAGCGCAGTGGCGACCGCTTCTTGGCAGGCCTGCCCGGCCGGCCAGGCCGGTGGAGGGGCCCAGCCCAGCCCAGGCAGCCTCAGCCCCACCTGAGCACAAACCCTTCAAACATAAATCAGAGCGCGCCAGGCCCGGCCCGGCTACCGGGCGATCTGATTCAGAGGCATCGGTGATCTGTGTGGAAGGGGAGGGGAGGCGGGCGCGTCTGCCCCGGGGCGCAGCAGCAGGCCTGCCAGCCTGCCTGCCTGCAGGACTGCAGGAGGCTCTGCAGGAGGCTCTGCAGCAGGCGGCGCCCCTTCCCCTCCCATCACGACCGCCTTTTCGGCTCCAAAGTCGAAAAAAGCTGCTGTGTATTTTAACCAGGCGAGCGCGCAGGCAAATTAGAAGGATGAACACAGTGGAGGAAATCGGGCTGGCTGCATCTCTGCCAGCCCACTGGGCCAAACCTTCGCACAGGTCCGTGCATGTTGCCTAGTAGGCAGGCGCAGATGCCTCCCGCTTCACTTAGCTCGGTTTAGCCTTCTTTTCGCCTACCGTAGAACCAGAACTTGGTCAACTTACCAGGATTTCCTGGTCGCTAGGCCAGGCCACTCCAACGCCGACGCCGACGGTGCTCGCCCTGCTGTGCACCACTCCGAGGGAGGACTGTAGGAGCAGGCCGTCGCACACCTGCGGACAAGGGAGGGCAACTTTTAGCAGGACTCTCGCAGGAGGACGGGACGGGACGGGGCGGCGCTCTTCACGGATCGAAACCCCATAAAAGGCAGGAGCAGCGGCGGCGGTGGCGGCGCAGCGAGGCCCTGCCGGCAATTAAAAGTGCGCGGGTCCCTCCCGCCCTGCTCCGCCTGTTTGCGGCGGTAGCCACCGGGTTGACCTGCCTGCCGAGTGTTTTGCCATTATGAACCTCGTTGCTCTTGCCATTTGAAATAAAAAGGAAACTCGTAATGACCGCCTTGTTCTGGAACGTATATGCCGTGCGCCGCCCCGACACGCAGCGCAGCCACACATTGCGTGCTGTGGTCCCTCCGGTGCATAACATCCATTGACCGGGGTGGCGGGCGCAGCATGATGGATATTCAAACCCCGCGCCAGTCAGACAATCAGTTTTCGACTCCGTGCACGCAGACCACCCTCTTCCTCTCGCATGAGCAGGGCAGAAGGGCGGCTCTGAGTGCGTGGTACACGAAGATTTGACATCATCACAGACCACCCCGCGGCTTTCCCTTCTGCCCGCATTAATGCGTTAAAATTACGAGTCGAATCGCCGGTTTAAGTGAAGTGTAAATGTCGATATAAATGATATTTTATGCGCGGGTCGGGCCGGGCGGCGCTTTGGCGGCGAGGCGAGCGCGTCGTGTCTGCGGTTTTGAAAGATGGCCCTCCCGAAGTGTCTTCCGGACCCGTTTAATTAAAACCATACATGGGCGCGCGGTGCGGCCGGCCTCTGCCGCGACGGCGCCTCCACCCGCGCGCGCGCGCACACACACGTTCGCTCCAAAAACTCTTTTTGGCCACCCGCCGCATCGACAGAAATAATAATAATAAAAGCCCTTTGACCGGCCGGCGAGTCAAGAGCACACAGTAGCGCAGTAGGCTGACCCGCTTCCTTTTGTTCCTGGAGGGGCCCAAGTAATTAGCTCGGGATGATGGCCGCCGGGCCGGGCCGAGGGGACCACAGCGGCACCAGTCTCCAGACCCACACCGCCACTCTGCCATTCAAATTGAAACGAAAATATACGTCTAACTCACGTCCTTCTGTAAAAATACGAGCAATAATCACCAGGGGGAATCAATTGGTAATGACCGCGCTGAGAAGTGCTTGGAGGAGCGCGGCGCGGCACGGCACGGCGGCGCGCGCCTCGCGATGGTCGGGCGCGATACGGGCAGAGAGAGACGAGCAAAAGGGTGGAGGAGGCATCTTCGTAGAACTCGTTTGCATTTACGTACGTATATGTACGCACCGTGCGGCTAGCTGACGGGGCAGAGCAGGGAGATGTTCGGGGAAGCGTTGCTATCATTGGCGCGGCGCGGCGCGGGGCGGCGCGGGGCGGCGCGGGGCGGCGCAGGGCGGCGCGGGCGGCGCGGGGCAGTGCGGGGCAGCGCTGGGCAGCGCGGGGCGGCGCGGCGCGGCGTACGCGACGTCGCGCTGCTGCTCAGGCGTCCGGCCGGCCGGCATATTAATCACCAGGAGGCACGCCACGGGCACGACGCCACGGGCACGCCCCCGGCCCCGCCTGCCCCTCCAGCGCAAACGACGTCAGACTTCCGACCCTCTCGTGGACCCGCGCGCGGGCGGAGGAGAGAAAGAAGAAGAAGAGGACGAAGAAACGTGGCGGGAATGATGAAGGAAATCGGAGACATGTTGAAAGGGAATCACAGACGCGCGTCCCTTCCGTCCGGTAACAGCCGGCAGGGCAGGGCGCGGCAGGGCGCGGCAGGGCGCGGCAGGGCGCCGCGACGCCCTTCGGAAACAACCCCCTCCAGATGGAGCAGCGCCCGCGTCGCGTCGCGTCGGGACGGAGCTTGTGAGGTCAGCACTTCCGCGGGAGATCGACCAGGCGAGTGCTGTGCGAGGGGTAGGTCTGCTTCACGTCCTTCCTCCTCGCTCCCTCGCACTGTCGCACACATACACGCACAGTGTGTGAGAGAGAGAGAGACAGAGAGAGAGAGAGAGAGAGAGAGAGAGAGAGAGAGAGAGAGAGAGAGAGAGGAGGGGGAGGAGGGGTAGAGGCGAGGGACGTGATTGCAAGAGGCAAAGAAATGGTCCTGCGGCCACTCTCCTTTTACTCCTAGGATCCGCCCCCCAGTGCCGCGCGATCTACCCCCATCTCCTTTCCCTCTACCTCCCCTCCCCCCTCGCACACATTCTGACCCTCTCTCTCTCTCTCTCTCTCTCTGTCTCTTTCTCTCTCTCTCGCCCCTTTGCCCCATCACCTCTCACAGCTGCGATGGGATACTCGTTCTCCGCCGCGGCGAGGCGCGCCACTGTTCGTTCTTCTCCGCCTCGGTTTATTTTTTCCGAGAAGCACTTAGGCCCCGGTCTCTCTCTCCCTCTCTCTCTCTCTCCTCCGGCCGCCCCTCTCTCTCCCTCTCACCCGAGCCTCTCTGTTGTGTTGCGTTCTCTGCCTCCGGCCTTCCCCTAATTTCCCCCGCTCCACTTCATCCCCCTCCGGCGGCACATCAGCCCGGTATGCTCGGCGGGGCCGGGCGGGGCCGGGCGGGGCCGGGCCAGGCAGGAGGCAGCCGGGCAGGGCCCGAGACCGGGCAGGGCCAGGCAGGGGCCGGGCAGGGCAGCAGGGCCATTAACCAGAACAGGCTGCGCCGCGCCACACTTGGCACAAGCGCAGCGGCGGCTCGGCCCGGCCCGCCTCGGCTGCTCCGGGGTTCGCGGAACGCCTGGCGAAAAGCAAACAGCCCTTTGGCTCATTGTCCGGCCAGGCCCGGCCCGGCCCCCGCCTTGCGGCCGCTGAATGGGGCCGGTGACCAGAAAGGAAAACAAACTGAGAGGACTCGTGAGAGGCTTAGGGGTAATCTTCCAACCCTCATTCAGCCGTGGTGGCGTGGTGACAGCGTGACAACCCCCATTCAGCCCCGGCCCGGCCCGGGAGGTGCGGAGGCTCGACCCTTCCGGGAATGTGTCCCCACTCGCGGCCCACTTGTGGCTCTCATGTGGTCAAGCATTTCAATTAGAACACGCAATTTACAAAAATAAAATAAAAATGTCCCGGCTGGATATACACGTATTGAAGATTTTAATGTAAAAATACGCAGTGCTTCCCCCCAAAATATAAAGACAAAATGGAAACCAATATTGAATGTTTTCTTAATTTTTTCACGAGTAGAGCACACACACACACACTGTCCGGTCCAGATCTCGAGATCAACGGCAGCCCCTCCGCCGGCCGGCCGGCCACAAGTGACGAGACGTGTCCAGGCGAATGACAGGTGTCAATAAACGAGCACTACTTTATCTCCCATCAGCTGACGACAGCAATACGCAGCTGTGCACAATAATAATAACATAAAAATCCGCAGCAGCCGGAGAAAAAGTTGTACGGCGAACTGACGGAGAAAGAGGTTCGAGCTGCTGGCGTCCTGCTTAGCGCAGCGTCGGCGAAAAGAGGCGCGCGCGCGGCTGCAAGAGGCCAGACGGGCAAAAAAAAATAAAATCGACCGACGCGGGAAAATACATAAGCGTCGTTCGCAAAATTGGAGGCTCGCCTCCACTTTCGAGTATCTCTCTCTCTCTCTCTCTCTCTCTCTCTCTCTCTCTCTCTCTCTCTCTCTCTCTCTCTCTCACGATGAGTGTGGGTCACGGTCCAAAGGGCACGCCTCGCTCGCCCGCCCCCTGTTTGCCAAGTTCAGAACCGCTGCGCCCGTCGCTGTTCCGTCACATTGTGGACGACGCGCCCCCACCCCAAAATCGTAAAACGGCATCAGACGACGCTGAGCAGCGCAGCGCACGTCAGCCAGCGGGGAGGCCCTTCGAGCCAGCGGGCAGAAATAAAATTTGTCCGGACATACGAGGTCAAACACACACACACACACACAACATGTCAGACAAAACGAGTTGTGCCATTGCTGACACGCTGGCGCGCGGTGAATAGTTTTTTTGTGTAGTAGTCCCCGGGGGCCCGCTCCGCCAATCAGACTCGCGGGCCGCGGCCACGTGACTGACGGCGCGTCAAGAGCCGCGCGGTCCTCGCAGTGAGAGAGGCTCCCGTGGGCGTGGCGGAGGGGAGGGCCGTCCAACTTGTTGCCGCGCCACTCATGTATCCGCCTGGCGCCATTTCACGAGCCGGACGCACTGTTAAATTTTAAGTCGTCACATTACGACAAAGTCAGTGCTAAATTTTACTTTTGAAAGGTTTGTCACGTGACAAATGGTTAATCACAGTGTGACGAAAGATTCATGTCATGTGACGAAAAATTTATGTCATGTGACGAAAGATTCATTTCATGTGACAAAAAGTTCATGTCAAGTGACGAAATGTATGTCATGTGACGACTGTTTCATCACAGCTCTTGTGACGAAATATTTGTAGCAATATTTATCGTCACATGACAATTCGGTTTAACAGTGCGGACGGACGGATGGATAAATCCACTGCAACGAAATATTACTGCAGCCAACGTTTGGAAAAAAGCATTCCGGCCGATAGAAATTATGGACGTGCGCGGGAGGGTGTAGGAGCGAGGCGAGGCGCTCGCTACCCCGCCGGAGCCGCCAGGGGCGCCAGCCACGCCGAGCCTTGTTCACGTGATCTGCGCCGCTCGGCAAATTCTCTCTCCCTCTCTCACTCTCTTTCGTTTCTTTTTTTTTTGGCTCGGGCTGAGGAGACCCATAAACACTCGTCTTTACAGCCGCGGGCGCTCCGGGCTGACCCGGCAACCCGTAAAACACCGCGCTCAGCCCCTGCCGTGTGTGAGCGCGCGCGCGCCCGCGCGCCCTCAGCTGCGCGGCCACGAGTGGCAAACGCGCCACGGCGTTATACCAAACTAGGTGCGATTCCGGAAACTCTTTCCGTCACTGAGCCTGCTATCTACGTTGTATCTCGTCGCGCCTCGCGACGGCAGAGTTCAAAGTGTGCGCGGATTTCTGCAGATTTACGGCCTGTTTGGCCTTGACTCCTCGGCGCGTTTCACTGGAATACACGGCGAAGAGCGAGAAATACAAACCGCTGTCGGCTTTTCTGGGAGAATGTCACGCCGCGCCGGCGGGCGCGTACATTTTGATTTAAATAGTCGTCCAAAACTATTGTTCCTCCTCCTCCTCCTCCTACCCCCTTCGCGCCCGATTATCATTAACAGGCTCTCGCTCGGTAGTGACGGCGATCGGCCCGACTCCCGCCCTATCGAATGGTCGATCACGACGTCTCGCGTCATAAATTTGTTGCGTATCTCGATCGACTGCCAGGAGAGCGCGCTGCGGGCGCTGCAGCGCCTCCGTGCGGTATATAACGCCACGTTCGAAAACACTTACGGATATACACCCGGCCGCCCTGGGTCGGTAGACCTATCCTCGCAAAAATACTCAGACATTTTTCTCATGAGAATCTCCATCTTTCCCCTCTCACTCTCTCATCCATATTCTGGCACTGGCACCCACGACGCAGCTCTGTGTGTGACCGCGGCAGCCCGGGCCCCTGATGTAATCATTTTCACACCCCGAGCTCCGCGCCACAGGAATAGCCAATTGGAGGTTCGCTGCTCCCAAATCATGAGGCTTCCCTTTCCTCGCGAGGCCCGCCCCGCCCCGCCCCGCCCCGCCCCGCCCCGCCCCGCCCCGCCCCACCACGACATGCCCCGCCACTCGCCACACTGCGAGGACGAGGAGATCTCTCTTGACGATAAGAAGGCGGGGCCAGTGAGTGTGCGAGTGAGAGAGAGAGGGGGGGGGGGATGGGGAATGGTATGGCATCTTACGCGGTCACAATTTTTTCCCCTTACGCCTTAACCAGACGCAAAAAAAAGCAGGTTTGGTATATTCCAGAGTCCCGTCCGAACAGCTTCAAAACTTCGCACGAAAAAATTGAAAGGAAAGCAAAGAGAGTGTTATGTGGTTTGTTGGATGAGGATCAGATAGTGTCTCTCTAGTGGAGAGAGCAGGGGAAATGCGCGGGAGCGAGGGGGAGGTAGCAGGGCAGAGGCGCCAGGGAGGGAATCGACCCAAGGAAGAGGAGGGCACAGGCGGGCAGGCAGGCAGGCGCCCCGCTGACAGGGGGCGGGGCCGCGACGCCCGGGGGCGTGGCGGGGCGTGGCGGGGCGGGGCGGCCCGAGGGGTGGCGGCGTGGAGTGGCCGGGTCCCCGGCGGTGCGGAGCGGCGCAGGCATGCGTATTTGGCGACGGGCGGGGCAGGGGGGGCCTCTCCGCCTCTCCCCGCCCCGCCCCGCCCCGCCCCGCCGCACGTTCCTCCTGCCCCTTTGTTGAAGGTGAGGTGACGCAGCCTCGGGATAATTGGCTAATTCGAGTCTCTCGTATTTGCCGCAGTCAAAGCGGATCTACCGACGACATTTTCCCCCCGAGGCCGCCGTGCGTTCTGCCTCCGCCAGAGTGGGCGCTCCGCGTCGTCGTCGCAGCATTGTATGAGAAAAAGAGAGACGCACACAGGGATGGACGAGGATAGAGAGACATGGTTGCCCGCCCCGAGTGGAAGAAGCCCAAACGCAGTATAAGGAAGCGGTATGGACCTGCGCCTGCCTACTAGGCAACACTTGAGCACAGGTGCGTCCATGTTGCCTGGCAGGCAGGCGCCTCCACTGTGTCAAGGCTTCTTTTTACATACTTCTCTGGCAACTCTACCCGACATCGGCCGTCGCGGTGACCGACCGACAAAGGGAACGCGAGCCTAAGACAGCCGATGAAGGGCCAGACAGACCAACCCTGCAGGGGCCCAGACGCGTCGGGGCGGCAACGAGCAGGCGAGAGAGAGAGAGAGAGAGAGAGAGAGAGAGAGAGAGAGAGAGAGAGAGAGAGAGAGAGAGAGAGAGAGAGAGAGAGAGAGAGAGAGAGAGAGAGAGAGAGAGAGAGAGAGAGAGAGAGAGAGGAGCGTGTGGCGCGCTATGCGGGTTTACAGTCACGCCTCGGCTGCCCTGCGGCGCGCCAGGCCAGGCAGGCCGGGCCGCCGGCACGCCACAGTGTCGCGAATAATCGAAACAAACTCATCCGGAAAGTACAGCAGCTCAACCGACCCGCGACGACCCTCGACGCCTCGGCGCGCCAGCCGGCGGCCAACCGGCGAAGCAGTAAGGCGACGCGCATAAGCTTATCGGCAATAATTTCGCTGGCCACTCTGGAAATCCAAGTGTACGAATGTACCTCACATGTAAATGAGCAAATTAATTCACTCACTTGTAGGTGAGCAAATAAATTCACTCACTTGTAGATGAGCAAATAAATTCACTCACTTGTAGGTGAGCAAATACATTCAATCACTTGTAACCATTCAGTCACTTGCAGGTCAGCTAAAAACCATTCACTCACTTGTACCTACAAGTGACTGAATAGTTGAATTCGTATACACTTGGATTTCCAGTGAAATGCGAGAAGAGATACTTTATTGTTTTTAATCGAGACGATGATCGACAGATGGCAGGTGAATAATAACGGCCCCGTGTCTTATTAACCAGAGGTTTGCCGCCGCCCCGCCCCGCCCCGCCCCGCCGCACCCGCCTCCATTACCGCCATGACGGATGACGTATAAATAGGCGTGACAATGCCTACAGCCGTTTGTTTTTCTCGCTGTTTCGCGCCGCCGCTGCAGACACAATAATTCTCTCTCTCCCCGGCCCTGCGCCTTTTCTTTCTCTCTGCTGCTGCTTTTGATCAAGATGACTCATCTCGCCCCGCAGGCCCCGCAGGCCCATAGGCGCGGCAGTATTCTGCGGTGGCCCTGGCATCCTCGGCACGCGCACGCTGCAGTTAGGCCCCTCTGCTCGGCGCCGCTGTCGATGACGGCCGACGATTAGCGTCGGGATTTGTCCCGAAAGCGTCGCGACGCCAGCGTTGTCGTCGCGGCGGGGAGGGGACGGGAGGGGCACGAGGCTCGGCCCGGCGTGAGAGCCCCTGGTGAGGGTACGGCGCCGTCTGTCACCTCGGTGAGCACTCAAAAATTCCCTTTTTTATTACTAAGGAATTTACTTTTAGTTTGCGCGGTGATTACAGCAAACTTGAAACAAAAATAAAAGATTGCTTTGGTGGTTTTTTAAATTAAATCTCAGTCGGCCCCGCGCGACAGGGCGGAAGATTCACGCCTCTCAGCACGCGTCGAGACACGTGTCGGCAGTGTGTCATAGCCCGTTATATGACCCGCCGTTCAGGATCCCCGTTGGGAACAAAATTTAGGGCCGAGGCAGCGTGTCGCCACCGCATCTATCTTTGAGCAAAGCATTAAAAAAAAAATAATACGAAAATATAAAATATGATGGAAAAAGCTATATACAAAAACTTTTCTATGGTAAAGTCAGTGCGATTTAATATGCTCCGCACGACAGTGTATCGCTTACCTCTGCGAGACGAGAAACAAAAGAGGAGAGAACCAAATCAATAACCCTCGGCAGATGCGCATCGGAACACACACTCTCGTGCCGTCTGCCGACAGGAACAGGCTCAGCCGGAGGAATGAAAGGTATACGAAACATCTGTTGCTCCCTAACCTGGTGATTGATTCGCCGACCCCCCAGACCCACATGCCCCAGCAGAAACCCGAGTACAAAATATTCTATTTGGTTTCGAGAGACAGCTACAGTATCCTTCCTCATGATGGCCCGATATCAGCAGCGGTAGGCAAAAGAAGAGAGATAATCACAATCGCACGAGCCTGGCGATATATCGAACACCCACCGACGAGAAAGTCATAAACATGAAAAACATGGGCACGAGGAAGGGTGCCGCGCCGAGGCAAAGTGCTCTCTGTTCCATACTCGATATCTTCCCGCCCTCCGCACAGGTGCAACACATTTCATGACCGCAAGATCAGGGGCGGGGCGGGGCGGGGCGGGGCGGGGCGGGGCGTGGCAGGGCGTCGCGGTCTAGCGATGATGAGTTCATGGCTTGTGCCCCCGGGGCCCCCGGGGCCCCGCACTCACACTCATGGTCTCCCCTGCATGACCCGACCACAAGGGTCGGGCTGGGCCGCGTGCACAGGGCCCACAGCAGGGCCGAGGCTAAGACCCCCGGGGCAGGTGCGAGGTGGGGGCGTAAACTCAAAAACACCCAGGTTTCCTGATTTTCTTTGCTCTTCTTCGCCCAGACCAAATCTGGCGTGAGAGACGGTGCGGTCAGGTCGATATTCATAAGGGCTGTATCACGCACACAAACCGGGACTCGTGAATGAAAGGGGTGAATGAGGTACCGCCGGCTCACAAAAAAATTTAGACGCAAAGGTGGGCCGTTTTCCGCTCTTTTTTTTATAAATCAATCAAGAACCGAAGTAGATGTGCCCTTACCAGAAAAATTGTCTAGACGAAAAAAAACCTACACGTTATCGGGTCTAAAGCTCCGGAAAATTACGGACGCCGAGTAAATGGGGACAATAAAGCATGGGGAGCAATCACGCGGAGCCCGTACTCGCAAAACACTCAGCGCCGCCCGGCCCGGGCTGGGGCGATGAATGGGAAGCCAGGTCCCAGAAATGGCCCGCGATATGTGAAAATGACACACCAACTCCGGTTGTAATCCGTGAGCACAATTGGGGGGAGGTCTGTTAGGACAAGTACACCGAGTGTAATCCTCTTTAAGCCCTCCCCCCCCTCCTCACACGGATCAGCGGGGAAGGCCTTTGTCCGGAGGTGTGAGGAGGTCAACGCTACACCGATCACCAGAGTGCGCGAACAACGGCGGTGCACTTCTACGAAGCTCGTTGCCAGACCAGAGCGTACGTGGCAAAAGTAGGGCACTTCAACATAATGATGTTCTCCTTGATTCCATTCCGCGACTCAACAAACATTTTATAGCGTCGTCTAAAGTTTTAAAGGTCACTGCCGATCCGGGGCGACCTGCGAAGTAGGTCAGAAAAATGACATGCCCCCAGGTGGGCCCGATCAGCACCACTCGGACCAGAGGGCGTTCTTTTGTGCGAATCCGATTGCCTTTCCCAAACTCATTTCGGCGAAGAATCTTTGATGATTGCTATCCGCCCCCAAATGTGTCGGGGGCGCCAATTACGCCAGATCCTTTTCACCTCGCAGACGATAAAGCGGCAAGCAGTTGTGAGTCGATGTTATTTCTACCTGATGCTGATCGCACAGGAAAAAATAAGAAAAGAAAACGGAGGGAATTGACATCAAAATTACACAATTTATTGCGAACACGGTTTACTCCCCGCAACACTAATCAAATTCATCAAGCTTAGTGTGTGAGAGAGGGCAAAAACCTTCATCAGCACTGCAAGCAAATTTAAACGACTCTTAACTTAATTTAACCACTCCGTCGAAAATTCAATTCCAAAGGGGAAGCAGAGAACAGAAGGAGAGAGAGAGGGAGGAAGAGAGAAACGCCCATTTACCCTCGACCGCGGCTTAACTAAATGTGTAAGCCACCCCAGCGGCCCCGGCCCCGGCCCGGCGGGAGGGTGGCGGAGCGTGGCCGGGCCGGGCCGGGCCGTGACGCGCCGAAGTGGCGCGGCGGTTTGGGACAACAAATAATCATCATAAACAGATCCCGTGGCGCTGTTTACGTTGCTTCCCGCAGCGATATTGATTGATATTCTAATCCCCAGAGTGCGCTGCGCTGCCGTCCCTCCGCGCCACGCGCTGCTCCCCCGGGGCGCCCCGCTGCGCGCCCCGCCCGGCCCGCGCCGCGACCGACTCATCTGGGGTGGCAGTCGAGTCGAGTGAGTCGGGGAGGAAGACAACAGGCCGCTGGGGATCACATACAGCGCGCGGTTGCACCATAGACGAGTGGTCAACCGCCGCGCTCCGCTGCGGGGAAGACACTCTGGAAAACCAAGTGTGTACATGTATTCATTATTTACTGCATACTTACAGGTATTCAGTAAATAATGAATACACGGCCATGTATGCAGTAAATAGTGTGCAGAGGCCACGGTACACACTATTTGCTGAATACCTTGGCATGTACACACGAAAAATCACACAGAAACTACGTGTGTACATGCCGAGGTATCCAGCAAATAGTGTGTACCTTGGCATGTACACACTATTTACTGCATGCATGGCCATGTATTCGATATTTACCGAATACCTGTACGTATGCAGTAAATAATGAATACACTTGGTTTTCCAGAGTGTCTTCCCCGCCACGGCGCAGAACCGCGCTGCTGGGAGAGCGTCCGCGCGGACATGTTCTGCTATAAAGTGGAAGGCCGTGCAGGCCGCGCGGGAGGCTCCGTATCGATGTAGGAAGACACGCAGGCGGAGTGGACGGAGTGGATCCTATTCGTATTCCTTCCGCCTCACCGACGGCGCCCCCGCCCCGCCCCGCCCCGCCCCGCACTGCGCACTTCCAGTACTTCCGGAGGACATGACTGCACAGTAGCGACCTGCGGCCCCGCCCCGCCCCGCCCCGCCCAGCACACGTGTCGGCACGACATCACAGGGGCGAAACCAGAGAAGGCACGGCGCCCAACAAAGAGGCCAGTGCACTATCGGCTGGGCGGCTGGCTGGGCTGGGCCGAGCCGGGGGCGGGGCGGGGCGGGGCGGGGCGCGGCGGGGGGCACACCAGGACCACACAGCAAAAAGGTTTTAATGGCTGCATTAGGATATTACGAGTCTGCGGGCCACTGGCAGAGTGGTTATTCCCCCTGAAGAAACTGAAAGAGGAAAGAGGTGCCGTGGCGGCGCGGCCATTTCACAAGTTTGAGTCCCGAAAGCCTCGCTCCTGTGGGCAAGCGGTTTAGCAGCGGGGTGTTAGGGGTGTTCGGGCCCGGCCCGACCACACGGGGGCGACAAAGAGGTGTTGGGTGCAAGAGAGGGGGTGTCCTCCAGCCGTCCGTCCAGCGGCTCTAATCCCGCAGGCACACTCGTTTATGTCATATACCACCCCTATGCGACCAGGACCAGAGGCTAGCGGGCCGGGCCGGGCCGGCCGGGCGTGTTGCCAAAAGCAAACTGATGCAGATCCATTAGAGCGGCACCGGTCAGGTCGCCCCCTGACCCGACCGGCCCAGCCTCCGGTAACGTTTCGGCACATTAAAGTTTTGCGCGCCGCACGGGGGCGACGGGGCGTAGTCTCTTTTTACCCTGGTCGCCCTCCCCTTCCCCCTGCCCTCTCCTCGCCGACACGTTGTTGATTTTTTCCTTTGCAAGTGATTAGTCATTGTCCACTTTGGCGGGCGGGCCGTGCGGGGCCGGGCGGGCGCTTGATGAGGCTGGTAGTTGAACACATGCTATTCCAGTCAATTATTGCAGCAACTCAAACATGCCAAGTGGGTCAGGCAGCCGAGCCGAGGCGAGCCCAGCGCCCAGCGTTTATCGTATCGAAAGATCACCACACGCGAGTTTCTTGCATTGCTTCCCTCTTTCTTTTTTTTATTTTTTATTTTTAAGAAATGTATTTAATTTCTAGCCGGAAAAATATAGTTGTGTAGCAACCAGATGCGGATCTTTTTTGTATAACAAATAACACTACCTTTTTTTTTCTGCGGCCGCGCAGTTTTTATGGCATTTCACTCCGAAACGGTTTATTGTTGTATAGTTTTGCATGGAGAGCGGCTGTCGCCCAGAGCAGCGGGAATATAAAGGACGACAGAAGTGCACAAAAAGTACATCAAGAACCGGAAGGGCATTAATGAGGGCGCAGCAGGGGCGTAAGCAAGCAGCAGCATGAGAGCGGCGGCCGGCACAACGCAGTGCTGGAGGCAGAGGCACAACGCAAAGGGTGGAATAAAACCCGACGCTTTTGAACGCGCCATTGCTTCTAACGCTCAAGTACAATTTTAAGCAAAAGTATTTGAATAGAAATAAATGAAAATAAAGCGGAATTCCAGGGTCACTCCGCACATCGCACCCGCCGCAGCACGGCTCTCGTGTCTCACCGGCGGCTCCAGGGCCTTCGCAAACTCATCCTCAGCGCGTTTTGTCCATAATTCCTTTTTCAAATTTTTTTATTATTTCTATCCCCCTCTCCATCTCATTTTCCAGCGCATGCGGCTGGTTAATTACCTGACACGGGGCGGGATGGCGGGTCGGGGGCCGCGGGGCGGCGCGGGGCGGCGCGGGGCGGCGCGGGGAGGGGGGGGGGCTGCGGAGGAGCGCCGAGGTGACAGCGACTTATTGGCGTATTCGGCACGGAACAACCCGTGATTACAGGGGCCCAAATAGCGGCAGCGAGCACCGCGCGTTTGATTCGCGAGAGGCGGGGGAGAGGAGAGGGGGAGGGGCACGGGACCATAAAGGCCGGCGATGAGCAGGTGGCGGCGCGTGCTAATAAAGAAAATATTGGCGAGAAAAATCGCGGGTGGCGATTCCACTTCCCTTCCTTTTTTTAAAAAAAAAAAAAAGAAAGAATTATAATGAGGTTTCCACGACATAAATCTTTTAGCGCGAGGTTTTCAAAAGTTGGCCGCCGGGTTAATATATTCGGGGCTGGGCGCGGCGCCGGGCCGCCACACGGCCGGAGCGGCAGGCGCTGCAGGCGACAGACAGGCACCTCCATCGCCACATCTGTCATTCCCGCCCCAAGTCTGCCTGCCGCCTGTAGCGCCACTGCGGGGCGAGGCGAGGCACTGACCTGCTACGATTTGTTTCGAAAACGTCCAGATTATGGACAGAGGAACACGAGGATGCAGGGCGCCGCCGATCCCTACGCCGCACCACGCCCCCCGAGGGGCCCGCCCCGCCCCGCCCCGCCCCGCCCCGCCCCGCCGGTGCACCCCCAGCCGTCATGCTGTCATCAACGCCAGGCACGCACCCGCCCCGCCCCGCCACGCCCCCAAGCACCACCGGGCCACCACCCATTGTGGTCCGTTTTCACGGACGTAATTATTTGATGCGGCTGTTAATCCCGGGGGCCACCCGGGGCCACCCCAGCCGCGGGGGGCGGGGCGCGGGGTCACTGCGCCGCTGTCCCGCGTTTAGGTCCTTATTGAGGACACTCCATGACCCGGGGCGGAGCGGGGACAACCAGCCGGGCCGACATCGGCTTGCTTACACGTATGCATTGCTGGGACATAACACCAATTCTCATTGCCTTAACGAACAAAAAATAGAAGAAAAAGGCCCGATTAGGATGGTACGTAGCGATCCCCGCGATGATGACGCAAATGTGCGTTAAAAATAACAGCGCGTCTTTAACCATTTTATATTATTGAAAACGATACAAAATAATAGAAAAATAATTCCCAAGGACTTAATAATTATAAACAACTTCGGAGTTTCTTTGCTAAAATTTCCATTCCTACACTTTGTCCCTACAATCGTGAAGTTCCTAGGAAGATTCACACCTCCACTTGTCCAAGTGTGCAAATGGGAATGCACACCTACAAATGTGCTACATTCACACAGTGTGCAATGTGCAGATGCGCGGTTCCCACGGCCGTGGCCCGCCAGGCCAGCAGGTCCGGCCCGAGCCGCTACTCACCGACTTGTTGACGGGAGATCCGTAAACGAGTTGAGGTCCGGCGGCGTGGTTGCGATGCCCCATAGGGTTCACGTCAGTCAACATCGCGCCGAGCAGCGTGGAGGCTGGGGCCCTTGTCGTCCTCGCGCCGGCAGGGGCCGCGGGGCGCAGGGGGCGGGTGCGGGGCGGGGCGGGCGGGCCGCGGGGCGCCGCAGCCTGGGGGAGCCGGCCGGCTCTGCCCGGCACCGTCCGGGACTGGGGAGGGCGACGACGAGGATCACGGTCACTCACTCACTCACTCACGCACTGTCACTCGTATCCACCGCCGCTGATAAGTGACCCATGGTCCACAGGGACACGCGACAGGCTCACTCGACACTCGGCACTCGT
Source organism: Frankliniella intonsa (assembly GCA_033675135.1). Taxonomy (NCBI): domain Eukaryota; kingdom Metazoa; phylum Arthropoda; class Insecta; order Thysanoptera; family Thripidae; genus Frankliniella; species Frankliniella intonsa. Next base: position 14,999,671 of record CM066256.1, on the reverse strand, counting down.
GTCACCATCGCACGACGCTCAGGCACGCTCAGGCACTCACAGACACGGCACGCCACGGACGGACCCTCCGCGTGCGCTCACCATAGCTCGACTGGGGACCCGGCGCGCCGGCCGAGGAGGCGGAGGCGGGGCGGGTGGCGCGGCTGGGGCGGGGCGGGGAGGGGCGGGGCGGGGAGGGGCAGGGCGGGGCGGGCATTCCCCCTCCCCTCCGCGCCCAGGAGGCGTGGCCTGGGAGGGCGCGGCCAATCCCCGCCCAGCGCCGCGGCGCGCGCCCGCCGGCCCGGCGCAGCCAGGCAGCTCGCCTCGCCAGCGACAGAGCGCGACCATCGATTCCAAACCCGGCCCGGCCGACATCCTCCTTGCCTTCTATCCTTCCCTTTCCTCTCTCCCGAGCGAGAGAGAGAGCGTGAGAGAGAGAGAGAGAGAGAGAGAGAGAGAGAGAGAGAGAGAGAGAGAGAGAGAGAGAGAGAGTGCTTACGCGATATTACGACGTTGGCGGCCGCGGGTTGACGCGTCGCCCTCTCATGACCTCTGCGCTCAATGAGCGTTTCCACCACGAGATGCGACTGCACGACTTATAAACCTCACGAGGACATCTCCCGCGCAACATTACAACTCTTCATTCGAAGCTCAAAGCCACGCGTTTACGGCCAAAGAGACTGCTTAGAGTACTATTCAAGTAATTTTAACACAGGGTATTCTCTTAAAAACTGGCTTCAATTTTAAAGAGACGAGTGCTTGGACCCAGTTTAACCTACACACCCTGGGTAAACTTTGTTTCGCTCTTCACGTCGCATTTCGCGCTGGTGTGCTCTAAAGCTCTTGTTATGTGCCTCGCCGCGGTGGCGCGCGCGCGTGTCCGCTGGACCGCCGCCAGCCCGCCATGTCGCGGCCAGGCCAGACGACATATAACAGTCCGGAGGAGACTTTCTACGCGCGGAAAAAGAGCGGAGCGGGAGATAACACTACACGCACGCATAGCACGAGGGAGCGGGGGATGAAAATTAACAAGGGTGGAGAGCCATGGGCGGCAGAGCTCGCACACATTCGTCGTGGAAAAACACGGCGCGCACGAGCAGCTGGCTGGAGAATGAAAACGATAATGGGGTATACGGGGAGAAACACGGGCACACAAACAAAAGCGGGCAAGGAGAAAAAAAAACCAGAGGCGATAAATCGCTTTGGCGTAAATGGGGTCCAGCCTGAAAACGGAACTAAGATAATTAATCGGTAGGTGCATCCGGACCGCTCCAATCCCATATCGACAGACCTAAGACATATTCCCTTCACCAGTTAAAAATTAAATTACAGAAAACCTCCTGTATGGAGATTTCCTGCAACGAATGTAGTGAAAGCGAAAATCGCGTGCGAGAAACAAAGCACAGCACCAATCGTCCTACCAGGGTCCGGTCAGCTGACATTGGGAGGGGGGGGGGGATGAGGGGTGCGCAACCCCAAACCCCTGCCAGGTAGACCGCCAGGCCGACACATGTGCCGAAGGGGGAGCCGCGCTGCCGGGCGGCCCGGCGCACCGCTGCCCGCGGGGAGTGAGGGGAGAGGCTGCTGGCGGGGCGGGGCGGGGCGGGGCGGGGCGCGGGCCATGCACGTGGCGGCACGACCGCGCGCGGGTATTTCCGAGACGATTGGCGGGTCGCCTCACCTCGCCTCACCGCCCGGGATCGATGCCGCCGCTAACATAATTTCGTCGAGATCGGGCCGGCGCGCCGCCGACGCTGCGGTGACCGGGCGGACGTGCTCAGCCCGGGCCGGGCCAGGCGGGCACGAGGGCCGGGCCGGACCCACCAGACCCGGCCTGGCCCGGCCCGGCCCGCCAGCGTGGCTTCGCGGTCTTTGAACTTTACCTCTAATCGTTCCCTCACGAGCCCCTCGCACCTTATTCTCAACAAAATCTGTTGCTTTAAAAAGTTTTGCAGAAAAAAAAAGCGCGAAATCTGTTTTTTGTGTGTGCTTGCGTCAGCGAGGATAACGCCAAGTTCCCGCGACTAGTGCCCAGTGAGACCCAGCACATCCGGGCCAGCGATGCGGGGCGTGGCGAGGCGTGGCGGGGCGTGGCGGGGCGTGGCGGGGCGTGGCATGGCCCGGCCCCCCGCCGCCCTCACCTCCTCCCTCTCGGGCTGGCCCATAGCTGCGGGCAAGGATACGCGAGGATACAACGCCAAGCACGCGGCGGGGCGGGGCGGGGCGGGGCGGGGTCGGGCCTACGCGCCTGGTCTGCAGTGCTGCTCGCTGCAAATAAAACTTTTCATACTGCTTCGCGCGGTCGGCCGGATATATAACCTGCCCTCCCTTATAAGCTGGTTATGCTCGCCCTAACAACGCTGGAACGCGATGATTTCGGTTAGTTTTCTCAGGGCGTTCTCGTGTGCGTCTGCAGCCAGGCGGCCCAGGGGGGGAACTGGTCTGACCTGTAGAGAGGCATGCTACGAAAGAAACCCATTTCGTGTTACGAATCCGAAAATTAATTACTGTTCACCTTGCGAGCCTCTCGTGTGTTTGTGTTCCGCGTCTCTGTCGTTGTGTTTTTCTTCATATATTCCGCACGCAAAGGCATCTTTCGAGCGAGGCGGGGCGGGGGATGGGACAGGCGGGACGGGTCGGTCGCTTAAGAAGCGAAGGATTTGAATTAAATTCTACGGCTCCGCGCTGCCGCGACTTGCAAAACAGGTTATCTCCACGGGCGGGGTGGGAGTGGGGGGAGAGGCGGCGGCCTATACGACCAACAAGCAAAACTGCACGACTCTGAGCGAAACCACCGGCCAGCCAGGGGCCCCTTCCCCTTTACTCTCGATGCACGCACTGGAAATCCGAGTATGCGAATGTCCTTCACTGGCCTGCAGGCACACACGCATACTGTTCTCTGAACACTCAGTTTGGGCGCGTTTCATTCTGCTGGCAGTAGCTACAGCATTCAGCATTCAGACTTTCCTCCCGCGGCGACAAACCGACACTTTTTGCCAGGCCGTCCGATAAGGCATCTCCCCGGGCAGCCGGCACAAAGGACGCCCAGGACGCCTAGGCCGGCGATGACTAGGTAAACAAGACGCCAGGAAGCGGAAGCAGCGGGAGGAATAATCGAAGGGGAAAAAATACAAATGTGAATCGGACAAAGTAGCGGAGAAAAAGAAAAAAAAGGAAAAGAAACGCGCGAGTATATCCCTACGCGGGAGATCGGCTTGCGTCCGGGTTAGACCGGGCCCTTTTCTTCCATATATCTGCTAAAAAATAAAATCGAGTTGAATTAAAAAGGAAAACAGCGCTGCAGCAGGCGAGGCGTCATCGGTATCGCGTGAGTGAGTGGTGTCACGTGACATGTCCGGCCGGCCAGTCACCGAGGGGCCCGGGGCCCGGGGCCCGGCCCGCGCGCCGCTGCTGGCCCGCCGCCAATCTTAATTAACACTGTTTTCTGATGAGCGCTCTCTTTCTCGCCTCGCCCTGCTCGCTCTCTGATCAGAGCCCCTCCGTGTACGGGCGGACGCTGCAGCGCTAAAAGGAAGACCTCACACCCTCTCTCGCTCTCTCACTCCCCTACCTTCTCCTTTTCTCCTTCTTGAGCGTACAACAAAGTCGTCTACGTGGAAAGCAAAAAGGAGGCGGCTGTGGCAGCGACCCACCGGCCCCTGTCAGGGCGTAAGTAAATCCTCGTAGCAGTGAGCCGGCCGAGCCGGGCCGGGCCGGGGCTCCGAGGCGCACACAGGCACAGGGCTCCGCTCCGCTCGCCCCCTCTGGCGGAAAAAGGAAACGAAAACGAAGACAGGCCGGCCGGCAGAGGGGGTGGCGGTCGGTGTCGGTCATTTTTTCGGTTTGTTGCCTTTCGGCCGTACGCCGTGGCCTGGCCAGCGAGCCGATGCCGTACTGATGGTCCCGAGCCCTGGCCGGGGCTGGCCGGGGCTGGCCGGGGCTGGCCGGGGCTGGCCGGGGCCGGGCCGGAGCCGCTGCTGTCGGCGTCTGGATCACAACCCTATAATTATGCCTGTGGGTGCCGGGCCGGGCCGGGCCGGTGCCGTCCGGGCTGCCTGCCCATGCCGCCTGCCCTGCTCGTCCCGCCCCGCCCCGCCCCGCCCGCCTCTACTGCCCGCCCGGCCCGGCCGAGCTTCAAAAGCCTCAAAGCATGCCATGGGCGCGAGCATCTTTCCCCTGGGCCGGCGCTTGGAACCTCGAGCCGGCTGCCACAGTCACAGCCCTTGCTAAGGTCAGGTTCCAAACAAAACCTTGCCAACGTGGCGCACACGGAGACCGACAGTCGAGTGGTCTGTCCCCGCCCCACGCACCAGCCTGATCAACCACATTCACCCGTCAACGCCGCGGTCAACTTGGCAGAGGACCTTTGGCAACACTGTCGGATAGTCAGCTGATTTTTCATCGCTAGCTACCCAGACCCCCATCCTCAATGGATGACTGGGGCAGCTGGCTGCGTGGTGTACCTCAATTACGTCGTCAAGCTAGAGCCACACTGCCATAAACATTCTCCCTGCTGTAATTTTACTAACCACGTTCGGAATAGGAACTGCAGGCAACCGCTTGGTAGGTGAATAGAATTCGCACCTTCGAGTTTTCTGATCAAAGTTTTCAATGTTTTATCGAGATTTTAAATGACACGAAAATAAAATACGTTATTGTTCTAACAGTGCAGTAAGCCAGCCAGGGTCAGCTTATAGTGGACGCAGAGGATCAGGAAGCGATACCATCGAACAATAATTATTATCATCATGATGGTAACAACACTGAAAGTAAAAGCACTCACCCACATTGAAGATGCCTTTACTCGGAGCTCCGAAGATTGCTAGGGTGTTCTCTCACATAGCAGCGAAATACCACGATGTACTCACCTGGAATCAATAAAAAAATATTCGTTACTCATATTTGTCTTATTCACAACTCACATTTTAAAAGTATTGACCGCTCATAAGAACGTAAAACAAGTTCACAGCACTGTGGTGTGGTATAACCGTTTGCCTGTCTGGGTGCATCTCACCCAATGCATGCCCTACCCCTCCCCTTCTCCCCTTCGCCACCCTCCACAAGGTCGCGGGCATCACAGTCACGCGATGGGCAGCTCGCAAGGCGGCGGTGCACCTAACCTCACTGCCCTCTCGTAAACACAACAGACTTATGTTTCCGTAGGGGATTATATTCCGCCGCAAGTTTTACCAACGCGATTCAAAATAAAACGTCCGTTTGCATCCACTTGTTGCGTCGTGACGTGAATTATAATTATTGAGACGATGAGCTATGGAATAATGCAAGCTGACTTATTAAAGGAATCAAACCGAGCTTCACGTTCAAAGCCTCGACTGGTCGTTCCGCAAAGTGCACAACATACCAACTGCATAAAAACAAGGGTGGCACACGTGGTCAGATACGAATATAACAATAATGCCATACGTTTTATGTATGCCTGATAAAACCTACTTAAATGATCACTGTGAAAAATAGTCGTAAATTTACAACATATTTCGTAAATCGTTATTTACAAAATTTATCGTAAATCTACAAAGATATTTTTTACGGTGATATACACTTTGATTTGTACAGCATAAATTTATCAACATAAAAAAAATTACGGGAAGTTGTAATTACGGGGCTCTTATCGGCCAGCAACTGAATATACATCTTGGAATTTAAGATATTCTGAGACACATAAAAAGCAGATGGTATGGCGGAGCGATAAGCCCTCTCAGTCGCAGGCTAGTTGCTGCGCAGGCCTGTGGGCTGCGGCGGTACTACTCATGCTGTTGGCGTGGCCGAGCTGCGCACGAGCGTGGAGGCACGAGAGTGGTCAGTATCGCCAATTAGAGCACGCGTCAAGAAGAGAGGGGGAAAAATAATCCTGCCGCTTGAAATCGAAGTCTCGGCAGAATAGGCGAAGACTCGAACAAAATAACCTAGCTCATTTAGGGCTCATTAAAACTCGCAATTATTATTACATCCTAATGGGATTTTAATATTTTAATAAAAAGAGTCCGGCTTCCACGCAGTCACTTTGACCAGCATACACCAGGTCATCGCCTTAAGCAGGGAAATACTGTCCCCTTTTAACAATGGGCGCTGCATTTTAAATCCTGTGGGAAAAAAAATGTTGGCTGGTTAGTGCGTCGGGAAGAGCCGGGAAGTCGTCGGTGTATGACCGGATATGCGCGTGAAACGGACGGGAAGTCGCGCTTTACACGTTTCTCGTTTTAAATCAAGAGAGCGTTCGGCCACAAGCATGGATTCCATCATAAGAGGCAGTGACTGCGTGTGATGGAAAATTAATTCAAGTGGGAGAAACGATGAACCTGCGACTGTTTTATCGCACTATCAAAATAATACTCAGGATCTTACACGCATATAAAAACATATAGTATTATATAAATTATTTAATCGAATGAGTAAAAAAGAAAATGATTTATTTCCATACGTTTAAGAATCATAGAAAATTTTTCGCAACATCAACGTAACGTGCAGCCAGACGTTAAGAGTCGCCTGTGGCGGATGGATTCACGGACGGCCCGTGAAACAATGGACATGACAATAAATCTAGTGGGGATACGGTGCGCGGCGGAACCTCCATGAGGGGGAAAAGTATTCGGACAAGCGGGCATAAAAATCCATCAAAGTAGGAGCTTCAATTAGCGCAAGATGTATCAGGCATACACTATAAAGTACAGAAAATAAAAATAGAAAAGATCCAAGATACCGCAAACAAGTTACGGCACTTTGTCCAACACAAATTAGTCGCCTCATGACATCAGTCGACAATATATTTTCGCCGTAAGCAAAACTAGTCCTGCCAAAGCCGAGATTCAAATTTGTTGCACTTAGCGCCCCGGCGGCACACACCTAAGTGATGATAAACACGTGCATCCCTGCGCTGAATAATGCATAGCGACTAACCGACGTTCATCCTGGTGAGTCATGAAACTCGAAAGGTAGATTACACATTTTAGAAGAAAACGTACGAATCGCCATGAACGGTATCGCTGCTTTTTAACAGACATGTTACGGAACGGAACCGTGGCAGCAGCAGGACACGCCAGACAGGCCAAACCGATCTTTCAAAACAAAAACAAAAACCCAGGTGTCAACACACCAGGCTTCTTGGCGCTTCCCTCACCTTGCTCTCGGTTGCGGCGAAGTAGGCGCCACTGCCGGTACCGTTATAGGGTGAGTACGAGCAGCTCGCCATATCGGGGAGGACGTCGTCCGGCTCACGGCACATTCGCGCTCACAAACACACAAAAACCTTCACAGAGAAACTCCAGCCCCGCGCTCCAATCAACCGGTAGTGGTTGGGCCCGGCCCACCGCCCCTTTAATCCGCACCACGCGACTATTCACACTATATTCACGGCCGCGAAGCGCAACACTTTCACTGTGCCACAGCGCGGACGAATAGCGTCCCAGCCTGGCCGGGCATTACACGGTAAATGATAATAATCCTGCGCTGGTAATCATAGCCCCCGAGCGCCTTCCCCCACCCCTCCCCTTTTCTTCAGATCCTCGGTGGCGTTAGCTTCTTTTTATTATTTCCTTCTCCCACCCACACACGCTCGCACCTCGCGCACGCCGGCCGGCCGGCCGGCCGGACCCTGCTCGCCCAATCCTAACCTCTCCCAGGCCGAACTCCCCCACCACCCACGAGTGTGTGTGTGTGTGTGTGTATCTGTCTGACTGTCCCCCTTCCCCGCCTCCCCTTTACTCTCCCCTCTGAGTGCGAGTTTTCTTTTAATTTCAAGTCGGGTGTGCGTTGCCTTTTCAACTTATTTCTTACTAACAAAGAATTTCTGCAGTATATTGCATTCATCAAACCAAGACAGAGTGGCGATAAGGGGCCAATAAGCTGTTTTACAACAGTCATTCGCTGTAATTGTAAATGACACAGATATAAATTAATGTTCTATCCTCACTTTAGTGCGATCGATCGTAATTACACCTCACGATTAAACAAACGTGTTAAAAGATAACCCGCCACTATTCACAAAAGCCCTTCTGCAGACAGAGCCTTTGCACCAGTGACAATAACGGGCGCTAGAAACACGACGGTGAGAAACTTTTTGTGAACAGCCGCATGGCTTGAGAACGCAGCGGCCAATACAGATCGAGGAGATAAGAAAGGGTTCCCGTCTGAATGAATTAGTGCGCGTGTGTGGGTGCGATACCTCATTGGTCACTAAACCGTAACAAACCACGCCCCTTCTCTCGTTTCTCTCTCTTCCGTCCGTCCGTCTTTCACGTTTCTTCTTTCACTCCTCGATTCCTCTCACCGCCCCTCCCTTCCGTCCACCTTTGCACCGTGCCTCTAGTATGCCCTATCGCGAGCTCACCATCTCCCCCTCGGCCTAACTACTCTTCTTTATTTTCGTCATACCTCCAATATATTATCAATAAAACTCCCGTGACGCACTTTACAGCCCTCGTTATTTTGACTTTCATTTGTCGGGCGTGCTATTTTCCCGTACGTCCTGCTGATAGAGATATCGCCGTAGTGTTGAAACGTGCGAGGCGGGTGTTGTCAGATGGATTGGATCAGGTGAAATGGCTGTCGAAACGAATCGACAAGACGTCTACGGCGCGACACGGTGCTCTGCCCCTCCAAATTAACATAATTATTTTTCTCACAGAGTTGCTGGATCCAAAAGCTACTCGGCGGCATTGCCGTACCGGTTTGTTTCTCTCTCTCTCTCTCTCCCTCTCTCTCTCGCCCGCACCGGCCGAGCCCACATCTCGTTCTATTGGCGTGGTGAGGTGTGACGTGACGTCCGCCATGGCGACCGCCGGCCCCTGCCGGGGGAACAAACCGAGACCCCCCCCCCACCTCCAAAAAAACAACAACATGAATTTTAGATCAAGCCTAGCAGCGCAACACACCACCAATTTCTTTCTTTACGCAAGCGAAAAACTATGTATACGAAATCTTTCATGGGCCACGCAGCGCCAGAGGCGCAAACTTAAGAGGTGATCTGAGGGGATGAGAGACATTCCCACCATCAAAATAATGCGAGTGTCTCTCTAATGACAACACTCATCATCCAACAAGACTGGCCCGTCCCGTCCCGTCCCGTCCCCCCGTTAACCCGGGCCGGGCTGGGCCAGACCCTCAGGACGCACATCAGAGCGGCGCCTCCGCCGAATCAACCCTTTGGGGAGGGCCCGACAGGGCGGGGCACCACCGGGCACCACGCCCCCGTGGCCCCCGCCGCCCCCAGAACCTCACGGGCACACACAGCGCGCACACATTTCAGCGCCACAACATTATTCCTTTCGGATATTCGAAAAGTTGCTTTTTTCCTCTGTTTTTATTTTTCCTCGTTTGGTTTTTTCCCTGAATATTGAACTGTGCAGGCGCCGCTACAGCCATCAATAAAATAATAAAAACGTCGATGCCGCAGCATGCCAGTCAGTCAATCAAGAGGCGTTCGCACGCTTTCCCAGCGCCCGGCCCGGCCCGGCCCGCCTCGCGTGGTGGTCAAGGCGAACTAGATTATTATTATAACGCGCCGGGATAGGCCCTCCTAGGACCCTGGGCCCGGGCCGGCGTGGCGCGGCGTGGCGCGGCGCGGCGCCGCCAGCCCAGGCGGACCAATTTCAAGGGTCATTTCGGGGACACGGGTCCATGACGACGTCCTTCAGGGCCGGTCGGGCAACAACACACCTCAGCGCCAAGCGCGTTGGCAGCGTCACGCTGCGGGCGCGGCAGCGACCCCCGGGGCGGGGCGGGGCGGGGCGGGGCGGGGCGGGGCGGGGCCACCCACCAGCCGCTCAGGTGACATCCACCAAACACAAATATTATTTGTAATAATATTACCACTATTACATTTTATTATTTATCACTATTAAGTTTCCCGGCGCGCGGGGTGCACGACCGGCGCGGCGCCCTCTTGGTGACGGCCGTGCAGCGCGGCGGGTCGCGGATGGACCGGGGCGGCCGCGGATGGGATGGCCGGTTTGGTCGGTGAGTCCCATACGGGGCCGCGCCGGGCCGCGCCGGCCCCATGCGGGGCCCATGCCTGTTGCCTCGGCGAGCGTCGCCTTATCCGCAACCACAAATTTACTGGCCATAATTATAGGCTGGCCATATTTAATTGCAGGGTACGGCCGGGGAGATCCTCGGGATAAACTCGCATCGGAGAGCGGGAGAGCGAGAGTGAAGAGAGTGCGAGCGAGAGAAGGGGGCGAGGGACAGAGCGGGACAGAGGGACTGAGAGAGAGAGAGAGAGAGAGAGAGAGAGAGAGAGAGAGAGAGAGAGAGAGAGAGAGGGGGACACGGTGGGCCGCGAGAGGCGGCAATAAGACAAGGCCGCGGAAAGGAAAGAGCACCGAGAGGAATGAGGCTTTCAATAAGGACCTGCAGTGTCAGCGCGGCGCGGCGCGGGGCGGCGCGGGGCCGGGCCGGGCGCCCCAAGCGGCCAGCGCCACCAGCGCCACTAAATCAGAGACACCCGCGGGGCGGGGCGGGGCGGGGCGGGGCGGGGCGGGGCCGCAGCGGTGCGCGGGTGGGCGGCGGACCACGCCACGCCACGCCACGTGTCATGGGCGCACCGCGCCGGCACGACCCGCCGCCGGGCCGCCAGCCCAGCCCAGCCCAGCCACCCAGTCGCGGTCGTATGATAAACGAATTCAAGAGAATTAACCCGACGGTCTCGCTCGGCTCGGCTCGGCTCGGCTCGGCCCGGCCCGGCCCGTGTGATGCCATTGGTCGACATTAGTCACTGACAGTTGTACTGCCGAGACTTAGGACCCGTCAGGTTAATTGTAGGTTTGCTGCGGTGCGGGCCCCGCGAGGCGAGGCGAGGCGAGGCCCCCTCGCGACCGCCCGAGCCCCACCGGGGGGAGGCGGAGGGGAGGGCGGCCGGAGGAGACCCGGTGGCGACCCACGCTCTCTGCGCCTACCCTTTTTCTCGGTGCATGAAACCTCCGAGCGGAGACCATCACACATTCCATGCGGCAGTCCGCCCTCCTCTACTCGCGCACGCACTTTCAGTTTCAGCGAACGCACCGCGCGCGGACCTGCGGGGCACGAAACGCATCCCACGCATCTGATCCAATTCGATTCCCACGAAAACGCGCATTTTCTGGGAGTCGGTCTGGCCGGGGGCGCCCCTCCGCCCCTCCGCGCCGAGTGGATTCCATGACGACTGCTGCCAGGCGGGCAGGCAGGCAGGCAGGCCCAGGCCATCCCGGTGCGTAACCTGTAATTAGGGCTCGCTGCTACGCGCTGCTACTTTGGCGATCAACTCACTGACTGACTGACTGTGCGGCTGCGGGTGAGGCGAGGCTGAGGCACAGCATCCCAGGACCAGGTGGCCCGGCCCGGCAGGTGGGGGATGCTCGATCCCCATCAATAAGAGTGGAAGTCATAATGTTATTTCCGATAAATTTTCTACCCATAGATATCGTACACGTTCTTTAAGAAAGTTGGACGCTTGTTCCAAGGCGGTTCTAGCTGCCGTCGAGTTGGGACTGCTTTATTGCTGAGCTCAAGAAGCGAGCGAAGCTCAAGGGCGAGAATTTCGTGGCAAATTCCGGTCGCCGCTAGGGAATAGCTAATAAATACATATATATAGACTAAAAGATATTAGCAATAGCACCAGCAGTAGCTACAACGATAGACTGGCATATTGAATATCGATAAGCTTATCGCAATAGCTATGCACCTATACGTATATGACGAAAAAATTGGTCAGTGTGGTGAGCTCAGCGTTAGGGCCGTCTTCGCGGTCCTGTCTAGTTATTAAAAGCGGGTGGGCCGCGCTGCGAACAGCCGAGCCGAGCCGAGCCGAGCCGGGGCCGCATCGATCTCCCCGTCTGCCCTGCCGTTATCTGCACCCGTTATCAACCCTTCCGCCGAAACGCACTCGGAGCGCGGCGGCCATGGCGGCGGGGCCGGGCCGGCCGGGCCGGGGCGGCAGGAAGACGCCGCAGTAACTCAGGCGTGCCGCCCCCGCCCCGCCCCGCCCCGCCCCGCAGCGAGGCGCGTGGATAGTCAAGGCCGAGTAACCTGGGACAGGCGAGCGGTGCGGTGCGGGGCGGGGGCCACTCAAGTCACGAATGGGGATGTCAGCGTAAGTGAAAGGGGAAGCCGGAGCGGGGGCTGGCCCGCACCTTGGGGGGCCAGGCCGGGCCCCTGCCTCCCCGCTGGCACCCCTCCACCAGCAGCCCGCCCCGCCCGCCCCGCCCCGCCCCGCCCCGCCCCGCCCCGCCACGCCCCGGTACGCCAGACTCGCCGCACGCACCACTTGTGTGAGCGCATTACTGCCACTCCGCATGCGATGCGGTGGAGATCGCCACCGCCGCGCCAACCAAAACTACACCCCCGGCTGGCCCGGCCCGGCCCGGCCGGCAGCTACCCCTCGCTGTTGATAGGGGGCGTTGCCCACCAGCCCGCCCCGCCGCGCCTCGCCCCGCCCGCGCACACTCCCTAGCGCGTCGCGCCCTACGTTATATTCAAGACGATGATAAAATATGGTTTTGCCTAGCCTGCCAATTTTACTTCTACTGTATACGCTTTCGCTAAAAAGAAGAAAAAAATGCGTATACCTCTCTCTTTAAAAAAAAAAAAATGTGTTCCCATACATTTGTGTCAGAATCAAGTTGCATTGTGATTTACGAGTAACGGTCAGTGGTGGTTGGCCCTGTCGGCTGGCAACCACCCACGCGTGCGCGCGATAGAGAGAGAGACAGAGAGAGAGAGAGAGAGAGAGAGAGAGAGAGAGAGAGAGAGAGAGAGAGAGAGAGAGAGAGAGTGCAGTTCGCGGCCACTCTCTGCAGCAGTATGCATGTGACACTGCAACACTGCACACACACACACACCCTCCACGAGGGCGTAACTCATGTTACGAGAAGAGGAGCCGCCGAGCAAACGACCGCGGAAGTGAAACAACTAGAACACAATAAATTCTCCATCAAGTTTTCAAAATATTTTGTCGCCACCATACCACCCCGGGCGGTGCCGGCGGTGCCGGCGGTGCCGGGCCGGCAGCTCGACCCCGTGATGGACGGTGGTGCAGTGGAGAGAGGGGGTGAGCGGCTCGTGTGTGCAAAGCTTAATGGGCGGCTAAATTTAATCACCGGGTGTAGCACCGCTCCATTAGCGGCCGGCCGGGCCGGGCCGGGCAGTCGCCTCCCGTGATAGAAAAATTGCACACACGCAGGGGCGGGGGTAGAGGAGCAGGGGTGGTGCGTACATGTCAAGGAATGAATGAACTTTGGGTCCTCCTGGGTCCCGGCCGGCGCAGTCCCCCTACCCCTGCACTAGGCCCTGCTGTGCACCACCTCATTTCTCTCTCTCTCGCGGTCAATTTGAATAATTTGAATTACGTCATATCGTGATGTAGCCGAGGTCCCCTGCCCAAGGTGTCGCATGCCGCTTATACGCCACTACGACAAATTTTCAAAATTTATCTTTTTTTTCTTTCTTTTTTTTTTTTTTAATCCTGACATTTCTGCGCGACTCGCACTGGCCTGCCGTTGGTGAACAGGGGGCGCAAAAGAAACGACAGAGAAGGCCGAGATGAAAGAAGATACAGGCAGGCCTGCGCGGGGCGACTTTATCAGCGACAATGTCAACGTTAATGGAGGCGTTATCCACGGCGTAATTGCCAGCGTTTTGTTGTCCGTCGCCGGGGCTATTATTACCGCTACTGTGTTAAAACATTCGTGCACAGGCCCGCGCCTCCACGTGCTGCTTAACACTGATGCATAACTCACTAACGTAGCTTAAAAGTTGGCCAAGTTTGTACCACGTCTTGCCCACCTAGAATACCGTAAAAGTTGACGACCGAGCAAAATCAATAACCCTATATATGCCACACGTGCATGGCCGGCCGGCCGGCGCATAAATGACCGCGTTACACATAGTTTAGTGGCGGGCTTCAAACCCACGCAACTGTCCGGGGCCGGCGAGTCAGTTGCGTTGATTTATCGAGGCGGCATGAAAGGGGTTCTGGCGCCAGCCGTATAGCGCCGCTGCCACAGGGGCCTAATGCGCCGCGCCCGGAGAGACACACACCGACAGGCACACGTCAGTGTGTGTGTGTGTGTGTGTGCACGGGCCGTCGCGCTAATGTTTAGCGTCGTTAGCTGCATTAATTGCAGGTGGATCTACCCATCTTTTTCTTTTTCTAACAGTTCTCTCACTCACACTGTCTGCTTTTTTTTTTCGGTCGTGCGACCACTGTTGGAGAGATTTTTTCTCCTACAGACGAACTACTATAAGGAGACATAAAAGAACTATTAAATGTACGCATTTACACTACAGCAGGTCCCATCAGCCAAAACCGCACGGAAAAGCGCATAGCGAGGGGTGGCGCAGCTATTGGTCGACAATCGCTGCACGGAGCCGCCCTCTGCGACCCCAGCGCCGACGACCTACCCCACCCCACGCTACCCCACCCCGCCCCTCTGCGACCCTCCCCCTCGGCCCGCCGCCGTGATACATCGGCGCGGTAAGAGCCGCGCCCGCGCGCACGCATTGAGTGAATTTGGTCTTGTCCGAATTTGCACAAGAAAGAAGACGTTCGCTCGCCGCCCCGCTCGGCTCCTATTCTAAATGATAATCGCACGATCAACAGCTCTGCCCTCCCACCCTGCGGAGGAGGGTGGCGGGGCGGGGAGGGGCGGCCCGGCCAGGGAGTCCCCGGCAGCAGCAAAAGGCACATTATATTTCTATTTAGTGGCAGCGCGCCGTGCCGTGCCGTACCAGCGAGGAGACACTTACTCCGCCCAAGACTGGGCCAGGCCAGATTGAATGGGGGAGGAGACGCGGCGCCGGGATAGGGGATGAATTATTCACTGCAGGCTGATTCCGAGGATCGCTCTCGTACTGCTGTCCTTGTCGCACCCATGATGCGCCGCCTTGCTCAGCATAGGGCACCGCCATAGGTGCGACAAGGAAGGAGGAACGAGAGCGATCTTCTGAATCAGCCGGCTGGCCGGTTGTTGTTGACCTCGGCTCTGCACTCACTGCACTCACTCACCGCCGCGCCGCGCGGGTCGAGGGTGGATAGCAGGACCCACCCCGCATTGCACCCTCACCGTACTTAACAAGGCCACAGCGCAAAGCTGGCGAAATTTATTTTGCCACACGTACGATAAAGTATTCTTTTTTTTTTCTGGTCTCATGTGAACCTGGACGACCTATTTCTCGTCTATTGTACTTAATATCGCGTGTAAAGACCAGGGGGAAAGGAGAACTGCTGGGAAGCCAAGGATGACAGTCTCGCACTCTCTAGATGTCGCATGTATAAAATATTCGCAACAAATGGGACGTCAAAAAAAAAATAAAAAAAAAAAAATAAAAAAAAAAATCAAACAATGGCAGCTTTAGTTTTATTTCTGCCGGATTTAATAATAACTCGTGTGCTGGACACTTCATCACCTTGGTGTTGTATATCTCTCTGGCACCGCCCACCCAAAATCGCACGCGGCACTGATCGCGTGGACAGACGCCTCCGTCCCCTCCCTCCCTCCCTCCCGCTGCTGGGACGAGCCTGCTGTTTAATACCTCATTATGTCAGGCGGTGTCGCCCGACACTTTGATTAGTATCTGATGGATAGCCTTTCGTCCCAATCCTGACGCGAGGTGAGAGGCAGCTCAAGGTGGGAGAGGAAAGAGAGGGGGGTGCGGGTCGGAGAGAGGGAGTGGGCCCACACCAAACACGTCGCGCAAAAAAGGGGTGAGAATAGTAAACTAGCTCTGACGTGCGAGCAGAGAGACCAACCAAACCAGGGCCAGGCCACGCCAAAGAACACGCGCGTTTTGCGCGGATAGGGTCCCGCCATAAATAAAGGACGCTTTGAAGAAAAAAAGGAGAAGAACTTTTGCCCACGCTAGCCGTTTGAATCATTCGAATTGATCTTCTTCTTCTCAGGAAATCTCTCCATACGTCAGATGGACCCATATGTTACCCGATATATGTGCGGCTGCCCGAAATCAAAAAAACGCGTCGAGGATCTGGAGCCATCAAGTCTCCTGAATCGTGGTAGGTAACCCCGTCGATAATTGCTATACAACGCCAACGCTACTTCACCATGGGCCGCTCGTTGCCACCGATCAATTGCACGTTATTTTCAAGAAGCTGCTCTGAGCCCGATTACGTGGTGTGTGTGTGTGTGTGTGTGTGTGTGTGTGTGTGTGTGTTTATGTGTATATGTGTGAGATTCTGTGTGAGTGCGCGCTGAGGCTGAGACCCAAGGGTTGCCTGGGCCCGCCCCAATGGGAAACATAAAGCACACACACACTCGGCATCGCATATAACTTTCCTCGCTGTCACAAACTTGTAATTATGTATACCCAATGGCCGAAGCGCTCGCTGTCCATCACTCCCTGACCCGGAGATCTCGCCCCGGGCGACGGGAGGAGGGCGGCGGGCGGCGCCTCGGGCACCGACCGCTCCCCGGCGGGGCGTGGCGGGGCGGGGCGGGGCGGGGCGGGGCGGGGCGGGGCGGGGCGGGGCGGGGCGGGGCGGCCCCCTTGCGGCAGGGCCCTCGGGCTCCACCTCCTGACAACATGATACTCCACACTACAGACACATCCCCAGACTCGCGAACTATGTTTTTATTTATTTCTCAAATATGGAATTCGGACCGAATACCCGCCATGTTTCCATTTATTATTTTGGGTTTACGCACGGCAGTTGTATAGGCCTATGCGCCAAGCTGTCTCCTCCTGAAGCATATCGCACACGGCGGCATCGAGTCAGAGAAATAATGCTGTCCTGCTCAGCGGGCCGGGCCGGGCCGGGCCGGGCGGGAGCCGTGCAGGCCGGGTTGTAATTCAGTTTGTTACACACTGGTCCACATTATCATTCCGGGATTTATGAAAGGAAACACCACGCGCGTGTTCCGCCGCGGGGCAGCCGGCAGCCGACAATCCGCGTGTACATCATTTTGACGCCCAGGGCGTCAGCCCGGCAAGGTGGCAGGAGGAATCGCAAGCATTTCTCGTAATCAGCTCAAAATAAAATATCTTGGTAAAATAAAACAAAACATGGGGCGTACGTAAAGAGCCGTTTCGAAAAATAACCTGGACAGTAAAATCCGCGTCTTATGAAAAACAGGAAAGGTTCTTTCCTATCTGACTGCAAACAGGTTCTTAGCGGCGCGTCATGCAGGTGCAGGCGGGCCACTCCTTCACCGCTAGCCGGACTAAAAATTGGAAATGAGGCGCGACACACACACGCACAAACTCACAAGGCCCGTGGGCCTACAAGATGCGTCAGAAAGGGGCTTCTTCGAAAAGAAAAGGCGTTTCGGCCGTTTTTTTTTTTTTTTGTGCATCGCGGAGATTTCCAGGACCTGACCGTACAAGCCCACAGGGTGGGAAAAAACAACGACTCAATAATATGAAGGCGATTTCCAAGTGCGGTGACTAACAGACGACCATGCAGCCCGCCATATCAGCCCGTGATCAGGGACCCGAAGGACCCACGTATGTGCGCGTGACCGCCTAAAGTCATCAATTCTCCGCTCGAGAGATACGCGGATCTTCCCCCGTAGCCGCCGCCGGAACGACGGGACAGGGCGGCGGGCGGGGGGCAGAGCGAGGTCGGAAGAGCGGTGTTCAACATGTTCCTGTACCGAAATAATTAGCCTACGTGGTCGGCCCGGTTAATAAACCTGTAACGTCAAGTTATTGACGCGGTCCTGTCCGCCGCCTCGGTGTCTCGCGGCCGGCGCGGCGCGGCGTGGCAGCTACATGAAACACACGGCGCAATCATTTTGAGACTGCTCGATAGATGTCTTACACGAGTAAAGGCTGTTCGTGTTGTAAACCGCGTGCTGTTCATTTACTTTGCCCGATAAGTTATTAGTGAAAGTCTGACTCAATCTTTGTAAGTAGTGCTACATCCTCCCGGCTAGTCGTAATCCCTAGCTATATACATGCCTCGGCACAAGTCCCATGCGTCAATATATGACTGGGCACTACGCCATTTTCCTCGACGAGTTGATCTTATATGCGTCTTTCAATCCAAGAAATAAAACCTCATTGCAAAATAAATATCAAGAATAACGACTAAATGGAACGCGAGCAGCGACACGCACATGAGTTGCGACGCAGAGCTCAGCACGAGGGTGTAATTGCCGATTATGTGATGCCGCAGTAATTAATGTTTGGTTTATGTCGCAACCGAGG
The DNA here is from genome assembly GCA_033675135.1 of Frankliniella intonsa. Classification (NCBI taxonomy): domain Eukaryota; kingdom Metazoa; phylum Arthropoda; class Insecta; order Thysanoptera; family Thripidae; genus Frankliniella; species Frankliniella intonsa. The sequence goes on along the minus strand of CM066256.1, from coordinate 14,981,539 downwards.
AGGGACTGTGCAGAGCGCGCTGCAATCGATGAGACATCATCGCCAAACGCACCGCGCCACCACGCTGTCTCAACCGTCGAATTTATTTTTATTCAACTCATTTACGCTCGGTGTGCGGGTATGTGTGTGTACGCACGCACGTACCTTCGAGTGTAATTAACGCAGCGACCATTAAATGGCCGGCGCCTCGTCAGCCCCCCCCCCCCACCTCCATCGCACCTCCTGTACCCCCTCCCCGCCGCGACCTAGCGCGCCCCAGCGAGTCATGAGCAGACGAGCAATCCATCCGCACTCGTACTCATCAGTATCCGTACGACCATGGGTGGTCGGCCGTCCATGATGGAGCTGCACTTGCATTACACTGTTAGTTTTAACCAAGTGTTCAACTGCTCAACACTTGTTTGCACTGGAAAACCAAGTGTACGAATGTCGCTCACTTATAGGTGAGCGAATAACCATTCACTCACTTGTACCTACAACTGAGCAAATAGTTATTTGCTCACCTACAAGTGAGTAAATGGTTTTGCTCACCTACAAGTGAGCGACATTCGTACACTTGGATTCCCAGTGTGTGTGTGCAACTTCCAGCCTAGCACGCGCAAGTAGTTGAGCAGTTGCTGGCGTCAAACTTGCCGAGTTATTAAACACGTAAAAGTGTTGGGCAGTTGCACACTTCGTTCAACAGTGATCATCTAGCCGCCGCAGAGTCTGAGCGCCCAGAGGGTATGCAACCCGCCCGCATCCGCGCCCGCCGGGTCTGCCTACCCGCCGCCCCTGCCGGCGCGCGCGCGCGCAGTCAGCTGTTCAAACAGGGCGCGCGCCTTCATCTTCCACGCCCCCCTCGTGTACGCCGCTCTCCATTGGCTGGCGGAGGGCGGCCCCGGCCGGACGAGGGCCCCGGGCGGCCCCGGGCCCGGCCCCCAGGGGGGCACCCCGCGGAGAGCTTACGACGGGACGGGACGGGACGGGCTGTTTGCTCAGGCCATCCGGTTCACACGGACGACTCGACTCACCTGGCAGTAAGTCCCCCCACCTTCTCATTTCTCTTTCGTCCGTCTCTCTCGCGCATTTACACGCCCGCTGTGATAACCCCTCCCCCCCCCCCTCTCTCTCTCTCTCTCTCTCTCTCTCTCTCTCTCTCCCTCTCTCTCTCTCTCTCTCCTCATTTCCCGGGCAGCATGGCGTCCCCTTCACGAGGCGATAAGTCATGCGCCCTGCGCTTTTGCAAATGAAAACAAGGTTTGCTTTTAATTAATTATTTTTGCGGGCGCGCGCGCGCATTGGGCGATAGGTTTGCAGCGGGAGGGTACAGAGAGTGTATAAGAGAGAGAGAGAGAGAGAGAGAGAGAGAGAGAGAGGGAGAGGGAGGGGGGGAAGTACGTCGTAAGTACTTGTTGTTAATGTCGTGAAAGATTTGTTTGCTTTTTAAAACGAGGTTTCCCACAGGTTCGCACAACGACCCCCGCGTGAGTCGAATAAATTTGCGTCATTAGTTTATTACACACGACACGCGGAAACATATATGATATAAAGTTATTATTTAATTACATTTTCCAAAATTATGCTTCGCAGCGAGCACCCGCCACCGCACGGACGATGCATACTTTAGCCAAATACAATTTCCTCCATATTCTGCTCATCAGAAAATAAAGAAAAATCTCCGAAACCCCAACGACCCCGGCCGACCTGTCACACACTTCACATCCCCTCACACACGCACACACACACACACCGGCCGGGAGACGAGCTCGCTTACTTTGTAGCTTTTCGGCCGCTGTGCTGGGCCCGGCTGGGCCGTGCTGTCCAAACAGGCCCCTCCCCCGGCCCCGTGCCGCCCTCCCCTCCCACCAGCGCCTCGCTGTGCTGTCAGCGGGGCAGAGCCCTGCAGAGAGGCACGCCCCCCGCCCCGCCCCGCCCCGCCCGTGCGCACGCCCCACGGCCCAGCCGCACAGGGGGGAGGTCAGCAATCTTAAATTTCATCTCCAAGTGCTTACGCAAGTCTACACGACGGCTGCGAGGGGGAAACAACTCTAAAATTTTTGTACACCTAGTAATTCAGAAAAATTCAGGAAAATTCAGGAAAATTCAGAAAAATTCAGAGAAATTCAGAAAAATTCAGAAAAATTCAGAATTTTTCATAAAAATTCATGAAAATTCAGAAAAAAATTCACAAAAATTCACAAAAATTTAGGAAAAATTCGTGCAAAAATTCACAAAAATTCACAAAAATTCAATAAAAATTCACAAAAATGCACAAAAATTCACGACATTTGTACACCGAAATTCAGAGTTGTTTCCCCCTCGGACGGCTGGCACCGCGCGCGGGAGAGAGGCAGGGGTTATCTGCACCGAAAAACTCTCGACTGCACTCGGTCGGTCAGGCGGCGCGACAACGGGACGACGGGGACGGGACGACGGGCGGCAATTACCCGGGGACACTCTGGTGGTACATACTGTACCGGGCTGGCGCGGCGCGGCGCTCTCGTATGCAGACCGCCCACAACTCGTCACCTTCACCGCCACTCACCTGTGGAGCGAGAGGAATAAAAGTAGCAGTTAGTGTCACGTTTGGGGCTCACACACAAAACAGCTCGACAGAGTGCGTGGGCAGTGGGAACGCACTAACAGGCTGAGGTACACAAGCGCACGGAGAGAATCGTGGAAATGATTGTGGACATTCTCATACATTGTAAATATTTAAGCCGGATATCGACTGTCTGAACTGTAAAGATTTGTCCCTGTATAGGAGGGGGAAAAGGGGGAGGAGGAGGAGGACCCAAAGGGTCGAGGTTGTGGGTGTAGGTGGTGAGGCGGTTATTTGTTGGCGGCTTTTCTCGATTGAGGGGCCGAAACGGCCTGGAAAGGTTGCTCCGGAGCGGAGCGGGGTTAAGACAAAGAGCTGACGGAATCTTTTGGCGCCGCCAGACGCCCGCCTCTTCCCCGCCGGCCCCGGTCGGGCCCGGCGCTGCTCTTAAAGAGTTGGGGGAGATTTATGCGAGCCGAAAGAAAAGAAGGAGGAAGGGAAGGGAGGAGGAAACCAAAGGGCGCAGAGAGAAACTTTAGGCAGGAAGTGGTCATAGTATGACAGCAAGGCGGGCACCTTCGCGAGCGCGGGGAGGGGGCCGCACACTATTTTTCACCGGTCGTTGAGCAGAGCAGCGGGTGCCAACGATTTGTCATGAGCGCAACGATGCGATGTGATGATGACCGCCAGTTTTCCGGCCGATTCTGCACGCCTCTGAGCGGTGTAGGGGGCGGGGGCTGTAAAACACACATCCACTCACAACTACCTGCACTGCACACTAACGGGCTACGTAGTATTTTGTTCATAACTTACGTACAATTTTGTACATAATTACGCACGAAATTATGGGTAATTTATGTAAAAAATCGCGATATTGTGCGTACGTAAGAAAATTGTTCGTAAGTTACGTATGTGCACAGTTGTACGTAGTTATGCACAAAATAGTACATAGTCCGTTAGAGTGTGGAAATACAAGCGTACGAATGTCGCTCACTTACATGTGAGTGATTTTTTTCTAACACACTTGCAGGGGTGCGAAAATTTATTTCACCGCCATTTCTACACTTGGTGACCAAAAAAATTGCCAGAGCAAGCGTGCGAATGAAAATGGACAGGAGGGATACCGAGAGGCTCTGTCCCGACTGATATCACGCGCGTTCATAAATAATCATCGCCTGATCCTCGCCGCCGCGCCGCGCCAGGCCCGCTGCCGTACCGCCATGCCACCGCACCGTGGCGGTCATAGACGATCATGATCGTGACGATATGATGACCGCTGGTGATTTACGGCCGGCAGCTTATTTATTTTACGTCACTGCTGCGCCGCTGCTCGTTTGTTGCTATGAGCCCGCTATTTATGTCTTCTCAGATTAAAGTGCTGGAAATTTCCCTCGCTTCCTTAGATCCTTATATTTTTTTTTATTTTTATTTTTTTTACTTTGCGCGCTGCAAAACGAACACGCGGAAAGCAGGAGGAAGGCAAGTTTGTTGCGCGGGAGGAAGGAAGGGGACGGAGAGGAGATGAGGGAGGGAGGGATGGAGGGAGGGAAGGGACGGAGGGGACAGAGGGAGTGAGGGAGGGAGGGGGGAAGGGAGGGAAGTCCCCGCTCCTCCGACAAATGAAACATCTCACACACTGTGAGAAATATTCGTAAGAGTTACGGGAAAATTTTCCATGACAAATGTCGTAAAGTTACGATATCAAATTGTAAATTTACAAAATTTTAAGGACACTTGGTATCGACTTGTAATTCTTAAACGAGCACAAATAAGCGTTCGTAAATTTACGATTTCGATTGTAAATTTACAACAGCATTTGTAAATCAAAAACTACGAAAAAAGTCGTAAACTTACAGACATATTTTTCACAGTGCAGCAGTGTATCCACGCGCGTGCAGACACTCGTGCAGTCCGCATCACGACCCCGCGGCGGCACGGCGGCGGCTGCTCCAGGGAAGTCGTTTATGCCGTAATAGAAAAGCGGCGTGGCGCGGCGGGGATCAGCCTCGCGAGGGTACACGCGCCAAGGTGCAACAGGGTCGTTCCATCGGATGCGCCGCGTAGCGCCGCGCCGCGCCGCACCGCGCCAAAGAGTCGTTTCCTCAGAAAAACGTTTCCCCGTCGGTACGGATCTCGCGCCATCACCAGTCGGCAAGGACGCGGCGCGGCGTGGCGTCGGCGGCCGCGAGCGCTCCGCCCACCAGTGTCAGCGCTTTTATTAAAAAGACTCGCAGTTTCATTTTTCTTGACAGCATCTGAGATCTGAGTACGACGGTGCCACGCACGGTAAACCTGTTTCCTGGGACGCCCAGGAAAGTAGGTACTTTTCGAGGAAAGTTCCTGGGTATTTCAAGGAAAAGTACTGGAAACCCAGGAACTTTCCTGGAAAAGTACCCACTTTCCTGGAAAAGTACCTACTTTCCTGGAAAAGTACCTACTTTCCTGGAAAAGTACCTACTTTCCTGGAAAAGTACCTACTTTCCTGGAAAAGTACCTACTTTCCTGGAAAAGTACCTACTTTCCTGGGAGGTCCCAGGAAATAGATTTACCGCGCGGAGAGAGCATAAGCAATGTATTTAGAAGCCCACCAGTAACTCGTCCTCTGCACTGCAGGCCGACCGGGCCGGGCCGGGCGACGCTTCAGTTTCCCGCGGTGCCGCGGGTCGGGTAGTAGGGGCGCCGCCGAGCCGAGCGCTGCCGGGGCAACAAGCACGCCCCGTTATCTCCATCGCTTCACATGAGGCGACAAAGACGGCCCCACAGTGACACAACAATACGCCCGGCCCGACAATGCCGCAATGACCCAATTACGATAAGGAAAGGCGCCGCATAATTGGAGGTATACCTCCGCCTGCGTGCCGCGGCGGCCGGGCCGGGCCGGGCCGGGCCGAAAGCAAAAGACCTCGCTATGATTTTGACTTTCTTTTCAAAGAGGCAGCAGCAGCAGGGCGGCGGCGCGGGCGGGCAGGACGCACCACACACACACACACACACACACACACACACTCACGCACGCACACGCGGGAAACACGGGTAGCAGCCAGTCGGCCGGTGAACACATGTCCCTCCCGAACAACCCTGTCGGGCCAATCAGCATACATACAAGTCCGGGATTTATTAAGCGATTAATTAATCAGACGGCCTGGCCTGGGCTGGCCTGCCCTGCTCGGGCGGGTACCACCGCCAGGGCAACACTGGGTCAGCAGTGACTCACGTAGCCCGGGGCGCCAGCAGCGCCGCAGCAGCGCCGCCACCACAACGGCTACTGGTGATTATCCCCGCAGTGGCGCCAACATGACAGGTCTAGTCTGACGGGACGAGACGGGCGTCTCACAATGAGATCCCTATCAGAGCGCGAGGTGAGGCGAGGCGAGGGGATCCGCAACGCAATGAGGAACGCATATCGATCGAGGTTGGCGTTGTACCGGGTGTTTCTATAAATGCGTAACTGTATTGCGGGATTGCATACTCACGAGAGCTGCAGGGGCCATGGCGCCTTACGGGCGAATAGGGTAGGCAAGCCCGCAACACTGTTACGCATTCAAAGAAACACCCGGTAATCCATGGGTCGGTACGTCAGCGCGAAACACTGTCACCTCGCGCCGCAACGAAATGACAGATCCATGCATTTACATCCCTTTCCAAACCTCTCGGTGGGGAAAAAAATCTCAATCCAGATCGGAATTGAAAGCAGATGATACATTTTGTTGTTATATATTTTTACACAGCCAAAACAAATTAAAGAAATTCCAAGTATACAATATATTCTAATTTATGAGATGTTAAACAAATTGTCAATTCATTGTTGGTGGTCGGCTCGGCAGGTCGTTCTGTCACCGACTGTTAGTGTTACACGCTGCGCGCGGGGAGGAGATGTCAGTGTTCCGCGCAGGTGCCCAGTATTGTTGCCTGGCCCGCCCGGCGTGGCGGACCGAAGCGGTCGCTGTCGCGGGCGGGGAGGAGTTGTTAGTGTTACACGCTGCGCGCGGGGAGGAAGTGTCAGTGTTCGCGCAGGCTGCGCTTCAGCCAGCCAGCCACTATTCCCCCCATGCAGCGCCGCGCTATATTATTGTAAGGTTACGCGCTTGGTTTCTGGACTCGAGAGTACAAGCTAGCTGACACATTGTTTTTTATATTTATTTTAAAGTTAAGGCTAGCTACAATGTATCATCTGCTAAAAATTATTACCCTTTCAGTTGTCGCTAACTTTTTATTTCGCACGAAAAGTTTAATGATGCACGCCCGTTGCGGATCAAATTACCGACCTAAATGCGAATGTAAACCTGCTCCCTTACCTCTGGCGCTAACAATGTGAATAACAATCAGGCGCCAGGCGCGCGATTGATGACAATGCCGTTCCATAACCATTCTCCCTCTCACTCCGGCCCGGCATGCAAAGCAGCTGCTAGTGCAGCGCCGTGAGTTACACACACGCGGTGTATGCAAATGTTATGACGCGACCCTCCGCGCAATCAATTAGGCGGATCAATACGGCAGCTAAATCGTGATCAATAACGATCGGATCACAGTCCGGCCGCCGGCAGCGCAGCGTACCCGCGCGTGAGCGCGATAAGGGCGTAAGGGAAACGACAAGTTATTTGAGCCGCGCCCGCCGGAGTCCCTTCTCTCTCCGGGCCGGCGCAGCGCGCGGCGCCCCTTCACTCCGGCACAACTAGCTCCTCGTTGTCGGCACGTTCCGCGCAAGTTAGCGAGGACCCGCCGCGCCCCGCCCCACCGCACCCCGCCCCGCCCCGCCCCGCCCCGCCGCGCCCCGCTGGCACGGGCTGCAACCACAGTGCGGCGCACCGCAGAGGGCCATGCCCTGCGCGCGCCTCCTGGCCGGCCGGCCGGGGGCTCGGGGGGCCCCACCCGGGGCAGGCCAGGGGGCGTCGGAGGGCAGCTGGCGGCACGCCCCGCTCCAGCCCCGCTCCAGCGGCGGCGTGGGTGAATCATCCTTTGGAATGGAAATGAAACCGACCCGAAAGGGTGGGTTGTCCGTAAGGGTAGGCCGAGGGCCGGGCCCCAGAGGCGGGGCGGGGGGCGGGCGTGCGGCACAGGGCGCCAGTAACGGCGCCGTGGGAAGAGGCGGGCGGGGCGGGGCGGGGCGGGGCGGGGCGGGGCGGGGCGGGGCGGGGCGGGGCGGGGCGGGGCGGGGCGGGCGTTTGCAAGGCGGGGCCCAGAAACCTGCTATGCCGGCACCCGAAATGATATCGCGCTCATCTTCTCGGCTCCAATCCAATTAGGCCCGCTGGACACAAACTCTGCGCCCGGCCCCGACCAGGGCTTGTTGTGTATTGGTAGCAGCGTCCTTGCCCCGGGGCAGCTTCCCGGGCCGTGTGACTCACCTGAGGATGCAAGTACAAGTGCTGATGACTCACATGCGGGAGGAGAAGAGGATGAAGAGGAAGGAGGAACAGGGCAAAATGAAGGGTAGTAATGTGTCAGTACAGAGTCGTCATAAAGTCCGAAGGCAGTCCGCCAGGGACCGTAAGAAAAGATGATATTATGATGTGTTTGGGTGAGTCAGCCAGGCGCCTGTACGCCCTCCTCAAACTCAAAGGGAGAAATGAAAACGAACTAGGGCATACATCAGAGGAGCTCCCGCCTCCTTGCCCCGATGATTCATAGAGCGGTGCTCTTTGCTGTGTGCCTCGAGCCCAGTCCCTGTCATCTTTCGAATCTCTTTCAATTGCGTGCGATTTTTTTTCCTGCCGCCAGGAAGTCAAAGGGTACAACGGACAAACGGAGATAATGATAAGAGGAGTTGCCTCCTTGTCATCTGTCGTCCACAACAGGACACGCAACGGCGAGATCACGCACCTTGTGTAAGGACAAATATCACACCTCCGCATAAAAAAGTATCATTTTCCACTCAGATTGTAGTTATGTGGTTACCCCCAAAAGATAGTTTTTTCAGGCGAATAAATAAAGCACATTGTGCCCGGGGACGTGGCCAGGGTGACCCACCCCACTACTAGCGCCAGCAATGGCGTCGGACAGGAGAGTGGGAAATAAACGCGAGCGAAGAAAAAAAATCCATAGAGCACATACACAGACGGCGTAACTACTCGGGGGCACGCAACTGTGCGGAGGGGGAAAAGCTCATTGGGTGAAAATTAAAATGATCCCTCCCTCCCTCCCCTCGGGTACCCCTTGCCGAAGCGTCACATCCTCTCCCCTTGGACAGTCCGACCGGCACAACACGCGATCTAGCACCTATTCCACCACAGAAAGGCTCAACACGGGGACGGGGGTAGATGCGTTTTTAATCCATTAGACAGTTTTCTATTTTAAAAGGCGTGGGAGATGAACATTTTTTTTCTTTTTCAGTTTTTTATGATAGGGTCCTGAAGGAAATTTTGAGAAGAGTGAGCTGCTTGGCCTCCTCAGGTTCAAACTGCGGCCTGGCAACACCTCACATCACGATAAAGGCGGTACCCCATTACGGAACATACTCCGCAGCCGGCCGGGCTGGGCCGACGCTGTCTTGGAAACCTGCTTCCCGCCGACCGGGCCGGGGCCCGCAGCCCGAGTGGGCTGCCCTATGCCTTCCAAGGTGGCACGAAACACATCGACGCTGCTGCCTTGCTTTCCAGGGATCCGGGGGAGATGAAAAAAGAAGCGTGTAACACGTACGACCGAAACAGTTTCGTAACATCGGCGGGGTACAAGGCACCAGGCGGGACGCGTCGGTCCAAGGCAGCGCCCCGAGCAATTTGAGTTTCTCCTAACAACTACATCAAGCGATTTGGGGACGATATTGGCCTGAAAGACGTCATCGCCGTGCATGACACCAGGGGTACGTGAGTGTTTTCAGCAGGGTATGTAATGCCTGTGAGCCGGCTGATACGCAGCAAGCATGGCGGACACACACACACACACACACGCACGCACACACCGAGAGAGGTAGATCGTCCGCGCGATATCACCGCCGATCGGGAAGGAAAACCGACCGATACAATGTTAATTCTCACCGGCACGGAGCAAACTACAAGCGATGCGGTAAAATGAGAGGAAAAATTACTCTGGGGTTAAAGAAGGACCCTGGCACCCAAAACATGGCGCCCAAGATGTACCGAGGAGTGACGCAACACGATACATACTGCTCAGAATATCGTAGCGGAATAAGCGCCATGGCTTCCCGAAAAAAATCTTTGAAAAGTAATTTCGGTAATCTATGAAAAAAAAGAAATGTAGTACGTGTAGAGTAAGGTTCCTTCAAATACATCAGAAAGCGCCCTCTTTCCATTGGAGTTATACAACTTCCCGCCCCTTGCAGCGACCCTGTCGAACGCCCCCTTCAGCTGTTGTATCTACCTCCTCACTCACTTGTAAGCCAAGTCAGGCCTACTTCTCACACTCAGCCCAGCTTGCGGTTCTTGTCAGAGACGAATGCTTTGTTTATTAACGAAAAAGGGGGCGCCGGCCAGTCGTTTTCCACCTGGATCCGCCTACATCGACCCGCCCCCGCCCCAACCACTGCCCGCCGCACCCTCCGCGCTCCACCCCCGTCTGGGGCAGCTTGTCCACCTCCACGCTTTGCAACTACGTACAGCTCTCCCGACAGCACGTACAATTTGGTAAAGAATGGTTTTCAAAAACACAATTTCAGAAAAAATACTGATATTAGAAAAAGAGATTGTAATCATTTATGTTAGCGGACATTCGGTTCCAATAAAAATCAGAAGCAAACGTAACGTCACGCCTTTTTTTCCTGAGTAGGCATCCTTTATGTCTGCGTGCGGGCGCCAGCCCGGCCCGGCACATCAGCTGATGTATTGGACTCCACGCCCCGCCCCGCCCCGCCCCGCCGTCCCGACCACAACTAATTGCTTGAAATGGTCTTAGATTGCTCTTTCGCACTCCTCGACTTTCCTCTCTTCATCTTGAGATACTCTTTATTGAAACCGAATTAGGATTTTTGCATGGCGTTATAAAATAACCACAAAGTATCTCTTCATAGCGTGAATGATAGGACTCGCGTATATCGCGTTTACGCATCGACGAATTTCATACCGTGAGTCAAGCGATGCGTAACAGCTGCATAGGCAAATTGTAGCCGGGTCCCGCAGTGCCCTGCTGGGAACACGCACACACATGGGCCAGGCCAGCAGTGACGCTCATGCAAGCACACATACGCACACGCACCCCGAGCGCGCCAATACTCCCCGAGCTGAGCGACGCTACCCCGCGTGCGCCCCGGGGAGAGCCCAACAGCCCCGGGGCCTCGCACTGTTAAACCAAGTGTTCAACTGCTCAACACTTGTATGTGTGTAACTTCTAGTCGAGTACGTGCCAGTGCGCAATCGGCAATTGTGCAATTTCACGTGTCAAACTCGCTAGTTTTACACTTGTAAGTGTTTAACTCGACAGGAGTGCACTTCCAGCTGTTCAACAAGGATAGTGTTGCACGGGGCAGTTGGACACTTGCAAGTGCACAACTATTGAGTTGAACACTTACAAGTGTACAACTGGCAAGTTTCACACTTACAATTGCACAACTGCCGAGTTGCACGCATGCGCTTGCTAAGGCTGAAAGTTGCACACATACAAGTGTTGAGCAGTTGAACACTTCGTTTATAACAGAGCAGGCAGTGCTGTGACTTCTTAATCAAGTATCTAGTAAACTAGATACAAGACAAGCACTGCCGGGGTAAGTGCACGTGGCGCTGCTGCCCAGGAGCGAGATCAGCTCGACAAGAGTAATGGCAGTCTGGCTTGCGCAGGCAGATCAGACGTCGCGTCGAGGAGGTCGCCTCGCCTCGCCGCAATCTGGAATCGAATGGTCGGCCGCAGCAGTGCGTCGTATACAGTAATAGGCCGCCCCGCCACGCCCCGCCCCGCCACATCCTTCCAGAGTCACGCGTTACGCACCAGTCACGTGACAGAACGCTAGAAACGTAGCGGTTCTCTCTTACACGCTCGGCTTGCATTCCGTTGGTGAGTGGGGGGAAAGCCTCCCCCCACCTTATAATCCGCGTCTGCCCCCGTTACTCCAAGAAAAGAAAAACGCTCTACTTGACTTTTGAACTGACAAGTTTTATTGATATGACGCGCGAATATAAAAGGGTTATCCGCTGGGAGTCAGTGTAAAATAATTTCGTCGTCTGCCGTCTCCCCCTCCCCCATCCCATCCTCGGGATGCATGCGGGTCTAACAGGTGCCCCCAGTTCAGCCACTCAGTGACACGCGAGTGACGGGGGAAAGGGAGGGGGGGGGGAGGGAGTAGGCGAGGAGGGGTAGTGTAATTAGTTTCCTCCGCACGACAACCCGGTTAAGGACCACCAGCTCGTCCCTCCCGTCCAGTTCGCAGCTACCCGTCTTTGGTCCCTCCGCTCCGCTCGGTCCGGGCCGGGATGAGCCGTCACAGCCAGCCCAGCCCCACCGCACTCTCCATAGACCCAGCCGAACCTCATCAGTCGGACGTTAACATGATTAGAAATAATGCCGAGAGATTGGAGCAGATGCTGGCAAAGGGAGCGAGAAAGGCACAGCAGCTGCGCCGGCCGGGCCGGGCCGGAGCCACGATTAAACGGAAGGTTCGATACCTTTATTTAACACGTTCCGTGCGATTGCTGTTCCAGGTATAAACTGTTTTCGCGTTAAAAAAAAAAGTGAGCCGTGCATTTTCAGTTCGGACTTCCTTCAGGCACGAGTGGATGTGGTCGCGCGATCATATCATGTCCGCGGCGCGTACGTAGTACAGTACGCAGCCACAGTATACCGAATGAACGCAAAGCACCGACGCGCACCTGCCCGAGGAAGAAATGGTTTTAATGTGCGCCCGCCCGCCCGACCCTCCAGCACGTGCCACCGCCACCGCCCACAAATGGTGAACCAGAAATTACAATATTTATTTTTAGAGAAAACACAATTTTGAATGAATCGGTGTGGAGGTTTTAATGAATGGCCTTGTCGTGATGATCCTCCTAAATATTCCCAGTTCATTTAGGCCCTAGCTGTGGCAGCACCTGCGCGACCCGCCGCGCCTGACCAGCACAAGCGCAGGGCTGTGGCAGGTGCGTCCGTGCAGGCGCACGGGGGTCACGGACGGGGCGGGGCGGGGCGGGGCGGGGCGGGGCGGGGCCCAGCTCGGACATGCGTTGGGGGGCGGGGCCGGTCGGGGTTTAAATCAACAGGGGAAGTCAAGTGAACTGGGAGCAGCGAATCATTGCGTCACGGATTGAGTGCAGGTGCTGCGGCCCCGGGCCGGCCCACTCCGCCGCCGCTCTCCGCAACGCCACGCCTGATCAAGGATGAGAGGAGAGGATGGCGCTTCCGATAATGCTCCAATTTCATAATGCTACCGCTCTTAATTAATTCGGCGTCTGCGCACCTGTTTAGGCGCTAATAGCCCCGGGGCGGACCCGCCACGCCCGCCCCGCCCCGCCACGCCCCGCCCTGCTACGCCCCGCCGTGCCCCGCCCTCCTGGACCTAGCACAAGGGCGGCACCGAGGAGGTGCCCCGCCCCCACTCACACACACACACGGCCTCATGACTTTTCATGAATTTGCTTATTTCGGGGGGCGTGCCCAGAGTGCGGTGGCGTCCGTCAGTCCCTCAAAGAGGGGATCAAGAAGTGCTCCAATTCGACACTACGACTGCCGCCCCTGTTCGCCTGTTAGGCGGACGGACATGCTACTTAGCGTGAAAATTGGGGACAGAATTTGTTTTTTTTTTTTTTGCCTAGTTTTAGTATTACATAAAATGAAAATTTGGCGAGAATTGACAGGACAGCCACAGCACACAACATTTCAGCATTGAAAATAACTCCTATCCGTGGTCGCGTAAATCAGGAATAGGCGAACAGGTACTGGGACCGAAAAGCGAGTCAAATAAACACACATACTATACGCAGAGCGGTCTCGCCGGCGAGGGGAGGAAAAAAGACGTCAATAAAACGAATACCACATTGTTGACCAGGCGGTGATTACCGGCAAAATGCACGGGGCCCGGGTCTACTGGCGGGCCGGGCCGGGCCGGTCGGCAGCACCGCCCCCTACTCTACTTCTGCTGCGTCACCAGGGCGCACCGCCGCCACCGCCGCCCCGCCCCGCCGCAACAGCCGCGTATCTACGCGCACTGCCGGCCAGAGATACGGGGCGCGCGCCGCGCCGCTCTGCCACCGGTCTTAAGCACGGTACAGAATAAGGGAACGCCGCCTCTCTCTCTCTCTCTCTCTCTCTCTCTCTCTCTCTCTCTCTCTCTCTCTCTCTCTCTCTCTCTCTCTCTGATAACATCCAAGGAGAGTGGAGCACTTTTGGGGTCCGCCATTAGCGCTCCTACATATGTACGTCCCTGGCAGGCAAATGAAACTCCGGCTCTGCTCTGGAGCAGCAGCATGGCCGCCGCGCCGCGCACAACAGGTGCCCGCACGAATAATCAGGCAGGCGCCCCGCACTAGTACATGTCAAAGCGAGGATTCATCATATATGTACATACTGGCTCACGGCGGAGTAATAAACGCGGGGGAGTGCTGGTGTGCGACTGGGGCGGGGCGGGGCGGGGCGGGGCGGGGCGGGGCGTTCCGGACACTTTGCTGCGCCCTGAGCCGCGGTGTGCGTGCGTGGCGTGGCGTGGCGTGCGGCTGATGCGCGCTCCCGTCCACGTCTTGCTCCGCTTCCTATAACGGTGTTGCCAGTCACACATTGCAACAGGACGAGAATTTTTTTTTTTTTCGATATTTCACCCGGAAATCTAAGTGTGTGAATATCCATTTCGGCACTGTAACTTGTAAAGGTGGGAACTTTTCTTGCAATAATTTCACCCTTGCAGGGGCAGGTAGAAACAAAATGTTTTGAAAAAAGTACGGGAAAAAAGTGTGCCACATTCATGGTTTCCGGTTGTTTTTTTCCCTCTGTTCCTGAGGGACTCGCAGGAAAGATTTTGTATCCCAGAAGTACCCCCGATACTCGCATCCTTCCCCACTGCAGCACGCGGCTCGGCTCGGCGGCAGCGCGGCGGAGCCTTGGTCGAGCGATGTCGTGAATTCCATCTCCAAAGAGCCGCGCGTCTCCCTGTTATTAGTAAGCCATTTGACAACTTCATCCTGCCTACCGCCGTACGCACCTCGCCGGGTACCCCCCCCGCAGTCGTGACCCCTCCCCCCTCCGCCGGTGGCACGCGCCCCCCACGGCGCATCAACCCCTCTCACCGGCCGGGCCCCGGGCCCCACCTCGTGAGGCGCAGCTAGCCTGGTAATTGCTAACTATTACCATGGTATACGCCCCCCCACCATCCCCTCGCCTATCACTGTTTTTCTTTTCATCTCTCATAGCGGAAATTGTGACATTGAGAAACAAAAATCAACGGCCAAGATACGTGTAATACGATTTTGAAATATCTGTTTTAGGGTTTCCTACCGCATTTGTAGATCTTCGGTGAGTAGTTTTTTTTTTCAAGAGCAAGACGCGTCGTACCGTGACGACCATGGCACCTATCTGCCGACTAGAAGGAAAAACCTCGCCCTCTCTCCCTCCCCCTCCCCCCCTCTCTCCCTATCTATCTCTCTATCTCTCTCTCTCGCTCACTCTCTCTATCTCTCTCTCTCGCTCACTCTCCACCTCCCCTCTGCCTCCCCTGCCGAGCGCGCGCCTGAAATGCGGTCGCCATTTTGACACCTACGCGGCCTACCCCGTCACGGCTCGGTGGCTTTCCATTGGAGAGCGCGGCGCTACCCCAGCAGAGGGAAGCCACGGCCGCTACCGAACCAAAATAAAAAGTCTTTTTATTTACGAATCGTATCAAAGCAAAAAAAAAAAAAAAAGTATTTCCAAATTTAAGAGCAATATGGAAGCAGCTTTCTCGTTTGTAGTACAGACTTGTATAAAAAAAGAGCGATTTCATCACGCGCTTCCTTGGGTGTGGAGAATAAAATTATTTATTTTACCGTTTACCGCCACCGCGATCCACCAAACATTAAAATTTCAAGAGACCCCGCGTGTGGACCCCTCCCGTCGTGTTTCAAAAAACAAAAAAGCGGACGACACAGGAACGTGTAAATAATTTTCAGCGGTCAGCGGCACGAGGCGACGCGACGGCCCCCGTCTTTGGTGGAGTGTGGTGTGGAGGGGGGGGGGGGGAGGGGGGGACCCAGCCCAGCCCGGGCCGGGTCTGGCAAGACGTGGCGTGCTGAGTCGGAAAGCAGTGAAAATTTAATTGGAGAGATCATCTAAGGTTACTGTAAGGGGTTGCAGTGGGGTAGGAGGGGGAACCCCCCCGTGACTACAAATATGCGCGGAGCATGCGCGGCATATCAAGTGGTCCGATAAAGCGGGCCGGCGCGGCGCGGCACGAGGGGAGGGAGGGGCCTAGCTCCCCCGCGAACACTGGGCCACGAGGAGCGGCGGTATTTAAGGATGTCACTCGCGCTGCGCTCGCTCGCGTGCGACTGTGCGGGGCGGGGCGGGGCGGGGCCAAAGGGCGGGGGGGCAGCGGGCACGGCTCATAGCCACGCGACCTCACCAGCTTCTTACCGCTGTTTTTGTCGTTAAGTTATTATTTAGATTGTGACCGAGCACAATTATTCACTTTTATCGAACACGTAAAACAAAAGAAGAAGAAAAAAACGAGCGCGATAGAATGTTGAAGCGGACTGTGACCCCGAGAGGGGAAACGGGCGCGAGAGCGAGCGAGAGAGAGTGAGAGAGGGGGTGGGGGTATCGGGAGAGCAAACGAGAGAGCTGAGCTGGGCAGTAGAGGGGGAGCGGGGCGGGGCGGGGCGGGGGGATCGCGTGTGATGGTCGCGCTGGGCTGACAGCCGCTGGAGCATCTCCGATGTTCTCATAATTGCGAGCAATTAAAGGGGAGGGCTAATTCTCGTCACGGCGTCAAGTGAAACGTCTTATCCAGGCCGTGCAGCCCTACAGAATGCAAACAACGTTTCATTCATTTATTTTTTATCATTATTGTTGCAAGTTGACACGCGGCGGCTCTGGGCCAATCACGCGGAACAACCACAACCAACAATGACGGTTAAACGAGTATTCAAATTTTTATCAGTTAAAGTTAGAACATCCAGACACAAAGGCAATCTAAGCTCTCTGACACGAATGTACATAATAAAAATAAAATTTCCATTGACGAATAACATTTGCGAAACGATATTCTTACCTCCCTCTTCCCCTCCCCTTGGAATAAATTTTCCATTTTAATACCGGGTTTGGAAAACATTCCGTCTCATGTGACGGCCCCTGTGACGGCTGCGTGCGGCAAAAATCAAGGCAGCGGGCCCCTTCGGAACGCCAACCATCGCATGACACACACACACACACACACACACACACACACACACACACACACACGTACTCAGGCACGCACACACTAACACACACAAAGACGCACGCACCGAAAAAAAAAAACTCAACTTGTCCGGCGCGCGACGGTGGAGCACCTGTGCATATGCATGCATATTTATATAGCAGGTAATTTTTTTATACTCAAGATAATTTTTTTACCCCTCCTTAGCTCTCCGTCGCCCTGACACACGGCGCACGCGTGGCGTGGCGCGGCGCTGAGCGGCGCGGCTCTCGCTGCATATCCAGTATATCTCTCGAGCGCCCGCCCCGCCCCGCCACCGCGGAAGTCGTTACAGGCACAGGGAGCGAGCCCCAAGAAAAATAGTAAAACAAATTCTGCTTGAAAACTGCAGTGTCGAATAGCGAGCTGCCGGCCCGGCCCGGCCCGCCGTCGCAAACGGTTCACGCCCGCCGCGCCTGCGGCCGCCGCCCGCACGGTAAACGAAAAACTCGGATTCCGAGGCAACTTCCTCGATTTCTGAGGTTGCCTCGATTCCGAACTGTGGCAACCTAAATCGGAGATATGCATTCCTAAAACAGAGGGCAAAACCGAGTCATCCACTTCCCATTTCCGAGACAGTTTGCCTCGGTTTTCACACGGATCTCCTTATTTAGGGCTCAGCGTCTCGGAATCAGGGTTTGAATGTTCGGAACCGAGGAAAGTCAACTTAATTCGAGTTGCAGTCTCTAAAACCAAAATCCGCTGTTTTTTTTACGCCTCGGAATCAGAGTTTTTCGTTTACCGTGCGGCCCGGCCCGGCCCCTGCGGGCGCAGCATAGGCCGCCCGCCCAACGGGCGTGTTCGGCGGGCCTGCCTACGCGAGGCCCCTGACCGGCGGCCGGCTTGGCTCCGTGCCCTCCTCACCTCACGGTGCAGCGATTTGCGTTTCCTAGAAAACTAACGGGGGTTCGTCTCCTGACAGCGGCGTGCGCGTCCACTGCGCTGCGCGGCCCGCACCACCGGGAGGAAAAGGGAGATCGCGCCGGAAACGACGTGTCACCGTAGAAACGCGGCTACCGGAGCCCGCGGAGCCGGGGCCCGGAGTACGGTCCGGAACGCGCACAGAGGTCCTTGTCCTGGTCCGGGCCGGTGCCGGGGCGGGGCGGGGCGGGGCGGGAAGGCGTTCGGGACGCACCGCGCCGCGGGCGGCATTGTGTGGGGACGGCGAGCCGAGACGGACCGGGCCGCGCCGGGCAGGGCTTCCTAGAAGAGCAGTTTCTCATGCCGGTGAGTACGCTGAGGTGAGGCGGGGTGCGGCTCGCCCTCGCCGCGCACGCCCGATGGCCCTTTTCCTCCGCGGGGGTCCCGGGGCGGTGCGGGCCGGGCCGGGCCGGGCCGCGGCACAGGTGGCCGCGAGTGTCATCGGCGCGGTGAGCCCAACCCGCCCGCGTCACCCGCACACATGTGCGGCGGGGTCCACCACACCAGCGCAGCGCGGCGGTGCTTCCCGGAACACAATTACAATCTGAGGTGGTTTGGGTGCGTGAGCGTGCCCAGCGCGAGCTTCCCCGCCCCGCCCCGGCCCGGCCCGCCCCGCCCCGCCCGGCCCGGCCCCGGACGGCCTCGGCCCGCATCGCCGACCCCACGGCAGAGCTTATCAGCGCGCCGACATCACGTGCGCTCCCGCCGGAAAATTCGTGAAAAACTCCGGGCGAGCGCCGGAGCGGGCCGGAGCAGGCCGGAGTGGAGCGGGCGGTGGCGCCGGGTTACTGACAGGACGAGCGAGTGGCCGGGCCGGGCCGCCAGGGTGCGCCGCCTCACCCTCACCCCCGGCGGCCAGGAGGCCAGGCCAGGGCCGGCCCGGCCCAGACGTCCATGCCCCCAGGACGGCGAGAGACGCGCACGCAACCTCCCATGTTTACATCTCCAACCACCCCGCCCCGCCCCGCCCCGCCCCGCCCCGCCCCGTCCTGTCCCGGACAGCCTCTCCTTGTCCGGGTCCCGGCCGGCGGAAGAAACCTAACCTCAAAAATGCACGA
Source organism: Frankliniella intonsa (assembly GCA_033675135.1). Lineage (NCBI taxonomy): Eukaryota > Metazoa > Arthropoda > Insecta > Thysanoptera > Thripidae > Frankliniella > Frankliniella intonsa. The sequence continues at coordinate 14,962,737 of CM066256.1, read as the reverse complement.
AGACGACGTCTCGGCCAACGAAAAGCGCGCGGCCCCTCGCCGGGTCGGGATTCCTTTCGAGTGGCGTAAGGGTGCGTCAGTAAAAAAACAAAATCCTTTCGCCAATAACAGCGCGGTATGGTCACATTGACAAACCCATCAGAGGCGTCTTCCCGAGCTTAAATCTCACACATGCACGAGTGTTCGTCGGGGTCAAACTACTCTGAGGTGAGAACCCTCCCCGCCCCGCCCCGCCCCACCACAAGGGGAGTACCAGAGCAGCACCCCCGCCCTGGCAGGCCTGCCACACCATTCGCTGGCCGACTGACGGCCCGGCCGCTACCCGTGCGGGGCGCGAGGGGGAGAGGGAGGGGAGCGAAGAGGAGGGGAGGGGAGGGGAGGGGAGGGGTTGCGTGGGTGTTGATGCGTGTAAGTAACGGGCAGCCGGCTTGATATTGCGGCCGACCGCGCCGCCGCAGCAGAAGCAGGGCCGCCAACCCACAGCACAGCACAGCAGCAGGGCTGCCAACCGCCTCGGCTGCGCCGCGACGACAGCGTGCAGCTGGTGGTGGTGACCGGCCCGGCCCGGCCCGGCCCAGGGCTGCCACCACATCGCCGACCTCATTCATTAGCTCATGCAGCGCAGCGCGCGTGGCAGAGGGGAGAGAGGGCGGCTGCGGCAAACTAAAGAGTGGACCTTATCATACACTGGAAACGCAAGTGTGTGCATTTACATTCGCACACTAGAACCAGTCAGAGCTGTCAATTTTCGCAGGATTTTGTGCGACTCGCTTTAAGCGACGAATGGAGCTTCCCGCCTCCGCCTACACTTAGTCACCTGTCCAGCGTTCGTTAATTTTTCCATATTTTTTTTTAACATAAGATGGAGAGGCGGGATCCGCACCCAGAAAACGGTTCCGTTGAATCAACGGATTTTAGGAATATATGCAATTTTTCCCATGCTTCAAGAAAATTTTCCAATGCTTCAACAGAAATTTTATGAAATCATTGGAAAATGTCCATGAATCATGGGAAAAATTGCCTATATGCCTATTTCAACGTCAAATCCCTTGATTCAAAGGAACCGTTTTCTGGGTGCGTTGCTGGGGGCCGCAGAGAAGTTTGCGTGCCCCAGGGGGCAGAATCTAGTACGGAGTGAGAGGAGAGAGGGAGAGATGCGCCGCCTCGCCTGCCTCCTCTACGCTCGTGGCGTTCAAGTCATGACGCACTTTGCCAATTATTGCCGGCTGCTTTGTGGCTGAAATGATGAGCGCGCCGCTGAGAGGGAGCGAGGGCGATGAGTTGCCAGAGATGCAAATCTGGCACGCGTCGTCTGCTACGGGGGAAAGGAAAGGCGTTCCAACGGCACGCATCGAAAACGCGCGCGTACAGGTAGAGCCGCGAGTTTTGAGCCGCGACGAGGACATTTTCCCTTTATTTTTCAAGTTCCCAGTTTACAGGGCGCCCACATGGCCCTGCGGGGGTTCCAGCATGGAGCCCGCAGGCCATGGAACAATGCCTTTCCCCGGCCGCCATCTTCCTCCTCCTCCCCCTCCTTCCTGTCCTCGCCCCCCTCCCCTCCCCTCCCCTCCCAAAGCTGGCTGACTATTAAACAGGCCGCTGTACACACCAGGCGTACCCCCTCAAGGCTGAATTTACATTCCATGGACGGGACCGAGACGGGACCGCGTCGCCTCTTTTGGAAAACATGACCGATCTATCAGACACGGACCCGGTCGGCCCGGCCCGGCCCGGCCGAGCACAGCGCAGCCCTGGCACAACCGGCCCGGCCCGGGCCGCTCCAGCGCCTGGGAAAAATCTGCTGGCCGTGCCCCGGGCCCGCCCCGCGCCCTATCCGGCGGCAGCATCAGGACGCGGCCAGGCCCGGCCCGGCGGGCCACATCGACAGACATGCAAATCAGGTCAGTGTAAGCCCCGCGCCGCGCCGCGGTCAGCAAAGGTCGCAGGAAGCAGCAGCACAAGTAGTAACGCGGGCGCAGCGCTGAACATGACTCACCGTCAAGCTGGCGGCGCGCGGCGCGGCCAGGACAACCTATCTCAAAGATCAGCGCGGCGCGGCCGGGGCGGGGCGCCAACCTCCGTTTTTCACACGCAAACCACGCGCCCAAAAGAATTAAAATTAAAATTAAAACCCGAGCCCGATTAAAAATTGTAAGCCTTTTTGGTTGTTCACTGAGATTAAAAATTGTAAGCGTTTTTGGTTGTTAACTTACAGCGAAGGCGGAATTATTACGCGCTTTTTCTCTTGCCGTATACTCAGACTCGTTGTGAGCGCACGCCACGCCACGTCAACCTCGGCGCGGCGAGGCGAACATGACCCGGTGGCGAGATGGAGAAGGGTGTTCGAACCTCGGCGGGCCGGGGCAGGCCGGGCCGGCGGCCGGGCCCTCCCTGCCCGACCTGGCGGGGCAGGCCAGGTCTCTACTCCACTTTGGTGTAATGATAGCAGCCGGACGAGGTACAAGGTGAGTTTTTGGGTGCGTGTGATGGCCCCCCTGGCCCCTGCCAGCCAGCCAGGCCGACCGGGCGGCCGGGCCGGGCCGGGCCGGGCCGCGCAGGCAGAGCCAGCCAGGACGGCCAACCTCCCCACGTTACGTTCGTACGGCTGGGCCGATGCCCCGTTCGACGATGTTACACCCTTTCGCCGAAGTCCGGCCCGCCGCCATCAGCGGCGCCGCCCTCACAAAGCCCTTTTTGCGCATTGTTCATCCTCCTTTTCCCGTCGACTAAACTTCCCTTTTGCCGGTCGACTGGCGCCGATCACGCGCGTCCGTGCAGCAGAGAGAGCGAGAGAGAGCGAGAGAGCGAGAGAGAGAGAGAGCACACGCGATATTAGAAAGCCGACGTGTGTGCGAGTCGACCCGATCCGATTTGGAAGGAGAAGGAACGGAATCTGGATCCGAAAAAGAAGATATCGCGGACAACGAGAAAGGACAGGATGGGACGATATCGGCCGGCCCTGATGCGGATGTAGGCAGCAGGTTAGGTTATGTACAGCCTGGGGGCGAAACACGCCCTGCGCGCGCGTGTGTGTGTGTGTATACGTGTGTGTGTTTTTTCTACCCAAGTCGCTCTTTCTCTCTCCTCGAACTACAGCGCAGACGCGATAGACAAGGACGGCGCTAGGCAATTTCTCTGCTTCTGCTGGCGGCGGCGCGCCGTTGCGTCAGGCGGGAGCCACGCGGGTGTCGGCCGACTTCCGATCATCTCGCGCCGCGCCGCGCCGATCGCCCGTTCATTGCCTATTGCCTCCTTCCTCGTTATGCCATCACCGCGAGGGCTGTCCGGGCTGTACAGGGTGCGGCACGAGACTATGGAGTCACGCCGCTGTCACGCACCGCGTTACCCACAACGATAACCCGTTACCCTCCTTCCGGGAAAACATATTCCTTTATTCAAATCCGTCGCCGCACCAAGAAAGTTTTAGAACACGGGGCCGTCCAATAGGGCGGTGACCGGATCGATAACGTCAAACACGGCCGGTTAAAAAATTACTAACGGAGCGTGTCGGGGCGGCGGTGCAAGACAAACAGGCGCGCGCGCACGCGCTCACGCGACTCAGCCGCAGCGGGCGGGGCAGGGCGGGGCGGGGCAGGGCGGGGCGGTGTAGGGCGGGGCGGGGCAGGGCACACAGGCTGACAGTATTTTTCAGAATTTTAACGACGGCGACAGTGATGGGAAAAATACAAATATCACACAAAATTCATTGACCGCAGGCGGGCGCGCTGCAGCACGGGCCGGGGCGGGGCGGGGCGGGGCGGGCGCGTGGTGGCCGGCGGCGGAGGCGGTGGTGGCCGCGGCCCGGCCGCCTCCACGACGCGCTGCCTGCCTGCGGTCTGAGCCTGAGCGGGCTACCCGCCACACCGCGCCGCGCCGGCCCAAGACCAGCCGTGCTCGCCCCGCCCGAGCCCCATTACCCGCAATCATGCCCCCTCCCCCGCCCCCACCCCCGTGCTACAGTCGCAGCCGGCTAAGCTCGGGCACAGGTGCACCACCCTACCGCAACCAGACCCGACCCGACCCGACCCGACCCGACCCGACCCGCTGAGCGTCGCGTCGCGTCGCGTCGCGTCAGCCGCAGGACCTGCGCAGCGCGGCTGTCACTCGCAAAGGTGCGTCTGCCGGTGCGGTGGCTGCATGGGCACGAGGAATACAAGTCCGGATTAATAAGAGTACCGCCGAAAACAGCTGCCGGAAGCAAATGTGTTTAAATTGCCCGAGGGGGAATTCACATCGGAAAATCTTGTACAGACCATTCGATATTACACGGTATTACACCTGTATTACACACAAGATTTTACCACTTTATAGCAAATTCTCGTGTTTTTCGGTATTACATTACGTGTATTACGGCGTAATACATGGATCAGGTGTACAGTATGTACAGTGTATTACGGAAGTGAATTCCCCCTCGAAATTGCCTATATAAGTAACCTGACGCGCGAATACGTCCGCAATTAAAATACTATTCGAAATACAACGCCATATCTGTACGAACGTCCACTGAACACTTCGCACGGCTGTCGCATTAAGGTGCGCGTGGGCGCGCGCGGCGCGGGGCGGCACGCTATGAGCGCTCTGCCCGGCCCGGCCCGGCCCGGCCCGCCGAGGTGCATCCGTAGAGAATCTCTCGCGTGAGAGCGCCACCGCTCTGGCTCTGCGCTGCTCGCTGCCCGCGTGCGTAGGGCGTAATGACGATTCCGTGCGAATAATGTGACTGTATCTTTAGGTCTCGGAGGGAGGTTAGTTACACCCAATTACCACAGTCAGCAGTTAAAATAACGAGTCTGAATGAATGTGAGAGCGCCCGTCGCACCGCGCAGCTCAAATCTTATTGCGAGGCCTGCCTATGCAGCCGTAACGCTACGGGCCGCCCCTCCGGCAGGGGCTCGGGCTCCTCCACCGCGAGCAGAGCAGAGCAGAGGTGGGCGGTGCGGCCGGGCGGCTCCACACCCTCGCCGCGGACGTCATCGCCTGGTCGGGAACGCCACACGATCAAAGTGGAATGGGTGCGGCGAGTCGGGAGTTTTCAGGATCGTTTAACTTTCCGTGTCCGACAGGGAGCCTCTTGCGAAAGGCATGCAAAGGCTTATGACGGCAGCAGAGCGTGGCCACCCGTGTGGGTCATAGCAGCAGCAGCCCACCATCTCCGCCGAAAGAGCGGCGGGGTGCAAGGGGGTGAGGGCGGTGCCGTGCACGCGTTGCCACGATTGGCTTTCGCCGCGAGGGGCGGGGTGGGGCGGGGCGGGGCGGGGCGGGCGGCCGCTGCAGGTCGGCGGGTCGCTCGCTGAGGTCGCACCATCAATCAGAGGGTCTTCATGGCGCCGAGCACGGCAGGCACAGGTCAGACGGCCGCCAACCGGCCGGCCGGGCGGCGGCGGGGCGCCACGCCAGCCCCAGAGTGGGGCCGGGGCCGGGGCCGGGGCCGGCACACTCCAGGAGCTCATCAATGAGCGCAGAGGCCGGTAATGGCGAGGCGAGGCGGCGGCCCCCGCTGCAGCGCGCCGACCTCGGCTGATGGATGGGGGGCGCATGTGTGAGGTAATGTCCACGCGCTAATGACGTTTGCTTTAAGGCGGCGCGGCGTCAACCTCATGATCCTCATGCCCGCCCCGCCCCACCCGCACACCGGTGTGCCGTCATCTCTCTCCACACGCTACACTCGCGGATAGAGGGCGAGTACGTGAGCAGGTGACGCTCGCGAACCGCGAATATCCCTCCCCTCGAGGGGCTTAACGCGACGACCTCCCCGAGCCTTCACCGAGGCTGCCGCAGAACAGTCGAGGCGGCCGGAAGCGGTCGCAGGACTTTGACCCGCGCTGGCGCCAAATCTGTTCGCCAGACACAGGTGGGCCCCCAGGGGCCCAGCCCGGCCCCCGGACAGGTAGGGGGCCGACGGCGGGCCCCGGAGGAAGCCGGCCGAGGGGCGCTGTGGGGCCAGACGGGGGCCCCCGCCCGAGGGTCATTACGCCCGGGTCGGCAGGAGGCGGAGGAGGAAGTCACCGCGCCGGCCGGGCCGGCCGCGTTGCCAAAAAGGAAGGCAGGCGCATACTCGGCCAGCGCCACCAGCCGGGCCGATGTTTTCATCCCCCGGGGGGAGGAGGATGACGATGAATTTCTCATCGGTCGCGAGTGCGCCGCTGCGCACGCGCGCCCCGCCGGCGCGGCGCCGGAGTCAGTCCGGCCTAAAGGTCCGGTCCACACCGTCATCGCAGTGATCATGTACTCACTCACATTCATCGTGTCTGTGGGAGACCCCCTCGGTCCGGGGGGTTGCTGCTGCTGCTGCTGCTGGTGGTCCTGCTGCTGCTGGTGGGGATCCTGCTGATCCTGCTGCCGCACCTGCCGGTGGCTGTTCTGCTGTCCTGCTGAAGCCTCCTGCTCCGCGCCGGGTCCGCGGTCTCGACTTTCCTCCAGCTTGGGAAATTTGAAGAGACGACGGATCTCGAGTCTGAACGGATCAAACGCGCGCACCCTGACTCAAACACACACACACACACACGCGCGCGCGCGCGGACACTCAATGGGGTCTCGCACCACCCTCGTCACCGCGACATGGCACCGCGCAAACGCACACCGCACACACACACACACACACGCGCACCACACACACCACAGTAAAACACTGATCACGACGACCGCAGGGCTCCTGCGGGCCGGGGCAGCAGGGGCCGGCTGCAGGGAGGCGGCTGCCGCTGTGGGTGGCCACTGCCACTCATATTACTGACGGCGACACGAGGCCGGGCCGGGCTGTGTATCCTGGCGCTGCCACCCGGGCCGGGCCGGCCGCGACCACAACGCCACGCGGTGCTGGCGCGGTGCCGGTGCTGGGCTGGGCGCGCACGGCGCACGGGACGGGACACACGGCGTGGCGAGGCCCGCGTTCTGACCACAACGCGCTGGCGGCTGAGCTGCGCTGGGCTGCGCCTGCCTGCCTGCCTGCCTGTGCCTGGGCCTGTGCCTGTGCCTGGGCCCCTTCTCCTCCTGAGGCGGACACTCCCGCCCACCACCGGATTGGCGGGCAGCGCTGCGCGGCGCGGCGCGGCGCTCGGCTCGACGCGGGGCGGTACGCGACGCGGGTCGGGACGGGACGGTGCGACGGGACGGGACGGGCCGGCGGTGCGCGCCGTTGTCGCTGGGACTGCTCTCCTTGTGGTCGGCACGGCGGCGCACACGGGTTGCGGGTGCGTTCAATGCAATGACGTGATAGCAACTGGAGTGATGGGGGTATCGAGGGGTCCACCTTTCCAAGTGCCCCCCTCCCTCCTCCCCCTCTCCTCTCGCTGTCTCTCTCCCACCTCTGCCGCCTCCCGCCGGGCCGCCGCGCCGCGCCGGCCGCGCTCCCTGCTCCCCCCTCTGCGCGCCGCGCGTCCTGCACCGGCCCCGTACGTACCTCAATTATCCCCACTTTTATATCTATATACACGTTACATGCACGGGTGTGAGCGCGTTTTTGTTTTTGTTTCGCCTATTCCTCTCTGTAATTCCGACATTCCTCCCGGCGTTTCCAGCGCCTTCTCTCCTCATTCCTCCGCCCTTCCTCCTCCTCTTCTTCCTCCTCTCCGTCCCCTCATTAACCCCCCGGGCCCCCGGGCCGGCGGCGCGGTGGGGCCCCAGGTCTCCGCGCGTATGAAGCCCTCTCTGTACGCGGCTCGGCGCGGGGGGCGCGGGCTGCGCGGTGGGGGCCCGGTGGGCCAGGCCGACAGGCCCGGGGCGCCCCGCCCGGGGCCACTCCCCCTTAATAGCGCCGCGACGCCGGCGCGCCCTGGCGACGGCGCCGCCAACCTGGCGCGGTGACTGCGGCGTCCGCCACAGGGGGGCGCCACCTGCCGAGCCGACAAGTGTCAAACGCGCCGCGCCAAGACGAGAGCCAAACCGCGAGAGCCGTCAATGCGAAAGTGACCTTAAGCCGGGGCCTCAGCCAGGACGCCGAGAGCTCAGGAATTCCAACTGTGCAAAGTTTAACCCTCACCTGCGGCAGCAACTGCACTACAGGCGCGATCATACCCCCTTCGTTAGAAAGGTTTCAATCAGTCCCGGTTGACTGGGCTTAAATTGGTCTTGGGACCAATGTCCCACATCCAACAGATTAACCACTTTTCTACGTCTAACCCAAAGTCATAACACACACCTCCCAGGACGATCTCTGGGGTGGGTGGAGGAGGTGCCACGTAGGGCCTTCGTCATGCGATGTTCCGCCGCCGGTGTCCTTACGCCTGCCACCCCTGCTCCACTCCGCCCCGGAGCGGAGGGGCAGGCGGGCGCCGCGAGGGTAGGCAGCCCATCAGACACCGGCGTGGTCCCGGAAGCATGCCGCCCGATAGTGGGCGCTCCGCGCTGAGCAGCACCAGAGCCATACCCTGCCAGCAGCTTTTACAGTGTCTCCTTGTAATGCTAACACGCAGCACTCACACATACAAAGAATACCTTTTATAGTAAAATACATGCAGTTTTTAAAAATGGGGGGGATTTTTTTAAATGCAGTTTTTCGAGTTTGGGTGGATACAGGATGCACTTTTACAAAAGAGATCGAAATCCTTTGCAAAAAAACAACATGTAACACTTGTCGTTTAGCTGACCCTGCCCAACTCGAGCCTTCCAGCGGCATCCACACACACACACACACATGCGTGCGTAAATCAAGACAACAATAATAACAAATTCGGCGCGAACTCCGGCAAAGGGCTCTACAAATCAAAAGTGGCAGCGGCGGAGAGCAGAGCGGGTCGGGACACATAGTTCGCCGACCTCTCTCGCCGATCGCACCCCCCCCCCCCCCACACACACACACACACAGAGAAGGTCTGCGAACCCGTAACACGTATTTGGCAACGCCAAAAAAAAAAAAAAAAGTGAGTCAGGCGCAGGCAGTGTGTTGCGGTCTAAAGGATCTGCATGGTTTGTGCGGCACCACGAAACTGCATTTTCAATTCCCGCCGCCCCCCCACAAATCAAAGAGTGGCATTGTGCGCCACTCGGCGTGGCGTCCGCCCTTAACCTATAATTATAAGTGGGGTCCCGGGCCGGGCCGGGCCGGACACACATATTTATGTGATGTGAAGAGAAAGAGCGGGTCAATCCCACGCTTCCACTGCAGTGTCCCCGCGTACGCCCTTCGGACGCTTTTACTTCGATCGAGTAATATTGAGGGTGGATCCTATAGGACTGGACCAAAACAAGTATACCGTCTCCTTATTGTAATCCAACAAGAAATAAAATTAGACGGGCGTTATTTCAGGTGCCTGGGCATGACTCACTCAGCACTTTGAAAAAGACAATTTGAATTAGGGAAATTCAGCAATGGAAAGTATTTGATCTCACCCTATCACCAGTTGTTCATGAACACGGATCAGACGGTAAGCGAAGTCTGGTTCTCACAATGCAGAGATCACACTAAACCCTTATGCATGATTTTTACATCATTATGCACTATTATAAAAACCATAGTTATGCACAAAATTTTATGCCTGACTTTGCACACATAGTACATAATTATGCACAAATTTGTGCATAAGGGACAGAGTTAAGCATAATTATGCAGAAAAAATTGTGCATAGTTATGGTTGCGTAAAATCCTGCAAGGCTTATGCACAACAAAGTGCATAAGGGTTTAGTGTGATCATTAGTGCGTTATGGCGTTAGGGATGTCCCTCACCCGCGTGGCGTGCCACCATAGGCTCTGGCCTTGGCCATGCAGTACAGGAGGACCCGGACCCGGCGTGTGGCAGAGGCAGAAAACACTGCACAGCGCTGTCCATCTCGACCCACTGTCAGCGGGCTGGGACGGGACGGGACGGGGAACGTCTCTGATAGACAGATGTCGGTGGAATGTTCATGCCCCGACACTCAAATATGGCAGAAATTATGCCCACATTGGATGCAACTGTCTGTCACGGCGCTGTCAGTCAAACCTTTCTTTCCTCTCTCGCTCTCCTCATACGTACCGGGCGGGACACCTGTGGCGCGGCGCGCTCCCTGCCCTGCCGTGCTTTATTAACTCCCTATTGTCACAAAGCCACTGGGGCGGGGCGGGGTGGGGTGGGGCGGGGCGGGGCGGGGCGGGGCGGCGGCGCGGCAGGTCCAGAAGGGACTGCGGCGTCATCCCGAAGGGCCAGAGCAGAGAGCCTAGCCTAGCTTTGGAAACCCAAGGGGGAATCTGCGATGCGACAGGTCAGGTCAGGGCGAGATAGGAAACACACGCGCGCGGGAGTATCAGCAGGATGGCACAAGGTCGCGCTGACGCAAGTCTCGAAATTTGATCAAACCTCGACGGGTGGCTGAGCCGCTGCTGAGGGAAAACATAGGCGGAAAGGTGCTTCAGCCACACTAGGGTCACGAGAAAGGAGCAGGAAACCGGTCAAAGCGATAAACCAAACTTACATACTCTCCCAAAAGAAACGGGAGAGAAACTGACGACGACGGCACCATGTGTGAGGTGCTCGTGCCCTCGCCCTCAGCCGGCCGCCCAAAGACAAATAAATTGGCTCGGGGAGCGAATGAACGTCAGCGAGTGATAGTAAAGTGTGTTATGAATGTCGCCCGACGCACGGATAGTGACACGGTCGCACATTCCGGGTCGTCTCACGACGTCTAACGACTGTTAAAAACGCTTTTATTGGCCTTTTATGGCTTGTTCTCAAACATCAGAGGCCCCCTTCCGCTGTACGCCCCTCCGGGCCGGGCCGGGGCCCGCCGGGGCCCACTGAAGCGCTCCACTTCGTGCTGGCCGGCTGGTCGGCCGGAGCCGCCGTCCCGTCCCGTCGGCTTAGTGCCGGAGCCGCACTGACCCTATCCACTTGTCAGGGCAAGACTCGAGGCGCAGGGCGAGACGCGACACTCGTCTTATCACAAATTTTCTCCACGACGACCACCGAGTCAGACCCAGACCTCTGCTGGTCAGAGAGCCCTGGCGAGGTTCGGTGGATCATGGCATTCGCCACAGCCCGTCAGCTCCTCATATATCCCACGAGTTTATCGCCCCGCTCGCCCGACCCGACCGCACTCGCAGTTTCGGGAAACGCCGTCAAATACACATTTTCGTCCTACCGTTTTATGCACTGAGACACCAAACATCTTTTGCCGCGCGCGCCCTCCGCCGCAAGGTGAGCGACACGCCAGGCCAGGCGCGCCAGGCAGGCGTCTGCAGGACACTCGAAAGTCGGCCGTGATACACTGCCACGTCGTGGCGGGCTTGCGGAAGCTCTAAACAATGTTCAAACACGGCATTTTTCACGGAAAATTTTCCCACAGAAAAAAAACTACCAATCAAAGCAGTAGGTCTATGGTAGAAAAAAGGAGACTTTCAGGAAGCTCCTCGGAATTTGGATATGGGTGTCATTTTATCAGCTGACGCTGTTTTTACCTAATGGAAAGAATAGGTCATCCCCGTGGCCCACCGAGAAATAAACGTTCGCTGTGCGAGTTATCGAGCGAGACTGCAGTCCAGGTAAAGAGCGAACCTGCGGCTGTGGGAAAAGCGAGCCGATATATAAAACACCGGACCGGAGCGGCGCGGCGGCGCAGTGCTCTAGCGCGGTACGGCACAAGTGCACAGCACAGCGTGTCGATAAATCTCGGTGGCGCTGACGGACCGACCTTTGCGCAAGCGGCGCGGAGACAATGCCGGGCCGGGCCGGCCGGGTCCAGCGGGACTCGGGACGACAAATTACACGGCGGAGCACAGAGGCAGGGCAGGTCAGGTCAGGACGGTCAGGACAGCCAGGGACTATTAATGCTCCAAAGCCGCACTTTTGTCTCTCGACGGACTTTTTCGGGAGAAACGCAGCGAGGAGATCGAGAATACACAGGTCGGCACGGCTCGGCTCGGCAGGGCAGCCATTGTGCGTCCTTGTCCCTCGCAGCGGGAATCGACATCATTTGTTACGTTTCCTTGTTGCACTTCCCCCTCCCCTCCCTACCCCGCGACGCCCCCACCGCCACCCCCACCCCCGCCGCGCGCCTGTCCCGCCGCCGCGCAGTGAAAGGGGTGGGTACCGCATGACGGGGCACTTTCTCATGGCCGAGGTGTGAAAAATCGACTTCCCGGTTCCTTCGATGAAAAATACATACCACCCTGCCTCTGGTCGTGTGTCCTCTCCCACGGTGTGGGCTTCATCGGTCCGAGATCTTCCTCCGCCGCAAGTAAACTCCCGTCTTCCTCCCCTGCAAAAGAAATAATAAGGATAAAAAATATATAATCCAGCTCAACGGGGAAAGTATCAGGACAGGGGCCGAGATGCAGTTTCATCTGCGACACACTAAAGAATAATCCGAGACACGGCCGCTGACAAGACGGCCCGGAGGGAGAAAGGGCTTCTGCAAATACGATAATGGCAAAAAACCCTTTTTATATATTCAACCTTTTAAAACGAAATCCTCCCCGCGCACTGCTGCGGGATAGGATAGAAGTCAAGTTGAGCGGGTCCATTTGAGCCGACCCGGCCCGGGGCCCGGGCTCACATCTGGGAGGATGCCTCCCACCCCCACCCCCGCCATTGTGTTCGTGTTTGTCAAAGAGATCCCTCTCCTGCACTGGAGCCCCCTCCTTATCCCTCTCTTTCGCACTCTCAGCCGCGGCCAGTTCTCACACCATCTCTCTCTCTCTCTCACGCACACTCACACAGACCGGGGCCCCCGGGGGCTCCATCCTGGGCCCGCACAACACACGGTCCCCGACGGGCGGTATTCCTCGGCCGTTTCGTTTTCTGCTGTGCCTTTTGACTTTGACCCCTCGTCGGCGCGCCGAGGCGAGCGAAGGCCTGCCAGCACGGCACAGCCACGGCCTTTGTCGCGCCAAAACGTATAACGGGGACAAGTGCATAAAGGTAGGCGCAGAGCAGAGCAGAGCGGTGCCTTTACTTGTGGCTGACTTGCAGCCTCCGGGCACCAGTGGGCAGGGCACCCTGCGCGTACAGGTGTCATGGCGGCACGGCGGCAAAGAGCAAACGCAAAGTCTCTCAGTGTGCTGAGCGCGTCCGGTGCACTGAGGTGAGGTGAGGTGAGGTGAGACAGGAAGCTGCTCGCGAGAGTTGCACGTGCTGCATTTGTCAGCGGCGGCTCAAAGAGGAGCACAATAAACTGAAACCACAACCACCCGGCTTTCGGTTCGAAAGGAAACGTTTCAAAAAAACTGCTAAACTCGTTGTATTAAATTACTTAAGGAGAGGTAGAGCGAAACGATCTAAGCGTAGGAGAAGTCAGGTGTGCGTCGATAAATGTTGTTGCAGGTTCCCTCGGTCAAGTGTATAATCGTCTTACTCGCCTGGAGGCATTTTGACACCTGCCCGAATGGAAAGCAAACAGTGGCGGGCCGGACCGAGCCCCTGGGAGCTCGCCGACGACGACGAGAGCGTGGACGTGCCCGTGTCCCCTGTCCGCCGGATGAGAGCCGCCCCGCCCCCGCCCCGCCCCGCCGGCGCGTGCCAGCCCCGCGCGCTCCCGAGCCCTTCTGCCTTGAGCGGCCGTGTCCTCGGCGCCCCGCCCCGCCCCGCCCCATCACTGCCACGCCCCCACGCCTCTCGCCGCACTTTGGCCCGCCCCCGCCCCGCCCCACCAACGCCACGCGCACAGGTGGCGGGGCGGGGCGGGGCGGGGCGGGGCGTGTGTCCTCCCAAGAGGTGCGCGCCGACCCACCAAACGGCGCGGCGGGCGCATCCGCATCTCAAGGGGGCCGGGCCGGGCCGAGGCGGGGCCGACCAGTGGGACCCAGGGGGGCTCGGCCCGGACAGGGCAGGACAGGACGACTCGCGGCGAGGACAAGCATGTCGAGGTTCAGGAGGACGAGGGCGAGGAGCGGCGCGCGCCACAGGCTCGGGGCGGCTCTTAGCTTCACACTAAAAGCCACACAGAGGTTTTAAGGGGCGGACTGCATTCTTGTGGTCTCCATGTAAGGGCTGATTTGATTATTTGATAAGTCATGATTAGGTTACCTCAGCAAAAGAGCCCCACGAACAAGAAGACCCATCATTATTGGTCCCTCAATGCTTTCATTTATGTACAACCCTGGAGGTGATGCTTTTATATACTTCTTGGTGTGGGCGGGTGTGTAAGAAATCCATGCTTTTTTAACCAGTTGTGACTATTTAATGTTTAATTGAAATACTTATGATTTCTGAGAGCATTTACTTTTCTGGCAGGTTTATACTGTGCGCTTCTAGTAAAGAGTACGATGAAGCCTGACTCATGTACGTTTATCTTTTTTCCCCCCCTTGAATTTTTTAATGTGCATTTCTTTTTGTTTGCAATGTACTTTCTTTTTCTTGTTGATGAGTTTGCGTTGTTTTCTTTATGTTGAAATATGTTAAGGTGTACACAATATTCTTTAGGTTGGCGTGCTATCTGGATATTTCCACTATGAATATAGAGTTAATTCATATTTACCCACTTAAAGTGATAGAAAAACATTATAAATAATAAATCAGAAATATGAAATTGATAGTGCTTTGACACAAAACTCTCTAGCCTAGAGAAGAAAATAAAATTAGCCATTCACTCACCAATGCTGGAGAGAGAGAGAGACTTCTAGTTTTGTCTTGGCCTCTTCTTGAAGTCAGCCAGTAGTGTCCCACCAATGCTGGAAAATGGGGGGAGTGCTTGAAAATCCAAACGCACGCACACTTTGATTTCACTGCCATCCATTTTCAAGCGCACGATGTGACTGGAAACAACAAAGAAGTTGTACTTCACCGACCGATAAGAACAAACACAGGTGGCTATTTCCCATGCGAAACCCGGGGAGAGGTTAGGTCGGTGAGACGACACTACCTTTCGTTCATTATTACCAGGTAAACTTTAGTATCTACCTTGCAGGCTACATTTTAAGTAGAAACGTGCTGAAAAAGTAGCAAAAGTTTGATGAGAAACAAAGTTAACCTCTGCTGTAACGCTGGGCGGAGCGCTCGCGCCGTTCGGCTATTCGGCTCGTGCCCGACCCGACCCGACTACGTTTGGCTCCACTCGGCTCTCCGCCCCTCCCCTCACCCCTCACCTCAGGCGCCATCCCGGCAGGTCAGAAAGGGGTAGATAGATGCCCCCAAAGGATGCCTTTTGTCCTACCCCTACCCCTCTGCACAGGAAACTCCATAACATCGCTTTAGTTTATGAAATAAGTTAAATTCAACCATAACCTGTAAACCTTTCTTTAAATTTTCAACCCTTTTGCCGGAGGGGGGGGGGGAGGGAGGGGGGCGGCAGGACGACCCCTAAGCATGTCGTGAAGTTGCCGCGGTCGCGCCAATACTATAACAAAACCGGAAAACGCGTCGTGTCGGTGCGGCGCGGCACAAGAGAGTCCGTGACAGTGTGTGCGGACGAATATGAATCCGAATCCGCACTCATGAGAGGAAGTGGAGGACAGCCCCATCGCGGATGAAGATGGACGACGCGGCGGCCAAGGAGAAGACGACGACGAAGCACATGTGTGCCGTGCTGGCGGTGCGGCTCGGCCCGGCTCGGCTCGGCTACTCGGAGTGATTGATCACCCTGCCGCTCCAACATTACTAATCGTGCGCTGTCATCGCCACCTCGGCATCTCTTTGCACTGACCCCCACCCCCCCCCCGTCCACCACCCCCTCTGATTTCTATCGTGTCGTCCGAACCGTTTCACACGTACGACCAGAAAGGCACACTACTTGGCAAGTTTCTGAAAGCGTGGCCCGGGGCGTGGCGGGGGCGAGGGTAAGAAAATCTGAATGGCCTTCTTTTTAACAGTCCGCACCCCCGTGCCCCGCCCCGCCCCGCCCCGCGGCTCTGCACCCTCCCCTCCTTGAACATCTTTACGAGGACGACTCCCAGAAGGCCCAGGAGTCGCAACACAAAACCGACAGGGGCGCGCGCGAATCGCCTGGCCAGACCAGGGGCTAGGGTCAGTATTTATTTATATCTGAGGGTCCGAATTCAAAGCTGACCGGGGGAGCTCCGTTCCGTCCTTGTCCCGCCGCCGATGGGCGACGGAGATGGCAGCGACCTTTACTTCAGAGACAGCGCTGCGCGTCGCGTCGCGTCGCGTCGCTCGGGTGCTGATTGATTCCGAATGTAATGGACACGACTACACACCGGCGCGGCGGCTCGTGAGCAGGGGCCTTCGGTCTGTACAGTCTTGTCATGTTCGGCAGGTCAGAGAAAAACTCGTGAAAAAATAGACAGCCCCGCAATTAATCGCGCAGAAAATTAATACCTCCTTGTATACCGAGGGGGGTACAAGATCCCTGGGTGTTCTATACCGGGGGGGGGGGTATTAATCGCCCAGAAAATTAATAATACCCCCCTGTATACCGAGGGGGGCACAAGATCCCTGGGCGTTCTATAACCGTGGGGGTATTAATCGCCCAGGAAATTAACACCCCCCTGTATACCGAGGGGGGTACAAGATCCCTGGGCGTTCTTTCCCGGGGGAGGGGGGGTAAGTCGGTAATAACGCATTTCAATTATCAATTTCTTTTAATATTTTTTTTTTTTTTGTTTTGTTAGAAGGGCGTGCTGTTTGAGGGATGGCCCCCGTTTACAGCCTCCTGGCACGAGTGCCCTGTGATCATGCCCACACTCGACTGTGCCCTTCAGAGCGGCGCGGACTACAAAAGGTCGTCAGGGCGGAACGCGAGGCCGAGAGGGACTCTGGACGCCGTGCACAGTCGCAGTGGCCAGGTCATCTCGGCCCGGCCCGGCCCGTAGCAGGAGGCCAGGCCAGGCCAGGCCAGGGCAGTAATAAAAGATTTGTATACTCGGGGGGCGATTTGTTGCTGCGACCCATTGAAGCAGCATCCCTTTGGAACACGCCGCCGCCCTGCTCCGCTTATGTCCGGGGCCTTTAGATATCGAGAACAAAATGAGATTCTCTCTATTGATAAGGAGGGCAAACTTTAGGGACAATCAGAAACTCTCCACTGCGCCCACCGCGCCTAGCCTAGGCTAGGCCCCTTTCATTTCGAGCTGGGCTGGAATTGTCGGTCATCATTTTTGTCGGTATACTCTGCAGCCGAAAGCCCTGCAAAATTCCGAAGTTGGCAACACTGGAGTACATAATTTCGTCGGCACGGGCATCGCAAAAGGGCTGGTGGGAAGGGCCAGGGGAAGGGGGGGGAGGTCGGGGGCAGCAGCGGGCACCAGGGCCTCCAAACATATATCTCCCCAGGTGTGTATCACGTGACTGCCGGCCGGGCCGGAGCGAGGCAGTAGGGGCCGGGCCAGGTCTGCCCGGGTCACCCGGGCGGTGCTGTCCGGACGCAGGCCTGCGGGGGTGAGGGTGAGGGGGTGTGCAGCCCCCGCCCCGCACCCCGGCTGTGACACAATGCGAGCCCCGCTGTTTAAATTACAAAATGCATTGGCCCCCGCCCGGGGCCCGGACAGGCCGGACGGGGCCGGGACGACAGTGCAGCTCGATGGGGTGCCTTTGAATGACTTTTGCCTGCCGGATTATAAGACACGCCGACACGACACTGCACCACAGCGAGGACGGCGTTAGTCGGATAGGGTGGACGGCCCGGCTGGGGGTAGCCAGATGGATGGATGGATAGATGGATGCGGGGGACTTCTGACTTTTGCTCCCCCGCTTTGTTGACATTCCCCGAGTCGCGTTTTGCGATCCGACCGACGGCCGTGAAATATTATGTTGTGCGCTGCGTGATGTGCGCGACGCGCCCCTGTGTGTTGGGCGGGGATGCCCCCGGGGGAGGGGGTAAAGGGGCGGCAACCCGCACAGCTCCCACGGCAACGGGAGGGGCTCGACCTGAGCGCTGGAACTGACACGGCAGGGCAAGGGGCAGGCGGACTACTTCTGCAATCAAGGGAACTCATCAGAGGTCCCCATCCAACCCGGGGCAGCGCGTCGACGGGGACGTGCAGGTGTGTTCACGACCGTTGAATACGCGCGTTTCTGTATTTACCTACGGCAGCCTCCTTAACTTTGCCAATTACGAGAAAGGTAGTTAAAAACCAAGCCCGTCGTCCGTTTTCGGCCGAATAGAATTTCTTCCCGCAGCAGCAGTGTCCGTCCTCCCCCCGTGGCGTTTTTGTCTCCGCCAGCACTTGTCCATTTACACGGTAGCCAGTGCAGTGCGCTCCAGATGACGGCCCGCCCCGCCCCGCCGGGTCCAGGGCAGCCTGCCTGCCTGCCTGTCCTAGCCTGGCCCGGCGATTCCCGGAGGAGAAACAAAAGGCCGTGGAGTTGCACGTGTTCCGTGTGCTCCAGAGCCAGCAGCGCTCTCCAGCTCCAGCGTGGCTCCAGGGCGCCACAGCTGGACGCATAAATTAGCAGAACGGAAGCGAGACGGAGTGTCATGGGCAGAGGTCCTGGCACCCGGCCCGGCCCGGCCCGGCCCAGCACATGTGGCCCACCCCGGGCGAATGACCTCCTGCACACGTGACTTTCCTGGAACTCCATAGTCTTGCCTCTCGAAATTTTTTCGTAAATGCAGCGCGAAAATTGGAGCGCCATGCAGACCTCAGAGCGCTGCGCTGCGCACGCAAAGTCAGTTACGGAAAAGCGCGTCCGCGGCCCGGCCTGCCCGAGGGACGTTTTACGAGCGCAAGGCAGGACACGCCGGCCTCCTGCAGCTCAATGTGACAAACATTCGACTTCTGTCGTCCCTTTTCTCAACCTCTCGTTTCTACAGGGAATTGCGATTTATATCTCTCGGACACACAAGACTTGACTGCTACCGACGGAGCAGCAGCGGCGGCTTCGGCGGCATTGCAATCACACCAACACACTCGCACGCACGCACACTAGTCGTCAAGTTAATCGTCCGTCACATTATCTGCGAGGCCGTGACTTCTAGGAAGCTCGAGGATCCTGGCCGCCGTGGTCAGGCAGAGGTGTGCTGCGGGCCGGGCCGGGCCGATAGCCGCCCCAGGCCAGGCGAGCTGCAGCAGAGGCTGCAGAGCGGGGGCCTCGGACGGGACGGCACGGCCCGGCACGGCACGGCAGCACTCCACTTTCCTTCAACACCCTTGTCATTCCACTCCAGAGCCAGCGGGGCTCCGGCTCGACGCGACGACAACCCGCACAGTCGTATTATATGTGAGGCCGGGCCGGGCCCAGGACGCCAGCGGCAGGTTGCTTTCGCGGTAAAAGAAAATTAGATTGGAGATGGAGAGGTCGGGGTGTATGAGGTCATAGCCGTTCTATGAACAGCCGGGCTCGGCCCGCGCCGCGCGCTGCCGACGACGCCGGATCAGTGGGATTGAGTCATCGCGGGGATTAATCTTTAGCGTGAGACGCGCCCCTTGCTGATCCCCCGATGTGTCACTTGAGGTGATCCCTATAATGCCAGCACGGCGGGCGCGTGGTCAGTACTTGGAGGTTGGAGTTCACACACGTACAAGTCGTGCGGCATCAGCCAGCTGTGCGTTTCCAGTGTACCTCTATGGAGCCTGTGGACCCGGCTCGACCACCGCCGTCGTGGCCGCGGCCCGGGCCGGGCCGGGCTGGAGGCGCACGTGTCGCGCGTGGCTGTGGGTGGCTCCCGCCCGCCCGCCCGCACCTCGGCGTGGCGGAGGCGGAGCAGTGCGGCAGTGCAGTGCAGCGCGGTACGGACCTATCGCACTCGCCATCGGCCCCGCCCCGCCCCTCATTATCGCCCATAATGACGGCGGTCATGCGGTGCCTCTCTTGTCATTCTTACTCGCACAATGCGAGCGCTACCGTGTCGCATCGCAGGTCCTTCCCCCCGCCCCGCGCCCCCGCCCCGCGCCGCCCCCGCCCCGCGCCACCCCCGCCCCCTGCGGTGCGGCCACGGCGGGAACCTCCGCGCCGCGCCGAGCCGAGCCAAGCCGAAGGACTTGTTCTTGCATCCGAATTCGTCGTAGCTTTACTGAAAGGCGATACTTTACGTCCGGTGAGGGAGCGGCGACCGGGCCGGGGCGCGCAGCGCAGCTCGGCCACGTGATGTTGCCGGTTTCCCGAGAAAATAGCGCGCACAAGAAAGATAACGACGTCTTTCTGACAGTCACTTAACACTGCCGATAGGAAAAGGGCAATAATGGTCATACCTTTCGGAACACTTCTTTCAATTGACAATTTTTGGATCACTCTCAAAGGAGGAGAAGACGTTTTACATCGGAAGGGCGAAGAGCGGGGCTCCCCTTTCCGTCCAGGTCAGCAGGGCACCAGGGACTAGGGCTCCCCTCACCTTCACCCCCCGATCCGAGACGAGTCGAATGCTCTGGTTTCTGACACGTACCCCCGCGACAGCGGCAGGTCAGGTCAGGTCCAGGACCTGCGCAGGACACCGTACAGCCGCGCCGCGCCATGTCGTCGCGTGAGTTATGGCAGGGAAAAGGAGGAGTCCGCAAAATGCCGGCGGAGCACACCAGCCCAGCAGCGGGCCCTTACTACCAGCCTACGACACACACACGCACACACACACACACGTGTCCCTCTCAGTGGCGCCCATGTAAAACAAAGTCCATTATCTTTCCATTTAGCGGGGCGGCCCGACAAAGGGGCACGCGGACCCCGAGGGGGGCGGGGCGGGGCGGGGCGGGGGAAAGGTCAGTGTGGGGTACCGGCTGGGGCGGGCGGGGGCGGGGCGGGGGCTTGCCTGGCCCAGGCCCCTCGGAGGCGTTTTGGGGCGCGCCGGCACGACACGACAGGCCGGTGGCGGAGGCGGGGGCAGCGGGGGCTCGAGCTGGGGGGCGAAGTGGGGTCCTGGTGAGGCCTCCGCGCCGGCCCGGCCGGCCCACCGCTCGCGAATAAATCATATGTGTGCGGTGCGAGTCTGGCTGAGGCGGAGGCCGAGGCCCCCACAGCTCGCCGGCCTCAGCCAGAGGCAGGCGCCGCGCCTGGGCCCTGGCGGGGGCGAGGAGGTGCGGAAGGTTTCCAAGCTCGCCACCGACCTCACAGACATCTAGTTTCCAGATCCCGGCTTCGACATAAGTAAACGCCCAGCAGTAGCCTGCTGTAAAGGTCTGAGAATCGGGCCTCGAGGAGGCGACCCCGGGTTTAATGAAAGGCCCGATAGTGTCCCTAACGTGCGGGGCAGCAGTGTGTAACGGCCTGTAACAGCCCCAAATGAGACACTGATTGAGGGCTCCCTGACGGACCAGGCCCTGACGGGGCGGGGCGGGGCGGGGCGGGGCCAAGTAAAGAGCGTGGCAGACTGGCCCGGCCCGGGCCTATCGTTGATTGGCGTTCCGCCTTACTTTCGCTTTCCCAGGTGCCGGGGCGGGGCGGGGCGGGGCGGGGCGGGGCGGGGCGGGGCCCGGCTGTGTGGGCGGGCTGCGGGCGCCACCCTGACCGGACCCGGACCAGACCGCCTCTATGAGACGCCGCGAGTCATTAGGGAAGTTTTCTTTTTTCGCCATTCAAAGAATTATAAGAGTACACGCACCTCACTCCACCCCGCCCCGCCCCGCCCCGCCCCGCCTCGCGAGCTCGCGGGGCTGAGCGGAGCCGGGCTGCTGTGCTGGGCGCCTCTCGTCTGGTCCCGGCGCGCGGGGCGGTGCGGGGCGGGGCGGGGCGGGTGCGGGACGGCGGCGCTGAATGAGTCACTCTGCTGCAACAAACCAGTCGGGGAGCCCCGTCCCGCCCCGTCCCGTCCGGACGGCCCCGGCGGCGGCAGCGGCAAGACCTGGCCCATCAGATCGGCCGCTGCCCCTGGTGGAGGCGCGGGGGCGGGGTGGGGGCGGGGTGGGGTCGGGGTGGGGGCGGGGCGGGGCGGGGGCGGGGGCGGGAGAGCCTGGAGCCCTGCCCGAGGCAAGGACGCGCAGCTCCGACTCGAACTCGACGCGCCACTGCATCGGACTGGACCGGGCCGGCCGGGCACCACCGGGCAGGACGCTGAGTGACTCAGCCCCGCTCACCCTGCTGCTGCAGAGGGAGCGGGATCGAGAGAGGGAGAGGGAGAGGGAGAGAGGGAGAGGATGGGAGGGGAGACGGCCGGCCCGGCCCGGGACCTCTCTGCTGCGGCTGCCTGGCCAGGACCGGATATCGAAAGGATCAGAAAAAGTTAATCAACGACGACGATAACGCCAGGCTAATTACCCTCTTATAAGGAATCGGACTTTAAATTCATGCGTCGCCCTCATCTCGGCAGGGCAGGGCAGCGCAGGGCAGGGCAGGCCCGGGCCGGACACGCACCGTACCGCATTACGAGGAGATTGAAGCGGGAGGGGTTGAAGCGCCCCGCCCGCCCCGCCCCGCCCCGCCCCGCCCCGCCCCGCCCACGACACCATGCCGCCTCTCTTGTGCGCCCGTGCGTACAAGTCCCCAGCCTCGTCCCCAGCGGTCCCCAGAGGCGGAGCAGCACAATGCGAGCCGACGCCCCGCCCCGCCCCGCCCCGCCCCGCCCGACACGCGCACTACGTACTGCCGCACGCCACTCTGTAAAAAGGGAGATTTCATGCCGCCGCTTGAACATTCAGTGCCATTCCAGCCCCAGTGATCTTTATTTTTATGGGATTCCGGGAGATCCGTCCCGGTGGAGTTTTGTCTGCACTCCTTATTGCTGGGCTGGGGCTCATTCTAGCGTGCATGCGTGCTCGCGCGTGCACCACACACACACACACGCGCGCGCGTGTGTGTGTTTGTGGGTTGGCTTGGGCGGGGCGGGGGTGGGTGTGGCGAGCGGGAATAAATTCCCTGCCACCAAAAAGCCAACCCGTCTGATGGCTGCTTTACTTCTCCTTTTGTTTTAATATTTTTATTAACCTTTTTTTTACACCAGACCCACCAGGCAAAGCAATCCTGGGTACCTCGCCGTTTTACGCATGTTAGACCCTCACCTGGCCGGAGCCGCGGGGCTGCGGGGACCCACGTAATATCGTATTATCCACAAAGATGCGTACGTACACTTTTGGGGTGCTCACATGCGCTCCGGGTCGAGCCCGCAACGGCCCGGCCCGGCCGGGGCCGTCCAAGTCGTTGGATTAGTTTTACGAGCGTGGGCGGGGCAGGGCGGGGCGGGGCAGGGCGGGGCGGGAAAGGTAATATGTAAGCAAGAAGACATGGCCGGGAAGGGGTAGGGCGCAGGCGCTGGGCGGCGGGGCGGAGCGCCTCCTCACTGTCAGCGTGTGACCACAATGTTGCCACGCTAGCACCAATATGCGAACACGCGGCTTAAGCACAGGGATCGGCATTTTAGTCTTGAATACAGGGTCGGTAAGCACCCGCACCACCATGGCCTCGACCTAGGCTCAGACACAGCCGCGAGGTTTGTCCGAGGCGACTCTAGTGTTAAAAAATAAAGTTATGCACTTACCTGCTTTCCCTCGTGGAAGTCTTCTCCCAGTCCCTTTTCCTGGTTTTCCACTCGATGGCAGGTAAACGAGCTGATCGGCGGTATGATGGGGACGGGCCCATCGATACCAGAGACGTAACCTCTGAGGTTGTAACTCACGCGCACTGGACATCCGGAGAAGGGAAACTATTTCCACACAGTACTTTAATCAAGCACTAACTTAAAAATCAGAGTTCAATCTGAGAGGTACTTTAAACGAACACGTTAAACGTTTTAACAACTTTCCTGGCGGCGGAAGAGCGCAGGAACAACCGCGATTTGAAGAAGAGACGGTACTGACTGAACACTCAACTGTTCTTGCGACCGTTGCCGCGGCTGCAATGCTGCCAACCAAGCCACCCATTTGAACTTTGATAAGGCACGCGGAATTGATAGAATTCTTAAAAGTTGATGGAGTTTTCTGGTCGGATTTGAACGGCTTTTCACCTTTCTAATCTCAAAGAAACACAAATGGTGGGAAATCGGTAGTTTTCTAATTGCGAAATATTTCTACTGATAAACCTGCGCCGGGCCGGGCCGCGGGAGGTTTGTTTCTGACCGCTCTCATTTTGGCAGCTGAAGTTTCGACCAACTTCAGGTGTATACTAAAACTTGCATGATGACGGGGCATAATGGGTGACTTGCTGCCTGCAAACACTTGGCAGGTGATCGGGTGCTGCACGAGCGAGGCGGGGGTTGAGCATGCTTCAGCCCCCGCAGTGCCCAGCGGCCTGCACTCACTGCCCCCAGCGCCGCGTGGCCGGACCGGGCCGGGCCGGGCCGGGCCGGGCCGGGCAAGGCCAGGGCTGAGTGAGGACTTTCCCGACCTTTCACCCTCGGCTCGGAGCCAAAACAAAAGCTCAAGCGCGTACCGGCCCGCCATGCGTCACGCAACGAGAGGCGCATGGTAAGCAGGCGGGGCGGGGCGGGGCGGGGTAGGGCGGAGGACGGCCCCAGTGGGCGGGGTGGGGAGGGCGTTCCCGCCCCGCCTCCCTCACTGATTGGTGCGTCCCTCTCGGCCATCCTCGGGTCGCTTCGGTTCGGGCAGGTGCCTGCCTGGCCTGCCCCTGCTGCCCCCGCTGCAGCCCGCTGGAGCCGCTCCGCTCCGGGCCCGGCCCCGGCCCCCGGCCTGGAGTCCAGTCAGTCCAAGTCCAGCCGTGCACCGGAGAGGAGGTCTCGTGCGATACCGCACCGCCAGCAGCAAGCCGGCCGCCGAGCTCGACAACGTGCTGCCCCGCGTGCATCCACCCGTGCGTGCGTGTGTGTGTGTGTGCTAGAGAGGGAGATAAGTGACTGTGCCACGGCACCAGGATTACCCGCCGACACCAGGACTTTGGAGCGACCATGGCGACCTCGTCGCTGATCCCCGCCTACCAGTCCAGCTACCACTCGTACGAGCAGTTCCAGCAGAGTCAGGTGAGGACCCGAAACAGCAGCTGCACTGAGCGCGGGGGCGGGGCTGGCCGGTGCGGGGGGCTCCCAGGAGCCTGTACCTGGACTTGTTATCTGGTACCAAAGCTGCAAGGCCTTTTGTGGCAGTCCGGCCGGGCCCGGCAACCGGGAAAAGGTATAACGATTTAGAGGAAAGACCGCGCATCCCAGGGAGCAGGCGGCCGCGGCCGGGCCGGGGCCTCCCTCCCCCCTCCCCTCGGTGTGCTTGACCACGTGCGTACGACTCCTTAAGCAACCTTAAGGCCCCTTAAGTTGAACGTGATTTCGCCACACCTTAACAGTCAGTGCGGGGCGTTTTCATCCCCTCCTATTATTGAACACGGCGGTGTGACCACAGTGTGGCCCCGCCCCGCCCCGCCGCACTCAATGCGTCGTGTAGAAACTTCCCATCACGTGATCGCTGCACCTACACGTCCCCCTCGCAGTTGTAATAAACAGTCTGGCTACGTAACGGTGCGACTGCGACCCGGGCCGTCCCGAAAACCTTCCCCCTGTTGAAAATGAAGAGCCGAGTCTGATTATCATAACGAGGTTAGCCGGCCGGGCGGGGCGGGGCGGGCCCGTCGTACGGGGGCCGTAATCCTTTCCCTTACGCCGGCCCCGGCCGGGGGCAGCCCCGCCAGGATTGTGCGCACCCGTGTCGAATAGCTTAGTTGTTTTTATTTTATAATTTTTTTTTTCCATCGTGGATGGAGGACCTCGTCTTGGCGCCCCAGAAACAATTTGGCCGCTGCTCCTCGGCTCGGCGCCTTGCGGGGCTGGGGCCTCGGGGGGCCCCGTCTGCACACACTCAGCCGGCGGGGCGGGACAGTATCACCTGTGATAATGACGGCCAGGGAGTCATTACGGGCCTAATGGACGTTAACGCAGGCGGCGCCGCCCCACCCCGCCCCGCACCCCGCCTCCCATACTCCTGTGTAGACACGGCGCCTGCCCGACCCGACCGGCGGGCAGGGTCAGTAATCACGCAGCCTTGTGGAGGGGGGAGGGGGTCGCTGAACAGATCAGGCAGATCGACCGATTGACTGACGCACGATGAATGCCCCAGATTTGCCCAACCTTCCCTTCCCTGCCCGGCCTGCCCGCACGCTCACTCCCCCGCCCCGCCCCGCCCTGGCGCGCTGGCTCCCTTCCCCTCCCTTTCTTATTCTCGGGTGTTCCCCTGCCCTGCCCTGCCTTTCCCCTTCGTGGATCATGTTGTTCGACACGGTTCGTCTCGTCGCGCTGCTCCGGCCTGGCCTGGCCTTCCCCATTCACACACGACTCACACCGCGGATCCGGTCCGGTCGAGGAGGAGACTTCGCGGCGGGGCGCGGGGCGGAAAGCCAAACTCCAAAAGAGTGTTTAGCCCGCCGTGGGCGGGGCGGGGTGTCTGGCTCGACGTCTTCGCTGTGCCAAGACCTAACCCGACGGACCTCCACCCCCAAGAGCGCGGGACTCTAGCGGGGAACACCAGTAGGGCGATTCCGCACAGTGGTTTCGTCTATCTGTCCTTGTCGCACTCATGCGGCACGGCCATGAGGAGCGAGAGAGAGGACACTACTGAACGCTGTTCGGAATCACCGTGCTGGCCCTCTCCTCTCCTCTCTCACGCCCCTGTGCTGTGCTCTGTGCTCGGGACACCCGCATCCCTCTTCTCCGAAATCACGGGCGGACGGGGCGACACGTCACTTACCGCCGCGGCGGGTCCAGATCGAGTCGGGTCGGGGGTGTTCGGCGGAACGCGCCCCGCTCCCACGCACCGAGTCGGGCGGGCCGGGCCGGGCAGAGCCGAGCCCCGGTCAGATCTGGTCATATCGTTTAGGCCCGGACAGACCCTATCGCGCTTGCATCAGCAATAAAGCGTTATGGGACGCTTTACCTCACTTTTCGGATGGTACGCGT
This sequence comes from Frankliniella intonsa, assembly GCA_033675135.1. Taxonomy (NCBI): domain Eukaryota; kingdom Metazoa; phylum Arthropoda; class Insecta; order Thysanoptera; family Thripidae; genus Frankliniella; species Frankliniella intonsa. Next base: position 14,936,187 of record CM066256.1, on the reverse strand, counting down.
AATTAGAGGCTTGGCCGTGGCGTGTGTGTGTGTGTGAGCCGGGCCTCGGCGCGGAGCATGGAGAGAGGGGGGGGGGGGGCGTTTATCAGGGGATCGGATCAGCGGGACCTCGGCCGCTGGTGGCCCGGCCCGGCGCGGCGCGGCAGGGGCGCGGGTCGCACGGAGCCCTCGAGCCCACCACTCCCAGCCCAGCTCTTGGCGGGGCCCACAAGTACTCCGTCCTGTCCTAACGGTCCTAACGCTCTTGTCTCCTCTGTCGCCAGGTGTCCCCGCTGAACCTGCTGGCAGCGACCTGCAGCCGACTGCACTACCAGTCCCAGCAGGCCCCGACCGGCGCCGCGGCCAGCAGCGGCCAGGCCGGCATGCCGTACCACTACATCCAGCAGCAGCAGCCGCAGGCTCAGCAGCAGCCGCAGGCACAGCAGCTGCAGCCGCAGCAGGCTCAGCAACAGGCGCCGCAGCCGCAGGCCGCGCAACAGGACCAGCAGCGCTGGACGCAGAGGTGGCCGGAGCAGCAGCCCTCGCCGCCCGCGGCCGCCATGCTGCACACGCCCGTGTCCGACGCGTCCGACATGGCCTCGCACCACCTGCTGGACTTCCCCGGCGTGGGCCGCGCGCCCCTGCAGCTCGGCGGCTCCCTGGGCGGCGCCTTTGGCGGCGGCGCGCACGCGCAGTACGGCGCCACCATGGGCCCCATGAGCGCCAGTCAGTATAGCGCCCAGTACTCGTCCTACCAGTGGTACCACCACTCGCACTACTACTCGGCCTCCGCCTCCGCCGCCATCAAGGCCGAGCCCGACGCGGTGCCCGTCACGACCCTGCCCGCGCCTGCCGCCCCCGGCCGCGACGCCCCCGCCGCCCGCGGCCCGGCTGGCCCCCGCGGCCCCCGCGGTCCGCGCGGTCCCAGGGCCGTCCGCAAGGAGCCCGAGCACGACGAGACCAAGGCCACCAAGTGCCGATGCGCCAAGTGCAGGTCGATGAAAGCCTTGGGCGCGGGCGCGGCTAGGGACAGCGGCAGCAGCAGCGGCGGCAGCGTCCGCGCAGACTCGCCCAACAGCGGCGGCCTGCCCTCCAGGGTGCACCCCTGCGAGGTCCCCGGCTGCGGCCGCTCCTACGGCAAGTCGTCCCACCTCAAGGCGCACATGCGCTGGCACTCCGGCGAGAGGCCCTTCCTGTGCTCCTGGCTGCTGTGCGGCAAGCGCTTCACGCGCTCCGACGAGCTCCAGAGGCACCTCCGCACCCACACCGGCGAGAAGCGCTTCGCCTGTCCCGTCTGCGGGAAGCGCTTCATCCGGAGCGACCACCTCGCCAAGCACATCAAGACCCACACGAGGAAAAATGACATGTCCCCGGTGCCCAATCCAAACATTTTGTAAATGCATGCGATTTTGAATAGAGCGAGTGGGGTAGGCTGGGTGCCGTTCGGAGTGACGCGGCATATTTAGGCTGTGAATGCTTGTATTTGTATCTAATCTATGAGGTAGTGCAGTTGTCAGGGAACAGTCTGAGAGTAGTTCTTTAGTGCAATATGTAAAAAAATGTGTTGGAAGGCTCAAGATAAAGCCTGTGCTTGTACCTGATTAAATTAATATTTGTGTCTTGACTTTACCTATATGTGTACTTATAATAGTTGTTGTTGGATTAGATGTATTTTGTCTGATTTTTATGTTTTATTTTGACAGGAAGACTGGAAAGAATGTAAATATAGTTAACATATGACTGCTCTAAATAAATAATGAAACAGCAAAATTTAGCACATGTGATTATTTATTACTGAACACAAGTTGGCTGAAATACCTGTACAACTTGAGGAGGCAAATTCATGTCCCAAACAACCAATAAAAGTTTCACATACAAAATAAGATCTTGCCCCAAAAATATGAGTTATCAGATCCAGCTGACTTACTGTACTGCAAACTTCTGTGACATTCACAAAGAAAGGGGACCACTGATCACAGCATACATAGAAGAGCCAACAATCACAATGCTTAAATTAAGAGTTTAGCTGTCTGGCATTGTTCTAATTCTAAACTGCATGAAGTATTTTTTTTTTTCATTTAGGCTAATGGAGCCAAATGTACACATACTGCTATACATATGATGCTAAATTTGCTTAATAGCCACAGATAAGATAAAGTAAATAACACTGTACATTATATGCATTTCAATTCAATCAAATGAAATCTCTACCTAATGAAAAGATTTTTGCATACATGCAATTCATGTACAATATCTATTCAGGCTCAGAGAAAAAGTTTGTAACACCAAGAAAAGTCACATGTCTCATAAAATTGATACCAAGAAACATGTTGTCTGAACTAAAAAGGAAACATTAAAGAAATTACAGTTGAAATATCTTGGACCTGCAAGGAATCAACATTAAATGAAACTTCAGAAAATAATCTTAGAATGGAAGATAATTATTTTAAAAGTCTACACACAAACAAACATTATACAGCATTTTAGGGAACTCCCATTATCTAAGAGGAGCACCCAGCTAATGTACAACTACTGGTCCCTACTATAATAAAACAATAATGCGTAAATTAAAATACTAGATCTCTTAAATAATAGAGCTCAGTACTTCAGATATCTACATATAGTCAGTAAAACTGATTTTCATTAACACTGGTTGATATATATATTGTAGCATGTATGTACATATTTTTTTTAAAGAGACCTAAAACACCTTTTCTGAACAATTCAAAACCACATGACATATAAATTATTACTCTTTTTTTATTTTTTTATTGATACTAACAGATAGCTCAGGTGCAGATTTAGTTTATTGTAACAGAATAATAATAAGAATATGGAATGAGAAGAGAGAGATATGTTTGATTTAGTCCAATAAATGTTTAGATATCCATTAAGGCTAAGATTGAAGCATTCACATAAGACATTAGGAATCCCTGTAAGCCAACAACAACAACAACAAAATATTAAAAAATGTGTATCTAATGGAGAAATATTTTTTAGCAGTTTCATGGAAGAGAACAGAAATATAACACAAAGGAGATCATGGGGGAGAAAATTGTTTGTTGGGTTAGTGCACTGGATAAATAATCTGAGCTTCTTGAGTTCATTGACTCTAAAAGCTGGAGATAACAAGACTTGAAACCAAAGAGATAGAGAGACTAGCTTCAAAATTAAATCTTCATTTGTAAACTTCTTATATATCCCCGTGGTCTTTTATTTCTAATTGAGACTTTATAAATAGTGTGACTAAAGGATTGGTTAAAATACATTTTCATTGTGGGTGATAAAATTGACTCTTTTGCAAGGATTAAAAAGAAACACTTAAATAAATTAGGAGATTCTGCACACCTGTCAGACGGCACCTCTAGGAACCATAAAACCAGTACAATACTTTAATAAGAAGTAAGGGTCTTTTTCAAATAATAGATGAGATATATCTTCCTCTGTGATACAAGAATATCCAATTGAGCTAACTAGTGAATAAAGAAACAGATAAGAATAAGAAAAGGAAGATGTTAAGAATACCATCCAAGACTAATATTGAATATTAGCTATACAACACAATAGTTTATTAGCATTGCTGTAATAACACTTCTTAGAATTCGACTAATCTGTTAAAAAATCATTTTACACATGGTTGTTTCCTTAACATCTAATCTACTTACAAATATGGAAGAATTCAGGGAAATAAGGAAGAGCCCAGTACAAATTATTTTTTTCTACATTCAAACAAATTACTCAGGACGGGTTAAAATGCCATAAGAAGAGGGCTCATAAGAATGAAGCAATTCGTTCTGTAAAATATGTCATATTAACAGTATAGGTATAAAACGGAATTTCATTCTGGTCAGCCTGTGATGTCAAGCTCTTCTTACAATATCAGAGGAAAAACCTCTGCTATAGTGTCCTAACTGTGAGCTAGTATTTTATAATAATCTAAAGAGATGGTTTCTAGGGAGAACTGCCACAAAACATCACTAAAATTTACAATAGATCTGGGTTAAATAGTAACCCAAAACATAATATCACAAGTTTCACTTTTGTCCTCAGTGTATTATACTACAAATAACAGCTGCAGCACCATAACACTTAGTAATTAGTTTTGATGCTGATTTTCTTTACTTGAAATCTGATTCCCTGTAAAACACTTCACAAGCCATGCAAGTAACTACAATACAATTAAAAAAAAAGAAATGATTGACACACATACGAGACTCCTAAGACAACCAGTAGTATCTTCTGATTAAAAATACAAGATCAACTAAAAATGTGAATTTAAGTCCTCGACTTAGCACGCATGTTACTACATGCGGCAGCTACAAACATACAATGAGCAACATTACATTAAATTGACCTCTTTGCTAAACCTTACAAAATAGTACACAAACCTTAGGCTTCGGCAACAAAAAAAAACAAACAGAGGGGGAGGGGGGGAGTTAGAGAAGCTGTTAATTAATTTATCTATGATTTTTTTTTCTCCAAATGACAAAATGTCTTTTAAAGCCAACAAAACTTTAACCGCTAACCAATACCAGCAGCATTACACACATCACTCCAATGAGAATGTACTTTGGCACTTTCTATCTATATCTGAAAACAAACCACAAGTTTGCAACTGACTCCAAAAATCCAACCTTTTACCATAAAATGAACTAATTCAATTCAATTGAAAGATAAATGGATAGTGCAAACTTTGCTATGCAGAAAGTTAGAAGCACAGAGGACCGATAACAGCACAAAACAGGATAAAACAATATGTTCTACACAGAGGTGATTAATTTCTTTCAAAACTAAGATGTGCAACCAAGTCATGTCTGAATAAAATTAAAAATTGTATTAAGAACTTCCAGCAGGATATGCACATCTCATTGCAATTTCCAATGCATAATGCCTTGGGTACCGCCTAGCATCCCCTTGTTTCATTCTGTCAGCTACTTCCAGGAATGGGGTTTGCATCGGCGGGGCTTAGCCATCATCTAGATGGGCAAGAGCTAGCACCTGACTTCAAACTCATGGTTGAGAGAGCGCTATTGCCAGACTGGAGACTGCACATTGAACCCCTATAGAACAAAACAGAGAAAACAAAAAAATCAAAATCAATCAACTTATGCATGTATTTTATTGAAGATTACTACTATCAAAAGATTTACCTATAATCAGCAGATTTCAGTTGTTCATAGAAATACATAACTTGCGCCTTAGGTGCAGTTATAGTGTCAAGGAGATCAAGTGGATGATTACAATGGAATTTCCACTGAAGAATGTAAGTACCAGTTTGTGTAGCCACATGTGAACCCTGGCAAGCAGCAATAGAAATAATTCTTCCAACTTATGTTTTATACATTGAGATCACGTTTTCTTATGCGTTACTCACCTGAATACTCTCACCATCATGACATACAATAGATGGTTCCATTTTGAAATAATCCACCCCTTCTTTCCAGTGTTTGTCAATAGCAGAGCGGTGTTCATGATCAATGGAAAGTGGATTCATGTGCTCAGCGAAAGATTGCAGAGTACCTGTAAATATCACTATTAGATATACTCTGCATGTTTCAATAAAAAAACAGAATGACAGGAAATGTATCACACCAGTAGGAGATTGTACTGTTTCCTTCATGGGCAGTGGTACTTTAGTGTGAAGAACTGAGAAAACAACATCTTGACGCATAACATCAAAGTCCCAAGTAATGACACTACCGGGATCATCATTGTTGATTTGAACTTCATGTACCTTAAATAGAAAAGTGCATGGTGGATGAAAAAATTATAGGATTAATATTACACTTAAGCACCTCCAAAAGCAGTCTAGACAGATATATGTATATATACCTGTCCTCTCCCAAGTGTAACTGAACGATAAATACTGTCCTCAGTTAGAGGACACCCTTCTCTTTCTAGCTCAACTTCTGACATATACATAGATTTTGGAACTAAGCCTCCTTCACATATAATTGCCTGAAATATGATGATACATTAATCATAATGTTATTTCCTTTGACAACAGCAGCAGCAATAAAACAATTCCTTTGTGGAATAAATACCTTGCAAGGTCCTCCAAGAAATTCGGGAACATATTCTTCTGGAATGTAGTCTACTAAGCCTCCCTCTTCTTGGTAGTCATTTCCTCCAAAAAGAAGGAACTTGCCCTTGGTATTATCATCTGTTTTTTTTTTTTTAAATGCATATTTTACTATAAAAATATAACTTGACAAATAAAAGATTTTCAATGTGAGAAAATTTTATAATCATACCAATGAAAGTACTGACAAGAGTCCACATGATAGGGAAGACTCGCGGTGCCCGCACTATAAGAACTCGCCCTAAAGTTTCTGGGTAATTTGCTTCCACAATTTCTATTATTCGCAGTAATGCCTTGATAATTGAAAAGAGATACATTAAAAGTACCAAATTAAATTCAGGAAAATTTCTAATAAGAGATTGATTAGCAATTTTCTTCAAACAAACTCACTCTTATGCCTGGGCGCCATAAATGTCTCATGTTCAAACCCTCTAAGTCAACAAGCAAACACCAGGTTGAAATAGGTTTTCCACCAGTCCTTGTAGCATCCTCAGTGCGCTGTAAACCTTCTTCACATACATGCAAAGTCTAGAAAAATACAAAGAAACTTAGTTCAAATGATGTGACTTAAAAGAGGAAATAACAATAAGTGTAAGAAAACAAAAACTGACTAGTTTAAGGAGTCCATCTTCCCCTACTGACTTCAAGAGCCCCTTAACATCCATCTGTCCCAAACGAAGAAGGAATAATGGACGCCCATCTAAAAAATAACATTTTAAATTTATTTTAATGCACTAATTAAAGTGAAAGCATAAACATACCCAATGAAGATTATTTAGATACCTTTATCATGATGATGCCAACTAGCAGGAAAATAATCTTGAATGACTGTCAGGGTCTGATATTCTGCTAATATTTTATCAACTCCATGTTTTTTGCGCCACATCAGTGACTGAGAGAGCATTTCTCTTGCTTTCTCAACATTAAAATCCCTAGCACGAAGAAACCTTAAAAGAGTTGCATCATTTGGCATCTAAAACAGGAATTAGAATGTTACTGACTAGCCAATAAATAGTAGATCAGAATGTTTGCAACATCTTAAAATTGTCGTTACCTTGCCCTTTTGAAGATCTGCCAACCATTTGCGCAATTGCACCAAACGTGACTCTTCCATAATACTAAGTTCACCCAAATACCGTCTAATATAGTCAGAGTCCAATTGAAAAGCACAGTCTAGACAAAGTAATAAAATCAGTACAAAGCCAAATGCTGTTTCAGACGATAACCAACAAAATACAAAAAGAACTTGTTTTACCTTTTGACTTATCACCACACTGATTTAGGTCCAGTTTAGAGGCTCCCTCAGTTATTCTATCAGCATCACTGAATTTGAACAATCATAGAATATAAACATAAGAATGTTAGAAAATAAACCCAAATCTCATTACACTCAAATGAGCACACTTACTCTCCAGCCACATTATTCTCAGCATCACCAATTGCATTTGATGGTTTCCATCTTGGTATAGACGTAACACCTTCCTCTTCAAGTTTTGCAATAAAAAATTCAATTATTTCTTTCCCCTTTGCAATATTTGCTGAGTACTGTTTCATTCCTAGCCTTTCCATAGTACTTTCAAAGCCAAAAAACGACTTGATGTCCAGGTTAGCATCTTGATCAAAACATGTCCAATCTGAATTCTCTGGGTGCACCTAGAGAAATCACATATTTTGAAAAACCATAAAATTGGAAGAATGGAGGATAAGATATAATTTATTAATCGAAAGTGACAAGTTTCAACTCACAAAATATCTGCATCTCTCTAAAATCTCAACACGGCTAGAGAAGCTCTCATTGCATGCCTCGATGGTGAGAATACGCTTCCTGCGGTCTAAAACATTCTTTTGGATAAAATATACATAGTCCACCCCAATAATCTAAAAAAAAATTAAAATAATAATAATAATAATTTTACATAACAAAAACAAAAAACACAGCAAAATTTCAAGCCAAGAACACAACACATTAAAGACTACAGCGCAACCTTTTTCAAAATATATGGTGCTTCCACAATAAGTTTGCAGCGCCTTTCTGTTTTACGGATTGAACCATCAGCCGATTCTTCATCTTTTGTAACTTCACATCCGACAAACACAGGTATTTGTGGACATGTGGGAAAACGCATTTCATAAGCCTAGAGAAACAAAAATTAAGAGATACAACACAACATAAAAATTAGGGGGGAAGGAAGTAACATCTCAATAATAACTAGAATGATGATAATAATAATACTAATAAGCTTTCTGTAAGATTTTAACGGAAAATGTAGTTTAACACTTTTCAGAAAATCAGTGTTGAGAAGAAAGAAGATTTCTAACAGTAAAGTTAGTGATACTAGACAGCCTTGACATGGGGAACCTAATTGATCACAAGTCTAGAGTAACTGGCATGCGTTACATGGATGTCATATTTTTATTTTACGTACCGCCATTACAAGTTCAAATGGGTACTTGTAAACCCGAACAGGGGATTGATACTTCTGAACCATTGTTGTAAATATTTCTTAGCCAGATATGCACAATAACAGTCCAATATTCAGGAGAGAGGTTAAACTATGGGTCTCATATTGTAAATCGCATCAAAACTCACGACCTAAAGAATTCGTAATAAGATCCCAGCACTGATCGTAATTTTCTAAAAGCACTTGGCACATTAAGCGAAATTTTCGCATATGATAACAAAGAAGCAGAAGTTATTTTGCAACATCAATTGCGAATGGCGAACTCTTTGCAGCTGCCTGCAGCTACTGTCAGCTGTTTGTCTGCTCCAGCTGGGTAAACAACCAAGGTGGATTCAGGGGAGGCGTCGGCACTCGCAGCACTTCGTCCTCGGAGCTGGACCCAGAAGCCGCCCCCCGCCCCACTCCCGAGCCGCGGCCGCAAAGGCGCACGACGGCTGCCTAGAGTCGAGTAGAGTATTCCCGCCGTGTTCCCGCCTTCGTCAAGCATTCGTGTTCCCTTCGTGGTAGAAAGAGGTTGAGGTATGTGAGAAATAGTTTAATTGGGCAGGCAGCAATTTAAAACGTGTTGAAGCAAGTCGTTTAATTTGTTGAGAAGTGCCATTCAATTAGTTTGAGGAAATCGTTTTAGAATTGCGGGCATACTCTTTGTCTTCGTCAATAACCGCTCTGTTTTTTCAGGCTCTGGAACAGGGGTTGAATGTTCGGCTCGTTTCTTTCCAAACGCTGTAGCTTAAGTAAATTATGGCCAGAGGTGTCATGAACGGTTATCATGATGATAATGATGATGATGATCACGATCAGGCGGAAGAAGTTTCACGAAGAGAAGGGAGCATTGTTAAAATACGTATGAAAGATTTCATGTAAGTACTTATGAACACTATCATTGCCATCTGAAATCGAAGTAATCAACTTTTGCTATATTTAATCATTCTCACCCTCACCTCATTAGTTTTACCATGAAATTTGTTCCTTAGCACTTATGACAGTGTAGAATGCTCTCCTGGTGATTCCTTAAATGTTGTCATTGGGCCGAATGGAACTGGAAAATCTACAATTCTCAGTGCCATTGTTCTTGGACTTGGTGGTAAGCCCACTCTTCTTGGTAAACCTCAGGCTCAGGTAAACTAACTGTTTGTTTACAACGTTGAAAATATTAAGTTTTGACAGCATAATTAAATTTGTGTGTCAATTTCAGATCCAAGATTTTATTAAAAATCAAAGACAAGAAGCCGAAATTGAGATTGAGCTTCTTCGGCAGAGGAAAAATACAGTCATTAAACGAACCATTTTTAAAAGTGGAAAAAGTATTTGGCATCTAAATGGACGTCAGGTCAATGCGAAAGACATTGAAGCTGAAACCAAAGCACTGAATATTCAAGTTGACAATCTCTGTCAAGTCCTTGCCCAAGACAGGGTACAGGATTTTGCCAAGCTGAATAAGCAAGAGCTTCTTGCTGAAACTCAGAAGGCTGTTGGAAAAGAGGCTATGGCTGATGTTCACGCTAATCTCAAAGCTCTTCAGCGTGAGCAGAAAAATCTAGAATTACAGATAGAAGCAGAGAAGAAAAAAAGAGACCTTGAACAGAGTCATGTGGACAGGCTTCAGGGCGTTGTTGAAAAAATAACTAAAAGGAGAGATATTGAAAATGAAGCTGATATTTGCAAATTAAAGTTGAGTATCCTGCAATACAAGTGTAAAAAAGATGAAGCTGATCGCTATAAAGAAATGAAGAAAACTGCAGAGGCAGAAGTGAAAAAAATTGATGCCCAAATTGAGCCATTCAAAAAGAAGATTGATGAGGCTGAAGAAAAGTTCAGAAATGTTAGAAATAGACAGAGTGGCATGGACAAGAGAATCCGTAATCAGTTGACCAAAGTGTCTGACTTACAAAATGACCTAGATAATGTAAGAGAGGAGATCCTTGATCTTGAGATTGAAAAAGAAAAGCAGTTAAAATCCACTGAAACCCAACAACAGAAAGAAGATGAAGCTAAGCAGAATATCAGCAAGATAAAGAATGATATAGCAGCTCAAGAAAAAATACCAGTGCAGGAAATTGCATCTAAGATAGCTAAACTTAAAGCTGATATGGCTAAACTTCATGAGCAGATAAACCAAAATGAGGGAAGAAAAGCTAATATTGGTCATGAGATAGGTGTCATTAAAGGAGAGCTTCAAGAAGTTAATGAAGAACTTTCTAGGGTGGAAAATCAAAGAGATTTACGAATGAGAATGCTTCGAGAAATCAATTCTAGTGCTGCTCAGGCAGTACAATGGGTTGAAGCCAACAGGAATTTGTTTGCAAAACCAGTATACTTACCAATGTTGGTTGAATTAGATGTTAACCCAGATTTTGCAAGATATGTAGAGACTGCTATTGGCTACAATGACCTAATTGCCTTTGTATGTGAATCAGCAGAGGATACCAAAATTATTGTAGACAACTGTAGAAAACGGATGGGATTGAAAGTAAATGTACTTCAATCTGATGGTGCTGAAGGTCCTCCACCTGAGCCTGCAGTTAGTTTGGAAAATCTCAGGTTTGAATCTAATCCAATTTTTTTTATTTCTCGGATTCTTTTTCTTTAAATGTTGAATATGTTTCAAGTATTAAATGTTTCTTACAGGAGGCAGTATCCTGGATTCGAAGGCTACTTGATTGATTTTGTTAAAGGACCAAGCACTTTGTTACACTTCCTTTGCCGAAGGAAAGGGTTCAACAGCATCCCAGTGTCTCGTGGTGATGTGGAGGCTGATAAATTGCAAAAGTACTACTCGGGTAAGTTTACTTAAAAAATGATTTAAAACTTTGATTGTTTGTCTGCCAGTGTCTTTGTTTTCTTCTGTTTAACATTAAAATAATTTTATCTTATAAAATTGTTAATGTATTTCTCCAGGTGATTACAGTAAAGGTTACACCAAATCACGCTTTGGTAATGGGTTAATGTATAGCTCAGATCCCATTTCTTCTGCAAGATTTTTCAAACAGAACATAAGTGATGTAGATGAGGAAGGATTACGGAGGAGGTAACCACCCTTATTTGGCTTTGAAGTAATTACGACAATTACCATAATATATTGCTTATCCAATGGTTCTCCTCAGGGCTAATGAAATAAAGCAGAAGATTGCACTGAAAGAGAGTGAAAAGGCTAAAAAACAAGAAGAAATTAACCAGTTATCCATGCAGAGAAAAGCTATTAGAGATGAAGCTAACCAACTAGAAACTAGTAAGACTACTCTTCAAACCATGAAATTCCAACTTGGGCGTAGAGAAAAAGACCTAGAAGCAATAATTAAGAACAGGATAGATCCGGAGGTGGTCAAGGAGCAGTTTGCAAAGCGAATAAGAGTGAGTACCTCTCCTTAACCCTCCCTCCCTGTTCTCTTTCTGTTTCAGTGGGGCACAACATAATTTAAATAGAAATACATTGTTAAAAAGTTTATTTCCCCTCATTTTAGGATGCTGTTTTAAAATTGGCCTCCAAGCAGGAGCCATTCTTCCAATCTTTGAAGGACCTAGATAATATTGTAATTGAGAGTCAGACTTTGGACTTTGAAGTGCAAAATGCAAAGGCTCTTAAGGAAAGCTCTCAGCGTTTATGTTTTGCAGAGCAAGAGGCTTTGGAAGCTGCTAAGGTAAGGTATAGGGGTGATAACTCTTTGTTAAAATCCATCCACAATTTCTAACCACAATTCTATTGCGTAGAGAAATGTAGAAGCCATTAGTACTGCATATGCAGATAGGAGAAAGGAAGCTGCAGATTGTCTTACCGCAATAACTAGGACACATAATAAGAACATTAATCAATTGTGGCAAGAAAATGAACATGTTTTTGCTACACTTCCAAATACCCTTGAGGACCTAGAAACTCACATTGAAGATAAGTTAGCTCATGCAGAAATGCTTGGTGGTGGCAATGATGGTGTAAGTGTACACTTATTATAGTTTCTAATTTTTATTAAATTACCCCTCCCTCAACTCATGCTTGATTTCCACCCAAACCTTTTTTATTCTCAGAATCAGCTTCGGGAGTTTGAACACCATGTAAACCAGCTTGATGTTCTTACAAAAAGTATTGCTAATAAAGAAGCTCAAGCAACTACTGTCATTGCAAACATGGAAACTCGTGAGAGTGAGTGGAAAAGAGAACTCAATGAACTGGTTGATACTATATCTGCTAATTTCAGTAGATATTTCAAGGAGATGAAATGTGCAGGTCAAGTGGACTTGTTTACTGGAAATAGTGAGGTATATATGAAGCAATTTCTTACCTTCCACCTATAAATTTGCAAACTTTTAAAAATTGCCCTTCCTTTTTCAGCATGATTATGATAATTATGGTCTAAGAGTTCGTGTCAAATTTAGAGATAATGAAGAACTCCAAGACCTCAACGCCCACACTCAGAGTGGTGGTGAAAGAGCAGTTTCCACTGCTATCTATATGCTTGCACTTCAAGAGCTTACTCCTGCCCCTTTTAGACTTGTTGATGAAATCAACCAGGTAAATATAGTTGAAGCACTACTTATTATTTCAAACATGTATTTGGTAATAATCCTGAAAAACTAAAATTCTGGTAATGGATTTTAGGGCATGGATGCAATCAATGAGCGCAGGGTGTATGAGTTGTTGTTACGCAGTACCAGTCGCCCTGGCACTCCTCAATACTTTCTTCTGACGCCGAAGGTAAGCATGATCACCATTTGTAAAATAAATCTGACTTTCCAGTCTGTGGATGATAATCTCTAACTTTTTGTTCTATTTTAGCTATTGAAAGACATGCAGTACAATCCTGGTACCACTGTTCTATGTGTAATGAACTCGGCTTGTGCTCCTAGTCACAAAACCTGGGATATTAAACGATTCATTGCTTTGCGAAAGAATGAAGGTTCTCACCATGGTTAATGATGACAAATGTTTTCAAGATTTATATTGTTTCTTTTTTGATTCTTTCTTATTTTAATAAAACATATCAATGTGCAAGTCATTTAATGATTTTATTTATCCTGAATTTGTAGTAAGTTCCACCCCATTTTCTGTCTTTACAGTAGTTTCAATTGTATCATTTTTAGACTGGTGAACACTTAATTCATCTGAAACCCGCATCACTGTTGGTGGTTTATCTTCTCTCAATGAGTAACTATGCCCAGGAAGTGTAGCCATCCAGGTTAACATTCTGTCCTTGGATAAGGAATAAGACAGTTTAGATGATGTTGATAATTTTTTTTAAAAGAAAGCATCAAATGTTTCAAAGGATACGATTTCTCCTCTTCTTCAGTTTTCAGAATATTTTCTAATATATATTTTTCCTTGAAATCACTGATGAACTGTTCATGTTCAGACCAATCCAATTTTTCATGTACACCATCATTACCATATCGCCTATTGTAAGCTTCATAGTGAACCTTAGAAAGAGAAATTCAAAGGTATAAAAAGAAACAAAACTATCAGTGATATCAAGAGACTAATTTTTTACCTCCTCCAACATCAATCCTAATCCTGGGGCCTTTGGTATGTCAATAGGGTCTGACTGAAATGCCTTCTGAATAGTTGCTTCTTCAGTGTAACCCTGCAAAATTGCTATGGCAAGTCCTATCATCTTTCGGATGTGGTGCTGCATAAAACTTTGACCTAATTTTTTTTAATAAAAAAAAAAAACAACAGCTTGAGTTTTAATGTCACATCTCTTATTATTACATTATGTATACACACCAATAGGATTAATCAATCAAAATAACCTTACCTTTAACAGTTAAAGTAATGTACTCGTTGTTGTTACGTACAAACGGTTCTCCACAAGTAAAGCTATGCATGTACCGCTTAGCACTTGCATCTTTGAATCCTCTGAAATTAAAATATTTAGGGAATCCCTGATTACTTAATACCCAGAAATATTTTCAGTAAAGAAGATTTCAACAGTCAAAATAAAATTTATTAGTACTTCTTTAAAGTGAAGTTGTGAAAGTTGTGAGTGCCCACATAATTTTTGAGAACTTGGCTGACTCTTTCAATAATTTCTTGAGAAATTCGAAATGATCCATTTTGCTCTTTGCCAGGAGGTGTGAATGCAAAAGTTGGAAGAACATAGGAATATGTGCGGGCATCACAGTTAACTTTTGAATTGAATCCTTTAGTAGTTCGTTTCATGCACACTACTCTAATTTGTGGAGGAAGCTGTTCGTTAATTTTATTAATATCAGTATCCTCAGCTGAAATTAATTAAAAATCACTGAGTTAAAACATGTACGCTGAAAATAAATATACTCAAATGTGTCAAAAACAACTAACGGAGTTTGAGAGAGACAACTTGTCTCACAGCAGACACTCCTTTGTCAGTTCTTGCAGCTCTTTGAAATAACATCATTTGCGGCTTGTCATGCAGTTCTTCTGAAATAAATCCAGCATTCTTCAGTGCGAGGAGGAGGTCCCCCTCAATTGTTTTAGTGTCAGGATTTCTACAAATAAAAATTGCCAGACATTATTTGAAATCACACAGACATAAAAAAACTGGACTTTATTATACTACCTCTGCATCCCAAAATAACCCCATCCTGAATAGCTGAGTAGAAGAACCACCTTCCTCCGTTTTACTTTTTTGTCATTGGACTGGGGATCGTCAACTTGTTCCGATTTAATATGTGTCTCTCGTTCAGTGTTTAGGCTGCCATCTGTTGAAAGCTTTACACCTTCGTCTACCAAAGTGCCCAGTTCTACATCTAAAGCAGCTTTGTCCTCAACTTCAGGTAGTTTTAGTTTCTTCACAGGTACACAATCAATTAGTCCTTCATCTGGCTCTCGCTTTAGGGCACTCATGACAAATTTTTCCTTCAAAGACAAAACAAGAAGCATAGAGCAAATCAGGAACACTGTTAGCAGATATCTTGCAGTATAAAGCAGTACAGAGAAAAGTTTTACTGTTAGGATTGTTATCTCACAACCGATGTTTTTGAGAATTGCCAGACCAGCCAGAACGTCTCAGCCGCCCATAAGAGTCACTTTGTTTATTTATGCCACTTGAAGGTTAGGGTTCCCCTGTCGACAACTTACTGCCCACATGCCGCTGTAACAAAAGAGAATCGAAAAACGTTCAAGGCAGTGACCCATGAAACAGTTGTAAGTCTTAAAATTAATTGATAACTTAAGAAATGTTTCCGAAAGATACCAATTATAGTGTAGCAGTGGAATTTCCAAGACGATCTGTTGTTTTTATGTAATTATTTTCCACCAGTTTTAAGGGTGCAAAACAGAACAAACGTTCAAAAAATTTTCTCTCGAAATAACTGTGGTGGTAGAAGTGGGCCGCCTATCCTTATATGGCAACAGTTCCTGGAAACGAGAGACCGATTCGTTGTAATTTATATAGAAGGTAGGAAATTACGGCAATTTTCAGACGCTCTCAGTATTACAGCTCTCTTCAAAACTCGGTAAGTTTTCTGGAAAATCTTTGGAAGACTCGGTTTGAGTCGTCATGCTACGCAGCAAGTCCTTCCAGCCTATTTCTGAATTTGCGCCGTTCCGTGAGCTTTGGCCTCTCTGGGTGGGCCGCAATGTTGGAAATTCTCCGAAAAGAAACAACAGAGTGGTGCTCCAAGAGTAGATCGCTCGCTGTGACGCACGGAGCAAATATTAGTCTTGCTTCTCATCTAAATCATGTTTGAAGTCAAAAACGAGAACAATTTTTCGTCGTGTCGGTTCGGCGACAACAGTGAGTAGGCTGGCTGATAGTCCGGCACAGGTTGATGGAGTTGGGCCTGGGCAGGTGCACTAAGATACAGCACTCGACTCACAGAAGCTGATCTGAGGAGTTTGTGACCTAGGGGCCTGTAGGTTAGGGCTGATCTGGATTTCGAATCAAAAATATTATTTCCAGTCGCAGATACAAAAGCTTTTGTTTACCTTTAGAGTACAACAGGTGTGTGATTTTTAGAATTTAAATTCATACCAGGATATTGGTTTTTGCTTTTGTAGATTTGAGTGTATTTACTCACCTTGCCATTTTTATTTTCAGCTTATTTGCGTTGTTTACTTTTCAACAATTTTTTTTGTTTTGTGTGTAAATTTCCAATTCTGCTTGTTGCACAAACACTTAAAGTTTTAAACGTAGAGTTGTTTTCCTACGGCATTTCTGTGTTGCATTTGTTATCCGCTGACAATTTTGTTTCTTTCTGGTTTAACAGTACGCTTATACAGTATTTAGGATTATGTCTCTGGCACCTACGTGAGTGTCTAGATATGACCTTGAAATAATAATATGCTGTGCAGACCGATGTAATTGTCTCACTTTTTGCCCATTTGTATCTATCACAGAACTCATTCAGTGAAAAAATGATTTTTTTCTGCCTCTTATATTGTTTTTAGCTTCTATCAGAAGTCTGTCGAAAGTATTTTGATGCTGTTTGGTTAATGAGCATAAGTAAAAATTATAGTTTACTGAAATTTTTCTTTTTTTTTTTTTTCACAGGCAGTGAAAACCAGTCCCCAATGGCGCTGTGGGCCAGGGCTCAGTCTTTGCCTCCTGAGGCATTGCAGCAAGTAAGAGCAATCTACACAGACCGTTTTCCTATTGAAGTACGTCATTTTCTTGCATCATGGATTGAAGAAAAAATGTGGTATGTACTCTTTTTAAAAATATGAAAGACTTACAAGTTTTCATTCAGAAACAAAAACCAAAAGCTATATATATTTCACACTACACAGTTCCATTTAATTTTTCTTACAGGAGCATGGATATTGACATTGACAATCCACAAAATGAGCAGTATGCGTCAAGCATAGTTGGGGATCTTATTCAACAGTTAGAAACAAAGGCAAATTCTATGAACTCAGAAGAACTTGTGATCACCAAATACAAGCTTATGGATTCAGCCAATCTATTTAAGGTATGTATTCTTAAAGACTCCTAAAATGTTTGAAAACAGGCATGTCCTAATCACTAATTGTTTTTTTTGGTAGCAACGTTATGCACGTTGTCCTCTTGACTTGTTTCGCTTAATGCGACACTGTCTGAATTCTGAATTACAAGTGATTCGACAAGTTGAAAATGTAAGTTCAGTACATTACACTGTCATCGATATGACAGTTTTCTTTGTATATACTTATACACCTAACTAAAAGTGCCCTCACAAAATTTTATGTTTTGCAGGTCCCTGTGGGATCTGTTCCTCCAACTGGAGGCCTTATGCCAGACTCGGTTGCTGAAATTGCTCAGCAAATTGATGTTTTGAGACACCGTACATCTGAAACTGGGAAATTACTTCGTCAAATGGAACAAGAGCAGGAAGGTTTTGCTCTTCATTATCATGAGTGCACAAAGTTAAATGGTGTGTCCTGATTGTTTTCCTTCTTCCAAAATATCATGTATTACTTCATGTTATTTAAAACATGGTTATTACTTAAATTTTAGCTCATCTTCAACATCTACAATCACAACAGCCTAACCAACAAAATATAGAGTTGGAGAAGACAGTTCGTCGCCAGAAAGAAATTTTAGAGCAAACTTTAAATCAGAAGGTTAGACAGAGCTGCTGCAGCGTTATTTCAAAGAAAGTAATGTTTGTAAGTGTCACATCTCCAAAAATCTTGTTAATTTCAACAGGTATCAAGCCTTCTTCAACTCAGACTCCAGTTGGCCGATAAACTTTCTGAAACTGTCACTCACCTTGTGACCTTACAATGTCGAGTTTTGGATGAAGAATTAATTCGATGGAAAAGAGAACAGCAACTTGCAGGCAACGGTGCCCAGTTTAATAGCAATCTGGACAATATCCAGGATTGGTAAGTTATCAAGTTTATTTGTAATGATTGGAACAATTTCTGTTCTCTTATTTTCTCTTACCTAACTTTTAATTCACTTGTCTAGGTGTGAAAGTTTGGCTGAAATTATCTGGCACAATCGTCAGCAGATAAAAGAAGTTGAACGTCTGAAACAAAAGTTGAATATTGAACCACCTGGTGTGGTTGATGTCTTGCCAAATCTGAACATTCAGATCACTCAGCTTTTATCATCTCTAGTCACCAGGTAATATAAATTGTATTTGATTTTCTTCCCCTTTTGCCCTGTCACATTCTAATTTCAGCTTCTTCCTGACAGCACATTTATCATTGAAAAGCAGCCTCCTCAAGTCATGAAAACAAATACTCGGTTCACTTCTACAGTACGTCTGCTGGTTGGAGGAAAGCTGAATGTCCACATGACACCACCACAGGTTGTTCACTTAGATTGAGTTTGCTCTTCAAATTCTGTTTTTGATTGCATATATTAATTCTAGTAACACTCTTTATAACATGCACCTCAGGTGAAGGTCACCATAATCAGTGAGGCACAAGCCAATGCCCTCCTTAAAAATGACAAAATAGGTAAAGGTGAAGCTAGTGGCGAAATCCTGAACAATACTGGCACCATGGAATATCATCAGGCGACACGACAACTGTCTGTCAGCTTCAGGTACAACATTTAAATATTTCTGCCATTTAGTTAGTGTACTGTAATTGTTCATACTACAACATCTTAATTTTTATTATAGGAACATGCAGTTGAAAAAAATCAAGAGAGCTGAGAAGAAGGGTACAGAATCGGTCATGGACGAAAAATTTTCATTACTTTTCCAGTCTCAATTTTCGGTTGGTGGTGGAGAGTTGGTCTTCCAGGTGAGCATTTCATCCATCCCCAATTTATTGTCAGTATTTAAATAGCCTAAAATTGATTAATTTAATTCCCATTTTAAGGTGTGGACACTTTCTCTTCCGGTTGTTGTCATTGTTCATGGCAATCAGGAACCTCATGCATGGGCAACGGTCACCTGGGACAATGCTTTTGCTGAACCAGGACGAGTTCCATTTGCTGTACCTGATAAAGTACCTTGGTGTCAGGTAGCTGAAGCTTTAAACATGAAATTTCGCTATGCTACTGGTCGACCATTAACTGAAGAAAATTTGCGGTTTCTTGCAGAAAAGGCATTTCGGTATGTTATTCTTGAAATAGATTCTATGCGTAAGGTGTGAGTTTCATCTTTTCTAATCTATTATACATTGTTTCAGCAATCCAAACATGACAGATTTTCAAAATCAGATGTTAACATGGTCTCAGTTTTGTAAGGAGCCATTACAAGATCGTAATTTCACATTTTGGGAGTGGTTTTATGCTGTTGTGAAACTCACGAGAGAACATTTGCGGCAGCCATGGACAGATGGGTAATCTTCATGAGTGCATACTCCTGGATAACTTGTTTCAGATACATCAATGGTTTTAAGGCCTAGTATGATTAGTCTTGTTAATAACCTATCCATTTATTTTGTTTTCAGACTTATTTTAGGATTTATCCGTAAAAAGCAAGCGGAAGATATGCTGATTGCTACTGGAGTAACAAGCACTTTTCTCTTGCGTTTCTCTGACTCAGAATTGGGTGGCATTACTATAGCATGGCTTGGAGGTTGGCTTTAATTTGATTTGATCAAGTCAGGCTATTTAAAAGGTTCTTTTGACATTAATTTTCTTTTATCCACCTTTCTAGATGGAGATGTGTGTCCTCAAGTTTTTATGCTGCAGCCCTTTACCAGCAAAGATTTTGCTATTAGGAGTCTACCTGACCGAATTGCGGATTTGCAACACCTTGTTCATTTGTACCCTGATATCCCCAAGGACCAGGCGTTTGGCAAATACTACACTCCGCTTGGTAATACTTTATTCTAAGACTTTTATATATATTTTGGTCTTTCAGGTTGTGAAGAAATAATGTTTGGATTTATTTTTCCAGAAAATCAACCTACTTCTAACAATGGCTATGTCAAACCCTTCTTGGTGACACATGTTCCTGGTTGGGGTGGGCCTGGTCAGTCTACTCCTAGCTATCCAAATACTCCCATGTTCCAAGCGCCATCTCCTGAAGCAGGATCAGCCAGAGACACTCCTTCTGTTTCCAGCCATGTGTCCGACTCTGTCTCCAGGTCAGTTGACTTTGATCAATTCCCCCAACACTTCTCTCAACTGTGGGCATATACGTAATCCTTTTTACGTTGTCTGTTATCATATTTCATTTTTACGTACCAACACTACATTATCATTCAAAGTCCATTATATCCATCAAATACATCCAGTAGTTATCTCCTTATTGGGGTCTTTGGTTTTACTGCATGGGAAAGTGCCATGTCTTTCTTTATGGTGTGGTGGAAGTCATAACACATTCTTAAGATCATTTCTAATCTTTCTAAACCCACATGTCTTTAACTCTTGCACAAACTTTGTCTATATTGTAAATACTTCATATATTACTTCTTGCTTGAATGAAATATTTGCATTTTTTAATATTATAAGTTTTTGATTACTGTGGATCTTGCAACTTTTCTTCTAATGACATTGTCATTTAAATTTAGTTTTACTTTGACCAACCATACCATGCCTATAATGTTTTGTTTAGGGAATTTTGTTCATTCCACCTGAAGACTTGCATTTGAATTGTTTTCTTACCCATGAACTACATTTTGTGATTAGTAATTTTATTGTATCTACTCATTTCCATAATCCAGTCAATACCATAAATGAAGTAAGCTTTCATGTATGTAAGCATTCGATTAAGAGAGAAATTGCTGCTTAGCAGTTGTGTATCTAAACTAGCTATACCTAACCTTTTTTTTTCTTTTCTAACTCATTGAAAAACTTAGTATTTTGCAAGAAAAATTTGACTTTACTCTGAAAACGTCCACAAATCATACACAAAAGCTTGCAATAGAGAATGCTGCATGTCTGCCCTTGTTGTCATGTTTGATGTCACGCCATCCTCAACAAGGCGCAATCTATTAGCTTGCACTCTCATCTAGCTTCATATAGTCTTTAAGGCTTCTCATGTTGTTAAAATAATCATTTACTCTTCCTTTATACCAGTAATACAATTCTTGTATTTTGATGCTTTAGTAAATGAGAGTTAAGACTAGGGCAAAGTAAATATCCCTTGCTCAATAACTAATTATGACTAAAATGACTCTCATGTAACTTCTTTTTGTGTTTGTTTATGAATTTCTCTTTTGTATAGATTATGAATTCCAATGTTACATGGTATGGTACCTGCTCTGCTAGCTGTTCTGTAGAGCACTATTCTGTCATTTTAGGGGCATATTCACTGTTAACTCTAGAAGACTAATTCTCTTCTCTTTTACTGTGATCTGTAGTTCTTGATTGTTTATCAGTCAATGTGACTTTTATGTTACTGAACACTCCATTTTTGTGAGTCATAGATATGGCTCAGTGCAATGCTTAGCCCTCCTACTCATCCTCCAGCCGTTAGCTTATCTGGTTTCTGAGAGACCATTGTGTTATTTTTTAGAAATAGTTCTTTTTAAACATGGTTACCAATCGTTTCTTTATTTGGTTGATTTATTGTAAGGCCCATTGAGGGGGAGTGAGTAATTTTATGTCTTGTCAATTTTAGAAATATTCTTTGTTACAATTTTATTTGGAAACAGTTTTACCATCTTATTAATGTTTTGTTTCTAATTTATCATTGAAGTGTTTTAAAACTAATGACTGTTTTTATCAGTATTGTATGAATTTTGACTTACGAGTGTTAATAAAACTTAAGATTCAACTGATGTCAGTTTCTACTACTCCCTGCAATAATTTAGGGCTGAAACATTAACCATACTGACAATCATTTCTAATTTTTTTTCTAGGCAACTAAATTTTGCGCTCACATTTTTAGAGCTTGCTTTCACTGAATGCTTTTATTTCCTAATGGTACCTGTAGAATGATTGATAGTATATCAACCATGCTCATCAAGACTTATGGTTAGCATTGAATTAGATGAAACTGCAGAATTAATACATTCCTGCAATATCATATTGATTTTGCATTTTCTTACTGCATTAGGGTAATTTTAGATCACAAGTATCACCTCTTACAGGAAGGTTGAACAACTCAGTTGCTTGAATGCAGTCATATTCTAGATCTTACATTATTGTCAGTAAATATTCTAGGCTTACAATGGCACACACTTCTTTCAATCAGTGATGATTTTACAAAGCCTATTTCATACTAATAGACATCTTATTTTATTTCCTTACCTTGTTCGTTAATTTGCCTGTTATAAGGGGTTATTACTGTAAAATTCCTTTTTTTTTTTTGTTTTCCTTTCACACACTCATCACTTGATTGTCTCCATTTGGTGTTTTGATAGTGAGCTGGAGTGGATTCTGAGGTGAGATTCAACTGTTTGGTCTGCAGCATTGTGTGTGGAATGAGGCATATGTAGGTAGTTTAACAAGTTGCTAATGTATTTTCATATTGTATTCAAATTCTCAAAAAACCCTTTGCTTGCTACTTACCTGCAGCAACTTATCCTAGTGATGTTTTATGTTGGTGTCAAATGAAATTATAAGTGAGAATTAGAAGATTTACTAGATGTATTAGTGTGCAAGTGGCATCTAGTAATTATTTCTGGTCAAGAGGATATTAATGTTATCTATCTAAATCATTATTAGATATTGTTTTATTTCTAAATGAGAGAATTGCTGTTACATTCTCTCTCTCTCTCTCTCTCTCTCTCTCTCTCTCTCTCTGTTTGTAATTTTAGAGTGGCCACTGGTCTTGTAAGTCAAGGAACTTGGGGGGGAAAAAAAATACAAATATTTCCACTTGAATGGAAATTGTGTACAAAGAAGCAGAGAATTCGTGATTCCATTTGCACAACCACTCCGAATTGTGTTACCTGAATTGCATGACTTAAATTGACACACATTTTCTTTGCAGTCTATACTGATAACTCTTTACTAAAATAGTACTTTTTTTTCTTCTTTTTTTCATTATTAAATTTGAAGCTGTATGTGGATTATGAACCAAGGCTACCAGTTTTGCTTCTCTTGCATGTTTTTTTAAATTTATTTATATTTTCATCCTTGTACAAAGGAAGTTGTACATTTTTTTAAGCCGAGGAACTGAACGTTGTGAGCATTTCAGCCTCTACTTTATTGTGGAGAAACCTGCTGCATACAGTCTTAAGGCAATGCATGCTTTTTAGTGCTCCCTACATCTGTCCATACTATTGTAAATATTTCTATCTAGTTGTTTAGCTTGATAGGTTAGATTTAACATTCTAATTTTGTCTTTGTGTGACACTGATTGTCTTTAAACCAACAATCTCAATTTATTTCTAAAACTTATTCTCTCTGTCAACAGTTATGCTGGAGCGGGTGCTCAGAGTGCTACAGGAGAAATAGAATACACTCCCAATATGGAATTTCTTGAAGAAACTTTGGACTTCGGCAACTTTGATCCATTTTTAAATCCATCATTTCGCCCCAATTGAGGCAAATGTTTTTTTTAACTCTTGACTTGGCTCAGAATTTTGTAAGTTCTTCATATTTCAGAAGTCAGTACGCTTTTAAACTTTGGACTTTGGTAACTTTGATCCATTTTTAAATCCATCATTTCGCCCCAATTGAGGCAAATGTTTTTTTTAACTCTTGACTTGGCTCAGAATTTTGTAAGTTTTTCATATTTCAGAAGTCAGTACGCTTTTAATGTTGACAGATTCCCATCAGTTTCTGTTTACTTTTTAAACTCACTTGTTATATTTGTACAACCATTTACAATTTGAAATGTCATTGATTTCTTTTATCTCACACTTTACTTTGGATGAGACTTTACTACAGACATCATGTTCTATTTTCACCATTTTTTATTAATAGTTTTATTGTGTGCTTTTGATGTGTAAAGCATTGTGAGATTATAATTTTTAGCACATACAGCAAACTTAGTATAGTTCTGAAGATATATAATTGCAACACTTTATTTAGGAGTTCTAAATATTTTAATGATTATATTAACACTGCCACATTGTATCCAATATAAAGTTAAATCAATTTCATTTTAACTCTTTAAAGCCTAAATGGGAAAATATGCTTGATATTATTGATTTGCCTGCATTCCCTGTTTTGAAACAAAGTGAAGTATAAAACAGCCACATCTTGCTATGATTTTTTATATATGTATATATATATACCTTAACCTTAGTATTTATATGAACTATTTAATGTGCCATGGTCCGTCATTCAGTTATCTGACTCTCCCTTCAAGCTCTATTTGCAGGGATGTACTGTTAAGTTATTCAAGGACCTGGTTTGAAAGGACCTCTAAATCATTATTGTAAGTTATGTTTATAGCTTATACTAGAATTTATTTTCTAGTGTTCAACATCTTGAACCCAATGTTAATTAATTGACCTTTGTTGTTTATTTGTATTATACTTTCATATTGGTTGTAATCTGTTCATAACTTTTTATATTGTACAAGCCTACAAGCTATCTGCAACCACTTTCTTGGGCTGTGTGTAAGTTAAGAATACATTTGAAAATTTTACAGTGATGTGCTGTGTATGTTAACTGCTTACTTATTTTCAGTGTTGTTGGAAATTGTAATTTTTGACCAGAGAAATATTTTATGTTATGAAATTTGTCTTGAGGATTTGTGAGGTGAAAGGTACTTGAGACTGAAAGGGTAGTTTATCAAGAACAAACCTCTGGAG
Organism: Frankliniella intonsa; assembly: GCA_033675135.1. Taxonomy (NCBI): domain Eukaryota; kingdom Metazoa; phylum Arthropoda; class Insecta; order Thysanoptera; family Thripidae; genus Frankliniella; species Frankliniella intonsa. The sequence goes on along the minus strand of CM066256.1, from coordinate 14,911,151 downwards.
GTTTGGGAATGTGGAGTTTGGCTGTTAGCTCAGACCCCAGGTCTTCAGGGAAGCCAAATGAAGGGCACTCATTTGACCATGAGCTTGGAGTTTCAGTAGTACAAATCTAGTTAATAATGAGTAGTGTTTATTGTATATCAATGTAATTTCATGTCGGTTTATAATGTTATGTATTATGTTGCTTGTGATCTCTGTTACGTAAGTTTCTTTTTCTTTTTTCTAATAATAGCTGTCTGTGAATGTAATTTTATGTAGCGGGTAATAAAATTGGTATGATGCTATAATTTGTTTCTAGAATGTGCATAAAATGTCAGCATGTAATTGGACATGAATTCAATGTAAAGGTTCTTTCAACAAGGCAGATGAAACAACTTATAATTGTAAGATGTTTATTAATAGCTGTTAAAACCATTCCACATAAAACAAAGCTAAATGCTATAAAAGATTGAAGATGTATAAAAATTATATTAGGATGGAAGTATCCGTAAGGATACAGCCTCAATTTGATAATACAACAGGCTGATGAAGCTTTTCATGACAAAATTAAAGTGAACGAGCAATTAAGCAACAACATCAAATGTGAGACCGTTTTTGTGCAATTCAGAAATTATAGATGTCTTTGCAAATGCTGCACCAGGAGGGAACACTCCACCATGGGGTGGCATTTTATCAGACTCGTTTAAGATCATAAATGCAGACATAATTAACGCTGTGCAAGTAGCACCATAGCCTGGATTTCTTCCCCTAACCTGAAAATGGAAAGAAACAAAAGATAAAAGATAAAAACTTATAAGTACGAGTGTGACTGAGTAAAATTGTTAATTACTTTAACGGTCATCGTTTTAGAGGGAAGTCCATCATGGGCATCCAGAGGTTGAGCAGCCTTATCTTCCCAGCCTTTACCGACTAAGGTCACTGAAAACACAGTGTTATTCATAGTTTCTTCAGAGGGCCCCTCATGACTAGCAAACCCAGCTGTAAAGAATTTCGGGTACTGAAAAAAGAAATTTCATGATTATGTAATGATCACAACCAACGTTGAGTAATGTTAACATTGTTGAAAAACCACCTTAAGCAATAGTTTGCGGCTCCAAGAAAATTGGCAGAATGTTGCAAATATTATCCCGAAAAGAATTGTCCCAATAGCACTCAACAGAGACGGCATAGCAATGTAAGTGTGTACTTGAGCAGGGCGCTTTTTCTCTGCTTCATAAAAGTAACGCTGAGAACGCAACATCACAGCACGGTCAGATCCCAAGAATGGCAAACACCATTTGTTAAGAACCTCACTCTTAAACAAAACACCACTGGAAGAACAAAACAGGTGATGAGACACTACATTGGAATGAACAATAACTGATAACTTGAAGAAAGAAATAGTCACCGTGGTTTGAGGACAGGTGTCAGCTTAGGGAGCCTTGAAGAGTACAGTTTCTGACGCAGAGATCTAAGCTCATTTCTACTGGCTACTCCATAAACGGCTGATTCATAAGTTCCAAAATGAAGCCTAGCACCCTAAAAAGCAAGAAACCAAACTAGAATAAAAGTAACTAAAATCAAACATACATCTAGGAGACAAGAATTTAGAAAGGTGAGTGGGATAAATATTTACACATACAGAAGTAGGAGGACCTTCTAATTCTCCATCAATATAAGACTCAACAGAGTTCAGATCTCCTGTAAAAAAAAAATATAGAAAAATAATAAAAGATGGATAACAACTCAATTACCAATGTTTTCATAACTGTTACCTTTGAATTGATTTTGAAGGAATACTAATCCTAGATCGTCAGGGATGCTGTCAAATCCACATGCACTCACAATATAAACCCCCTTTTGCTGAGCTGCACCATGATATTCCAATTGCATTTGTTCCATATACTATTAATTGGTAATAAAATTACAAATTACAACAGATTAAGAGATAAAATATTTGGACTCCTCAGTTTGAGTAAATCAAGAGGAAGAACACTTAGTTACCTGAGGTTCACCACTGACATCCACATGACTAGCACCACTAGCGATGCAGGCTTTGACCACCTGCTCTCCCCAATGGCGGTAAGGGCCACAACAGTTGATTACTACCTTAGCACGGGATGCCATTGACTCCAAGGACTGTGCATCATCTACATCAGCAACAATCACTTCAACTGATGACAGGTCTTTTCCTAGTGATTTTGGTATACCCATTAGAAAGACAAATTGTGAGGTGGTAATAGATGTAACAAATTGAACCATACATACCAACTCTATTCCCAACAGTCTTCAGCATGGTGTTCAATTTCTCCTTGTTCCTACCAGCTACCCCCCATGTGCATGGTTTCTGTTCAGATATCCTGATTAATTCCTGAACAGTGTACTGACCAGTGAAGCCAGTAGCCCCAAAGATTACGAAATCCAGCTTAGCAGCCATCTGAAAGAAGTAGCCCAGCGTTATATAAGAGGAGGGAAGATAGGGTTAGATCAGTTGTCCAAATGCCGCTATCTTAAGATATAGCTGTTTTCAAAATTTCGGAGAAGAAACATGCTTGATTGTATGAAGTAAAATCGATCATACATTCTTGTCATACAAATAGAACACCGGTAACAATCGCGCTTACTTCCTTACGCCACGCCCAATTTCAGTGATAATCAGGTTGAAGTGGAACACTTCAAAAATTTTATAATGGAGTTCAACAACTTCCAAACATTGCACAATGCGAACGTATACGTCGTCTCCTGATAATGACAGCGGAAAAGGCAGCCCCAATTAGGGTTGCAACCACCTGCAACTTCCTCTGCAGCGGGTTTAAGCCGGCCGGCGAAAAGCTCACCTTGACTCTTGATGGTACAGAACTGCTAAGAACCCTGTGGCCGACGCAACTGTGTGGGAGTGGGCGTGTGCAAGAGCACTTCGGCCTCTCCACTTAACGAGCGATGCAAGTGCCACTTGGACTTTGGAGCCTTTAGCTGTTGCCTTTGGTACTTAACATTTTATCCTTCACTTCTTCTTTTTCTCCCTTACTGCCAACTTGTGCGTAGGTGACAGGTGACAGTCGTGCCGGTGCTACTACTTCTTCTTATGGTGCTTTTTTTTTTAGTTTTAGGTTGGCAACATCAGAGAGAGGAAGGAAAGGTGGAAAGGTGTTGATCTATGCTGCGCGCTTACTTTTAAGTTCATCGCTGTTCACTCCTGTTCACGTAGAACCAGACTTTAGGGTGTAACAAAAAAAAAAAATAAAAAAAAAAATAAGATATTTTATTTGTTTGTTTGTTTTGCAGGAGTGAGAATGTAGGCCAATTCAAAGATCAGGTTTCTGGTTTTAGGTATTATTTTTTCATATAGAAAAGATGATACAATAAGAATATCCAACAGTAAATTCAATTTGAATCAAATATAGCCTTTAAATTATTTGGTTTCCAATGGATCCTTATCTACAGATGAAACAATGAATTCAATCTATAAAAAAAGATATTGTTAATAATAACTGAGGGAAGGGTAAATTTTGTACTAACTGCACAGAAAAACGGTAGTATACCTCTGGCAATAGAATTTTAAGATGTTGCTTTGCTGCCACATGCAAAAAGCCTCTCTCAGAATTTGAGTGACGGGTTAAAATAACATGAGTACCCTTATGAACTGTATCCAAGACTTCGTGGTGTGACATCTCACCTGTAAAATTTTAATTTTAAAATTCCAAAAAAAAAATAGTAACTTAACTTTATGTGATGTAGAATGGGAAGAGATACTCTGAATAAATTCTAGCAACAAAAATATACCTGTAAGGTACAAGTCGGCATTCACACCATTAAGAACAGAACCACCTGATCCTGCACAAATTGCAATGGTATTCACCAAAGTGCTTTCTATAATAAAGAAACAAGGGAGAAGAAAACACAAAATTACTTTTTTGGTAAAATGGGCACTTGTTCTTTACGACTCTTCCAATAGTAAGAGTTTAGATGTGCAGTGTAACAGTGTAACATCTTAAAATGATTGCATCTTTATCACAGAACACAGAATACCTATAGACAAAACACTTATACCATTTGAAACTGGAAATGCTGGTCTTGCTAGCATCTAAGAAATTGGTGTACTGTTTTGTATGATGTTGGGCTCTGCCCGACGTCCGCGTTGGGCTCAAACTCACTTCCTCTACTGTACGTTTTTATGATGCACCAATAATGTGTGGTGCTGGGACTTAAAATGAAAATCAGCAAAATTTGTTAAGAGTTCTCCAAAAAATACTATTAAACTCAAAAAAATAGTTCATAGTTGGTAGCAACACCAGTCTCAAATGGTATAAGTGTTATGTCTGTAGGTATTCTGTGTTCTGAGATGAAGATGGAATCATGTTAAGGTGTTACACTGCACTGAGAACAATACTCGTTCTACTACCACCTAGGTGGTGGGTGGTAAAGAACGAGTAAAAAATGTATAAACAGGACAGTCAACACAATTACTTATTTTTTGACAATGATTTTTGATCCCTGAAAAACAAAGCTCACCAAATTTTTCCCCAGGTACAGTTGCAACTGCTACATCAGGTAGATCAAGATGACGTTTTACAAGTGATACTGCAGTTTGAAGTGTAATAGATTCTTTCAGCACAACTTTGCGTCCAATACCAGCATTAACTCTTGATGAAATCTGTTTGAAATAAAAAGAAGTATTAGGATGTAGTTAAGATGATGACAATGACAAATATATAGAGATGGACTTACACTTTTATGTTGGTTTATATCAACTTTGGTTGCTGCATGGAGATGAGGCAAGCAGAGATATTCATTATCAACATATATCTTTAACCATACCTTCCCATTTGTCTCTCTGGAAAATTACAAAGTGATTAATTCCACAACACAATGACATGGAACATTGAAATAAAGGATAATCTTACTTACTGGAATGTGTGAATGGAACATGATGCAACAGCATTCACATCGGAGACCGCTTTATTGGCTAACTCGGGGCTGTCAAACAATGCATTTACAATTTTGCAATTAGCAGCATCATTGTGTTTCTTCAGGGGCTCAACAACAGAATCTTTACCTAAAAAAGATAGATATTATCATATTTGCTTTCATTACTCTCAGCTAACTTTAGTGACAAAATGGATAGAAACACATGAAAACTTCTTACCAAATGCTTCAGCTAACCAATCATTAACACCGCCCTCAACACAATCCCAAGCAGTATGCGGACTGTACAAAGCAATTCTGTTCTCTAGGAGATTCCCTACAATCTCTTCCTGCAGAATACAGATGCATAATTACAAATGGTCAGCGGAAGAGATTACAAAATATTGAGAGATGGGAACTTACTTTCCAATCACTTGTCCGCAAAGATTTGATTGCACGGAATATTAATGGATGATATGATATAATCAACTGCACATCAACATCTAGGGCCTCCTTCAGTACACTTTCAGACAAATCATTTGTTAGGAGGATCCTTTTTACCTGGAGTTATGAGAGGTGTTACTGATAGTTGCAGCCTATAGATAGATAATAGATGGTTGCATGCATGTACCTGTTTTAATGACGGTGGTTCCACCAACAAACCAACATTATCCCAAGATTCAGCCAAACTCAATGGCGCAAATTTTTCAATGCCTTTTATGACATTGGAAAGCGAGAATGGGTCAGTCGACAGATCCTGAGCCTTGTCTGTTGGGCAGTACAAGAAATGAATTAGAAAATTTACAGATAAAGTTAGGCTTACTACCACCACATATCAAAATTACGGATAAAAATATAGTGATGTTTTCTAAAGAGTAAGAGTAACCTGTTGACATTAAATATAAATATAATAAAAGGAAACAGTACTTCGCCTCTGCTGGTATCTTCTCATTGTGGCAGTCGTAAGGTGTCTGGCATGAACAAATTTCAATCCAAGAAAGTGTCCCCCTACTACGGTCAGTAGTTTCATGAAAATTACTCTTTTCTTGTCTTTTACAGAAGTAGTATGCAGGTTATATGCAGGTTAAGTTCTTGATCAGCTGTTGTGGGGTCTAGACAGTCTGTGGGGTAGAAAGCAGACTATACAGACGGAGCTAGATTTGAGTCCGTACCTGCGTTGTGCACGAGCCATTACTGCTCCGGGGTAGTCAGACATGAGAAATTCGCCGCTCAGTACACATCGGCTCGGGTCGGCCTTTAAGGTTCGGCCAGAGATAACTACGTAGTTATCTCTGGTTCGACACTCATTCAGATTTTCTTTCAACATTGAAGATTTTTCAAATTTTGAGAAGGAAGACCGAGATACGGTTCCCCGTTTTCATAAAAGTCTACATTATTTTTTTTTTAACTTGCTTGATCGGCTGCTAGAAAACGAGCCGAGGAGGACGAGGACGATAGTATCGATGTACATCGTCGTTATCATTCAAACTTGAAACACAACAGCGGCAACGGCTAACCCCATCTCGCAATCAAATGAAGACGTGAGGAGGTTATAATTTCTCGTATTAGCTGACTGTAAAAGTGAATGGGCCAGCCCCTTGACAGTATGTGCCCCTGACAGTTGGTGCCCCACTCTCCCTTACTGCTCGCCACTCGCCAGACGCCAGCTGAGAGAATTTCATACCCAGCCCCCAACTCAGCTGCATCTAAAACACGAAAATTGATGTGGCATTTACTGAAAAACTATCCTCACACCTTCCTCATTTCTTTAAAGGTATGCAGGTTTACCCACTTTCATATGTTATAACAGCTTTTTAAAGCCGATTGTATAAGTTTATCACTCTTATCTTGTCTTTCAGGCTTATGCTGTGTTTGGCCATGCCTGTGATATAGAAGAATATTACCATTACAATCCAATTTGACCTGTCAGTTCTTGACGGTGTACTGTAATAAAGCAAACAACTGGAAACAGATCGGTCGGTAAGTTATGATTGAAGATTCTTTTTCTTCCCTTCCACCCTACTTTATTTGTTATTGTCAACGTCTTCATAGCTAGAAAAGTGAGACAACACCCTTCAAATTTCTTTGTTTAGACAACAAGTTTGCCTAAGTCAAGCTGGCTGGAGGATGAAGTCTGAAGCAGATCTGTAGCAGGCACATACTCGAGGACATGGTATCAAGCCCTGAAGAGAACTTTGGTCTTCAGCTATGACCATTATTGAACTGTCAGATGCCTCAACACAATCCTTGCCCTTGCAATGAGAAGGCAAATGGTATGCACGCATTTTTAACCCTTCAAATTTCTTTTTTTGTCAATATTGCAGTGTCAGCTGATTTCTACTACTTAATCAGTGAACGCTTACTTTCAATTCTTATTTTCATCATTGCTCGTTGTTGCAGGTGTATAGAGCCTTTACTCATAGCTAGATCAAGAAAGCATTCTGATGGAGGACGCTGGAGGATGGAGGACGCTGGAGGATGGAGGACGCTGGAGGATGGAGGACGCTGGAGGATGGAGGACAGAACAGGCCATCTTCCCCCCCAGTGAGTATTGCCAAAGCAGTTAGCGACTACTTATTGTCAGCTGAATTTTTCTGTAGGCTAATTTTTGTATTATTATTTTTGCAGGGCCTTCTTCCATCTGAGTTACTGTCGCTGTTTGGTAACTTGGCAACCTGGTGAGTACATTCTTCAGGGGTCAGCAGTGTCTTCGTTGCTAAAAGCTTCCCTTCGTTGAGTTAGGGATTTATTGGGATTATAGGGATTATCCCACATCACACACTTTCGCACACCACACAACACTCATTTTCATTGTAAAAAATAAAACATTAACCGACGTGTACGGTGCTCTCTTACTTAAATGAGCTGAAGAATTTTTAATGAAGAATGAATCATTTCTATGGTTTTTGTGGTAAGAACTGTGAAGTGACTGGAGTATATGTACCACTGCCCCATTTTAAAACTTATTTTTGTTTCAGGATTTTTAAAAGTAATAAGCCGTGATCAAAAACTTAGTTTGTTTTGGAGACTGGTGGTTTTTCCCTCTCTCAAAGACTGTTCAGAGATTGACAATAATTTTGAACTTGTGTGCAGTTGCGCACCGTTGGGCTTGTGTTCAATTCAAAGACTGAACTACTACCGATAAGGAAGCAGAGTAGTATGTCAAGTCAATGTCAATAATGCACACAAGCATATTTTTGAGACATTGCTGTTAAGTTTTATCGTGGCATGCTATTGGCTTTGTTGGCTTGTCTGTCGAGGCGAACGCCGAAGACACTAAGACACGACACGCGAGCGCTAAGCGTGCCAAGCAGCCAAGCTCAAATGCTGGGGCGGGGGTTCTGGCTTCAGCTGCAGCTTCGAGAAACAGTCGAGTCGGCCGAAATGCTTTGAGTGCCGAATTTTTCATACTTGAGATTCCTCTACGTTCACAACTCTGGTACGGAGTCAAATCTAGCACAGACGGATTGTAGATAAACAAATTAAATCTCCATGCGATCAAAGAGATGCGCACAGTCGATAAAAAAAAAAAAAAGTTTTAAATTGTCGAGAAGCAGTTTGTTTTCAAGAGAGTAATGGCGGAATACATGCCATTTAAGGGGCTCAGTGCTTCGTATGCAATTCTATCAGGAGTATCTGCAGCTTCTGCCAGTGTTTTTGGAAAGCTGTACTCTGAAGTAAGATTATTTAATTTAACAATTGTTCTTGTTCTTGTTTGAAAGACACTGAAAGTGAACAATCACAACATGTATAATCTGTTACACACTTTCATTGAATTATTACTAACCTATAACAAATTTGTAAAAGAATTTAACAAAATTCTTTTTTTTCTTTCTTTTTTTTCCCTTTCTTCTTGCAGGCAGGATCTTCATTGCTAGGTGCTGCACTAATTTTTTTAATGATTTTATCAAATAGTTTTGTGTGGACAATGTTTGTCAAGGCCCTCCGAGACTCTGAATCGTCACTCACTGTTACCGTCACTAGTGCAGCAGTCAACTACTGTTTTTCGGTAAATTATTCAGATGAATCGATGTGGAAGCAATTGGCATTTCTAATGCTTTCCATCACATTAAAAGTATTGAAAATCAACATTTATTTATCTATTATTTTAACTTTTTAGGCTGTGTTTGGATGGTTACTCTTTTCTGAACACATTGGTGCTCTATGGTGGCTTGGTACCTCCCTAGTTATATCAGGGGTTCTGCTCATCAACAGTGCATCGACCTCATCAAATATTGAGAATACCAAGGAAGACTGATTATTGTAGTTTTTTCTATTCCTGTTGTAAATTACTTTTATAATATAAACATTTCCATGTCCAAAGCTTCCCATGATTTGTACGGAAGAGGGCATTATGAACTTTATAGTGCCCTCTGAAGTGGTGAGTGGAGTGGACTTCCCCCGGCACTGCAGTCCAGCACCAAGACTCCACATCAACTCGAGGGACTAAGCTTGCCTGGTTGTTACTCCGTGTGTGACTGAGACACTATCCTCTATCCCACATCACCAGAGAGGATGAGAGAGAGAGAGCTTTCTAGTCAGCTCTGGTTCCTACATCCCTACGACGCACGGTGATGACCGGCCACTGCCCTCTACTTCTTCCGGATCCCCCACCTCTTCCCCTGCGGGGGGTCTCCCGGGTCTCCACTGCTGGGCGGGCTGGTTCGATATCGGGGATATAACGCTCGCTCTGCACAGACTGCGGGGCTGGCCGAGGCGCGGCGAGGGCCCAGGTTGTGGGTTGTGGAGGGGGCGGGGGTGGGCAGGGCACGCTGCTGGCACAGCTGAGCCTGGGCCACTGGGGGAAGGGGAGAGCCCCCCCCCGGCGCCCCTGCTGGAGGGAGACACGCCACGCAACCCTCGGGTAATGGTAATATACGGGGGATTCTCGGTCTGTAGCCTGAGACGTCACGTATCACTTTTAATTGCACACTCTGCAAACCAAAGTGTTATGCAGTACTACCCAAAAAAAGTGTGAGACCAATCGTGTCCTACAGTGTTGTATGTGTAGGACACCCTGAGTCCGACAAAGAGTGTCCTACACATGCAACTATAGGACACAATGGGCCACACACTTTTTAATGTAGTTCTCTACTATACTGCTTAAGTTTGCAGAGCAAGGGCGGAAAACGAGTTCAAGCAAACGCCTATCACAGAATCTGACGGGGGCGTCCGCTGAAAAAACCACAAAAGTGAAAAAAAACAGTCGCAAAAAAAAAAAGGACCAAAAACCCCTCTCACCCCCGGGACTTTTCTCATACATGCAGAGGGGAATGGAAGCAATCCTTGCTATATTGTGGTGGTTGGGGTCTGCACGGGACGGGGGGTTGTGAGTGGGGGTGGGGGTGGTTGTCGCGGAGGGGGTGGGGGTGGAGCGGGCCGGCCCGCCGCCTGGCCTGCCTGCCTGGCCTGCAGTGTGCCCCGGCCCGGCGGCGCGGCGCGATCCAGCCCAGCGCCGCGAGCCCCTCGCCGTGCTGCATGGCCCTCTCCGCGCCCCCGGCCGCGTGCTCAGGGGGGCCCCGCACCCGCGCCCGCACCCGCCATGGGCAATGGAATGAACAAGGTGAGTCCTGCCCTGCCTGGCTCTCCCGCCCCGCCCCGCTGCTGCGCGCAGCCCACCCGCAGGCCGACACGACGCAGGGGTCCGTAACTTAGCAAATAAAATTATACGATAACAGTTACAATAAAAGTTTAAGTTGTAATGAGTTATACCTATCAACCACTTATTGAAAAAGTTAAACTTGAACAACAAATATTAAATGTTTAATTTTAACATTACATGTCACAGACCCTCAAATTTGGTGTGCGGGGTATGCGGCCTGCCCGCAAAATAATTACGTAAACTCAAAATTTTATGTCCCTTTGTTTTTGTTACTTTAGTTACAATATCCTTAAAATGGTGGGAGCATTACAATTTGTTACGCACTGATATGTGTTATGTTGAAAGGTATGTTACGGACCCCTAGTCTGACGTCGCGTCGCCGCACACGTGGGCCCGACATGCCAAGTCTCGTGGTGTCGGTATCGTGTGCCTGCATGTGCCGCGCTCCTGGCGGGGTGTCATGTCCGCGTCAAAGAAACGACGCCCCACTGTGTCGCTGCGGCAACGCGACGTCGAAACGATCGTTCTTCAAATTTTATTACAATTTTCCAAACTGCGGACAGTATATCATTTAATTTTATCCGGCAATCATAACAGAATTTTAATCCTAGCTGGTGTGGGCCCGATGAAGTGGAAGAAGGCCGGTAAATGCTGATGCTATTTGCTGTGACACTTATCGACGAATATTATTTCAAAATTGCTCCGGCCGCTTTTCTTGAACTTATTTCGACACATTTCGCAATAAAACGAGTTTCGCGAACGGACTTTCTTCTACCTGGCCGTTAAGATCCGTACTGCCAATAATAACGCGCCGAGGGGGGTGGCACTCGGTTTCTTCGTGTACACGGTATTACGCTATAACGCGGTATTACGCACGTGATTTTTGGTATTACACCGTATTACGCGGTATTACAGTCGCATTACAGTGGCATTACTGTGAGATTTCGGTGGTATTACGCCGGTATTACACGACACCGCGTACATGGTATTACCCGAGTGAAAACCCCCTCGTAACGCGCGCACGCGCAGGGATTAACTGCACAGGCCCCCAAGACCTTGCCGAGTCCCCGAGTGCCCGGCCCGGCCCGGCCCACACCCACCAGCCAGCAGGTGCAGGAAATCTGATGGCCGACCAAATATTGGTCCCACCGCCCTCCCCTCCCCGCCCCGCCCCGCCTCACCTCTGCCCATTTCCCATTGCCGGCCACACGCTGGGTTTCCCCGCCCCCGCCTTCATACGTCATCCAGGACAAATGAGACGCGAGGTGCTCGTCGAGGCGGGCCGGGGGCGGGCTGGGGGCGGGCTGCACCACGCCCTGGGGGCGCTGGGGGCGGGCCGGGGCCGGGGCCGGGGCCGGGGCCGGGGCCGGGGCCGGGCCCGGGGCCGGGGCCGGGGCCGGGGCCCACGTTAGGCACCGTCATCGCGCCTGCCCGCCCCGCCCGGTGCCCTGCCCAGGGGCCGTAATAGTTTGGCACTCGGCTCAGTTACGGAAACCAAGACCCCCATCATCGGTCGGGGAAATGGTCCTTGAGTTGTGAGTAACCAGCCCGCCCCGCGCCGCGCCGCACCGGCAGCACCGCCACCGCTGCTGCTGCTGCTTGTCATGCATTGCCTGCAGTGCGGGGCGACTGGTGGGGAGAGGCAGGGCAGGGCCGACGGCCCGGAGGAGAGCAGCGTCGATATTCAATAAGGTACGCGGTACAAACTGACACCGCCCCGCCCCGCCCCCTGCCGCACCCCCGCCCTCGCCGGTATCGACATGTGTTCGTCCGCGCCCGCGCGCCGCACCTCGCCCCACTCGCACGAGAAAAAACTAATTACGCCTCCGCGATACACATGGGGTGGGGGTGGGTGCCAGCCCGCGTTAAACATGAATGAAATATGCAGTGGAAGTCAGACTGCGGCGCTGCGACAGCGCAGCGTAGCGTAGCGCAGCGCAGTGGTGGTGCTCGGGGCGGAGCCAGCGGCCAGCGGAGCGCCCGACGAGCGGAGGGTAGGCAACCCGGTGGACGAGCGAGCCCAGCGGGTCTGCCTACCTCGCCCAGCGCGGTGCCGCTCAGATCCAGATCCCGGTGCAGCAGGGAAAGAGAGCAGGCGGAGCGGAGCTCTGCTTCCAAGGATGTCACCCCACGCTGTTGGGCCCACAACCCACCTTCTGTGCTTTGCGGTTGGGCCGGCGCGGCGGCGTACTCCCTACGCGCCCCCTTCCTCTCCCCCCGCCCCACCCCTCCCACCTCCTCCTCACAGTCATAGTTGCCGGCGCCGCGCCGGGTCGCGGATCCCGGTACGATAAGCTGCGCGGCGCTAATGAGACTAAGTGGGTGGATCATCTGACATTTGCGACCCGTGAACCTGAGAGCAGCTCGAGCCGGCGGGGCGGGGCGGGGCGGGGCGGGGCGGGGCGGGGCGGGGCGGGGCGGGGCGGGGCGGCGCGGGGCGGGGCGGGGCGGGGTCGTCGTGGCGCTCCTGGATTACGGGCGGCGGGGCAAGGCCTATCGCTACAGCATTACACGTGTCGCAGGCTTTGCGCGAGGAGTGTGCGCCACGTGTTTCCCAGTGACGCCAGCAGCTAGCGCTTGGGCTGCCGGGCGGGGCGGGGCGGGGCGGGGCAGGGCGGGGCGGATTGATGACGGCCGGCTCGGGAGCCCGCCCGGCCCCGCCTCGTCGAGCACAAAGGGGCTCTGATTATAACCGGAGGGACCGGCGGGAAGGCGGCAGGACGGGGCGGGGCGGGGCGGCAAGGACACCCGCCACAACATATGGCGGTGAGACCGAGGCACGGGGCGGGGCACCTGGGTGGGGCGGGGCGGGACGCGTGGCGAATGAGTTGGGCGAGTTATAATTGCCAAGGTCACACGGCGGCCTTCCATTACTCTCTCTCTCTCTCTCTCTCTCTCTTTCTCTCTCCCTCTCTCTCTCTCTCTCTCTCTCTCTCTCTCTCTCTCTCTCTCTCTCTCTCTCTCTCTCTCTCTCTCTCTCTCTCTCTCTTTCTCTCTCTCTCTCTCTTTTTCTCTCTCCCTCTCATTACGCGATCGCCAATCTGATAGCAGGCCAGCAGCGGCGCGTCCCAGTGCGTTTTCATAATTAATGCATTCACTTTTGCAGTCCATCAGCCTGCCTCACCTCCCCCCGTTCTGTTTCTCTCTCTCTCTCTCTCTCTCTCTCTCTCTCTCTCTCTCTCTCTCTCTCTCTCTCTCTCTCTCTCTCCCTCTCCCTCTCCCTCTCCCTCTCCCTCCCTCCCTCTCCCCCTCTCTTGTTCTCTCCCTTCCTCACTCCGGTGCATATTTCAACTAATTTTCTATGGAACCGAAGCGGGTCATAACAATATCCGTTTCCAATACCGAACAGTACCGTCCCGCAGTGCCGCAGCACCACGCGGCACAGCGCACGCGTTTTGAAGTCGAATCCCCGGGGCCAACAGAGGCGTCTAATTCCGACGCGCACTCCTGCCACGCCAGCCGGGAGAGCAGATACAATATTTGCAGAGGCGTGTTTTGTTTGCCCAGAGCCGGCGCGCCGGCTGCTGCCGACTCAAATCAGACGTATATCCAGCCAAAGGGGGCAGAAGCAGGGCTACTTGTTTTCCTTTCCCCGGATTCGCTCAGACCGCACAACAACAGAGCGGCATGACAGGCAATTGGGGTCAAGTAAGGCTGCTGCTGGGGTAGTGTCACATGGCAGAGACAGGGGGCGGAGGGGGGGAGGCGCACTCGTAAACCACTGCAGACAGATGAAACTAGCCGGGGGAGCTAGAGCGAGGACCGAAAGAAAGGGAGGGGCGGGGCGGATACGGGGAGGGGAGGGGGAGGGGGGGGCGGACAGCGATTGGGACTAGTAGGGGGCGTGTTGTGCGCGCGGAGGTCCTGAAGGAGTGGCCTGCCGGGCCGGGGGGTATAGGGGGTTAGGGCCGAGGGTAAAAGGGGTAAAAGGGTGGAAGAGGGGGTAAGTGGAAGAATTGACGCAACCCCACGGCAGTTGATGGCCAGAGGGGCGCCGCGGGAGGGGGCGGGGCGCGGGAGCGAAAAGGGGCAGTAGGGGAGCTGGTCAGGTCGCCCCCTCGCCCCCCCCTCCCCCCGCCCCCAGCGCGTCCGTTGCTGTCGGCCGCTCTGCAACAAGAAAGGGGAGGGTGCCAAACTGGGCAGCACGACGAGGCGGGGGCGAGGGTCTCCCCCGCCCCCACATGTACAGGGGCACGTCCCTCCTCTCAGAGCGAGCATCGCTCCCTGTCGCAGGGGGCGGGGCGGGGCGGGGCGCGCGGCGGGGGACGCCCTGCGCTCTCTTGACCTACCTGACGGCCTATTAGTCCTCCTCGCGCTCGCCCGCCCTTCCGCGCGGCAGTCCCGCGGAGAGCGCAGCAGCCTCCCCCAAGGGCAGTCCGTAGCCACCCCCAACACCCCATTTTCAAGGGCTCCACCCACCCACCACAGCCCGGGCCTAGCCGGGCCAACAAGCTCACCTCAACTCAACACCACCCCTTTGCGCGCCCCCTCGTGGGCCGCCCCGCCCCGCCCCGCCCCGCCCCGCCCCGCCCCGCCCCGCCCCGCCACGCTGTGCAGGCAGACGCTCATACTTACGGCTCTGCTCGCGCGCCGGGCCGGGGCTGCAGGGCCGCAGGGCGCCCACCGGCGCCCACAGGGCCCATCCGCACGTTCCCAGCGCAGCCCTGCCGACACCGCCGCCGATAGAAAAGTAACACCACTTGTTCCCTGCAAATTTCATGAAGCGAATCCTTGAGGGACAGAAAAGAGGCGCGCCTGGCCCTGTTGAGCAGGAGGAGGGTCGCAGGTCGCAGGGAGGGGGAGACAGATGCGCTGTGTTTAGCCCTATAGGCTGAGGAGGTTGCGCCGGTGACAGATGGCGGTCGCGTGGTCAGCGTGCCGCGTGCCGCGCCGCGCCAGCTGTACTGCGGCTGCGGCGGCTGCAGCTACGTAAGCAGGTGGGGGGGGGGAGCCCCCACATCCCCAGTGGCGGCCGTGGTGCGCCACCTGCAGCTGGGCAGGCGGCGCGCGGGCGGGGGCGGGGCGGGAGCGCCCACGCGCCCCGTCTCCAGGTGGCTGCGCGCGGCGCGCGACTCTGCGTGGAATGTAGGTCACACGCGTGCGGCGGGGCGGGGCGCGGCGCGGCGGGCGGCGAGTGAGACCTCGGGCTGGCACGGCACGGGACGGGACATAAGCAATACACTCTCCAGGGGTAGGTAGGTACTTACACGAGTGGCGTGTTCCGCCCGCATACCACGACGCGCCCCCGCCCCTTTGTAATGCACCCCGTCCACCGCTGCACGCCACCCCGCCACCCCGCCGCCCCTGCCTCCCCCGCCCCCTGCCACCCGCCCCTGCTCTAGTGGCCTAGCTCTGCTCCGCCTGCCTAGCTCTTTGTTCTGGTTTCGGTACCCCACCAGTGCCCGGTACCGGTGGGCGGGCTGGGACCGGGCCCGGGTGGGCGGGGGCGGGGAGGGCTGCGTCCGGCGCGTCCGGTGTCCGGCCCCGGTCGGTGGCGGGGACGGATTAAGCCCGCTGGACAGAACAGCTGTGGGGGTGGACTGGTTGCGCTCTGTCTCTCTGCACTGGAAAACCAAGTGTGTATATATGAATTCATTATTTACTGCATACTTACAGGTATTCAGTAAATAATGAATACATGGCCATGTATACAGTAAATAGTGTGTACCCCACGCAGTTTCTTTGTTATTTTTCGTGTGTACATGCCAAGGTATTCAGCAAATAGTGTGTACCTTGGCATGTACACACTATTTACTGCATACCTGTAAGTATGCACTAAATAATGAATAATGTACACACTTGGTTTTCCAGAGTGGGGCTGCAAGCCATATACGCATTCCAACCTACGAGCAGACGACTAGGGGGTGGCGCAGGGGGTGTAGTGGAGGGCGGGGCGCGGGGCGGGGCGGGGCGGGGTGGGTTATTATTATTGCTATTGACTCCAGGGCTGGTCGCGTGCGCACTGGAGCGCGTGGCGCGGGGCGTAGGCAGCTCGCCGCGAGCCTTTACAAACACTACACCACGCGCCCCACGCCCCACGCCCCACGCCCCACGCTCCGCGCCCCACGCCCCGCGCCCCGCACAGGCAAGGAGAGGAAAGAGATGGCAAGTGAGGGTTATTAATAAAGCACTCTGTCAGTAGAGAAACGACGAAGAGCGTGGGAGCATGTGTGTGTGTGATTTGTGGAGAGTGGGGGTAGGCCGAGTACGCCTGCGTGCGTGGCGTGGAGGATAAATCCAAGTCCATTCATCCTTAGCACCATTGAGGTTTGCCACCGATTTGCCTCGCACCGTCTCTCGGATTTCCGAGATTTACACCAGCCCCGCATGCATCCCTGTCCCCTCCCCGGCTGCACCCCCTCGGTCTCCCCCGCACGCTCCGCTATCTCCATCTCTATCGGCCGCTCCCCCCCCCCCCCTTCTCACCGCACACTCTTGCTCCGATCCGCGTGTTTTCGCTCTCTCTCCCTCTCTCCCTTCCATCTACTACGATTTTCGGTCTCGCTCTCTCTCTCTCTCCTTCTCCCTCTCTCTCCCTCCCCTCTCTCTCGCACTCCCGCTCGCTCCCCTGGAGATCGATACTCCGCCTGACCTTGGCGGGAGTTCCTCTCCTGGAGTTCCGACGTGTCGCAAGGGTGAGGCAGGCCGGTCCGGTAGAGGGGGAGGGGGCGGGGAGGGGAAGAGGGTGCTCTCTTTTCCGAATCAAGGAAGCTTTTTTTCGGAGACACGCGATGATTGCCCCCTCGGGTCGCGGGTAACTAGCTCTTGCCTCCCTCTGCTGCGAGTGAATTTATTCCAACGGACGCAATACACAACACTGACCTCTGCACTATTTTATTCCTTGAGGGAAGGGCGTAAGAAGGCAGAGAAGATCTCGTAAAATAAGCCACCCTGAACGCCTGGGCATTCATATTCACAGCAGTGGCAGCAGCGCGGGTAGGGAGAAGGACTCTCCGTCGTCGTCTGGACATGAGGGGAGCGGGAGCGGGGGTGGGTGAGTCAGTGGTAGTGGTGGTCGGGTGAGGGGTTGGGGGTTTAGGATAAAAGGTTTGTGGCGGACTAGGAGGAGGTGGGGGAAACAGGGAAGAAGTGACGGGGTTCACAGGTCGGGCCGGACAGGCGACTGCACTGGAAAAACTAATGAGACATGCGTGACACCTGCAAGTGCGATCCCTGGAGAGGTTGCATCATGTGGTGTGATCGTAGTTTTGGTCACGTTTGTGATGCGACCTCCTTTGTGTTATGCCGTATATACCCCGGAGCTAGCGTTGCATCACATGGTGTGATACGTAAATTTAGGTCGCATTACGTGGTGTGACCAAAGTTGGTCACACCCTAATTGACGCAACGCACGTCACGTTTGTTTTTCCGGTGAGTGTGCTACACCAGCACCTGCTCTCACTCCTGATCCCGCTCCCCCTCGTCCCCCTCCCGCTCCTGCTCGCCACGCGCCGCCGCCCGGGCCGAGCCGGGCGGGGAGACGCAGAGCCGGCGCTGAGGGTGGAGGTGGACGCTTCCGTCATGGACGAGGCCGACGAGAAGTGAAGGGTTAAGCCAGCCTTTTTGCTCCCTGCAGACCAGTGGCGTCAAGACGAAAAGACGAGAATTGCTTTCGCGCAAGGGAGCGATGACAAAGAGGCTCTCGGCGAGAATCTACACGGAATTGAAACTCGCCCCAGCTCAGCTCTCCCTCCCTGCAGTACCTTCCTCCCCCCGCTCCCGCACACTTCCGGCCGACTGGGCATCCTGCTGAATTGGTCAGGAGGGATTTGGTGGCGCGTTGCAACAACGTCTCGCTGGGGAGGGGCGCGGAGAGATACAGTTCAGAGCGATGGAGGGAGAAAAGGGAGAAAAGAAAAAGAAAAAAAAAACATTAAATACGAGGAGACGCGCAGAAGAGGGCAGCAGCAGCAGCGCGCGCGGGCCGCTCCCGCTCGGCCTGCCGCCAACTGAGTTGACTCCGGGCGCCACTTTTAATTAGTCCGCCTCTCGCCGCCCGCCCCGTCCCGTCCTGGACCCCGCCCCCCTGCCTGCACCCTCCCCCCGCACCTCCCCTTCACCCACTGTTATACTACCCGCCCGTAGCTCCCACTGCACCCCCTCTCCCCCTTGCTGCTCACCGCTTCCTCCTCCAAGTTTGCCTTCGCCCGTGTATGTAACTTTGCGAGGAAGGACAAGCAAAGTGTCCCCTGGCATCACTGCGCGCCGCTGGCCCGGCCCGGCCCGGCCCTGCACTGGCTGGGACCCACCTACAGCTCCCCCCCCCCCCTCTCCTGTGCCGCCCCTTTGTTCCCCCGCGCTCAAAGACCCATTCAGATTTGTGGGAGAAGGTCGAGGGAGAATAGGGGAGTCAGCAGGGATGGTGGGGTGGAGGGCAGCTGCGCGAGAGCGGGGCGGGGCAGGCCGGACAAAAGTGCAACTGCAAGAGTCGTTTGTCCTGGTCTACCCTGCTCCTCCCCCCCTCCCCCCCTCCCCCTCCCCTCCCCCCGTCCCTCCTTTCACTTTTAGATGAGCGCTCCACCGTAGGATCCTTGGCTTCGGCCCGGAGCTCCCCGCCTGCTCGCCTAGCCTGGTTGCAAGTTGTTGCGTCGCTAGCTGACGCCATGCTAGACTCGGCCTGGCCTAGCACTTTTGCAGTTTGGGTATTTCAGCGGTGGCGCGGGCAGAGCAGGCGACACTTCACCCGCGGGCCCGGCCCGGCGTGCGCTCGACGAGGTGGGGCTGGCGTGAGCGCAAAGCGTGGGAAACCAAATAAACGCAGAGTTTAAGGTATAGAAAAAAAAAGGTGTCCGGAAATTGATGATGGGGGAGTATATTCCCTCGTCAGGTTGGGTCGGGCCGGGCCGGGCAGGGGGTGGCTGGCGGCCCTGCTGGCACTTCCGTGATGAAGACCCGTTCCCGTGGCTTATCTCTATTCCATTATGGAAGACAGACGCCGGACTGTGCAGACAGAGGAGCTACCCCGTTAAATGAAAAGTTGTGCTCTGCTCGTTTATATATTATGACGGTAACTCGTCGAGCGCCGGCCACGGGCGGGGGAGGAGTTTCAGAACAGGTTTTATTGGAGCGATTGTAAATTTACAACTTCGGTCTGAAAGGGGAAATGGCATGACTACAGCATTTCGAAGCAAGAAAAGCTGAGTCTGGAGCGGGTGGAGCCGAAAACGCCTAGGAGGTAGGCAATGCAACGCAGTCGCCCGCGCCGGGTGGCCTACCCTGCGTTCAGCAGGGGCCCTACTAGAAATGAAAGGAAATTTTCCGCGTCCGTTCGGCTTACCTCAGGGAGTCGGAATTAAAGTTCCCCTCTACAGAGTGAGCAAAAGGTAGAGAGAGGGAGAGATAGAGAGATAGGAGTGGAGGGCAAGTGTGAGAGAAATGAGACAATTGCTACTCGCCGTGGCTAAGCGCTGGGCACAGGGTCATTTCCTGCTCAAATTGCACCACCGCCTGGCCTGGCCGGGCCTGGAGGGAGAGCGGGGAGCAGTGGCTGCGGCGGGGCGTAACCGGGTGTAGCGCGGGAGATTGGTGGGGGGAGGGGCGGGGCGGGGCGGGGTGGGGCAGGGCGGGCGGGGCGGGGCGGGGCGGGGTGGGGCAGGGCGGGACGGGCGGGGCGGGGTGGGGCAGGGCGGGGCTCAGGCTCAGTCGCTAAGTGCCACCCCAAGGCCGGAAAAACGAAACAAAACTCGGCTAAAAGAAAAGGGGTTGGGGAGGGGAGGTCGGGAAAATAGGGTAGTATCGGTCACGCCACGCCACGCCACGCCACGCGCCGCGCTGCGCTCGCCCGCCCGGGGCAGTAGGTGACCTGCTGGGCCCGCGCCCGCGCCCCAGGGTTACAAATGGATTTCCTTTTCTTTCTCAGTTTTCTGACGGCTGCCCTTGTGCAGGTGCTGCCCGGCCTGTTCGTGGGGAACTACCGGGACTCGAAGGACGCGGCGCAGCTCGACCGCTTCAACATCACGCACATCCTGGCCATCCACGATGCCGCCAGAAAGCTCCACTCGGTACGTCACCGTCACGTTCACTAGCGCGGGCTCGCGAAGGGCTCTCTTTGAGGACAACAGCGATGAACAAAGCGGTCTCTGCTCTGCGCAGGACAAGCACTACTTGTGCGTCATGGCCTCCGACACGCCGGACCAGAACCTGCAGCAGTACTTCTCGCTGTGCAACGACTTTATCCACGGGGCGCGGCTTCGCGGCGGCAACGTCCTCATCCACTGGTCCGGGAACGGAAATGAAAAGCTTTACTCCGTGTGGCTCCCGCTCCCGCCTAACCGTTGTCCTGACGCTTGTTCTCTTGCAGCCTGGCGGGCATGTCGCGCTCGGTGACGGTGGCCGTCGCCTACATCATGAGCGTCACGTCGCTGTCCTGGAAGGAGGCGCTCAAGGTGGTGCGGGTGGGCCGCGCCGTCGCCAACCCCAACTTCGGCTTCCAGCGGCAGCTCCAGGAGTTTGAGTCGTGCCGCCTGGCCGAGGTCAGTCACCCTCGAGCCCTGCCCGGCCCGGCCCGGCCCGGCCCGCCATAGCGGCCATAGCACAGTGCGGTATTATTAGCGCGGCCCGGGCCCGGCCGCCACGCCCGCGAACGGAGCGGAGCAGAGCGGCCCTGTTGCTGGGCGGTGCCGAGCTGAACCTACGAAACGCTGCACTCCGTCGCGTGATCAGACTGCCCCGCCACGCCCCGCCACGCCCCGCCACGCCCAGCCCCGCCACGCTCGAGGAAGGGTTGGGTCACGCCGGGCCTCCCGAACAAAGTGACCTCCCCACCGGCACCGGCCGGGCCCGCGGCGTATAGCGGGTCCTGGAGGCATTTGAATTCCCTGAGTTTTCGGGGCCGCGCCAGCCTCAACAAAGCCCTGTAGCCGGTGCCCCACCAGCCTGTGACCGTGCCCCGCCCCGCCCGGGCGGTCCTGGCCGCACCTGGCCTGGCCTTTGGCCGGCTCGGCCCAGCCGTTGGCGCCTCTGGCGGTGCGGCGCGGGCATGGAAGGTCGCCAGGCGAGGCGCCGGGGAAAATAAAATGAGACAAGCCGTTCAAGTGGTGTGGGCGGGTGGGAGAGGGGGGTGTCTAACGGGGCTGTAGAGCTGGAACGCCCCATCGGATGGCCCCGCCCCGCCCCGCCCCGCCCCACCCCGCCCCGCCACTCCTGTCTGGGGTCAGGAGTTCACGGCGGTGAGTCGCGACGTGCCCGGCGATGCCGCGGCGCCCCGGTGGCCCATCACGCCGCTCGCCCCACCCAGCCCGGCTCGTTAAGGGCGGCGTAAATCGACGCGACAACTTGGACGGCCGACTATACTTTTATAGGGCGTGAAAACCGAGCATAAATTCTGTGCCCCATGCCTTGCGAATCCGCGAAACTTTTCGTAAGCCCTCTATGCAGTTTTCCCTCTCAAAAATTTCAAAACATAAAACAATAAAAATAAAATAAAAAGAAGTGGTCAATTCTAACGAGGAAGCCCTCGCGTCCATAACGGCGCCTCGTCGTTTATCGCTCCGGCGTGTGTGAGTGCGTCTGTTTGTCGCGCCCCGCCCCGCCTATCCATCAGCCGCCATCAGCCACTCACCCAGGCAGCGGGCGGGGCGGGGCGGGGCGGGGTAATGTAGGGCGGGTCAGTATGGCTGCGGGCGCGGCGCGGCGCGGGCCGGGCGGGAAAGACCAGATAGCAGATAGCATAGAGTGGCACCACCGCGCGGACCCCGCGCCCCGCGCCGGAAACAGTGCGCCATGTTCAACCGGAAGCCCACTCCCCGCGCGCGGCAGGGCAGCGTGTGTGCGCGCCGCCAGCGCCAGCACGGACGCGTCCTATCGATCTCCCGACCCGCCGCCGCTGCCGCTGCCTAGATCAGCCTAACTGCCGCCGCCGCTGCCGCCGCTGCTGCCGCCACCACAAGCGTGCGGCTGACACGGCGCGGCGTGGCGTAGAGCGAGTGGAGTGGCGGGGCGGGGCGGGGACGACCCCTGTCAATGGCCCCAAACGGGCCGAACGGGGAATCGCTTCCGCTGATCGCTTTAGTCGACTTCCCCCCCACCTCCCCTCCCGTGCCCGCCCCACGGCCCCCTCCCCTCCCCCACCGCCTTCCTCCTCGCCGCGCCGCGCTCCGTGCCGCGGTGCCTTGTCTCAAGTGTCCGGGGCAGATGATGTGCTTCGGCAGCAGGGGACAGGAAGGGTGACGTATTGAAAAGGGAAGGGGCGGCGGAAGAGAAGGGGCGACACGGACACGGCGCTTTGGACGTGAGCCGAGCGGGGGTGGAAATGTTAGGGGAGGAAGAAGGGTGCGATCCCGGGTCGTTCGTGAGAACGGCGAAAGGCGGACGAGCTCGGGATATTGGTGGGTTATTGCGGGGTGCCATCTAGGGGGAGAGGGGAGTCGGTGGCACCGGCACAGGGGGTTGAACGGCAGAGTATTTTGTACGGCCGATTGATCGCCTGCCTCACAGAGCTGTCCCGCCCGCCCCGCCCCGCCCCGCCCCGCTCCGCCCTGCCCGGCTGGCGGGCCCGGCACGGCACGGGCGGCACTCGCGCGACCTCGGGGATGATGCGCTTGTGAATGGCAGCACATGGCGGGAGGAGCAGGTGAGGGGGGGGCGGCGCGGGGGGATGAAGCCCCGCTGATAAATGAAGACACTCCAGTCCCGCCGGGCTGGGCCGGGTCGGGCCACGGATCCTGGCAATGGAAAAAGCCGGGGCAGGTGGAGGCAGAGGTGGCGGTGCGGGGCGGGGCGAGACGCACGGCCGGGCCCCACGCGTTCTACGGCGCGGTAGGAGGGGAGGGGGTGCTGGCTGATGCTCGGCTTGCAGCCAGCCCGGGGCCAGGCTTAGGGACGGGGAGGGGCGCGGAAAAAAGTGAAGGGGGTGGAGGGAGAGGGGGATATTCGTGTCAGGCGCGCCAGCCGCAACCCCCTGACAGGACAGGACAGGCACCACGCCGCGCGCCCACTGCTCCATCCCCTGGCGTGACAAGCGGATAATGGCAGGTGTAGTTGAGCTGTCACCAGCTGCGCCAGCTGCGCCAGCTGCGCAGCCCCCGTCCCAGGCACAGGCGTACCCGTCACGCCAGGGTGACGGGCACGTGCGCGGCCCGGGGCAGGGGCGCGGGAGGCGAGGTCCTGGTCCTGTCCTACTGCGAGACGATCAGCGGGGAGGGGCCGCCCTTGACCCGGGGCCGGAGGGGGAAAGGTCACGACAAAAAGCATGGCCCCCTACCTCCGCCCCCGCCGGCACTTCTTTCCCTTTTCCTGCTTCTCCTCCTTCTTCTCCCGGACGCGCGAGGCAAGCCTGCAGCTCTCAGGCGCTCCGATTGCGCTCCGCTTAACGCGTTCCCTCTCTCTCTCTCTTTCTAACTTTTACCCCGGCCGTTTCTGTGGGGCGCCTCTTTGCCGAAAGTGCTTCCGGGCGTGGGCAATCGGGTGGCACCGCGACCACGACCTCGACCGCGGCCACCCGCAGAGCACCCATCTATCCGTCTGTCGCACACAGGAGCGACGGCGCCTCAAGGAGCGCTACCCCAGCCTGGCACTGCAGTCCACGGACGAGGAGCTATGCCGCCAGCTGTTGCTCTCCTACCAGGGCCTGCTCATGTCCAAGGACCTGTGCGAGGGCCGCTGCCCCATGGGCCAGCCCTGCCCCACCGGCCTCTGCCGCTCGCCCAGCAAGCGGTGAGTACTGGTTGGGCGTTTTGGGCGCGGCGCTGGAGTGTCGGCTGGGCTGCCTACCCTCACGGCGCGCGTGGGCGCTCCCTGCTGCTGCTGCCCCGCAGGACGGTGCGGCGCAAGTCGTCAACGCAGAGCCTCGGCGGCGGGAGGTCGACGCCGCCCTCGTCGCCCCGCATGCTGCCGGCGACGCCCACGGGCCCGCCGGGGCCGGGCGCGGGGAGGCCGTCGTCGGGGAGCACCGGGCTGGTGCGGAGCGGCTCGTCCATCAGCTACCGACAACGCCCAAGCGTCTCCTCGGCGCCGCCCTCCAGGTAGGCGAGCGCGCGGCGCGCGGCGCGGCCCGGCGCGGCCCCGCGAGGCTCTACCCACGTGTCCTGCTGCAGGTCGTCCTCGCGCGCCGACCTCCCCAGCTCGCTGGTGCGCACCGGCTCCACCCTGGACCACCACGGCGGCTGGATGTCTTCCTCCGGACAGGGTGGCGGCGGGCCCGGGCCATGCTCCGGGTCCCGGCGCTCCGTGGGGTCGGCGCCCACCTCCCCGCGCGCCTCCCCGGCGCCGTCTCCGCCCGTCACGCCGGCCCACGTGCCGCGGGCGCAGCGCGTGCCGGTGCCGCCTGTTTCCTGAGACAGCGCCGCCGGGCCCGTCCCCGCGCCGACGGGCCTGGCACAGGGCGCAGTGGCGCGCAGGGCGTCGGTCGAGAGCCTCGGCGACGAGGACTACCCCAGGGGGGCCAGCCCCGGGCCCGGCCGGGTGCCGGGTAGCCCGAGGGGCTCGGTGAGTGGCGGGGGCGGTGGGGGCAGGCAGCTGGTGGCGCGGCTGTGCCGCCAGGGGTCGCAGGGCGCGCTGTCCACCGCCTCCGCGAACCACGGCTCACCGACGTCGTCCCCCTCCAAGACGGCGATGCTGTCCAGGACGCCGCCGAGGGACTCGGTGCGGGACCCGGTGCGGCGGAAGCTCCCCGTGCAGCCCGTGAGCAGCTCGCCAACCGCCATCGCCGTGGGCAACGCCACTCCGGTGTGCTCCACGGCCGCGGCCCTGGCCGCCTCCTCGCCGTGCTCCTCGAGCATGGCCAGCCTCGCCAGCCTCCGGAGCATCTCCGAGGCGGCCTCGGACGACGAGACGCCCCTGCAGAAGAGGCGCTCGAGCATGAGCAGGCCCCGGACCAATTCGGCTCACGCGCACGGGCCACCCCACGGCGCCCCGCACACGTCCACGCACGGGGGCATGACCACCACCCAGCAGAGCGTGCTCAACCAGAGCACGCACCAGGTGGTGCACCAGACCACGGTCCGCGCCACGCGCAACGGCATCATCAGCTCCTCCAAGTAGAGGACTCGTCTGTTCCCGTCGTAGATAATTTCTAAGAGTTTCAAGTTCTTCGCTGTCTGCCTCATGGAGATGGTCCGGGCGGCTCTGCCCGTTTACTCCCACCATGAGTCAACTCTCCGGCCAGTGGGTGCTCCGCTCGACGGGGTCAACTTTTTCTTGTGGGGGAGGGATTGCGGTCATTTTTGGTCTTTTCCATCTCAAAGCCGGCTATTTTCTTGACACAACAGAGGGAAAGGGGGCGACTATAATACATGGAGATGGAGGTCAATTGCTATTTACAATCTACACCTGGGTCAGGGCACTGCCCTACAGATCTATTTTCGTAGATTCTATTCGGGCAAGTATTGTCATTGTTGATCTTGTTGTTGTTGTTGCAAAGGGTGCAGGCGCCCACCGAGTCTACGGGTCTAATAATCCGGAGTGTCTAGGTATTTTTGTAGTTACTCAATTTGATATGAGGTATTTGAAGTATTTGGTAATGACAGTTTGTAAGAACTGAACCGTACATTTTTATCGTTTGTGTGTCAGACGACTTGCGTCGGGAATGACTTTTTATGGTAGACAAGATTAAAATTTTGAAAGGCGATTTTGTACATTTACACGTGCTGTATCACCAAAAATGGATTTGATGAGTATAGGATTATCAGTTGTTTTCAGTTACTTCCAGTAAGTTCCCATATTCATGCACTTTCATGACTAGTTTTACATAATATCATGGATTTCATTTTCCTAACATTTTTGAATCTCTCTTTTTTACCTACCTGAGTGGTAGTGGCTTGCAGCGAGTCCTACTGCGTTTTGTACTCTGTGCGTAACTTGAGCTCAACATATAAAAGTAAAGGCGTTCACTATGGCGGGATTTTACATTACCTGTCGGCCAAAGGCATACGCACTTATTCATTTTATTTGCGTGTCTGTGATACATTTCGTGTTGCGTTTATCTTACAGGAAGCACGACAAAAAAAAAATCGACTGTTGTCCTACTGCGTTAATTCACGATTAATTCCATGTCAATTTATTCCTTCAGTGGTACTGGGTGACATATTATGTATTTTGTTGACAATCAGCTCCCGTTCTTGACCTAGAGGATAATTACCTTCTAGAAAGGCATACTCTCCATTTTAACAATCAGCTAAAATGTTTCACACGCGTATTCAAACATTACAAGAAATTATTAGAACATGCATGATTTAATCTATTTCAGAGTTTAATAGACTTTAGTGTTATTACTACCGATGTTTGGTACAAAGTGTTATGTGTTCATAAATACTAGTGTCTAGGGTCACTAGACGGCTACTGTCGTTCTAGACTTCTCAAATAAGTAGTCTAAATGTATATATTAAGTCAAAACAAATAACCCTATTTTGGATCTTTTTACAATAGAGACTCGAACTATTTCCCGCGCCCCTGTAGGTACAGGCATCGGGCGACTCACACGATACCTTAATAACCCGAAAGTTATTGGTCTCTAGTATCGCGAGGGAAATTTTAAGTAATTGACTGTCTGTTTAAAAAATGGCTTTGCATCCCAATTGTACGATAGACTTTTCAGGTACGATAGACTGCGCACAATTGAGCGTGAATGACTCCTTATTTGCGAAATGCGGTTTACAAAGTTTCTCTATTTTCGAAAAAAAAAAAAAGGAGGCAGAAAATATTGTTAAATGAGAGGCACGTGCCGATAGCTGTGTGCCTAATCGACATATCCTAGCCACCTTGGTAGGATTCAGAAATTAGCCTGGACAACGGCCGTAGCATCTCGACGGTACTCAAACAATGTGAGTTTATGGCAAGGTTTATGGCGAATTTCGGGAGAATTCCAACATATCGATAGCAAAATTGGCTTTATTTATTTCGATTCAGTTCTGTAAAAGAAACCCCCAATTCACTGTTTTGAAAGGTTTTCAGTTTTCCAGTTTTAACACGTGTGCAATAAAATTACTATTGATGTGAATTAGGGGTCGAGTCAATGTTGATAGCTTCTATGCAATATGCCGAGGAAGTAGATCCGCGCTGGCGTGGAACATTGTAGATTCCATTTTTTAAAAATGTAACTTTTGTACTTATCCATGCCAGTTTAAAAAGAAAAATAGGTCTAGACCGACTTGCTCAGCTCTTGCGTACAACGTAAATTGTCCCTTTTTTAAAGTTCAGATTTACAGAAAATACGGCAGAGGGAAGGCCCACTTGTTGGAGGTGTTTCGTTACAACTAGCGCCATATGCCACTATGGGAACGGGTGACGAGACCTATTTCCTGCACTTTAGGCAGTGAAAATTGTTTGTACTGAAATGTGTCGTAAAAACAGCCGATATGCCTGTGATGCTGTTTCGCACTTGGCTCCAATTTACATTTTGTCGAAATCAAAGCAATAAGTATTTTTGAAAGAGGGGAGGAAAACGGCGAGAAGCTAGAATCAAATTTTTAGATTCAGAAGAAGCTCAAGAGAATCAGAGTATTGCTCAAAAACAGTTAAAAGGTTGTGTAGGAAAGTCAATCGATAATTTCTGGCACTGACTTTGTTGTGAACGTTTTGTATAAATAGTAAATGCATTTCCGCCGAAATTATCTACGTAAAATTTAATCGTCCACCCCTAAGTCATGTGGTGTTTGATGCTGGCAAGTATGTCTGCGCAAAGCTTTTATTCGTTTTTTTATAAATTCACTTATAAGCAGTACATTTCCCTTTGTAAATATATAGGAATAAGCACAGCAAACGTTTATAATAATGATATAACAGACCTGAGATAAGAACCGTCCAGGTATTGCATTAGCGGCATGG
Organism: Frankliniella intonsa; assembly: GCA_033675135.1. Lineage (NCBI taxonomy): Eukaryota > Metazoa > Arthropoda > Insecta > Thysanoptera > Thripidae > Frankliniella > Frankliniella intonsa. The sequence continues at coordinate 14,882,908 of CM066256.1, read as the reverse complement.
GGAGACATGCCATTTGCCATCCAATAATGTTGTCAATATTTTAAGAGCGGCCCAAACCTACACCGGCCGAGTCGAACCTCGACGATCTGTTGTTTATGTAAATCGGTAAATCAGATGTAAAGCCTCGTCTACTTTATGGGTCGTGCGACTGGAGTCGAGTTAGCTGGAAATGGTTGTATATTTCCACTGTTGGAAAAGTTTGGGTTATTCAAGTAATAAGTCCTTTCTGTCTGTTAAATAGACCAACCATTTTAAAACTGTGTTTTATTTTATTTTTTCTGAAAACTTTAATTTTGGACAAGGGACTAGAAATTCACTACTGATCGTGGAGACGGTACTGGTGCGCAGCATAATGTACCGATACGTTAATGTGATCGCACAAACTGCTGACGACAGTTTCCAGCTAACTGCACGACACCCTTTGAGCACTCAAACCACACAATCGTTATTTACACCATGTCCTTTTAATAAAGCATTTGTACGAAAACGGGACTGGGTTGGCCTCTTACCCCAGCGGATCCTGCGGTACCTGCTGTACCGGGTGTTTCTCTGAATGCGTAACAGTGTTGCGGGATTGCATACTCTTCAGCGCTGCAGGGGCCATGGCGCCTTACGGGCGAATAAGGTAGGCAAACCCGCAACACTGTTACGCATCCAAAGAAACACCCGGTACACACCACAGCCACACGCGAAGGCGATGCACCATAATGACACCGTCAAAGTGGAAACAATCCAACGTAAAACCGGATGGCGGAATCCCCGCCCCGCCCCGGGTCGGCCGCGTTCTTTCTCTCTGTGCCGTGCTTTCTTGTGGCGCGCGGCGACATTGCTCACGCCAGCATCGCATATTTCACTGTCACCCTGTTGCCTCACTGTCACTCCACCCGCCTGCGCCTCTTCACTGGGCGCTGCAGCGCCATGGAGCGGGCCCCCAGGCGCAGCCCAGGCAGGCCCTCGCTCAACGGGGATCACTGAAAGGAACACAGGCCTTGAACTTGACCGGCATCATCATAAACCTTTCTGCTGCTCACCGCGCGCCGCCGGCGCGGCGGCTGCCCTGCTTCTTTCTTACCCCCCCCCCCTCCCCCCTTCTCTCTCCTTTCTCTCTCGCTCCCACCCACTAACCGCGCTGCGCCGTATATACCGTGCAAAATTATTATATCACGGCCCGTACCGTCGAGTGACGCTTGCGACACGCAGCGCAGCGCCGCTCAGCCGCCTCAAAAGGGCGGGGCGGCGGGCGGCGGCGGCGGCGGCAGCGGGAGGAGCCAGAGAAAGAAGTGGAGATACGACTTAAATGAGTGCCAGGCGCAGCAGGCTGCGAGGTGCAGCGGCAGCAGCCCGGCCCAGTCGGGTCGGGTCGGACCTCTTGTGCAACGCCGCTCTATTACTCTCTTAATTTGCCCCTCGCCTCGCCTCGCCGCGCCTGGAGCGCCCTGCCTCGCCTGGAGCGGCTCTGCTCGGCTCGGCGCGTGCCCTACACATCGTCCTACACCCTTTACCTTTACGCCCGCCGCACCGCACCGCACCGCACCGCGCCGGACAAACTAAATCGCGCCCCCGTAAAGATAGTGTGAGACCTCTCCCCCCACCCCGACTGGACGCAGTCCGCGGTGGCCTCAGCCCCGCCCCGCCCCGCCCCGCCCCGCCCAGCAGAGTACTGTGCCCCGCTGCCCCGCCCCTGGAGGGCCCGGGCCCACTCCACACTCAGCCTCGCTCGTTATGAAAGGGGCCTACCTGCAATTCGCTCCCTGCGTACAATATGGGTCATCAGACATTTTACATCGCGCCGCGCCCCCGCCCCGCCCTGCCACGCCACGCATTGCCTTACGCGAGGCTTACGGTGCGTTACAACGGGCCTAAGCTGCCGCGCAGGCGCGCGCGGCGTATTTTGCCGTCTGTTTGCGACACAAGGTTTACAAGAGAGTAGCGCGGGTGCGCCGCGCCGCGCCGCGTTCCTTAATGTCTCTTTGCAGGCTCGAGGCTAAATTTTTTTTTAAACAAAGTGTGGTTTGAAGAAAGGAGAAGTGTCTTGAACTCGACCCACTGTACACCTCAGGAAGCTGAATAATAACTCTCGAGACAAGAAATAAATGGACCACACTTTGCGTCGGAAAATGGCCCGGGCCGAATCTGCGCGCTATGACGCGCATGCGCGGTCAGAAGTAAAAGAAGCAAAAAATCTCGACGGCATCAAATAAGATGAGGCGCTGAAACGTGTATCTCAGTTTAATGTACAGTCGGCCGTGGGGTCACCTTCATCGCCGCGGAGTCTCAGTTGTATTTTCTTTTTTTTTTTGCGAGGTGTGCGAGATGTGCGAGATGTTACATCCAGGAACTTACATGAAGCGAGGGCGTAGATACCTTAAAGTGGGAAAGTGCCGTAAATTAAAGTGCCGCGTTTTAAAGCGGCGCCTATGCAGACTGCCTGGCAGAGTGGAGGAGAAGGAGGAGGAGGAGATCCGGCTGGTAACAAGTCCTAGGTGTCTCTGTACGGGCTAGGCGTCTCTCTCGCACAGGCAGGTGTCTCGCTCGCACAGCCGCAGCTGCAGGGGCGCCCCCCGCGTGCGTACGGCGTGACCCGCGGCCGCGGCCCTCGAGGCATGCAGCCCCCGGCCCGGCCCGGCCCGGGGCCCCTGGGACAAGGGGGACAGGGACGAGCAGCAGCGAAAGTGACCGGCGAGCAATAGTGTGCGGTGGGAGAGGAGGGAGTGAGGGAGACCAGAGGAGTTACACATGCACATCCTCCGTCTGGAGCTCGAGCCAAACGATCGTCGTCGTGAGTGGAGGAGGAGGCGGCGCAAAGCTACAAGATAGTAGTTGGCGGCTTTGCTCGTGTGGTTCGTTTTTTCCCCCTTGTACCGTTAAGCACCCTTGAGCAGCGAAAAGACGCTCAAATGATGCATCCCACAGGACTGCATCCGCATTCGGTCAGCAGCGCGCGGAAGCAGACCAACAATACGCCCCGCCAGGCCCCGCCACGCCCCGCCACGCCCCGCCACGCACTGCGAGCCCGGGCCGGGCCCGAGCGGACGATTGCGCACTTAGTGACCGGTAGTGCGGATGGGGCATAGACGCAGACGCTCTTATTCATAGCTTTACATTGGTGGAAGTCGTTCGAGCCGGTTTCCTTTGCGTCATCTGTACGCTAAGCTCTCTGTCCGGAGAGGCGTGGAGATAACATCGCCGATGAGTTTCAATAAAATAAAATAACAAAATGTGACGAAGACAACGGTCTCTCCCGGTGCGTCCGTCGAGACATTAGGTGGGGTGGGGCGGGGCGGGAGCCGGCCGGCCGCGGCGGTCGAGGCGGGGCGGGGTGTGGTGGAGCTAGGTGAGGTGAGGCGGGGCGGGGCGGGGCGGGGCGAGGCGGGGCGGTCCGGCGGGCCCGCCCGCGGTACGCCCGTGCCGTACCCCGAGGGCGCTCCCGCTGCTGCATCCTCTTTGAGCATTCCGTCCCACTGCGGCGAGTCGAGCGGTGCCACAGAGACTGCGAGCGCGAACCTCACCGGCACCGACCACGCGGCCAGCGAGACACCGGCCAGCCAGCAGACCGCCTGCCAGACCCGCTGCCAGACCCACTGCCGGACCACCTGCCAGACCCACCGCCCGACCACCTGCCAGACTCTCTGCCGGACCCTCTGCCGGATCCACTGACGGACCACCTGCCAGACCCACTGCCGGACCCCCTGCCAGACCCTCTGCCAGACCACCTGCCAGACCCAGTGCCGGACCTGATAGACCCTTTGCCGGACCACCCACCCAGCCAGGCCATCTTACAGAACCACCACCGGCACAGAGAGCGATAGGCACCAGCCCCACCTGCAGGTGGCGAGGTGTGAGCCAAGCCGAGACAGGGATGTAAAGAGTCTTCATCTGCAGAGCGATCATCTTCGTGACAGGTGAGTGACGACAAGATCCAACGGCCGCGGCCGGGCGCCTGGGAGGTAGGCAGACCCGGCCAGCACGCGTGCGCGGCAGGCCTGCCCGCCCGGCAGGCGCTCGGGCCCGGGCGGGGCGGGGCGGGGCGGGGCGCGCGGCCAGCCACAACACGCTGCCCTGCCCGATGCTATCTCGGCTCAGACCGCAGAGGCTCGGCGCAGAACGCCCTCAGCATGTCGCGGAACTTAACTGTCTTGTGGGTGCGTGTCAGGTGTCGGGGCGCGGCAGCGGGGCGGGAACCCACGTGTGTCGTACAACCCCGCCGCGCCCCGCCCCGCCCCGCCCCACCCCACCCCGCGGCCGCCACCGCGGCGCGGCCTCCAGTCAGATCACGCGGGCCGACTCGGGCCTTCTTCTAATGAATAACCAGACGACGGGGACAGCCGGCCGGCCGGCAAACGGTATTCTGCCGTAAAGTGCTTTACATGAGGGCTAGCTGGCCGCCTCACACCGCCCCGCCCCGCCCCGCCCCGCCCCGCCGCCCTGCGGGCCACGCGCCTTCATTTACAAAACAAACAGGCTATGCGGGGCCCTGGCGGTGATGCACCGCGCGCCATCCGTCACCCTCACCCGACCCAACCCGACCCGTACGGCAGGGCCGGGCCGGGCCGCACCGCTCGCTTTTACTTTCGAAGAGCCGCGCGGGTGCAATGCCCCGCCCCGCCCCGCGCCGCCCCGCCCCGCCCCGCCCCGCCCCGCCCCGCCCCGCCCCGCCCCGCCGCGCCCGGCACCGCCGCCAACGTAACCCTTAAAAAAAGGAAGCTGATTTATTTGAATAAGTAGCCAGGACCAAAAGTCCTCGAGCTCAGCTCGTGCCGCAGACTAAGTCCCAACCGCGGTGCACCTTCGACTGGTTCCCAAGAAAATTTCGCCAGCTTTCGATATGTTGTTCCCCAGGCTCCTAAACGCTCAAAAAAGTGTATCTTGGGTGAACACAGTTTAGAACCAACACTTCGAAAAAATTTGTGCGCCGAATAGCCATTTTTTTGTATTAGTCCCTACCACGGTGTTTCAGTTCCATGATTTTTTTTGCATTCCAAAAACAATTTAAAGGTAGGATTTTCTACTTCCGGCACGCCCGCCCCGCGGGTCCGCGAGGTGTGTCCACACGCCGCGATCCTCTGCATACAGCGCGGCACGGCGGGGGGGCGTGGCGCCAGACTGTGGGAACCTCTTCCTGTCCGCGTCCTTCGAGTCCCCTCTGGTCCCCTCTGCCGCTGCGTCCAGTGCAGCAATAAGTGCAGCAATGTGACACGGTGCCCGGTGTGCACGCCTGGGCGGGTAGGCAGCCGGCGGCGACATGGACATGAGCTGGAGAGGAGCGTGAGCGTGGGCCGCGCGGAGCGTAACGCTCGGAGCGCCTCGCCTCGCCTCGCCTCGCCTCACCACGCGCATGGACGGATGGCTGGATTTAGAGTCCTATATGCTACAGCATGCGGTAGCACATAGGACTCTAGCTGGAGGCACACACCAATCTCCGCCGTGGTGCGGCGCGGCGCGGGTCCCTCGAACAGACGACCAGTATAGAGAGGACGACGCGTCGCGACGCGACGGCGGCGGAAAGTGAAAAGCGCAGCGGCGAAGGCCGACTGGGGAGAAGTTAGAGGGGAGGAAGGGGGCGGGGGGGCAGAGCAGGGGGCGACAGCAAGCAAACTATTAGTACTATATCCCTGTGCTTGGCGCACACTCGGCGCGGCGCGGCGCGGCGGGCCCACGCGCGCGAAGCCTGCAGACTGTACAAAGGACGAGTAATGCGGCATGTCGGACAGGACAGCGGTCTTCCCCGCGCAGCTCCGCCCCGCCTGCCCCGCTCCGCCCCGCGGCCCTTGTCCCACCGCTGCGGCAGCTGCGCAGGTGCACCCGCAGCTGCGGCGGCGACGATACCGATCGCTTCAGCCCCGCGAAAAAAAGCATATCCCCCGCCAGCATGGAGAGAAGGGGCCTTTTTGTGTTCGATATACCGAACCGCAACGAAAGTCTGCAGTTTTCTTATTGGTCGCATCACGTAGATTGTAACCACCTCGCAAAAATACTGAGGTGTATCGCGCCGCGCAATGAGGGGGAGCACTTTGGCGGTGTAAGCGCAAGTGCATCTCTCGGACTCGGACCCACCTAGCAGTGAGTGGGTCAGAAACCGGCCTTGACTGCACCGCGCTGCGCTGGGCCGCGGCCGCGGCGCCACACCGCGCCACCACCGGCACGCCATGCCACGCCGAGGGGCCCCGCCCCGCCCGCCCCGCCCCGCCCCGCCTCTTTCTCGTGTGCATGCGAATAACACGCGGGGCGGGGCGGGGCGGGTGGTAATCTGCTGCCCAGTTCACCGGCATCTCACCTGTTCCATCTGGTCCCTGACTGGTCCTTCCCTCCTCCCGCCCCCCCCCTCCCCTTTCCCTTTCCATAGCTATCTCTCTCTCTCTACGTTGGGGAGAGAGAGAGAGAGATTGTGCGAGTGAGAGAGAAAGCGATTTGAGCGCGATACACTAACGGCTACCAGGCAGGCAGGCACGTCCGGACCGGACAGCGGGCCGGGCGGAGGTGCGTGATGATAATGTAGATGGCGCCGCGCAGCCCGGTGGCAATTGTATCAGTGTCTAGTTGAGTTACTGCAGCGGAGGGGGTCGGGGTTGAGGCTGAGGCACCTGGCCGCCCAGATGAGCCCCGAGAGCGAGGACAATGACGGCGCCCGGCCTGGCCTGCCTCGAGCAGAAATGGCGGCGGGCACGCAAAACGCGCCGCACTAGGTGGAGGGTGCAATCATCATCGTCTGCTCAGAGCGAAATAATTAACTGTTTTATCTGAGTGGAGGGACAGAGAGGGAGAGCACTGGCGGAGCGCGAGTGCGACGAAGAGGTGACCAACGACACAAAACTGAGTCAGGGTCGCGCACGGAGGGAGGAGGGGGAGGAGGGCGGCCTCGCGGCTGCGGCGGCGGCCCGCGCCGGCCGGCCGGCCGGACACTGCCGGACTCATCGCGGAGCTCGCGTGCCACCCGGAACGCACGCGGGGCGGCGCCCGCGGGGTAGGCAAGGCAGTCCATCATATGACCTCTCTCTCTCTCACACTCACCAGGATGCGGGCGCTGTGGTGGCTGCCGCTGCTGGCCCAGGTCGCGCTCTGCTCGGCGGCCGGCGTCTCCAGCAGGCGGCCGGCCTCCTCGGCGCGGTCCTCGAGGGCGCCCTCCACCTCCGCCGGCAGGCGGCTGCACGCCGGCGAGCAGGCCAACCACGCCGACCTGCCGCTGGGCTCCGTCGGCCTCGCGCTCGGCCCGGCCGCGGCCGTGGCCTCGACGCGACCCTCCCAGGTCGGCTTCCTGGAGAGCACCATCCTCGGGCTGCTGCCGTCCGCCGTGCTCACGCGCTACCTCAACCGCCTGTGGATCGGCGGCGGCACCCTGCACGACCCGCAGACCCTCATGACCACGGTGCGTCCGGAAACACAATTCAATTGTCGAATGACAAAACGTGGAGTTTTTTTGACCTTCCACAATGACTCTTTCCTCTGTCTGGCCGCAGGAGGAGCTGATCAAGCGCGAGGGCTACCCGGTGGAGACGTACCGCGTGCGCACGCAGGACGGCTACATGCCCATGCTGATCCGCATCCCGCGGGGCCGCGCGGGCGCGAGCAGGCCGCGGGCCGCGGAGGAGGAGGCGGGCGACAAGGTGCGGCGCGCCGCGGGGGACAAGGGGCAGCCGTTAGCCCCGCAGCCCAAGGGTCCCGTCCTCATCACCCACGGGGTCCTGCAGTGCTCCGACAACTGGGTGCTCCGCGGCCGCGACCACGACCTGCGTGAGTCCTCGCCTCGCGTCGCCTCGCGACATAACTCTTCGCTCCGCGCTCGCGCGCGACTCGTCACGTGTCTTAAGTTTTGACCGGTTTACTGCACAGCTTTCCTGTTGGCGGACGCGGGCTACGACGTCTGGTTGGCCAACACGCGGGGCTCGACGTACTCGCGGACGCACACCAAGTTCGCAGACAACGACTTCCGTTTCTGGGACTATACGTAAGTCGGCGTGGTGATGTTCAAATGACATCAAAATGACCCCCTTGATGTAACGTGACATCACTTCTTTTTCCTTTTGTCCGGGATACTACCTTCTCTTGGCCGCAGCCTCCACGAGCCGGGGGCGTACGACCTGCCCGCGTTCTTCGACAAGGTGCTCAACACGAGCAGGGCGGACAAGCTGCACTACATCGGCCACTCGATGGGCACCACCATCTTCTACATCCTGGGCTCGACGCGGCCGGACCTCATGTCCAAGGTGCGCCTGGCCGTGCACCTGGCCCCCGTCACCTACTGGAGCCGCATCCAGAGCCCCATGGCCAAGCGCGCCTTCCAGGCCGCCTCCGTCCTCAAGGTATCCGAGCCGTCTGACCGGCTGTGCCGTGATCGTGACAACTATGTGGTCACAGTCCCGTGCTTAATCGCAGGGGGGAAACCACCCGGCACTGAATATGTTTTAACGAAAGCTCCCACTCCTCTGCGCTTGTGTACTGAAGGCGCCCGCACTCTTTTGGCAGAGACTCGACATGCCCATGCTGTTCGACAACTACGTCTCTCGCAGCAACCGCTCCGTCTTCCTGGCGGACACGTTGTGCCGGGATGGATCCCCCGTCCAGGCCATGTGCGCCGAGGTCCTCTTCAGTGTCGTGGGCTCCAACCGGGCGCAACTAAACGCGGTAACTTATTGCCCAAAATTAATCTCATTTAGTTTAAGAAACGAATAATTTCACAATGATTGTATGACCTCTTTTAGAGCATGCTCCCCATGATTTTCGCTCATTTCCCGGCTGGGGCTTCAGTTGGACAGGTGGCACATTACTACCAGAATTATGAGCAAGGTACAAAAGAACCTCCTTAAAATACTATAGTGAAAACATGTCAATTAAAAATTACACTTCTTTTCAATCAGGAGTTTTTCACCAGTATGACTATGGCAGTGAGAAGAACATTCTTAAATATGGTAAATCAAAACCTCCAGAATACCAGATGGGCAGAGTCAGTGCTCCAGTTGCAATTTGGTACGGACTGAATGATAGACTCGTTTACCATGAGGTAAGTGTTCAAATTATTTAAATAAAAGGTGTATGTAATGAAATCGGTGTATGAAATTTGAACTTACATTAAATAGAAACAAAGCAGAATAATAACCATTTTTGCTTTGGATTTCCTCTAACAGGATGTAGTTGCACTATCAAAACAACTTCCCAACTTGGTAGGATTACACCAGGTAAAATTTCCAAAGTTTAATCATTTTGATTTTTTGTGGGCAAAAGACACTTATTCCTTACTATACAAGCATGTCATGGAGGTAATGAGTCAATACTAGTCGCACTTATTATATTTTCAACTTTTGTGCTACACAGTTCAAACCTAATTTTTCTTAATGTAATACCACAAAAGCCACTTGTAAATATTATGGCAGCTGTGTGAGAAGTTAGACAAAACATGTGAATGCAATTGCATGGAAGGTTTATGACAAATGAGAAAGGCAATCTAAGACTGATATTTTTTTAAGCATAAGTATGGCTGTTTTACTGTTTTCAAAACCATACAGGGAAATGGTATTTTATGTAAAGAATAAAAAGAGTAGTAGAATATGAAAGAACATTACTTTATTTAACCATATTTCCTTTAATATTTTTATGATTTACCAACACTTAATTTGCACATTAAAAGGTAACAATCTGATTTGTGTAGAAAAACAGAGACTTATCTTTGAGTGAACATACCACCTCCGAATTCTGAATACTTGAGAGGCAAAGCACGAGTGCGGCCCCTGAAAAGAAGTTAAGAAGATTGTGGTGAAAAATTGATGATGATTTTCACAGACAATTTCAAAATCTTGGATGGATGGTAAAAAATAATTACCTGGTTGCTTGAATAAAAACCTTTTCACGAGGAAATAAATTCCTGTCTTCATCTGTTTCTGAACTTGCTTCAAGGTATACATCAAAACAGTACAATAAGCGTGTCACTTGAGCAATAAGTAAGGTTTCAATAGAATTTTGTCCGACTATTAACTCCTTGTAATGAACATTGATCTCCTTTTCAATATCCTGGGGACAAAAAAACAATTATGAGAACCAACTAGTTAATGTTTGAAACAACAAAGTTTCTCTCAACCAGAGACTTACTCTAACAGCATTGCTATCCATTGAGGTGAAATGACCTTTCCACATCACTTCCAGAGTAAATAATGGAGGTGACTCAGGGTAGGTGTTTTTCAAGGCTATCAGAGCAACAGCTCGAGCTTTAGATGGACAAAAATAATTTTGATTTAAAGTACTGGGAGAGTACACAAGCAGGACAAACAAATTTAATTTGGATTAATGTATTTATTACCTGGTCCACGTGAGATAACCAGACGATAAAAAGAATCAAGTTCATCAACTTGCTGCTGTTCTGTGAGCCATTGCGTACTCTTGTTAGTCCTGTATTCATTCCAATTTAATGGCTTTAATTCACTAACAACAGAATTTATTTTGATTGGAACCAAATTTTGCAAGGCTGGTATTGGGGGAACTACCCGACTTTCTGTACGATAAAAATGGTGTCAGATAGATAGGTCATCATTAATCCTAAAATGTATGTATGACAATATTCAAAACCAATAACACCTTCAACGTACCCAGACTTTGCACTTGCTTGCATAATGCTAGAGAGGCCTTGAGCCTTTGATGCAAAGCTGCAATTGTATTAGGTACACTAACCCTGCTGACTTCAATGTTGGCCTAGAACAACGGCAATTGGACCATAATATATTAACACCATAAAACATACAGCATCTTTATAAATTGCTTTGTTAATTTAAAAATAACCTGTTGAGTGCTAGAAGATCCTGCTATCTTATTATGTGATATGAAATCCAATCCTGCAATTTTCTGAGCCCACATATATGGAGTACCGAGTTCTGGAATTAGGTCTGAAAATTGGCCTAACCCAACATTTTGAAGTTGGTAATGGTTTGCAAAATTTGGACTCTCTAGCCCAGTGTCACCAGGATAAAGTGAACACAAAATTTTTTCAGCTGAAACAAGATCTCTAAACCAAACAAAAAATGAGCATTATACATTAGTCCTCATGATAAAAACTAAAACTGGAAGAATAAAACCCAAGCTGGTCAATTACCTGGCAAAGAGTCCAGTAATAGGTTGAGCCACATGAACAGAACATTTAACACATACCACACAGAGGTTTAATAAATAAAAGAATTGCAGTTCCAATCTGCTCCCATCTGCAACAGTTAGGGTGTAAACAACAAACAATTTTAGATTGGTTTTAAACTGGTAGACAAAGAGAGTCTAAGAAAAACAAATACCTTTCAAGCAAATAGTCAGGGTAACATTAAGAGGATGCTTTGAACACAGTTTTTTCCTTCTTTCTTCGCCACGATCCACTCCTCGGTGACCCCTTTTACGGCGTTTGCTTTTTTCATTATCAAGCTGCAATAAGAATAATAAAATGTAATTCAAGGTAGAAATTTTCATACAAAATAAAACTAGACAGTTCATTAATGCATGTTGATAGTTATTCCTTTGATACTCACTTCTTGCTCTGAATCAGAATCATCGTCCTCATTGGCCTCACTAGGACCCTTAGATCCTTTCAATCTACGGGCTTCATCTTCATCTCCAACAATGTTCACAATTAGTTGGGGATCTAAAATCACAAAAAAATATGTGAACACTTGGGTAAGAATTATTTGAAGAAACAAGAACATAATTAGAACATACCACTTGCTTGTTGATATGCATCAGCCTGCACATATAAATAAAATAAAGGTTGAGGTAGCAGGTAACACAATTCATGCTGTGTTTTAGTCTCCTGCATTTTGACACCAAGACATGCTTCAACTGGCTTTGTTGCATCAAGAATTTTCCTCAACAGTGGTCCCAATTCTTCAAGATTTTGTTGCTGTTTTTCAATGTCTTTGGCCACTTTATCTTTTTCTTCATGAGTTTCTTTCAGTTTTTCTGAAAGCTGTCTTCGTTGCTGAAGTTCCCATTCAAGACGTGCTTTTTGCAGTTGATGAGGATCCTCTTGGTCTTTGGCCTGAGAAGAAATTACATAATGATAAACAATCAATATTGATGGAATAATCAAATTTAACAAGTACTTAGACTTACGGCTTTCTTTAATGATTCAGGGGCATCTCTTAAGAATTCATTGAGAGGTACAAGCTCAATTGTCTCATCCAAAGACCTACATTTTAAAAATTTGTAATAGAGCAAGTTTAAGTGAAGTTTTAAAATAAAAGTCAATAAATGATTCAAATTATTACTACCTATACTTACTTGAAATTAAGACATTTTGTTACTTCCTTTTGAAGGTGCAAAACTTCATACAATAGATTTTGAAGCTGTAAATGTTTGCTGTCAACTGTTGATTTCATACTAAGCAGTAATGCTCTAGCTTGTTTAACACGCAGCTTTTCTAGGCGATTTAATTTTCTCAGTAAAACAAACAAAAGTGAAGCCTCTGTCTGTTTTTCTGCAATCAGTGCTTTAGCCTACAGAGAGAAAAATATTTCTGTAGTAATTTAAATAATTTCTTGGATACATTCCCACTAGGTAACAGAAAGAAGCAAACCTCTGGTGTTCCCTTCTTCTTCAAAGTTGCAATTTCTTCCATGTATTTCCTAAATTGATCACAGGTTTCAAGAAAGGTCTGGTGGTCTTTATCAGGGTTTCTATTACCAGCTTCCTTCTCTTCCCAATCAATGACATTCTGTGGAAAAATGTAAAAACTCAGCAAATAGCCATAGCGAAGGACAAAACCATGTACATTTATCAGAGAACAGAAAAGGGGTTCTTAAGTATGATGGATTTAAGGGTCTTCCATTGAAGGTAAAATGCGAGAAATCGCAAATAAAGTAATGAAAAAAAACATTAATGGGAAAAAAGGGTAAATAGAAAGTATAAAGGGTATACCTTATATACATCTTCAACCTCAAACTTCACGGGTGTAGGTGGAGTAGTATTTAACTGAGGAGTTTTTCGACGTTTTTTCAAGAGCGGCTCGGAATTATCACCATTTTCCTTCATTTTCAAAGCAATCAAAAAAGAGTTGTCTGAAAGTTTGTTCTTGGTTCCACTAAGACAGATCTTCCATTCAATCTCAATGATGCCGGTGACATAACCTATGTTTTACCCGGTTTTACCGATGTTATGGTTCATTTTCGGGAAGGCGTTGCTTTTTCAGAACATCATCTCTTAAAGTTTTAAAAATTCACCACTATCTCTTTTCTTCAACGAATTGGGTGATAAAAAAACTATTGCTTGATGATAAAACTGCGTTTCACTTGTAAGATTGTTTTTTAAAAGAATTTTTCGCGTGACTTTAAGAGCTTATTAGTGCACTCATTACTGAAGAGCAGTTGGCGATACTGTAAATTCAAACCTTAACTGTTTGTTATTATTTGTTATCGTCTGTCTTCGCTTCGAATTAGAAATCGGTCTTTCTGTTGGTGTAATTTACAGTACACTCTACCTTAAACACTACCTTAAAAACCAACAAAAAAAAATGGGCGTAGAGAAAATTGAAAATCTTTTGAAGTCACTATCTCATGATAAACCTGGAATTCCGCTTGACCAAAACATTGAGTTTGCCAGAGTTCTTGATCTGGTAAACGAACAGGGAAAGGAACCAAAAAGTAAACTTGCTATGGCATCGTTAATGTGTTTTAACAAGTGTTTTGGATAATATTGAAAATTACTATATTTTTTCTTCTTCTGTTCAGGAATAGAAAATTTGTTAAGTAAATATCAGGATGATTGTCGAAGTGCTAGGGACAAGCTTTCTCAAGCTGAAAAGCAGCGTTCAGATCTACGAAAAGAGGTGTCCAAGCTGAAAGATGAAGACGTAAGTTAGCTTTTACTTTATTTGCTCTTATTATTATCAACTCCACACTTGTAACCATTTTGATTACTCAGATTAATAATTCTACTTCTTGATCCTAGGCATCTATTGATAAGCAAATTAACAAGTTAAACACTGAAATAAGGGATGCTACCTTCAAGATTAATAAAGCCAAGACCATGTCAAGTATTTCTGACAAAGAGCGTCTGATAATCCAACAACATGAGTATGTATTGGAATATCATACTGGCGTACTTATGTTTTTTTATTAAATGTCTAATGTTTTCTTTCTTGTAGGAATGAGCTACGGGCATATAAATCCATGACTGGTATCAGGTTTAACAATAATGTACCGGATGATATTCTTGAGGGCTGTATCCTTTCAACCAGTGGTTACACACAAGTTCTTTTACCTTTCTTCTTACTTCTATCAAAATGCTTCACAGTTTGGAGAAATCAGATCTGTCCAACAGTAAACATGGTTTGCTGACCCTATCCTTAACTTATTCCCAGTAATCACAAACTCTCGCACAAATTTTGTCAAGGCAATACAGGTGGACAAATCCACTCCCATGAAGAAAATCCGGGAAACCTTTTGGAGCAGCATTAAAGACGCTGGTACGAAAATATGGGACAACATCGAAGAAAACAAGGAAAATTAATCTCATTTTATAAATGTCATATTTTTAATTTTAAATTAAGTTATTAAATTATTTTAAACATCAAATTCAGTTTTGTTAAAATTATTTCGTAATAAATTTCCAATGGATTTTTAAAGACAGAGCGTTGTGGCGCTCCGTCGGGCCTTCCCCCTCCCCTCCGCCCGTTCCCCTACCTGCCCCACACAGAACGGCCCTGCCCTGCCAAGGGCGTTCGCTTCGTAGTGGCGCAGGCTGATCGATGCCGCCGGGATCAGCGCCGGGAATCACCGCGTTGTGCTGCGCCCTTGCGCCCGTCCGCGACTTCTGAAAGAAGCAAAGCCTGAGGCGACGACGGGTATTCCCGGTCGTTTGGCGTTGCGCTTCGCGGCGATCGTCGACAAGAATCATTCAGAATGGCCAGCGGCAGCAGTAAAGGTGCGTTCGTTCCGGCCAGTCCCGAGTCGCGAGTTGTCCGGTTCCGAGTGCGGGGCGGCGAGGCGAGAGCGGCCCGGTCTTCCCATTGTTTACACGTGAAAGACCCCCTGCCTAACGATAGGTCAAGCGGTAGGCGCGAGGCACATTTGCTTACCCGCCATATGTAGTCAGCTGATTGCAGAATATTTCCCCGTACGTCCTTGTCTCCTGTTTTAACGGCTGGCTAGGAGCACTTAAGAGCTACTAACCTACCAATTCTAGTAGCAACTCATGACTTCCACGTATTACGTGTTTGCGGTAGGATTCGTGTGTAACATATTTTAGTTTCGTCTCGTGTTCGTTCCTCTGTTTAACTCATTTTTTTTTCAGTAATCGCACGATTTCTCCTATGCTGATATTTCGCGTGAATCGTATCCTACCTCAATAATAATAAGACAGTCCCCTTTTATCAGACATTGATAACATGGTTTCTTATCGTTCGTTCCGTGATGATTCATTGTGCACGGCATTTAATTTTGCCTCTGTTTAAATAAGGAATCTATAATTGAATTAGAATCAAATTAAATGTATTTGTGAGCACCCTGTGCCATCAAAGGGAAATCAAAGAAATGCATGTACTTAACATTAACAACTTTTAAAATGTAATATCCTTTGTTTCTTTTTGCTTTTTCAGAAGCTGCATATCACTTAACTCAGTTTCTCTGTGGTACTCAAAAGATCTCTGAGAAACATCCCCGTATTTCCAGAGACGAGCTGAAACGGATTTTTAGTGACGAGTATCAACCTAAATTTGGGGTACAGTGCTTAGAAATGAAGAATCTAGTGGCTACTCTAGCCAAAGCAGGGTTATTGGACAAACCATCAAATAAAGACAACTCTGATGTCAATTTTAAATGGAACCATGTAGAACAACTTGGAATTAACAATGGTAAGTGTTTCTTAAATCTATCTCCAACTAGTTGTAAGATGTAATATTTTGTGAAATGATTTGTTAACTGTTTTCCTATTAATTTCTTGCAGGTGAAATTCCTGACAAACTCCCAAGTAAGCTCTGCAAACCTAAGCCACGATTTATTATCAGCCAAAGGTTTACCCAGGAACGAGAAAACCAGCAGCGCCCAGATGGCGTCTCTAGTGAGAGATGTGAGTTTTGTAACGTAGCCTTGACTCCTTCAACAGTAGAAGAGCATAAGAAAGATGAGCTTCACGTCTTGCGTGTTGCCTACCGTCGAAACAGGTATGCAGGGTCTCACTCTACTAATTCATTTCTGAACCAAATTTGTCACAAAAGCAGAATGGCTCAAAATTAATTATACATCATTAAACTTTCAGGAAGATTTTTAATGAGGGTAAGCATCTGTTGGCTGTCAAAATTTTGGATGCTGAAGCATCACTTCAGAAATCATGTAGAGTAGGTCAGAGATATCAAATTCAAGTTGAGTTTACAAGCCTTTTGGACTCAAAAGAAATGTTTCTTGAAAGAGTAATCTGTTTATTATCACACAAAGATATTAAGTTTGAGGAAAAGCAGCCAATGTCCCTCTTGCCAGGTATGTTATTGATAATTCGTGAAGTATTTTTTGGAGTCAGAAATTATAAATCCAATCATTCTTGTACCTACACATTATAGGAGAATTACATCAAATGGAAATTAATGCTCAATTTTCCTCAAGAGGTGCTGTTATGTATCCTCTTGTCTTTAAACTGAAGCCAGCAGTAGCTGAGTCAAATGGTATTGCTAAATATCACCTGGCAGATATTGTAAGTTCATCAAAGTGTTATAAAATTTTATCAGTCATAAACCCAAATTTTATAGAACTCTGTGTCCTTTTGTAGCACATTCTTATTCAGTCCGAGTTGATGGATCAGTTAGCGCCAACAGAACCTTTCCACTCGCCAATGGGGCCAGTTGTCAAACTTAAGGATGCCTCTGTTCTGCCTGGAAAGCCTAAAGAGAAGTGAGTATTTTATAGTATGCTTTTTTAACATTCACACACAAATCAAAAATTGATACACATTGACCTTTTGCAGTCAAGCACAACAGCAGCTAGAAATCACATCAAACTTAAGGAAAATGTCATTTGAAATTCCTAAAATTCTGTTACGCTTCCTGAACAATGGTTTCAAAGAACAGGAAAATATGACTCCTTTTGAGAGAGAGAAGCTAAAGGAAGTGAGGTATAATTTTTCTGTCTTATAAATTTAGCTATCCTTACTTTTGTTTTCTTATAACACTGTGGCCTGAGATAAAAGTAAATATTCTTTTCTAGAGCTCTTCTTCCAAAGCCTAACTCAAGTGATACTTTGAACCCTCTTAATTATTGTAATCTTTTGGAGCTGCTGCTGTTTATTGAAGAGCACCAAATTAGTAGAGATATTCACTCTTATGATATGCATCATATTGTTTTGAAGAGAACTAATCAAGAGTTATGGTTGAAGGTAATGCCGGTATTTGCTTCATATAAAAGCAGTTTACTCAAATGCTTTGTTTTCAAATTACATATAACAGTTTTTTTTTTTTTTTTTAATGTAGGTACCAGGTCTTGTTGATAAACGTCCATCTCTCCTTATCAATGATACTGTTCTTGTTAATTTTGTCAATGACCATTCATTTGCTTATGAGGGCTTTATTCAAAGAATTGATAACAACTATGTCTGCTTAGGACTCCATGATAAGTATGAATCTAATCTGTAAGATTTCATTGAGCTGCCCTTTTATAAAAATGGAAAGGAAAAACAAAAATTTTACTTTTGTAGATTTGTTGAGACTTACACAAATCAGCCTGTTGACATTCGCTTCAAAGTTAATAGAAGTGTTCTCAAGACCATGCACAGAGCTCTGTATATGATTGCCGTTCACAATGCTTCACATCTTTTGTTTCCGGACAAAGAAAGCAGACCAGTGCAGCAACCTCCTTTAAGGTAAGATATGTTTTCTAGCACAAACTGGAATTCATGATATATTTTGTTCTTAGTTTAAGAGGAAGTAAATTTTTTAAAAAATTATCTATTTTTTAGGCCATGGTTCAATATTAACATTGGGAAAAATCCACAACAGCAAGCCGCTGTTCGAAATATTGTTCACAACTCATCTCAAAACTCACCTTACTTGGTCTTCGGCCCTCCAGGCACAGGAAAGACTGTGACTCTTGTGGAGGCCATTTTGCAGGTGATATTTAGATCCTGTTGTAGTTCTACTTGCCAAAGATTATCAACTTTTGACCCTCTGTTAATTTGATTTTTCAGCTTTGGGATCCCAATCGGAAGAAAACTCGTGTTCTTGTGTGTGCACCATCTAATTCGGCTGCTGATGAAATAACTTTACGCTTACTTGATAAAATTTGTACCATGCAGCCACAAGTTGTGGACAAAGAGCTTCTGAAAAACCACATTCTTAGGATGTGTGCCATGTCAAGGTCACAAAGTATGATGCCATCAAAGTTCATTGAACTTGGCATTACAAATCATGACCCTCGAGATGGAGAGGTGTTTTTCCCCCGTAAACGTGTCATAATGACTTATGATATTGTTATTTCTACCTTTGCAAATATCTCTAAGTAAGTATTATTATAGTATTATTCAATATAATATGTTTCTGATTATGCTTCTTTGCTGTCTAATGATCCTCAATTTACATTATTACAGGCTTGTCCTTGCAGAAATTCCTGCAGGACACTTCACTCATATTATTATGGATGAAGTTGGTCAAGCTCTTGAAACTGAAGCCTTGGTCCCTCTAGCAGGTTTAGCTACACATCCCAATGCTAGCAAGTTCTGCTGTCAAGTTATTATGGCTGGTGATCCAAAACAGCTGGGACCCATATTGCAGTCTCCAATTGCTGCTAAATTTGGTTTAGGTGAGTCCTCTGTATTGAATTCTCACATCGCATATTGTTTCTCATTATTTATTGAAATATTTCTTTACAGATAAATCAATGCTTGAACGGCTAATGGCTATGCCTTTGTACAGTAAAAAGCCAGACACAAATCAATATGATTCAAATGTTCTGACCAAACTTGTCTTGAACTATAGATCTCACCCATCTATACTGCATGTGTCTAACAATCTGTTCTATGATGGAGAGCTGGAGGTATGGATCAAATCCTAATTACCAAGACTTCTGTGTATTTATAGATTGTTTTGGTTAAACGGTTTTCTGATTTCATAAACCATTATTGCAGGCTAGAGGTGATACAAGTATAACTGAATCTGTTTGTTCTTGGAAAGGCTTGAAAAAGATAGGTTTTCCTCTTATTTTCCATGGTGTTGTTGGTATGGATGAGCGTGAAGGAACTTCACCCAGGTGTGAGAAAATTACCCCTATTAAGTGTTCTGATTCTTTTCTGTACTTTTCTAATGTAATGTGTGTTTATATATGCTCAGTTTTTTTAATCGCCAAGAAGTGGAAATAGTTACTGACTACATTCAGAAAATTTTAGCTGACAGAGTTGCCACTGCTAAAGAGATCGGAGTGGTCACTCCTTATAACAAGCAGGTAAATTCACAACATAATAAAAACACATTATAGTGTAATAAATTTTCTGTCCTGTAGTTTTTCAATAATATTTAAAAGTAATGAATCAAACAGTCTTGTATGTTTAATATTTATTTTTGTTATAGGTGAAGAAAATGAGAAGAGCTTGTGAGTTGCTGAGGTTACCTGATATTGATGTTGGATCTGTTGAACAGTTCCAAGGTCAAGAACGCAAAGTCATAATAATTAGCACTGTTCGCAGCCGCTTTGAATTTGTAAAGTTTGACTACATGTTTCAGCTTGGTTTTCTCAAAAACCCCAAGGTGATCACTTATATTTTTATTTTATAACAATACTGTATTTTTATGTAAGTTATGAAAGACTTACCCTACATAATTTTGGTTGCAGAGGTTTAATGTTGCTGTTACCAGAGCAAGATCATTGCTAGTGATTGTAGGCAACCCAAATGTTTTGCAGCATGATCAGTGCTGGCGGGAACTTCTGCAACATTGTATGAAAAATGAAGCATATACAGGAGTTCCTTTTCAATTCGAAACTCAGAAAAATATTGACGACGGCATTCCTGCTGAATTTAAGTAAAAGAGTGTAAATTTTACTGTATTTTGTCTTGAAGCTATTCTGATGAAAGTTGGTTACAGTTTTTGATTGCTGTTCTTCCACACATGCACATGTCTGTGATTTCAGATGTGTTATCCAGCATCTTGCAAAATATCTGAATGAGACTTGAATTTTTTTCTGTTATGTTCTTGTTGTGCTTTCTTGGTTAATAATCTACATCATTGGTTTGTAAGATGTTATGTGAAATTATAATATGATAGGTCTGTGATTTGTTTCAAGCATACTCAAGTTGAAATTTCAATATGTAGTACTACTGATTGTTTTTACAAGCACTAGTCAGAAACTAATGATACTGTTGCTCAGTTATCATAAAACAATTGAAGAAATATTAATTGTATGTATTGCTGATGCACATTCTTTATCATTGCAGTTGGGTTGCATAAATTGCATTTCTCTTTTTAAAAAAATTGTTTCACAGGTGTGTAGCTTTAATTTGCTGGCAGATCATGGTTATGAGACATTGATTGTCATGTATTTTTAACTCTATGGACCTTTTTACAAAATGTTGACCATACTCAATTCAAAAACTATTATAGGTTTATAAAAATTGTTCTATTAAGCTTATTTTACATTTAAAAAATAATTGTTATCAATTTTTTTACTGTTTTGTGCATGGAATAAAATGAAATAAGAGCACTTATCTCATGAACACACCATACCTGAAGTATATAGTGAAGTTGATAATATTTGCAGTTTGTAAGAGTACCAATTAAA
Organism: Frankliniella intonsa; assembly: GCA_033675135.1. NCBI lineage: Eukaryota > Metazoa > Arthropoda > Insecta > Thysanoptera > Thripidae > Frankliniella > Frankliniella intonsa. The sequence goes on along the minus strand of CM066256.1, from coordinate 14,862,203 downwards.
TTACCAAGCAGGGTGTGGTGTGTTGTTAACCCTAATTTTTTAAAACTTTTTAAATATACAAGGATAATGTAGAATAATGTGCTCTATTCAATCAAATATACAAACTGATGAAGTATCTTATTTTATTAATACTTGTTATTTCTTTAAAAAAGAAAAAAAAAAATACATAATTCCCCTCAAACCCCGTTGGGGAGGTCAGACCATGTCACCCACCACCAGCATGCCGGCAGCCTCCTCCTCCTGGCCGTGCTTGGCGATGCAGCGGGCGCGCGGCGGGTAGCTCGCGAGCTGCACGGTGGTCCACGTCGAGTGCGTGGGCTGGGCGTGCGGGTCGGCGCCGGGCGGGGCGGCCCAGGCCCAGGGCAGGCACCGGCGCACGCACCCGCCCACGCACGGCAGCCGCGCCAGGGGCGCCAGCGCCAGCCGGTAGCAGGCGCGGAAGCGCGCGTTCATCCAGTAGTAGATGAGCGGGTTGAGGCACGAGTGGCTCATGGCGAGCCAGTGGGTGCCGAACCACAGCGGTGGCAGGCCCTTCCACTCGCCCAGGCCCGTGTCCGTGTCCCACGCCACCTGTGGAGTAGTAGGAATCTAGGTCTAGGTAGCTGCCAGACGACTGCCTTTAGTGCTCCACCTGACGACAAGATCGCTCTCCCTCTGTGGCTGGATAGTGTGTCTGGCACTCCCCCAGCGGGTCTGCAGAGACAGCACCGCTTCACCCGTGCGTTGTGCGCGGCGCGCTCTGTCACTCACCAGGCGGTCGGGTCCCGTCGCCGAGACCCGCCCGATTGAGAACTCTGCCACGAGTTCAGCGCGGCGTCCACCACCGCCTAGTACCGCCTACTCACCACCAGCGCGTTGAACGGGAGCCAGCAGATGGTGTAGCCGGCCACCACCACCACCATCATCTTGATCATCTGCCGAGAGGAAACGGGGGTAAGTGAGTGAGTGGAGAGCGGGTCTGCATACTGCAGATTCCTATCCCACCGCAGATGCTTGCATTAGGAGGGGGCGGGGCGGGGCGCATTCGTCGCTTACGAATTCCTGTCCTTTCAACGCCGAGGTGGGGAGTCGGAGACGGGAGCGGGGGATGGCCATGGACTGGGCGAGCGTGCCTGTGCCTGGCCGGATCTTCTCCTCGGCTCTTAGGACCACAAACTACGCGTTGAAATGCCGCGCAGACTACTTGGGCTCCTTTGGCCCTCCGCTCCGCCCGCCGAGCAGACCGGTCAAAGGGACCCAATAAACTACTCATCTCATTCCGTTCCCCCCCGGTCGGTCAGTCCGCGAAACTTAGTTTCGACCCATCTGTGTGACAGGATCTTCTCTTCTTCCTCCACTTTACCGTCGCACGGCGCACGACGCGTGGCGTGCCTCCTTTACGACCACTCGTCACCCCCTGCGCAGCCTTCTTCAGCAAACTGAAAAATATCAGATGCGGCAAAAAAAAATAGAAATAAATCGGGAAGGGGCAAGGGGGAGGGGGTGATCCCAAAAGCTCGTGGAGCGGTACTGGTCGCGTCGTCTAATTGAATATGAAAGACGCCATGGTAAAGTAATGAAAGACAGACTGGGGTCAGATTCAAATAGGGGGAGAAGCGAATGAAAAGTGGCCTGCGGAACAAAGTGAGAGAGACAGAAGAGGGCGGCGCGCGGCACGGCACGGCGCGGGGCTGGAATCTCTCTCCTCTCCGGTCCCTTGGCCACTCACTTCCCTCCTTGGTATGCACCGCACCGCCCGCCCCTGCCCATTCCGCATCCCATCCCCCTTCTCACAGAGAGCCACCAGACCCGCCGCGTGTTCCAGGCAGGCGCCGATCCCCGGAAGCGATCATCCAGAGATGGCCTTTCCTTCTGCAGCGACGCGACGCGACGGAACAGGGCGGAGTGGGGCGGGGCGTGGGCAGGGCGGGGAAGTGCCACCCCATGATTAAGGGAGTGCCCTGCCCGGCCCGGCCCCATCCGCCACCTGCTGGAAGAGTCAACGGCGCGGTACAAACGCCCCCGCCACACCCCGCCCCGCCCCGCCCCGCCCCTCCCGCGGCGCACAGGGGCGTCGTTCTGACGAGGCGGGGCGGGGCGGGGCGGGGTGTGCTGAGGGGCGAATGTTTGTTTCCGCTCTCGCCGCTGACGCGTGGAGGTGGCGCCCCGCGAACAGCCGCTGCGCGGGGCTCGGCGGGACCGAGAGGAGAGAGAGAGAGAGAAAAAAGAGAGGGAGAGAGAGGCGGAAGAGGAGGATTTTCCAGAAGCTTCGCGTTTTGATTGGTTTTGCGTGCGGCGGGTGACGACGTCGGGCGCACCCGAGGAGGCATGCCCGCGCAGTGCCTAGAAAACTTGCTCCTTTACATGACACGGGAAAAAATTATACACTCTGCCCCGCCCCGAATGAAAAAAAAATTAAGCAAACCTTGATATTTTGAAGCTTGTGGTGTGTCGTGGTGCCCTCCACTACCCTCCACCTCCCACCCCATATTTTCTTGCATTATGGTCCCCTCTTTCTCCGCACTTAGTCAGTACTCTTTCCAGCCGCGAGTCGCGCGCACGGCCCCGCACGCCTCGCGTCACTGCGCTCCCTCCACGCGAAGGTACCTCTCAAAGGAACTTTGTTTTTGCCCCGCGCACCTTTACTTCGGGCGAGGGCGAGGGCGGCGGGGCACCACCTCTGGCTGCCTCTGTAGGTCTGTTCTATTAGTTTGCCAGCCTCGCAACAACTTCATTCTTTCCTTCTTTCCTTCCTACCAACACCCGGACGCGGACGTAATCACAGCCTGGCTGCCGCGCGCTAGCGGCGCCTGCCTGCCTGCAACCCCCTCGACGTTATTAAAACGCGAGGAATATTTTTCTGTCTGCCCCGAGTTGCCCAGCTCCCCCTCCCCCCTCCCTCCCCTGAGCTCCGTGCCTAGCCTGCCTCCTGCCTGCCACCCGCCCCTCCCCTCCCGCCCATGCTGCTAAGCCGTGGCGTTCTTCCCTTCCCGCTCGTGGATCAAGAATTATCACAGGCCATCTGTCTCCATGTTAAGAAAGTGCGCTCCGCCACGGTCGGGCCCCCTTCTCCCCGCCCCGCCCGTCAGTAGGTCAGCAGGATCCTGTCCTGTCAGGAGGGCGCCCGTCAGTAGGTCAGCAGGACCCTGTCCTGTCAGGAGGGCGCCCGTCAGTAGGTCAGCAGGATCCTGTCCTGTCAGGAGGGCGCCCGTCAGTAGGTCAGCAGGATCCTGTCCTGTCAGGAGGGCGCCCGTCAGTAGGTCAGCAGGATCCTGTCCTGTCAGGAGGGCGCCCGTCAGTAGGTCAGCAGGATCCTGTCCTGTCAGGAGGGCGCCCGTCAGTAGGTCAGCAGGATCCTGTCCTGTCAGGAGGGTGCCCGTCAGTAGGTCAGCAGGATCCTGTCCACCAACCCTAGTTGGGTTGTATCAACTAACTGGTTCCCGAGGTACATATTTGCTCCATTTTCCCGCTGCGTGCCGCCGGGGGACCTCAGCTCAGGTCAGCTCAGGTCAGCTCAGGTCAGCTCAGCTCAGCTCAGGTCCCCTCCCCTCCCCTCCCCTCCCCTCACCTCACCTCACCTCACCTCAACTCACCTCACCTCACCTCACCTCACCTCACCTCACCTCACCTCACCTCACCTCACCTCCCTCACCTCCCACGCCGCAGCGACACGCGCATGGCGCTTCCGCCTCGTCCCCGTTAATGCCCACTGCAAACACCTGTGCCGCCGCCGCCGCCGCACCGCGCACCCCGCCGGAGTTCATCCGGCCGCGAAACTCAGCGAAGCCGCGCGCACTGACTTGTTCCCCGGGGACCGCCCCGCCCTGCCCCGCCCTGCCCCGCTCCGCCCCGCGAGGCTCTAGTTTAGACTGGCGTCCAGGACCGTACCGTTCTCCGCTTTGAACCTCGTCGACCCGAACTGCTTTGGCCTCTGTCGCCGCCGCGGCCCGCAGGCGCGCTCTTCAACAGACCATTGTTTTTCTCTATCCCCCCAAAAAATGTCCGCAAAAAGCGCGGCGTGCAGCCAGACCGCTGCCGCTGGGTGGCCGAAAAGAGGGCAGAGTGCGAGAGTCAGCGAGTCATAGCGGCGCGGTCATGGACCACATGAAAGGGGCGGCCTGGCGGCCGTCCTGTGGACGTGGACAGGACAGAGCTATAGGCGCCGCCGCGCCGCGCCGCGCCCGGACCTGCGAGTCCTTTCACGCGGATCACTGTCCCTCATCTCGCCAAAGCGCCACTGCCTGCCGAGCCTAGCGGCAGGCCATCACATCCTGTTCTATAGCCCCGCCCCACTCCGCCTCACCCCGCCCCCGCCCCACCCCGCTTCACCCCGCCCCTACCCGCCCCAGCGTGGGTCCACGTTGTTATGCCGCCTCCAAAGCAACGGACAAGGGTCGCTTGCCTGAGCTGAGCAGCCTATATTGAAGGTCGGGGTGATACAAACTAAGTCCCACACCGCCGTCTCCGATATGAGGGGACGTGTTTCGGACTCCCTCCTCTTTGGCCGGCTGCGGAGGGGGCGGCCGCACGGCATTCTCTGCCACCCCGCCGCACCCCGCTTGCCTTTCTCTTGGCGCGTGCGAAGCGTCGGTCGCGCGCGTTCTCCGCCTCGCCCGGGGTGCGCTTGACCCAGATGACGACGGCGATGCGCGTGTAGGTGAAGAGCAGCACGCAGCTGGGCGCCAGGTACTGCAGCGACATGAGCGCCATGCTGTAGTACTGGCGCGACTCGGCCGTCGGCCAGACCTCCTGGCACACCCACCTGCGAGTCAGACCAAAACGCTTGTTGTTTTGTTTCCTACTAAATTCTCAAAAGTTTTGTTTTTAAAAAATCCCTCAAATTCCCAAAACAATATTTAAAAAACCTTTCAGGAGAATACGCAAAAATGAACGTGGTTGGTTTGTGACATGCAGACGCGGAAGGCCTGGGCGGTTAAACCAAACTCAATATCAATGATCAATGTTAAAAAATATTGATTTCGTCCTCAATGTCAATATTGGTAATTGACTCAATATTAATATTGAGTTATTGAGGTCAATAACAATATTGAGGTCAATATTGAAATTGACATATTGAGCTCTCTCTAAGACAAGCAGTCCGCGGGGCCGATGCAGCCCGGTAGGAGATAGATGAAGGGATGAGGGGAGCGGGAGTGCGAGTGAAAGGTCCTCCCGCGTGCGGCCCGCGCGTCGTCTGCTGTCCGAGACCTCTGGGCTACCACCCCAAGTTAAGTGTTTTCTCTTATAAAAGTTAAACATTGGCCGACACCGACACTCAATACGAAATATTGACCTACAACACTGAATATGACATATAGATCCTCAATATACTCAATATTGAAAATTGAGATATTGAGATATTATTTATTGACCACCTCAATATTCCTAATATTGAGGCCTCAATATAAAAAAATATTAATTGAAAGCTCAATATATTGAAATTTTGCTCAGGCCTACAGGTGAGCGGGGGCAGACCCACCTGTCGCAGGCTCGGTGCCAGGGCTCGGGCTGGCCCAGGCGGCTCCAGTACGGTATGGGCAGCGCGGTGGCCAGCGCGCCCGCCCACACGGCCGCCATGCTCCACTTGGCGTCGCGCCGGCTGAGGCGCGGCCGCAGCGGCCGCATCACCGCCAGGTAGCGGTCCACCGAGATGACGACGAGCGTGTAGGCGGACACGAGCACCGACACGGCCTGGGAGAACGACACCTGCGGGCCGGGCAGAGGTAGTGTCAGCGGGGGCGGGGCGGGGCGGGGCGGGCGGGGCGGGGCTGGCTGCCCCTCTGCTCGCTTCTCCAGGGGCCGCTCCCCGATGCCAGCCAGACGGTGCCAGGCTAGGAGCGTCGCGCCCACATAAAAGAGCGTCGTTTTCGCTGGCGGGCCGCGCCGGGACGGCGGCCGCCTGTGTCGCCTCGCCTCGCCTGCCCGGCCACCCGCATTCCCTCTAATGAAAGTGCCCGGGGCGGGGCGGGGCAGGTCTCCGCGGGGGCGCGGTGGGAGTTGTTGCTACCAACGCCGGCTTTGAATAGCCGCAGCAGACTTGTCCTGGGAGCAGGGCCGCACCGGTGTCGCAAGCGGAAGCGGATCCTCGCCCCTCACCGCTCTGCTGACACCCTGGAACCTTAGGAACAGTACGCTCAGATATGATTCGTATGTACCTCCGTTACAAAGAAATACGCAAAGGCGCCTTCCCATCCCGCCACCGGGCTGGCAATGGAAGAAACGGTCGCACCACTCACCTCGCCCTCCTTCCCGTCCTACGTCGCCCCGGCCGGCCCGGACCTTCTTCTCCCAGCTACCAAAATATTGTCATACACAGCAGAGTGAACACGACGTTCCTGACCTTTACCATCACCGACAACGCACCGTGCCCCCGGGCAGGGCCAGGACCAGGCCGAGCCCACCCCGCCCGCGAGCGAGAGCCTGGCAGCCAAATGTTATTCATGCGCTCGGGGCGACCTCTCCTCCCCCGCGCCTCCTCCGCCCCTCCTCCAAGCCTCCTGTGCGCCTCCTCCGGCTCTCCTCCAAGCCTCCTGTGCGCCTCCTCCGGCTCTCCTCCAAGCCTCCTGTGCGCCTCCTCCGGCTCTCCTCCAAGCCTCCTGTGCGCCTCCTCCGGCTCTCCTCCAAGCCTCCCCCGCGCCTCCTCCGTCCCTCCTCCAAGCCTCCTGTGCGCCTCCTCCGTCCCTCCTCCAAGCCTCCTGTGCGCCTCCTCCGTCCCTCCTCCAAGCCTCCCCCGCGCCTCCTCCGCCCCTCCTCCAAGCCTCCTGTGCGCCTCCTCCGTCCCTCCTCCAAGCCTCCCCCACTTGCCTCCTCCGCCCCTCCTCCAAGCCTCCCCCGCGCCTCCTCCGTCCCTCCTCCAAGCCTCCTGTGCGCCTCCTCCGTCCCTCCTCCAAGCCTCCCCCTGCGCCTCCTCCGCCCCTCCTCCAAGCCTCCTGTGCGCCTCCTCCGTCCCTCCTCCAAGCCTCCCCCTGCCTCCTCCGCCCCTCCTCCAAGCCTCCCCACGCCTCCTCCGTCCCTCCTCCAAGCCTCCTGTGCGCCTCCTCCGTCCCTCCTCCAAGCCTCCCCCGCGCCTCCTCCGCCCCTCCTCCAAGCCTCCTGTGCGCCTCCTCCGTCCCTCCTCCAAGCCTCCTGTGCGCCTCCTCCGTCCCTCCTCCAAGCCTCCTGTGCGCCTCCTCCGTCCCTCCTCCAAGCCTCCCCCGCGCCTCCTCCGCCCCTCCTCCAAGCCTCCTGTGCGCCTCCTCCGTCCCTCCTCCAAGCCTCCCCCGCGCCTCCTCCGTCCCTCCTCCAAGCCTCCTGTGCGCCTCCTCCGTCCCTCCTCCAAGCCTCCCCCGCCTCCTCCTCCGCCCTCCTCCAAGCCTCCTGTGCGCCTCCTCCGTCCCTCCTCCAAGCCTCCCCGCGCCTCCTCCGCCCCCTCCTCCAAGCCTCCCCCGCGCCTCCTCCGTCCCTCCTCCAAGCCTCCTGTGCGCCTCCTCCGTCCCTCCTCCAAGCCTCCCCGCGCCTCCTCCGCCCCTCCTCCAAGCCTCCCTGTGCGCCTCCTCCGTCCTCCTCCAAGCCTCCTGTGCCTCCTCCGTCCCTCCTCCAAGCCTCCTGTGCGCCTCCTCCGTCCCTCCTCCAAGCCTCCCCCGCGCCTCCTCCGCCCCTCCTCCAAGCCTCCTGTGCGCCTCCTCCGTCCCTCCTCCAAGCCTCCCCCCGCCTCCTCCGCCCCTCCTCCAAGCCTCCCCGCCTCCTCCGTCCCTCCTCCAAGCCTCCCGCCTCCTCCGTCCCTCCTCCAAGCCTCCTGTGCGCCTCCTCCGTCCCTCCTCCAAGCCTCCCCCGCGCCTCCTCCGCCCCTCCTCCAAGCCTCCTGTGCGCCTCCTCCGTCCCTCCTCCAAGCCTCCCCCGCGCCTCCTCCGCCCCTCCTCCAAGCCTCCCCCGCGCCTCCTCCGTCCCTCCTCCAAGCCTCCTGTGCGCCTCCTCCGGCTCTCCTCCAAGCCTCCTGTGCGCCTCCTCCGCCCCTCCTCCAAGCCTCCTGTGCGCCTCCTCCGTCCCTCCTCCAAGCCTCCCCGCGCCTCCTCCGCCCTCCTCCACGCCTCCCCCGCCCCTCCTCCGCCCCTCCTCCACGCCTCCTCTGCGCCTCCTCCGTCCCTCCTCCAAGCCCCCCCCGCGCCTCCTCCGCCCCTCCTCCAAGCCTCCTGTGCGCCTCCTCCGCCCCTCCTCCAAGCCTCCTGTGCGCCTCCTCCGCCCCTCCTCCAAGCCTCCTGTGCGCCTCCTCCGCCCCTCCTCCAAGCCTCCTGTGCGCCTCCTCCGGCTCTCCTCCAAGCCTCCTGTGCGCCTCCTCCGGCTCTCCTCCAAGCCTCCTGTGCGCCTCCTCCGGCTCTCCTCCAAGCCTCCTGTGCGCCTCCTTCGCGCCTATGCGGGAGCTCCCCCCCCCCTCGCCGCACTTACCGTATGGCATAGCTCAGCGCCGAAGGGCCAGAACTGCAGCAGCAGCGTCGAGACGAAGGTGAACGGCACGCACAGCAGGGTCATGAGCATGTCGCCGACGGCCAGGTTGAGCAGCATGTAGTTGGTGGCGGTGCGCATGCGCGGCGAGGACACGACGCAGTACATGACGAGGCCGTTGCCCACCAGCGCCACGACGAACACGCTCGAGTACATGATGGTGACGGCCACGTCGCCGGCGGGCGGGAACACGGGGCGGCGCGACGAGGTGCAGTTGGTGGCGTTGAGGGTGGCGTTGAGCCCCGCGTCCTGGTCCTGCTCGGCCAGCTGCAGCTGCAGCAGTGACGACAGTGCCTCCGCCTCCTCCATGGCGAGGTGAGGCAGGTGGGGCCGAGGCGTCTGCGCCGGCGCTGCGCTCGGGCCTGAGGACTATAGGAGCACGTCAATGTTAGTCCTACTCGCTGCAATGTCAGGTTTTAAAGACTTTACTTTCTTTCTGATGAGGATGCGACCACGGATATCCAGTTTCAGCCTTGGTCCTCCAAACGCGGCCGCGCGGCGGAGGTGGCAGCTGAGCAGGCAGCTGTTCTGCCCTGCCCTGCCCTGCCCTGCCCTGCCAGCACACTGACGCACAAAATGGCATTCCCAAATCCCATCCCGACATATTCATGAAGTTAACTGGCGCCGCTCCCCGGCCCGCGGCGGGGGCGGGTGGGGGTGTGCGCATACGTGGGGGTAGCGGGGGCGGGGGCAGGGGAGGGGCGGTGGGGACAGCCTCAGCCTCTCCCTCACCGTTCCCGCATTACCTAACAACCGCGATTCGGCGGGGCGGCGCGGGGATGTTTGGCGCGCCGCTGCTGGTTAGATTAGAGGGATGAAGCCTTCCTCACCCCCACCCCGCCCCCACCCTCACCCTCACGCGGTACGTAGACCTCCCCTCCTCTCGCCGCCCTTGCACTGCCACCGCCACCGCGGCCGCAAAGCGAACATTTTAATTTTCTTAAGAAATTGCTTCAGTATTTTTTTTTAATGGAGTATTCCGTTTTCGTCCCTCTGTTCTTGTCGCATTACGGGTGCATGGCCGGTAGGAGCGGGCGAGAGAGGGATGAGCCTGTGAAAGCCGTGCCGAGTCCCCCTGCAGCTGCGCGCTGCGTATCGGCCATACCCAATGCGCCGCGCTCTACCGACTTATTCCGAAGATCGCTCTTGTTACCTCCCTCCTTGTCGCACCTATGGCGGTGCCCCATGCTGCGCATGGAAGTTTCCCATGAGTGCAACAAGGACAGAGGTATGAGAGCGATTTTCGGAATAAGTCGGCTGCGTGCAAGCGAGTTCGGCGAGAGCGACGGGAAAGAGCGGCGCCGGATCTCACCTCACCCCCACTCTCAGCCTCAGCCCCGTGATCCCCGAGGCTACGCCCTGTTGTCATATGCTAATTCCTGGCCTGGCGTCGCCGGCGGCGAGGCGTGCGCCCCTGCTGCCCGGCCCGGCCCCTTCCTCCCCCGCGGATGCCATGTTTTTATGTATTTACCGCCGCGCCCTGCCGCGCCCCTGCGGACAAGAAGAAGGCCAGGGAACAGAGACGAGTAAAGCCTCCGGGGTGACGCTGGGCGAGGCGAGGCGAGGCGAGGCGAGGCTAGGCGGCCACATGAGCGGGCACATTCATTTGCTGGCGCAGCAGTCGCGTTATAGCCACTCTTCCACCCCTTCCTACCCCCTACTCCGATAGACCTTATTGTTCACTGTTCATTGGACAGGTCGCGCTCGGGTCGACGTCCTCCCGTCCCCTCATCTCCCCGCTCCCCTCCCCCCGCCCCCCGGGCCTGCATAACAAGGGGTGATAATCGAGCATGTTGTTCCGAACATCCCCCATCGGGTGCGTCCGGCTCCTCCTCCAGGGTGCTGTGCGCGCGCGCGCGTGTGTGTGTGTGTGTGTGTGTGTGTGTGTGTGTGTGTGTGTGTGTGTGTTTATGAGGGAGATGGAGTCCATGCCATGCGCGCCGAGCAGCCGTGATTACCTGCCCCTTAATTACGATCCTCGCTCAATTCATTGAGGGCGCAAGTCGTCACCGCATGGCTTCGTGCGGCGGGGGCGGGGGCGGGGGCGGGGGCGGGGGCGGGGGCCACCAATCACAGGCGGATTGCGGTGCGCCGCTGGAGGTAAACACGGGCACGGGTGCGGGCACCGCTGTGCGGTGCGGAGGTGCGGGTGCGGGTTCGGTGCTCCTCGCCGGCCAGTGCCCCGCGCCCCGCACCCCGCACCTCGCGGCCGCCACGCCCCGCACCCCGCACCTCGTGCCCGCCGCGCCCCACGCCCGCCGCGCCCCGCACCCCGCACCCCGCACCTCGCGGCCGCCGCGCCCCGCGCCCCGCGCCCCGCGCCCTTGCGGTCGCCACCCTTGCTGAGGTACTGCTGAGGTTGGCTGAGGTGGTGCGCTGGAGGAGGCTGAGGCGGCCTGGGCCTGGGAACGAAGGACGGCGGGGCGCCAACTTCTGCCCAACTGTTCGGCAAAGTAAGCCGGCCACCGCTGCCGCCGCCGCTGCTCAGAGCCGAGCTGCGAATGGAAAATTATTATTCCGATTATTATTAATATTGCGGCGTATTAGCCCCGCGCTGAGTGGGTTCCTTTCCCTTCCCGCAGGTCGAAACTCTCGGGCTGAAAAAGTTTCCCGACCTTTTCCACGTGGGGCCGAGAGGTGCCGGCGCGGCGGACGCGTCGTCCGGGTGGTGCCCCCGGCCCGCCCCGCCAGCCTTCGCCCCGCCCCGCCCCGCCACAGGACCCCCTCCTAGCCTAGTTTGCGTGGGTCCGCACCTGTGGGCCCTGCAGGCCTGCTGGCCAGCAGGACGAGGGCGGAGCGGAGAGAAGTCGTCGTCGGGTCCTATTTCATTTCCTCCCACCTGATGGCGCGTCGCCCCGCGGGGTGAAGGGAACGCAGGGAACCTAGAAAACAGACCGGACCTCTGCTGCTGCTGCGTCGTGTTGGTCGGGTCTCTGGAGTCACGACGAATTACGGATAGATACTAAAGGTATCCGGGGGGGGGGGGGGGCATTTTCTCTGCTCAGGAGCCCAACAGGGTGCTTCTGCTTCTCTGCGCTCAACAAACCACCACGTGATGGTCTTACTCCCCCGACCGGCAGAGGTTTGGCCAGGGGGTATAACTACCACCGCGTGATAGTCATGCCCCCTAAAAGGCAGACCTAACCCCACCCCCAGCCCTAAAGCCCGAAACACAACATCAGTGTTGTCCTAGCGCGCCGCCGCGAACTATACACACACACACACACACAGCGTGACCGCGCCGGGCCCAGCCAACAGCTTTCGTATTTACTAGTGATAATTATTGCGGTTGATTGGGTCCGCGCGGCAGGAGATTCACTGTGGGGTTATGGGACTGGGGTCGGGCTAGCCGGGGCGTTACAACAAAATGCGACACGGGGAACCACGGCGTCGCGTCGCTATCGCACTCTTCCTCCTCGTTCACGAGCCCTAAAGGGAAACACGCCCTTCGCATCTGCCAACACCAGAGAATTGCGCTTCGAGGCTATACCCGAGTTTCATAGCCCACCCCTCCCTCCACACTCACCCCGGGCCCGCGGGCCCGCTCGCTGAGCCAACACTGTGTCGGGGTGTGAAGGCCGCGGCCGAGATGAGTTCGGGAGCAGAGAGAGACAGAGAGAGAGAGAGAGAGAGAGAGAGAGAGAGACAAAGAGAGAGACAAAGAGAGAGACAGAGACAGAGACAGACAGACAGAGACACAGAGAGAGAGACCGGACGTTTTAATTCACTCCCGCCCCTCTCGAAAATTAATTGGGAGGCACAAGAGATGAAGTGAGAGAGATGGAGAGAGGGGAGTCTTTTTTCCTCTCCGCGGCGCGTCCTTGCGATCGCTTCCACGGCGCGCGCGCGCGCGCCCGCCACGCGGTGCGGTACGGGAGGCACTCGGCTGCGTGAGAGGAGGGTAGTTGGGAGGGGACGGAGGGAACCCGGCAGGGGAGGGGGGGGGGGTAGGGGGGCACGCGCAAAGAGGCCCAATCCGGTCCAGTCCAGTCTGGTCCAGTTCATTTTAGCTCACAACACGCGCCGCGTGATTCGTGTGCGTCAGCGGGGCGGGGCGGGGCGAGGCGGGGCGGGGCGGGGCGGGGCGTGGCGGGGCGGGGCAGGGCGGGGCGGGGCGGGGCAGGGCGGGCGGGGCAGGGCGCGGCGGGCGCGGCGGGGCTGGGCAGGGTGCTGCAATATTGAAGTTATGAACAGTTTGGATTTGCAAACGGTCGACGCTAGCAAGGCAGAGTGGGGGGGTAAGGTGGGTATGGCGGGGTGTGGCCCTCCCTCCCCAGACCGGACCATTGTGGGCCCTTGCCCTGCTGGAAGGCTTGCGGATGGCTGCGCGGACCCCTGCGGGGCGGGAGGGGCGGGGCGGGGCGGGGCGGGGCGGGGCGGGGCAGCGGGTCCCGCTCGGGGGATTCTACAAGCTTTGCTTTCGTATCCCGACATGATGTCCCACAAATGATGGGCGTTCCCCTGCCCCGCCCCGCCCCGCCCCGCCCCGCCCCGCCCCGCCGCTTCGCGCCCGTCGACCCCCCGGAGGCGCGATACTTTGTCACGGCGCGTTACGAAGAAGCCGCCTACAAACTCGTGGCGCGGCGCGGCGCGGCCGGGACGACGTGACGCGACAAACGATGCCGTTATTTGTGTAAAACTTGCAGCATAGTGAACAACTCAAAAATGGCGGGGCGCCCAACTTCCGCGGCGTGGCTGACGTTGCCCTTCAGGCTGCGCGGTTTTCATCCTTTTCTTCTTTTCGCTCCCCATCCCCCAGTCGGACCCGACCTGCCCGGTGCTCGCTCGGCCCACCCGGCCCACCCGGCCCGCGCCGACAAACAGACAAGTAGAACTTCCTCAAAAGAAATATTCAGTCAGTCTCTCCTTGATCCTCAAGTTTACTAATCACCAAACTGTGCCCGGCCGGTCCGGGCCCGGCCTCAGGCACGCACGTTTCCCCCTTCCCTCTCACTCTGCCATTCCTCTCATTTTCCTCCGCGTCTTCTTTTTCTTTTCTTCTATTTTGTACCGCAGAGAGGGTTTATAAATCGACCTGCCGCCGCAGCGGAATCTACTTTATTCCTGAGCAGTCCCCGTAATGCGCGCCGGGCCGTGAAAGGTGGGGGTGGAACTTCTGGGCGGGTCGGGGCGGGGCGGGGCGGGGCGGGGCGGGCGTCCCGAGTAATCACCTCACACACGACGTGATTCACTTGTCAATTATCCCCCTCCTCGAGCAGACTGATTTCTCGGTAACGAGTCACCGACCGGGTGGGCCGGCGGGGCAGGGCGGGGCAGGGCGGGGCAGGGCGGGGCAGGACGGGGCAGGGCTGGGCAGGGCTGGGCAGGGCGGGGCAGGGCGGGGCGGGGCAGGGCGGGGCGGGGCAGGGCGGGGCAGGGCGGGGCAGGGCGGGGCAGGGCGGGGCAGGGCGGGGCAGGGCTGGGCAGGGCGGGGTGGGGTGGAGCTTGGAGGCGAGGGGCGGGGATCACCGCGGGCAAGCCAGCCCTAATGATAAGCCATGGCACATCGCATCGTACAGCGGGAGACGACGCGGCGGAGGGGCCGTACGGACCGGGCGGGGCAGGCGCGCCCCTATGTCACCGTAACTTAACACAACTTTGCTTTGCGTTAGTTACTATATCGTAACGTTTCGGTTTTTCTTTAAAAGTTAATTTTATATAACGTTATGTCGGCTGTCGAAAATCAATCTGGCACACTTAACGTTTCGTCAGTGGACCAAGTGTTAAGAGTTATAACTTAAACGGGTTCAGTGGCGTCATAAGCACATTCGTGTTAAGTTACGGATCCCTGTATGTCACGCATTTCGTCACGCAGATAAAGCCGCCCAGCTTTAGGCCGCGAGCGCGCGCGCTATAGTCTCCCCCGTGCCGCGCACTACTGCGGGGTGAAAGGTGTCAGGACCACCTGTTGTGCGAGCCTAGATAGTCGTGCAGCAGCACCTGCAGGGCCCGCCTTGACCTTATCAACATCAAACCAGACGACTCGAAATTCGGGGCAAAAAAAGAAAACAACCCAATAAGAGCACATGGAGGATTTTAAAAATGTTCCCTCGCAGGTATAATCTCTGGCGCAGGGCAGGGCAGGGCGCCGGGCCGGTACCCGCACCGAAAAGGCCGAGTTCTTGGTTCAAGGAAAATGTCCTTGATGACGGAATCCGCTAGTAGATATAGCTTGATCCAAGCCGGCATATGTGCTTGCGGATTCCGTGAACAAGGACATTTTCCTTAAAGCAAGAACTCAGTTTTCTGGGTGCGGTCCGTTCGAGTCGCACTTACCGCGTGCTTGTTCTCTACGACCCGCTCGCCGCGCCGACTCGTCCACGGCATCCACACACCGCGCCCGGGTCCCGCACCTGTTCTGTTCAACGCGCAGGTGCACACGTGGGGTAGGGACGGGAGAGGACAGCCCCCGGTGGGGTCCAGCGGCCCAGGGCCAGGCGAGGTGGTGTCGGGGAAGCGGCTCGCAGCGGACTGAAAGAGCCCTCGACCCGGCCGACCGCCCCCTCTCCGCCCCCGGTCCGTCCCCGGTCCGCCCCCGCCGCTCACCAACCCCGTCTCCCCCCCCTCTCTCTCTCTCTCTCTCTCTCTCTCTCTCTCTCTCTCTCTCTCTCTCTCTCTCTCTCTCTCTCTCTCTCTCTCTCTCTGTCCTCCCTTTATCTTCCCGACGCATTCCCCCTGATCGGCCTGGCCTCGTCACCGTACGCCCCGCAGGGTTCGCCCGCCCCCCACCCGTGCACTCACACACGCAGACAGTCGGACTACCGATGGCGGGCCAAAAAGGCGTCACTGTCTTCACCTTTATTGGCAATTAACGGGCCTGTGATTCCTCCTGGTGATGGTGCAGGGCATGGAGCGCTCGTCGCCGAGGTGGGTTACGTTGTTGGCGTTCAGACAGACAGACAGACAGACAGACAGACAGACAGACAGACAGACAGACAGACAGACAGACAGATAGACAGACAGCGTGATTCCCTGCTCCCGCCCCCGCCTTTGCCAGCCGGTGCGGTGTGGTGGCGCGCGCGTCCCCGAGCGCCTGCGTTGACGAGGGTAGGCAACGCGCTCCACACGCGTGCCTCGCGGGCCCCACGGGCAGCATAGCTCCCAGGCGCCTGGCGGGGTCCGTAAAAAGAGCGTCTCTCTCCACTTCCTAGTCCGTCAGCAGGTCGCTCCCACTCCCCTCCCCCTCTCTCTCTCTCTCTCTCTCTCTCTCTCTCCCTCTCTCTCTCTCCCCCCCTCTCTCCCTCTCTCCCTCTCTCCCGCTATCTCTACATGCGGCGGGGTGTTCAGCCCGCGCACGTGGTGCCCGTGCTCGTGTGCAAGTGTGCGTTGAGTGGGGGGCGGGGCGGGGGTGAGTGCGCCGACAGTGTCGTATATTGCCATTTAATGGTCGTGCGGTGCCGTGCGCGGGGGGGGGGGGGGGGGCGCTCCCACTGCAACCCGCTGCTCCCGCTCCTGTTGGCCACGCTGTTTGCTCTCCGCTGATTGGAAGGCAAAGCGCGGCTTCACGTTACAGCGCGGCGGGGTAAAAAGCTCCGGAATAACAATCTTGCACGGACGCCTTTTTATTACGCATGTCTTCGTTCTTTATTCGTTTTGTACATGTCGCTGTACGACAGGAATTTTGAAGGAATTTTGACTCGTTTGATTTGACATAACGTTTTGACCGGAAATGGGATCCCCATATACCCCGGCGTGCGTGTAAGTAGGCAACCCATTCGACTTCAGCTGAGCAAGGGCAAGAGGTGAGGAGGGGAACTGGAGGGGTCGCTCCCCTCCTCACCTCTTGCCCTCGCTCATCTGAAGTCGAATGGGTTGCCTACTTACAGGCACGCCGGGGTAAGTGGGCCACCCTGTATACGAGTAGCCGGATGCTGCGTAATCTATGTACATCTTTCTTCCGCAATGATTATTTTATATGTCTGCGTATATAAAATTTCTCTCAAATTCATAAACTAATGTTTTCACAGAAATTATTCTCATCTCTTGGAGTTCTAAAAAATAATATCACAAGGCAAAACACACCACAGTACTAAATACAACAGTAGGCCAACAACGGAAAGAAAAAAATCTTTCTTTTCTTCGACAGGGAAATATCTTATACAACATGCAGTTTTCAGACTTTGTTATGCATACGTAAGAGTAAGTCGACAAGAAGATGGCACAGTAAACTTAATCATGTCTCACTAGTCTAATCGAGATCTTCAGTTCCACAACTAATCTAAACAACAAAAGATATGAGTCGCATACATTTAAAGTAACGCCGCCCAATACATGACAGTTTGGGCAGTGAATCACAACAGTTCACGGAGGTGCGTCACAGCGCGTCCTCCAGGTAGGTCGTCTTCCGGTTGGAGCGGAAGGAGGTGCACGTGAGGCCGGCGCCCTCGCCCTCCCGTCACAGCGCGTCCTCCAGGTAGGTCGTCTTCCGGTTGGAGCGGAAGGAGGTGCACGTGAGGCCGGCGCCCTCGCCCTCCCGTCACAGCGCGTCCTCCAGGTAGGTCGTCTTCCGGTTGGAGCGGAAGGAGGTGCACGTGAGGCCGGCGCCCTCGCCCTCCCGTCACAGCGCGTCCTCCAGGTAGGTCGTCTTCCGGTTGGAGCGGAAGGAGGTGCACGTGAGGCCGGCGCCCTCGCCCTCCCGTCACAGCGCGTCCTCCAGGTAGGTCGTCTTCCGGTTGGAGCGGAAGGAGGTGCACGTGAGGCCGGCGCCCTCGCCCTCCCGTCACAGCGCGTCCTCCAGGTAGGTCGTCTTCCGGTTGGAGCGGAAGGAGGTGCACGTGAGGCCGGCGCCCTCGCCCTCCCGTCACAGCGCGTCCTCCAGGTAGGTCGTCTTCCGGTTGGAGCGGAAGGAGGTGCACGTGAGGCCGGCGCCCTCGCCCTCCCGTCACAGCGCGTCCTCCAGGTAGGTCGTCTTCCGGTTGGAGCGGAAGGAGGTGCACGTGAGGCCGGCGCCCTCGCCCTCCCGTCACAGCGCGTCCTCCAGGTAGGTCGTCTTCCGGTTGGAGCGGAAGGAGGTGCACGTGAGGCCGGCGCCCTCGCCCTCCCGTCACAGCGCGTCCTCCAGGTAGGTCGTCTTCCGGTTGGAGCGGAAGGAGGTGCACGTGAGGCCGGCGCCCTCGCCCTCCCGTCACAGCGCGTCCTCCAGGTAGGTCGTCTTCCGGTTGGAGCGGAAGGAGGTGCACGTGAGGCCGGCGCCCTCGCCCTCCCGTCACAGCGCGTCCTCCAGGTAGGTCGTCTTCCGGTTGGAGCGGAAGGAGGTGCACGTGAGGCCGGCGCCCTCGCCCTCCCGTCACAGCGCGTCCTCCAGGTAGGTCGTCTTCCGGTTGGAGCGGAAGGAGGTGCACGTGAGGCCGGCGCCCTCGCCCTCCCGTCACAGCGCGTCCTCCAGGTAGGTCGTCTTCCGGTTGGACCGGAAGGAGGTGCACGTGAGGCCGGCGCCCGTGGCGCCGTGGACGTGCTGCAGCGCGACGGGCCGGCGCTTGAGCGAGCTGCAGCGCAGCACCGAGTGGAAGCTCTGGCGGAAGCGCGCGTTCATCCAGCAGTAGATGAGCGGGTTGAGGCACGAGTGGCTCATGGCGAGCCAGTGGAAGGCGAAGTACAGCTCGGGCAGCCACTGCTGGTCGCTCAGCGAGTCGTTGTACGTCCACACCGTCTGCAACACCGACGGCAGGTTTAGTACCACTTCGCCGTTGTGCTCACGTGCGAGACTTCTGTGCACTTGCTGTAAAACTAGCAAGTGTATAACAGTCTCACACTCGACTTAACTCCTTAACGGAGACCAGCCACCGTGTGTTCGCAAGGCAAGGGGTGGGGTACAGGGGAGGATAGGAAGCACTCACCACGAGCATGTTGAACGGCAGCCAGCATATGGTGAACGCCGCGACCACAGTGATCATCATGGTCACCATCTGGGGAAATGTCAGGCATTAGAATATTAGAGACTAGTAGAAGTCGGGGACAGTACATATCAGAAACAAAATTGAAAACACTTTTCCTTGTAGATTCAATTTGTTTTGAAATGATAAAACGTTTTCATGTTCAGGAATGTTGTCATAAAAGCGAGTTATCCGAAACCAATCTGTAAAATTATTGCAAATCCATTCTCAGTGACGTCCCCTCCTCACGAGAAGAATGTCGAATGCCCGCCCCGCCGCATCTTGAGTGGCCCTGTCCTGTCCTGCTCCACCCTACCCCACCCTGCTGCCCCACCCTGCTGCCCCACCCTGCTGCCCCACCCTGCTGCCCCACCCGGCTGCCCAACCCTCGGTCCTTTACGCAACCACATCCGGCTGGCTGAAACGGGGAGGCGGACCCTTTCAAGACACATAACTAAACCGACAGCAAAGGCCTCCCTTCTCCTCTCGCTCAGCAATTCCGGGAGAAGAAAGGAAAAAAGAAAATAGAGAAAATACGGAAACTTGGCACAGTCCTGACGACCAGCTCTGCCCCCCCCCCCCACCTCAATCGCAAAGACAACACAACACGCACACATTTCTCTCGGCAAATGTGAATCGACATGTCCTTGCTGAGTTTTTCATATTAACTGGAACTGTTGGGCGGGGTCGTCAGCAAAGCGGCGGGCGTGGGGGGGTGGCGGCAGCCTCGGGCACCCCACCCCACCCCGCCCCGCCCCGCCCCTGTCGGCCTGCGTTACGGTTTGATACGGCCCTTCGGGTCGGGAGGGTGTAGGACCGGGGGCGGAGGGGGTGGGGGGGGGGGGTGATGAGAGAATTGGCTCGAGCGGCTTTTGTTCCCGACGACGTAATACACAACGTGGTGACCGGCCCGCCCCACCCACCCCGCCCCGCCCCACCCCGCCCCGCCCCCCCCCGCCCCGCCGGCGGCGGAATCAGTGACCACGTGGCGGGGCGAGACAGGAGGGGGAAGGGGGAGGGGGGTTCAGAGCGGGAGAGCGGGGTCGCCGTCGAACACTGTATTGTAAATGAAAGCACACGTGTCTCTCTACTGTCGCGAGAGTGGTGTGGTGAGCTCCATACCCTGTTAAACCATAAGTGTTAAACTGCTCAACACTTGTATGTGTGCGACTTCCAGCCTAGCACGTGCAAAGGCGCAATCGGCAATTGTGCAATTTCACGCGTTTAACTCGCCAGTTGTGCACTTCTTAATGTTTAACTCAACTCGCCAGTTGTGCACTTCTAAATGTTTAACTCAACTCGACAGTTGTGCACTTCTAAATGTTTAACTCGACAGTTGTGCACTTGCAAGAGTTCTACAAGGATAGTGTTGCACAGGGCAGTTGAACACTTGCAAGTGTACAACTGTTGATTTGAACACTTACAAGTGTACAACTGGCGAGTTTGACACTTGCAATTGCACAACTGCCAAATTGCATCGCACACTTGCGCGTGCTATAGGCTGGAAGTTGCAGACATACAGGTGTCGAGCAGTTGAACTCTTGGTTAAACAGTGCACCAGTGCCTATTTCACACCCAGCGCGCCTCTGGCTGCTGGCAGCTCCCCCGCGCTCAGCCCCTCACTCTACATGCTGTGCGCGTGACGTTCGAGTTGCCGGAGTGCCGTGCTGTGGTGTGGTGTCTACTCGCGCTGCTTCGAGTGCCACCGCCCCGCCCCGCTCCGCCCCGCGCCCTGCCGGCAAACGATGGCGGAATCATCGCCCCTCGGTGCCGCGCCGCGCCGCGCCGCGCCCGCGCGCCTTTCACGCCACACTACGCCACGCCACGCCTCGCCACAGCACTCCAAACTTTTCCCACAAAGGCAACTTTTCACACAGCAGCAGCCCTTCTGCAGGCTCTCCATGTTGCGGAAGCGGCACAGCCTGAAGGAGGCGGGCGGAGGAGCCGGGCCGGAGGCCGTCCTGAACCGGTGGCCAGCGAACACTGCGGGGCCGGGGCCGGGGCCGGGGCCGGGGGCGGGGGAGTCCCCTCCGGGGCCGGGGCTGGGCAGGATCAGGCGACGACATGTGTCGGGAACTAAGCCCCGGCTGGCACGGCACGGCCACTCCGGGGGCACTCAAGATTTTCTTTCTACGAAGGTTCGTTGTTAGGTCTTCCCCCAGCTCTTTCTTCACTTTGTAAGGGGTCGTCTGGTGGGCGGGAGCCAGGAGCCAGGGCCGGGGACGGGGATGGGATGCACGCAACGGTCAGCGACGGCCCGGAGGGTCTGGCCGGGCAGCCTGTAAGCTCCTTATCAATATCCCGCCGTGTACTCGCCAGAAGCACGCAAGGCTCCCTCCCGGCGGAGGCTGTCGCGGCCACTATTACCATGTCTCCGCCGTCCTATAGAACACGTTTGCATCGTAACAGCACAGGCCCGCCCCACCCCGCCCCGCCCTGCCCCGCCCTGCCCTGCCCTGCCCCGCCCAGCGGGTGGCAGCGGAGCGCTCCTGGCCGGCCCATGCGGTAGCGAGGATGGTGGCGGCGCGTAGCGCGCGCTGCCGCGCGCTGACTCTTAACCAAGTTTCACCCCTAGAAGGAGACGTCGGATACCCAAACATGCTCGCCGCCGATTGTAGCCCGTGAAAAGAGCTTTGTAACGCACCCCGTGTTATTGTGATACGATAATCATACGCCGAGTTATGAATAAAAACATCACACTCAACGAAACACACTGCTGATCAGGGTTTGAAAGCCGCGCTCAGCAGTGTGTGCGATGTTTTAATTCATAACTCGGTGTAGATATCGTTTCTGCAATAACACGGGGTGCGATCCGCTCTTTTCTGAAGCGGGCTACAATCGGCGGCAAATCATGTTTGGGTGTCCGGCGTCTCCTACAGGTGAAACTTGGTTTGGACCAAAGTGCGCGCGGCAGCTACGCGCCGCCACCATCCTCGCTACCGCATGGGCCGGCCACGAGCGCTCCGCTGCCACCCGCTGCCCCGCCCTGCCCCGCCCTGCCCCGCCCTGCCCCGCCCTGCCCCGGCATGTCACGGCTGCTCCTCTTGATGCAGCTTGCGCCTCGGGCGACCGCAACCCCTTCGTTGAAACAACCCGCCTCTCTCTATCTCTTTGGAGTACAGCTCTCCCTCCAGTCGCGTGGGGTCGCTCCGCGGCGCGCGGGGTAGCGCCGGCCGGCGCCTGTCCAGTCCACACCCCCGCGACCCAGTGGCGCCACCCCGCGGCCACCGCGGCAGCGGCTCGCCCGCTACTCCTGTCTCCACCCCGCGCGTGACGGACGACTTGCGGAATTCGTCACGAGTGCCCACTTTTGTCGGCCCACCGCGCCCGCGCCGCAATTTGTTCCGGTGACTTGCAAGAAGTTTGTTCTGCGACTTAATCAACAATCATGAGGCTCAGCCGGGGAGCCTCGCGCAGCAGGCCGACTAGTGCCTGCGAAGTTAGGCCCGTGGTGTAGCACCTTCATCAGCTCCCCTCACAAGCATCCCGCCCCAGGGCTCTCACACACACGTGCCGGCCTGCTGGGCGGGGCGGGCCGGGGCGGGCCGGGGAGCACAATCAGTCACTTCAAGGAGGGAGGCAGCGGGCGCCTACAGTGCAGGGCACGGGCTTGCCTGTGGGGAGGGGCCAGTCGCCTGGAACCTGGAACGTCCTAGAAGGGCCCTAGAGGAGCGGACGCGACGCCGCCCGGCCCCTGCCGAGGCCCTTTCCCTTGTATCTCCCACCCTTCGGGCTTGCGACTGCGTAATTCCAGGCCAGGCCAGGGGTGTATTTGACCGCCCCCCTCCCCCCCCACCCGGCCGGGGCGTCCTGGACCTTACTCTGGACCCATGCGGTGCGCCGTCGTTGTTGTCGAGGGCACCGAGAAAAATAGTTGCAGGGTTTACGGCATAAATTTTCCATCCATGAAGCGTTTTGTACAATTACAATTGAAAGTTGTAAAATGACGACTTGGAATTTATTGACGAGCAAATCAACTGTGCTGTCGTAAATGTACAACACATTTCGTAATAATAACAAAAATTATAAATTGTAAATCTGCTAAAATATTTTTCACAGTGCTCCGCCTCTCCCTCCTTTCATTCCCCTCCCCCTCTCCCAGCCCTGCACAGCGAGGTCTCGCCTACAGGTCCTCTCGACTCACGAGTGCAAGGGAGATGAAAAACTTCCAAGGCCAGCCTGTGGGGTGGTTATGGAGAAGTGCGTCACATCTCCCCCAAGCGAGGAAAGACTTTTTCCCCTCCTCTTCATCTCCCTACCAACTGCCCGTTTTTCCTTAGAACTCTCATCTCGAAATCAGAGCTTCAAATCTCACCGAACGCAGAGACTATCGTTGAGAATCATTTTTCCTCCTCGCCGGGCCGGGCCGGGCCGGGCCGGGCCCCTATCAGCAGCACGGCTGCCACTCACTCACCTTTCGCTTGGCCTTCGCCTGCCGCTGGTCCCGCTGGTTCTCCGCCTCGCCCGGGGTGCGCTTCCCCCAGATGACGATGGCGATCTTGGTGTAGGTGTAGAGGAGCACGGCGAGCGGCGCGAAGTACTGCAGCGACATGAGCGCGAGCGTGTAGTAGTGGCGGTACAGCGGGCTGGGCCAGTCCTCCAGGCACACCCACCTGCAGGTGGCCGAAACAGTACAGGTAAGTACAGTACAGCTTCACCGGAAATACGAAGCTGCTAAGCCATGCCTTTCCTGGGGCGCTAAAATCAAGTGCTAAGTTTAGTGCCTTTCCTAGGGCACTAAATCTTAGTGCCTTAGTGCCTTTGCAAATTTGTATGGAGCTTATACTAGCAGGTCGGCTAAAGGTTCTAAGTCCTATATACCTTTAACAGGAACTAACAAAATTTAGTGCCTTGAGAGAGGCACTAAACATTTGTGCCTTTCCAAAGGCACTAAATTTTGTTAGTGCCTTTTAAAGGTAGGACTTAGCACCTTTGTTTTTCCAGTGTTGTCCCTGTCCCATGTAAAACCCAGTTTTGAACATGCACGACCGGGGGGCGCTTGCTTGCTTTGGCTAATTGTATAAAAATACAAGTAAGTCGCTCTCTTCTCCGCGGCGCTTCGCGGGGGGGGGGGGGGGCGTGGGTTGTGAGTGCCTCCCCCGCCACACTATTCGTATTTTCGCTCTTCCTACAAACATGGCGACGTTGCGCGCTGGCAGAGAGGTGCTACTTCTTTCCTTCTCCCGACATGCAGAAATACATAAAACGCCGGCACAACGACAGCGCTGCTGCAGCTTTTTTATCAGGCAGGGGCGGGGGGGGCGGGGCGGGGCGGGGGCGGGGCGGAGCGCTCAGCCGCATTAACTTTGTCCCGGTGGCTTGTAAAGGTCGTGGCGGGGCGGGGCGGGGCGGAGCGGGGCGGGGCGGGGCGGGGCGGAGCGGGGCGAGCGAGGCGGGGGAGGGGGGGGTAGGGCTTTGGTGGGCCGGGCTTGAGGAAGCTGCAGGCCACGGAACACAAAGTAACGGTAAAAACCCCATCTCGGAACCGGATTTCACGTGACAGGTTCCGGCTGCATTGGGGTGTTTGAAAGAAAAAAGAAAAGATAAAGGACTCAAATAAGAGGATCCCCCCCCCCCTCCCATTTTTTTCGCCCGAGGGCGAGATTGGATTTCCTCATCTCGATCGCACGAAATGTGAGTGATGATTAGGAATGTTGAGGAACACTCACTTGCCGCAGTGCGCGTGCCAGCGGTCGGGCTGCGTGAGCCGCGTGACCATGGGGATGGGCAGGGCCGTGAGCACGGCGAACACCCACACGAGCAGCATGGCGCCGTGCGAGAGGCGGCCCGACAGGCGCGGCCGCAGCGGCCACATGATGGCCAGGTACCGGTCCACCGAGATGGCCACGAGCGTGTAGGCGGACACGAGCACGGACACGGCCTGGCAGAACGACACCTGCAACACAACCAAAAACACGACGTGACATTTTTTTTTTTTCGGAACATATTTTTTTGAGGGGACTTGTCACTGTGATCCCAAGAATACACTAGAAACCTTGAAGGTGAGATTCATACTTTCTTATTTTCGCTGAGCGAAGCGAAGCTTACTCCTGCAGGGGATCAGAAGTGTACTTGGCCGTGAGTCTGTCTGTCTGTCTCTCTGTGTTAGCCGGTTCTCCTCTTAAAGTACAGAAGTAATCGTAAAAAGCGGTAGTGTTCCGTAATCTACTAACTTCAGCGCTATAATATTTAACCAGACTTTTCCTATAAATGGAGTTTGAAATATTGAAACGTTTCATGTAAACTTCACTCCGGAAAGGTTGGCAGGCAACGAAAGGAGTTCACCGGTAAGCTAGCCCCACAATGAACTCATCGGGCAGTAACGCCGCGAAATTTGGGTTACCAGGAATTTAATTTCTGCCTCCCCCTGCGCTTGGGCTCTCCGGATAGGCCGCCACCTTCACATGATTGCTTGGCGGGTTGGCCTATCCAGTGTGTCGCAGGCGCTCCGCCTCGGTAACGTCCTTTGTGGGGACGCCAGTAGCGCCACCTAGCGGCAGCACGCGAAATATGTCACGACGGCCCAGCCAAGCCCGGTGGGCCCGGTGTCCACCTCGACTGTTTACAACATCAAAATTAGAAATTTAATTGTCAGTCCGACGAAATATGCGGTCTTCAATAGGTTTTAGAGTGGTGGTAGTCGCCTCACGAAGTTTCAAGTGTCGTCATTTTGTAGAAGTGTGTGTGCGAGTGATTTGTCGTGTGTGCCTCAAGTTCTAATCAAAAATACCTTTGATTGTACTGGATTTGTGAAATGGACGTCACGGATTGCTGAAACGACAGCCAGGATCGCTTCAACTTACTTCCGAACTCATTATTTGGGTGAGTGACATAACCTAACAACATAAACAATGTTGTTTACAATAGAGTACACTCAGTTCTGTCTGGGAGACAGCAGACTTTGGTCTGAGTATTAAAATCACTTAACACCTTGATCTGACAAGTGAGAGTTACTAGCTGTGACATTATTTTCTGATATTTAACTAAATTTTGTTTTAAACCTTTGCTCGGTACCCAAGTGTTGTGATTCCTTATTTAGCCGCCACAAATTACCAGCCAAACGGTTTCCCCAATACGGTATTGATGCTGTAGTAGAAGTGTGCTCCTTTTAGACATGAGCTAAGAGACATTTGTTATAAAAAGGTTATTAATTGATAAATATTAAATAGAAACATTTAGAGTCTCATTCTACTAAAGAAGACACATCAAAGTGTGGTGAAAGTATTAAAATCTTATAACCTTTTAACCCAACTAGAAAAAGTAAATTGTATGGGTATTATTCAGAGAAATTTAGTAGGATTTTGTTCCGAACCTTTGCTGTTCTTCCCAGTGATACGATTTCTGATCAAGTTATCTTATGTATTAAACCAAACATACTGCTTGATCCGTTTTGGCTATGAATTTGAATGAGAGGAAAGCTGCTCTATAAAAGTAATGATACGGAGTAAATTCCTTTCTTAAAATGAATAGTTTATAGAAATTTGACTCTCACAAACACAAGGGGCGATACTGTAGATTGATTTAGGTGAGAAACGGTACTTGTAATATAACAATTATGCTGAGAGTGTTTACACTAAATCAGTGTTGGTGTGAAGACAAACTTGTTTCAGAAGGATAGGAGGGGTTGAGGAGGGGGCGGACAGCATATCATGCAGCTGCATTCTTATACTCATCATGTTAATGATACTTAGTGGCACTTATCTCACCTCCGGATGGGAGGGGAAAAGTGGAGTGGAGGGGGAGGTTCTGGAAGTGTGTTCTAGAGGTCCCCGCTCAGGATAACCACATTTTGTAGGCCACTGGCCACTGGGCCTCTAGCGTCGACCCCATAGGAGGGTGTCCGAGACTTTCGACCTGGGGACAGCTCAGAGGGGATGCTCAGCATGCCCCTGCCACAAAGGCGTCACACTCATAATGTCGTTCTGGGTTCGGGAAGGGTGTCACCGTCCCGCGTCTATGCTCCCCTCGGGCACAGGAGTGGCACGAGGTTACCGCACAGGACAACCGCACATTGGAGGCCACAGCGCCCTGCGCCTCTGGTGTCAATTACATTGGGTGTCCGGGACTTTCTACATCAGGATATCTGAGAGAAGATGCTCCCCTCTCTCGGTTGAGAGTACGAACGGTGATTGTTGGCCTGTTGTCCGCTGTTGTCCCACCACCACCTCTCCTGCCCTTCTCCCCCCCCCCCCCCCCCCGAATTCTCAATTACTCCATGCTGACTGGCGCCATGTAGGTTGCTTATCTACACGGCGGAAGGATTAAACCCATCCTTTTGTTTTAACACTCACTTCGCTCAGCAACTACGTGCCTGCCGCACGTACTCCTAGTTATCACAATACAGAAATCCACGCATCACCTCAGTGAGCGAAATTCGTGCGCTTGGATTTCCAGTGTAAGATAAGCAAGATGATTGAGACACTGCTGGCGCCCGCGCCCGCCCGCGGCACGGCCCCGTCGTCACAGCGGCCGCGAGATATGCGATACGGTCTGTTATCCCAGGCAGGACGTCTCTTGGGTGTCGTGCCCTCCAGCGCAGCGGCGGCCCCGGCCCGGCCCCGGCCCGGCCTCGGCCCCATGGCCTGTTGGTTTTCTGGCCCCGGGCCCTGGCTTGACCCAGTCCAGTTGGCCTCCGCTGCGCTGCCCGTGGCGTCACTTTTCAATTTCCGGGACGCCTGCCCCCTCCCTCCTATGAGTCCTCCAGGGGCTTTCGGCCGGCAGTCCAGGGCGGACTCCTGCAGGAGAGCCGCGCGCGGCCCTGAGACCCGCGGCCCCCGCGGCCCCGCGGGCCCCGCCCCGGGAGCGCGCCGGAGGGAGGGGATATGGCGCCGGGAAAGCAATGGAGATTCACGTCCCGCCCGGCCTGCAGGCACCGGCACCTGTTGTCGACGATGTATCCGTCCTCCTGCGCCCGGCCCGGCCCCGACCCCGGAACCACTCCCCCCGCCCCGCGCCACCCCATCAGCCCGCGACGCCGCGATGGAATTTGAATTTGCATAGGCGGGTGATGAGAAATGCTCGTGCAGTGTCAGGCGCAGCCGTCGGCCCCGCCCCGCCCCGCCCCGCCCCGCCTCGCATGCCAGAACGGCTTTGTTCATTTGTTCCTGTGACAAGGGAAGCTGGATTGGCAGTAGGAGGCGTGTGGAGGGGGTAAGGGGGCGGGGAGGAGGACGGGGAAGCTGGGTCGTGGCGCGGAGGCACAACAGCAGCAGCAGCAGCAGCTCGTGTAGGGGCGTAGGCGATCCTCGTTATCATCCCGTGGCTCTGCAGGGCGGGGGTGGTAAGTGAGGAGGAAGTTTTTATTTTTTTATTTATTTCGTGACTTACCGACACCCCTCCAATAATACGGGCCATTTCTGAGGCAGCTGGGGCTTAACGCTCACGAAGCGGGGCGGGCGCCCTCCCGGAGCTCAACTGTGTGGGAGTGGAGTAGGAGGGAGGCGCCGTCTCGCCCCGCCCCGCCCCGCCCCGCCAGCATAAAGCGCCTCCCCTCCCGCCCCGCCGCATGGCGACAACCACGGGGAGCAGGCACTTGGGGTCTTCTGCCTGCTCCCGCCCCGCCCCGCCCCGCCCCGCCCCGCCCCGCCCCGCCAGGCACCACGGGCCACGCGCTCGCTCGCGCACTCTGCCCCGCTCTCCATCTCAATAGCACCTGTTCGCCGGCCCAGAGCGCCTTGCCACCGCCCCCTCCCGCTTCTCTTATTGGGGACGACGTATTCATCGCGCTGCTCCCCTCTGCTCACCTCTTTTTCTTCTTTCTGTTTTATTTTGTGGCTCTGTGTGTCACCAGCCTGGCTTAAATCGGATCGTTTTGTGGGTAGCGATGGCACGGGCGTCGATGCGCGCGCCTCGCCACTTGAAAAAAAATATTGGGCTTACTCGCACCATCCGTATTGCAGCTCTGCGGGCGGGGCGGGTGTCAAAGGCTGACAGGGACAGATGAGGCCCCCCCCCCAACCACCACCACCGCCACCACCACCACCACCACAACCACGACGCCAACCCTCATGCCGCAGCCCCCCCCCCCTCACCTTTTTCAGCTCCCGCGGCGCCAGTGCGATTGTGTCATTTTTTTAAATGGAATAGAAGGACGCATTTGTGGTCCGTCACGTTTCGAGCTCTCTGCTGCAGGTTTGCACACCGTCCCCAACGAAAAAAATAATATATACCTGCGAAAAGGTCAGAACCGGCGGGTATTTTTGAGCGTTACGCCCAGCAGCGTATCCTTTGGCTTCTGAGATGTGGGTGTCTGCGCGCGCGCGCACACGCACCACTCTCCATATGTAAATTACACATATTCCCCAGGAAGGGTCAGACTGCGCCGCGCACACCCCGTGACTCCTGTGTGTTAGCACAGCCGCGTGCGGTCCCGCTCCCGGTCCCGGTCCCGCCCAGGCCCGGCTCTAGCCTATTTTCGAGGGGTCGACCATTTGGATATTCCATGTACAATTTGAAAAATATTCCAAAAATATTCCAGATATCCCAACGTACTCCAGTCCAAAAATATTCCAAATATTCCGAAAACATTCAAAATACTCCAAAAATATTCCAAATATTCCAACATAGCCCTGATATTCCAAAAATATTATCCCACATTTTCCTGATATTCCAAAAATATTGTTGTACACATTCCAAAAATATTCCAGATATTCCAACTGGAATATATTCCATGTACACAAATATTTTAAGTGGTCGACCCCTCGCCTATTTTAGAGAGGAGAGGGCGGGAAGGGGGGGGGGGGAGCCGTACCTTGCCTTTTGCCTAAAGTATGGCGGATTGCAGCAGCACAGATTTGTCCATCGTGTGGTTTGAAGGGCCCGCCCGGGGGCGAGGGCGAGGTTCCCGGAGCGCTTACCCCTCCCCCCCTCCCCCTCCCGCGGGCCGGGCTGGGCTGGGCGCAGGGCGAGTGCGTCGCGTCGCCGGCCAGCGGCCGTGCCGACGCCAATATACGGCCAATAGAGCACAGTGCACGCCGCGCTTCATGCCGCCGCACCGGTCCATAACCCACGCGTGCCTCGCCTCGCCTCGCCTCGCCAGACGTGCACCGCCAGCAGAACTATAGTGGAACTGCCGACAGTTTAGTACACCAAATGAGTGAGAAGAATACGATTCTCTCGCACTCATGCGAGAGAGATAGATAGTCTATTCTTTCGGTGGGACGACAATAGCCGGATACACAGAGCACCTTGTGTGTTACGTTGGCAGTCCCGAAAACAATTGCCGCGCGCGTCGCAACGGCTATTTGAAAAGTCAGAAGTCAGTTAGCCGCTGCGCGCCGGCCCGGCAGCACGCGTCCGTCCGTCCGTCCGTTCGTCCGCCGCCGCTCCGCTCGGCTCGGCTCAGCTGCGCTCCGCTCCGCCCGGCTCGGCTGCGCTCCGCTCGTCTCGCCTGGGCCCGGGCCCGAGTCCGTCGCGTCGCAAACAGTAAAATTATTCCGTTTAAAATCCATTCTTTCGTTTAAAACTTCGATAATATAGTACGAATGGAGTGGGTAAGGGCGTTTGCCGCTTTTTTCCCGTCGGCAGTTTTTCGAGTGCTTTTAACTCGTGCCCTTCTCTGTGGCCTTCGCGACAAACGAAAGGAAACTTGCGTATCTCAAGATGGATGAAATGGAATTCCATTGAAGCAGGAGAAAAGGACCGAGTTTTCTACACCGCAACGCAGGGTGAGTTGGATTTTCTTGTGTAGTTTGCTGTGGTTAGGTTACCCAGACGCTTGGAGGGAGGCGGTCTCGACTTGCGTTGGCGAGCTTCCTCCCAGCAGAACAGCGAAGTGAGCGAGCTCAGATGCTCGTACGCGTCCGAAAACGACAGGTGAGAGTGAGACGTTCGAACTAGAACATAGCTCCCTCTCACTCTCACTCTCACCTGTCGATTTCGGACGCATACGAGCATCTGAGCTCGCTCTCTTCGCTGCTCTGCCTCCCGCGGCCCCAGCTGTCCATATTTATTTTGTTTTCGCGCGCCCGCCCCGCGCCCCTCCTTGCCCAGCCCCGCGAGCCGCTTGGTCCGTAAGTGAAAGCTGCCGCGGGGCCGGGCCCGCCCCGCTGCAACTCAACCCCTCTCCGTGTGTGTGTGTGTGTGTGTGTGTGTGTGTGTGTTGCGGCACTTGAAACAGAATTTTTGATGGCAGTAACGCCACGGTAAGTGGGGGTGGCGTTAGCGGGGCGTCGGGGCGAGGCGGGGCGGGGCGGGGCGCGCACCTAGCGCCTCCTTATCTTGGCGCAGTCCTGCTCGGTAGTCGCCGTCGGGGACGTGCCGGGGCCGGGCCGTCCGTCCCTACTCTGCAGCAGATATCCTCTGCTAGCTCACGTCTGCCCCCAGAGTCCCACAGATAGGATACAACCCCCAGCCCAGCCCCGGCCGGCCCGCTCTACCTTTGGCTGCCTCGCCTCGCCCAACGCCCCACGACCCCCCTACTTAACGGTCTTGCGCGTCATAACTAATTTAATCTTTGCCGCTTCGTATCCTGCCTCTGCGCCCACGTTGGAGCCCCCCCCCCCCCCTCTTCCAACCCTCCCCTTTGGCGAGGTACTTGCCGTGGGGCGCCCGGCCCAATCGAAATTCAAGTGGACCCCTGCTCTCGAGAACTTTGCCATCCGCTACCCACGGCACGGGGCGGGGCGGGGCGGGGCGGACTCATATCGAGCAAACTGCCTGCCTGCTCGCTCGCCCCGCGCCTCCATGTATCCGAGCGGATCGGCGCCGAGCAGCTCCCTGCCTTCAGTTTATTGTTCCAAAAGTACAGAATCCCAGTCAATTGTATAAAAAGTTTGTGCCCCGGGGATGTCACGTGACATTGCGTCCCAGCCTTCGTGGAACTGGGAGCGCAGCGCAGCGCTATAGTGAAGCCAATGCGAATAGTTGGGCGGGGTGGGGCGGGGCGTACGCAAACAGGACAGCTAGGGCCCCCGCCCGCATCCCACCGCAGCCCAGCCGACGAGCGCGGCGCGGCGGGAACTGCTCAACACTATGCAATTATTAGCAGATGATACATTCTAGCTTGCCTTAAAATTAAAAAAAAAACTTACCAATTTAAATTTTATCGTCCCAGCCACCCTTCAGCTTCGACACTCTAGATAAGATAACATTAAATATGCCAACCAAGGTAAATGAAAAAATATAGCAACATAATGTGTCATCTGCTTTCAATTCGAATCTGGATTTAATTTTTTTTGTGCATCAACACGATTTCTCGTTTTTGCGCAGTGTTATTATTATAACAATGCTCCTGCTGCAGCTTACGGCTGGCGGCTAAAACGTGCTAGCCACCGCCTCCCCCCCCCCTCTCCGATCGCCCTCTCAAAGAGAAAGCATCAAATGACGTCAAACCGCGGATTTTACCTTGTCACATCGATACGGCCTCGTCTGAGCGGGCGGGGGTAAAGGGGGGTGGACTTTACAGCGGGCAGGGCCGCGGTGAGCTACGCGCCGAGCATTTCTGTGCCCTGCCCGTCCACTCCACAGCCCCCCGCCCCGGGCCCCTACCCCGCCCCGCCCCCTCCTCCCTCGCCTCCTCCCCCGCCCTCTCCTCCCCCGCCCCGCCCCTCCCCGCCCTCTCCTCCCCCGCCCCCTCCTCCCCGCCCTCTCCTCCCCGCCCCGCCCCTCCCCCGCCCTCTCCTCCCCGCCCCTCCTCCCCGCCCCTACCACGCCCCGCCCTCTCCCGCCCTCTCCTCCCCCGCCCTCCCTCGCCCCTCCTCCCTCGCCCCTCCCCGCCCTCTCCTCCCCCGCCCTCTCCTCCCCCGCCCTCTCCTCCCCGCCCTCTCCTCCCCGCCCCCTCCTCCCCCGCCCCTCCTCCGCCCTCTCCTCCCCGCCCCCTTCCCCGCCCTCTCCTCCCCGCCCTCTCCTCCCCGCCCTCTCCTCCCCGCCCCTCCTCCCCCGCCCCTTCCCCGCCCTCTCCTCCCCCGCCCTCTCCTCCCCCAACCTCTCCTCCCCGCCCCTCCCCCGCCCCCGCCCCTCCCCGCCCTCTCCTCCCTCGCCCCCTCCTCCCTCGCCCCCTCCTCCGCCCTCTCCTCCCCGCCCTCCCCTCCCCCGCCCTCTCCTCCCCGCCCTCTGCTCCCCCGCCCTCTCCTCCCCGCCCCTCCCCCGCCCTCTCCTCCCCCGCCCTCTCCTCCCCGTCCTCTCCTCCCTCGCCCCTCCTCCCTCGCCCCTCCTCCCCCGCCCTCTCCTCCCCCGCCCTCTCCTCCCCCCGTCCTCTCCTCCCCCGCCCCTCCTCCCCCGCCCCCTTCCCCGCCCTCTCCTCCCCCGCCCTCTCCTCCCCACGCCCCTCCCCCGCCCTCTCCTCCCTCGCCCCCTCCTCCCTCGCCCCCTCCTCCGCCCTCTCCTCCCCCGCCCTCCCTCCCCCGCCCTCTCCTCCCCCGCCCTCTGCTCCCCCCGCCCTCTCCTCCCCGCCCCCTCCCCCGCCCTCTCCTCCCCCGCCCTCTCCTCCCCGTCCTCTCCTCCCTCGCCCCTCCTCCCTCGCCCCTCCTCCCCCGCCCTCTCCTCCCCCGCCCTCTCCTCCCCGTCCTCTCCTCCCTCGCCCCCTCCTCCTCGCCCCTCCCCGCCCTCTCCTCCCCCGCCCCCTCCTCCCCCGCCCTCTCCTCCCCGCCCCTCCCCCGCCCTCTCCTCCCTCGCCCCTCCTCCCTCGCCCCTCCTCCCCGCCCTCTCCTCCCCGCCCTCTCCTCCCCGTCCTCTCCTCCCCGCCCTCTCCTCCCCCGCCCCCTCCCCCGCCCTCTCCTCCCCGCCCTCTCCTCCCCGCCCTCTCCTCCCCCGCCCTCTCCTCCCCGCCCTCTCCTCCCCCGCCTCTCCTCCCCCGCCCTCTCCTCCCCGCCCCTCCCCGCCCTCTCCTCCCCCGCCCCCTCCCCGCCCTCTCCTCCCCCCCTCCTCCCCCGCCCTCTCCTCCCCCGCCTCTCCTCCCCGCCCTCTCCTCCCCGCCCTCTCCTCCCCTCCCCCTCCCCCGCCTCTCCTCCCCTCCCCCCTCCCCGCCCTCTCCTCCTCGCCCCCTCCTCCCTCGCCCCCTCCTCCCCGCCCTCTCCTCCCCCGCCCTCTCCTCCCCGTCCTCTCCTCCCCCCCTCTCCTCCCCCGCCCCTCCCCGCCCTCTCCTCCCCCGCCCCTCCCCTGCCCTCTCCTCCCCGCCCCTCCTCCCCCGCCCTCTCCTCCCCGCCCTCTCCTCCCCGCCCTCTCCTCCCCCGCCCTCTCCTCCCCCTCCCCTCCTCCCGCCTCTCCTCCCCCTCCCCCGCGCCCGCCCCGCCCCGCCATGAAACAAACGAGGCGCGCCGCTCACAGTCAGTCGACCCGTTCGCCACGCGCGGCCGCGGCTGATTTATGCCGAAGTACATATGCATCTAAAGGGACGCTTTTCCATTTAGAGTGAGTACAGCGGCAGGGTGGCTGGGCTGCGCTGGACCGACGCCCGGCGCGGCTGATTTATGCCGAAGTACATATGCATCTAAAGGGACGCTTTTCCATTTAGAGTGAGTACAGCGGCAGGGTGGCTGGGCTGCGCTGGACCGACGCCCGGCGCGGCTGATTTATGCCGAAGTACATATGCATCTAAAGGGACGCTTTTCCATTTAGAGTGAGTACAGCGGCAGGGTGGCTGGGCTGCGCTGGACCGACGCCCGGCGCGGCTGATTTATGCCGAAGTACATATGCATCTAAAGGGACGCTTTTCCATTTAGAGTGAGTACAGCGGCAGGGTGGCTGGGCTGGGCTGGACCGACGCCCGGCCCGGCTGATTTATGCTGAAGTACATATGCATCTAAAGGGACGCTTTTCCATTTAGAGTGAGTACAGCGGCAGGGTGGCTGGGCTGCGCTGGACCGACGCCCGGCGCGGCTGATTTATGCCGAAGTACATATGCATCTAAAGGGACGCTTTTCCATTTAGAGTGAGTACAGCGGCAGGGTGGCTGGGCTGCGCTGGACCGACGCCCGGCGCGGCTGATTTATGCCGAAGTACATATGCATCTAAAGGGACGCTTTTCCATTTAGAGTGAGTACAGCGGCAGGGTGGCTGGGCTGCGCTGGACCGACGCCCGGCGCGGCTGATTTATGCCGAAGCATGCATCTAAAGGGACGCTTTCCATTTAGGTGAGTACAGCGGCAGGGTGGCTGGGCTGCGCTGGACCGACGCCCGGCGCGGCTGATTTATGCCGAAGTACATATGCATCTAAAGGACGCTTTTCCATTTAGAGTGAGTACAGCGGCAGGGTGGCTGGCTGGGCTGGACCGACGCCCGGCGCGGCTGATTTATGCCGAAGTACATATGCATCTAAAGGGACGCTTTTCCATTTAGAGTGAGTACAGCGGCAGGGTGGCTGGGCTGCGCTGGACCGACGCGCGCCCGCGGCTGATTTATGCCGAAGTACATATGCATCTAAAGGGACGCTTTTCCATTTAGAGTGAGTACAGCGGCAGGGTGGCTGGGCTGCGCTGGACCGACGCCCGGCGCGGCTGATTTATGCCGAAGTACATATGCATCTAAAGGGACGCTTTTCCATTTAGAGTGAGTACAGCGGCAGGGTGGCTGGGCTGGGCCGGACCGACGCGCGCCCGCGGCTGATGTATGCCGAAGCATATGCATCTAAAGGGACGCTTTTCCATTTTAGAGTGAGTACAGCGGCAGGGTGGCTGGGCTGGGCTGGACCGACGCCCGGCGCGGCTGATTTATGCCGAAGTACATATGCATCTAAAGGGACGCTTTTCCATTTAGAGTGAGTACAGCGGCAGGGTGGCTGGGCTGCGCTGGACCGACGCCCGGCGCGGCTGATTTATGCCGAAGTACATATGCATCTAAAGGGACGCTTTTCCATTTAGAGTGAGTACAGCGGCAGGGTGGCTGGGCTGTGCTGGACCGACGCCCGGCCCGGCGCCCGGCGCGAGGCTTGTCAGGAGCGTGGGTACTGTCTGTAAGCCGGCTGTTGGCCTTGACACTGTAAAAAAATATCTTCGAAAATTTACGACTATTTTCGTAATTTGTGATTTACTAACGGGATTGTAACTTTATCGATCGAAATCGTAAATTTACAAAGGGCTATTTGGGGCTCGTTTAAGAATCACAAGTCGATACCAAGTGTCCTTATAATTTTCTAATTTTACAATTTGATATCGTAATTTTACTACATTTGTCATGGAAAATTTTCCCGTAACTCTTACAAACATTTCTCACAGTGGAGGCTAGCCTGGTCGGGGCCGGGCAGGGCCGGGCAGGGCAGGGCCGCCGCGCCCCCCGCGAGGGGGTGGTGCACGAGCCCGAGCTCGAGCTCGGCATCAGTACCGCAGGCAACCTTCCCTTCTCTGCGTAATGCGGAGCTCATTTCTGCTGCCCATGTCTCGGCTTTGTGAATGCGCGACACTAAGTCAACAAAGACCTAACTTTAAATAAGCTGTAAGCAGGACTGTGCTGTGCTCTTATCAGCGGTGTGGTCTAGAATTTTATTGTCTTCGCCTCCCCCCGCCTTCCACACCCAACGGGTGGCCATTCCATTCGGTCTTTGTGTCGGTGGCTCGGCGCAGGGAGATGAAGTCAACGGGGTCTGACAGCGGGGGTGGGGCGGGGAGGATGCAACCGACGGGCTGCCTGGATCACACAGACGGGACGCCCGCTGGAGCCGGGCCGGGGCGGTGCGAGCCCGGCGCGGCGCAGAGCGGTGACACGACACGACTCCAGAGATCCCCTCCGAAGCCAGTGGAGAGCCGGTATAGGGCCGTGCGCTGGGCGGGGCGGGGCGGGGCGGGGCGGGGCTCGAGTAAGCCGGGACGGGACGGCCGGGACCAGGTCGCTGTCCTGTCGTGTCCTGTCCGCCGGGGCTCCGCTGCCCCCGCTGCCCCCGCTGCCCCCGCTGCCCCCGCTGCCCCCGCTGCCCCCGCTGCCCCCGCTGCCCCCGCTGCACGGGCGGGTAGAGCTCGGCAGTACCACGTGAATTACTCACGGACCCGAGCACTACGCTTGCGAAATGTATGAATGAACTGCCCTGCGCTGCCCGCTTAGCAGAAATATAAATGCGACTTTATAATTTGTGCGCGCAAACGCAGTCTCGATGACCCGGCCGGCCCGACCCAGGAGGCCGCAGCGCAGCGCTGGTGAGGCGGCCTCTTTATCTACGCCGCCGTAACTTTCTGTCAAGACGCGCCTGCCCCGCCCCGCCCCGCCCCGCCCCGCCCGGGCCGTCCACTCTCTTTTGCCCCGCACTTCCCTCTGCGCAATTCAGAAGAATATGAAGAGCGCTCCTTCCCTGGCCGTGCTACGAGCCCCCCCCCCCTTCCCCCGGGCCTGGTAGGGTGTGCTCTCAAGCCCGCCGCCCTTTTCCGTTACATTCCGAGCGACCGCTCCGCTCCCTTCTCTGCAGTCACCGGTCCAAGCGCCGCCCTGCCCTGCCCTGCCCTTCCCTGGACTTCCTTGGACTTCCTTTCCCCTCCAGCGGAGGTCCCACTGGCCCTGGACCTGGCCCGCCTGGGCAGCGCCTGCGGCCCTAGCGGAGCGGAGCGGCCACCACTCGGAAAGCACCTAAGCTTAAACTACACTCCCCTCCCCTCCCCTCCTCCGCCAGCCTACCCCTTTATTCCCTTTCTCGTCTTGGTCCGCCACCTATGGCTTTTCTCCGAGCGAGTTGTGGTCCCCGGGTCAACACGGTCCACAGCCGTTAGCAGTTTATTGTGGCTGGGCTGGGCTGGGCTGGGCGGGGCGGGGCGGGGCGGGGCGGGGTGGGGCGGGTGCAGCTGAACGGAAGGAGGGGTGGGGTACTAAGTCAGATTGGGCCGGGGAGGCGAGGTCCTGCCCAACCTAGCGAGCAAACCGGGCGAGTCAGTTGATCCGCGATCCGCGAACTCGGCGGCCATAACACGACGAGCTGCGCTGGGTCATGGCCCGGACCCGCCCCGCCCCACCCCACCTCGCCCCGCCCCGCCCCGCCCCACCCCACCTGGGAGGCGGATTAGGCCCGCGGTGGGCCCCGCGCCCGCAGCCCTGCGCCAACGTTATGCCGTAGGGATCCTGTTTGTCTGATCCCCGATCTGTCGCACACCGCGCCGGGCCGACGCGTTCACTGCACCCCGAGGAGGGATATATTATTGATATACTGCGTCTGTGTGTATTTCAAATAACTGCTGCTGCGCCACCGACAGGTGGAAGTACCTCCTGAAAATCTACAGGGTGTCCAGACGAACACACGACAGTCAGTTGGGTTGCCTACGCTCGTGGATGCAGGCGCCGTGCTGGCGGCGGCGAGAGGCGGCCCCCTTCCACCACTCCGAGGCTAGCGTGCCTTCGGGTGGGGAGTAGCGCCGTGGCGACTGGATGGCCTCAGTTTTGGGGTGGGGGATGTTAGGACCTGCGGCTGCCCTCGCGTAACCACGAACACCCCTAGTGATTTCGGGAGCACCCCTCGCGGTTTTGCGAGCACCCCTCGCGACTTCGCGAGGACCCCTCGCGGCTCCGCGAAACCGCCAGGGTTGCTCGCGGATCCGCGAGGGGTGCTCGCGGATCCCTGAGGGGTGCTCGCGAAATCGCCGGGGGTGCTCGTGGTAACGCGAGGGTGGTCGTGGGTCCTAACATCCCCCACCCCAAAACTGAGGCCATCCAGTCGCCACGGCGCTACTCCCCACCCGAAGGCACGCTAGCCTCGGAGTGGTGGAAGGGGGCCGTCTCTGGCCGCCGCCAGCACGGCGCCTGCAGCCACGAGCGTAGGCAACCCAACTGACTGTCGTGTGTTCGTCTGGACACCCTGTACACCAGGCGTTCAGTTTTGCTTGGGGTACGCCTCTGCCGTACGATCACTGTACGCCTTGGCGTACAACTACTGAGCTCCCCAAGTTATCAGTAACAGTGTAGGCAAACGGGTCACCCCGAGTGCGAGACGCTGTACGACCCTATCCTCCTTTTGCGGGAAAGGCGACAATATCGCGGTGGTCGCGGGATTACCGACCTCGTCCCGCCCCCGTCCCACCCCTACCCTACCCGTCCTCCCCGCTCGCACGCCCCCCCCCCTCTCCACCCACGATGCGACCCGGATAATCTGTTTGCCGGCCTAGCTCCTAGCCTGGTCGTTGCTCAGGCTGAGCTCGGCTGCTGGCGCTGAGCCCTGGGCCCGGCAGGGGCAGGTCAGCCTGGGGGCGGAGCGGGGGCGGAGCGGGGCCGCGGGGGGCGGAGCGGGGGCGGCTGCGCACACTGCACCACCGCCGTGACGCGACCGCTGAAGTCGCGAATACGATCCGCCGCCCCCCGCCCCGCCCCGCCCCGCCTCGCCACGCCCCGCCCCGCTCGGCTTTGTCCAGCTGTGTCCGGGGCCCGGCCGGCCCTACTAGGGTCTCGTTACCTTTGCAGTCGTGGCGCTGGCCGCTAGCGGGGCTAGTCCGTTGAGGGGAGGGAGGGTGTTCCGGCTGCTGAAGAAGAAACTTTGTTCGCGGTGAGGAGTGGAAGCGGCGACGTCGCGTCCCGTGGTGCCGTCCACCAGCCCCCTGCCTCCTGCCTCCTGCCCCCTACCCCCTGCCCCCTGCCCCCTGCCACCGGCCCCCTGCCCCCGGCACCCTGCCCCCTGCCCCCTGCCCCCTGCCCCCTGCACCCTGCCCCCTGCCCTCTGCCCCCTGCCCCCTGCCCCAGGCGCCCCGCCCAGTCCCATCATCCATCCGGACTCTTTGATAACGCCACGTGTCCTTATTCGGCCAACTTTCTTGCGGATCTATCTGTCATTGTTTCCCATCGGGAAAACATTCCCTATAGCGTCCGGTAGAGGGACCAGTCACGGCGGAAGGGGCAGTGGCGGGGCAGGGCGGGGCGGGGCGGGGCGGGGCGGTGGAGACCGACGGAAGTGCGGCAGCCGGAAACGGACCGATGTCGAGAGGAAAGTAAGGTCCGGGAATCAGCTCTCTGTGTTTGCGTGCATTGCTCGTGTGTGTGTTTGACTTTAGTACACACTTAATCGAGCTCTTAATTTTTGAATGTTGACAGCAAAAACCTTTTTTCGCTGCTCTATAATTCTTTTTAACTGTTTCTCTCTCTCTCTCTGGGTTTGATCGTGGCAGTTCACTCGGGACAGTGCTGCCGATGTGCGAACACTATACACCCGTCGGCACCCACCCACCCCTCCACGCGATACGCCACCACGCCCCGCCAAGCCCCACCGCACCCCGCCACGCCCCACGCCCCGCCACGAACCGCCACGCCCGGTCGTATCGTCAGGGGACCGGTGCGGACGTGGACGGGTGTGTCGTGGTTTCCAATGTGGCCACCGCCGCCCACCGCTCCCCCGACGCGGTCGACCCCCCTCACCTCCCCACACGCCCTATCTCGCTTTATATACTCCGCGCGCGATGCGTTTTAAGGCGGGTTTAAGCAGTGTTTTATAATTTCGCAATTCAGTACATTTAATGTGTTCGAAACCTACAGGTTTCCACCTGAAAAACAAAGATTTGACTTGACTTAAGGGATGATAACAGTGCAGCTGTTAGTCTTCTTAACGCCTCTGCAAAGCATACAATCACTGTCCCTCTCGACATTTAAAGCATTAAAGCATATAAACTCATGACCTCCCTCTGACAAATCATCGATCCCCCTGCGTCTTCATCCAACTTCCACGACCCCCCCTACCCTACTCGCAGACCCCCTTTTCCCCGCCTCTGGGTAAGCAATCACCCATTCCTCTTTGAAGGAACGTGAATTGCACCATGAAATAGAGGCGGGTTCGGGAAAAGAAAGAAAGGAGAGAGAGAGAGAGAGAGAGAGAGAGAGAGAGAGAGAGAGAGAGAGAGAGAGAAAGAGAGAGAGAGAGAGAAGAGAGAGAGAGAGAGAGAAAGAGAGAAGAGAGAGAGAAAGAGAGAGAAAGAGAGAGAAAGAGAGAGAAAGAGAGAGAGAGAGAGACTGAGACATCGCACCACAGATGGAAGATACAGGAGCCTGTGCACGCGCGCGTCTGGCCTGCCCGCATCGCGGTGCACAGCCCCGCCCCACCCCGCCCCGCCCCGCCCCACCTCGCCCCGCCCGACCCCACCCCACTCCGCACCGCCCCGCCCCGCCGCGCCACTCCCTATCTATCTCGCGGTGCGTGGCATGAGCGTCTCTCCTCTTGCATGTTGAGTAGCATATGTACGCCGCACTTGGCATGGTGACGCGCACACAGCGCACACAGTCGGGCGGGGCGGGGCTGTGTAATCCGCTACAAAAATAAAGCAGCAACTTGTCGTGGCGTTCCTTTCCCTATCCCCCCCCCCCCCTACCCCCCGCACCATTTTCTGTCGCGCCCGTTTCACGCCTTCTTTTTTGCTCGAGATTACTGCTGCATAAAAAAACAAATTATTGAAAATTTAAAAGAGCGCGTCGCTTCGCGCCGGCCAGAGGCGTGCGAGGGCGTCGGCGACGCCGGGATGTTTAATTTTAGCAAACGCGGCGCCCAGCTCCCCCGCACGTCCAGCCCCTCCCCCCCTTCCCCCTGCATCTGACAACAACTTACGCCATCGCGCCGTCTCGCCGTCTCGCCCGCCACCCAAGGGGCGTAAAAAAAACGAGAGCAAATCCGAATATTTTAAATGAAGGGGGTCGTGGGTGGACGTCGTGAGGGCGGACTCGCAAAAACAAAAAAGCAGCGGGGAGCGCAGGAGGAAGTTTGGCTTTATTTTCGTGGAATTATTTAAAGAGATAGAAGGGAGGAATGACTCGCATTAATTAAGGAAAATGCAACAGGTGGTGTGAGTGGCGCGCCGGCGCCTGAAAAAAAAAATACATAATACTCTCGCGGGGGGGATGAATTTTCCTGACTACATTGTAGCTCCTCTGGGCCGGGGGCTGGGCGGGACCGGCGCGGCGGGCCGGCTCAAGTGAATCACCCGGCCGCGGTGCCACGCCGGAGAGGAGAGCCGGAAACATTTAATCTGGAATGCTCCGCGATTGCGGCCGTGTCGGTCGCCCCGTCGGGGAGGCGAATTCCCCGGTCAGGACGCTGGCGCCGCCGGGCGCCGCCTGGCCCCACCTCGCCTCGCCTCGCCCCCCAACCCGCCCCCCCCCCCGCCCCGCCTCGCCCCCCACCCCGCCCAGAGCGCGCTAACGGCGCCGATAAGCTACATCCAGTTAATAAGAGACACCTCGCCTAGCCACCCCCCTGCCCTGGTCCGGCCAGGCGCTTTCGGCTCCCTCTCCAACCCCCTTCACCCCCTTCACCCCCTTCACCCCCTTCACCCCTTCACCCCCTTCACCCCTTCACCCCCTTCATCCCTTCACCCCTTCATCCCCTTCACCCCTTCATCCCCTTCATCCCCTTCATCCCCTTCACCCCCTTCGCCCCCTTCGCCCCTTCACTCCATTCTCCCCCTTCGCCCCCTTCGCCCCTTCACCCACTTCGCCCCCTTCGCCCCCTTCACCTCCTTCGCCTCCTTCACCCCCTTCACCCGCTTGAGACCGCCTGGCCCGACCGGGACGGAGTGTCCAGACCGCACGATGCGAGGATTCTCTTGAATGGACATAGATTAGTACGACTCTCTTGCGGCGCTGGCACCCTTGTGCCAGAGGGCGGGTCTTTCGCCTAGAGGAGCTTACCGAACAGCATGGGGTGGGGCCACGCTGTGCTCACCTCACTCCATTATTAAAAAGTGTTGAGGGTGGAGCGCCGTAAGGGAAGGAAACCCCTTTAGCGCGCGCTCGATGAGCGAATGTCTATACTAATAATTTATTACGCTGACAGATATTCGGTCGGGCTGGCATCAATTGAAGTGTCATGGGCGTAGCGCCATAAGGTTAGGCAACCTGCCTGGCACCCTTTGGTGGTTGACTGATTGCCTATCTATCAGGCGCCTCATGCTTATCCGTTATCCTACAGGCAGAGTAGGCACCTGCTAGCTGCGTTCAATCGCTCCTTTGGAACTTACCTCTCCGGTAATGGCGAAGTCTTTAATTATAGCATTAATTTTCAATTCAATTAAGCGTCTGCGCTGGTCCCTTTTGACGCCTGTTTCGGGGCAGAACAACGGGGGAGCACGGCTTCTGCGAACACGCGCCCCTCAATGAACGTCACGTGACCAATGTGTTGGTGCGTGGGAGACACAGGGAGCTGCAGGAGACAGGCAGGGGGCTTTGGGGAGGGAGGCCATTCTAGTTCTCCGGGAGTCGAGTTGAACACGCCTCCGCCCCGCCGTGTTCTGCTCTGCCCTCCGCCGAGGTGTGGTTTGATTTTATCAACTTGGCACTCCTCTGACTTTCACGCGCACAGCTTCTACACTGTAAAAATTTATACTGTGAATTAACAGCAAATTGTTGTTAAGTTTTTAAGTGACTCGTGTTGTAGAACAACAACGGCTGTTGTCTGGCAACAACGTCAGCTGTCCAGTAACAACAAAAGTTGTCAAGTGACAGCAAAAATGTTGTAAACAGAAGTTGTCCATTATCAGCAATAGTTGTCCAGGAACAATAATAAAGTTCTTGTTATCCTTAGAAAACAATCATTGTTGTTTCTTAACAACCTCTGTTGTTCTTGAACAGCATGGTTGTTTGTCAACAACATGGTTGTTACAAAAAAAGGTTGTTCTCCGACAAGCTTTATTTACAGTGTATGCGCGTTTCCATGCGCATGGCACCACAGTAATTTTTTAAATGTAGTTTTTGAAAATTCGGGTGGTGACATCCGCGGCACTGTTTGTTGCACATTGTTTGTGCCGGTGGAGCCGCCGGCCCGGCCCGGCCCGGCCCGACCGCGCCGAGCAGCTCCCTCCCACGCTGCTTAGGGTCAGCCCCGCCAGGCCCCGCCAGGCCCCGCCAGGCCCCGCGCGTTTCATCATCATAAATTTCTAAGTAGGTCTACAAAACAGTCGCGAGGGGGAAAAACAACAATTTGCTATTCATTTTGTCCAGGGCTGTCAAAGCGCCTCCTTGCTGTGCGGCCCCGGGTTGGGCCCGGGCTCCCACTTGGCCGCCCTGTTAAAAGCAAGGGCTGTCTTTTGTCCGGCGGCGGCGCCCACTTTAGAAGAACGGCCCGGCCCCGGACGCTCCATCCCCTGCCCGCCCCGCCCCGCCCCGCCCCGCCCAGCCGCCATGCCGCTGCGGACCGGGAGAACGTAATTGTCCTCCGTGTTGAGGGGCCAGCTCACCTCAGCGCGGCGCGGCCCGCCCGGCCCCAGCCCCAGCACAGCGGGACGTGGCGTGGCGTGGCGGCGACAAGTCAACAAGTGTACAACAACTTTGGCGCCTACACCGCCACGCTCGCCGCCGAGCTTGCCGCGCAGGCGCCGCCGCCCTGTCGAGCAGGGACCAGGCCGCACCACTGAAAGAATTCGTGAGATACTCCTGTAAACTCGTGGAAAGTGGCGAGTGCTCGCGATAACTCTCCAAGGAAAAAAAAGAATCGAGAAACACTGTTAAAAAATACCACAATTTTACAACAGTGTGGAACTGTTATTTCTAAACACAATAGAAAACTGTTAAAATTTATTGTACATTGTAGGGTACAATGAGCTGAATGTACAGCGTTTCACTGTTAATTTCAAGTACGATGACGGTTTGTACGGTTTAAATTGACGGTATTTTTTACAGTGAACACTCGTCCGAGAGGGGGCGTGGCGAGGGGTCGGTACTGGTGAGAAACCTCTCATATCAAAAAATTATGCCCCCCCCCCCCTCCCCCGTTTCCCCTTTCTCCCCGCGCCGTTATTCCTGTCGCTCAAACCCGTGGGTCCACGTGGGCGGTCTCTCTCGACTTTGACGTCATAAGACTAATCAGCAAAGACCACTCTTGCCCAGCCCCCTCTCTCTTGCGCTCCTAATTACCGCGAAATATTCAAATCGTCCGAAAGTACATTTCGCCCGGGCCGGCCCGGCGCTGCCTTCCTAGGCACGCGGCCGCCAGCACCACAGCCTCCACAGCGCCTCCCTGCACCCAAAAAAATTGTGTTTTTAACTCAAGAACATTGCTTTAAAGTTTTTAGAACGCTGTTCTTTATTTCAGAAATTTAACTTAGTTTAATGACGAAATGCGCTTTACTTCAGCAAAATGTTCCTAAAACTTTAAGAACACTGACAAACGAAGACCACAGTTTTCTGGGTGTGGTGTCCCGCGGTGCGAGTTATAACCCCCCGTCCCATCGGAGGCGGAACGAATAACCGCCTGACGCGCCTGGAGAGCATCTCGACAAAAGCCTAAACATCAAGAGATTTGGACGCGGCCAGGCCGACTGGCTGA
Source organism: Frankliniella intonsa (assembly GCA_033675135.1). Taxonomy (NCBI): domain Eukaryota; kingdom Metazoa; phylum Arthropoda; class Insecta; order Thysanoptera; family Thripidae; genus Frankliniella; species Frankliniella intonsa. Next base: position 14,817,740 of record CM066256.1, on the reverse strand, counting down.
CGGTCCGTAGCTCCCGGCGCAATTTGTTTAGCGGGGTGCGGCGGGGCGCGGTGGGGCGGGGCGCTGACTGATTTGCTCTCCCGGAGCGGCCAGATAAGTGCGACTCGACTCGGCTGCTAAGCCAGCAGCCGGGGCTGGGCCGGGGCGGGGCGGGGCGGGGCGGAGGAGGGTGGGGTGCGCACAAAGCGGGGCTGAGCGCTGAACCCCTACGGCCCGGCCCGCCGGCTCCCCGTGGTGCGGTGCGCGGTGCGGTGCGCGGTGCGGGGTCTACGGACTCCAACAAGGAAAACCGTTAACTAAGAAACGGAGTGTTCGCGTGTCGGCTCGCCTTACCGTCAGTCTGTCGTGGTACAGGCGGCTGTGCGCGGGGCGGGGCGGGGCCGGGCGGGGCCGGGCGGGGCGGGGCGGGGCGGGGCGGGGCCGCCCGGGTGGAAGAATCTGTACTCCTAACTGTAAAGGCACATTGTACACCGATCACATTTACAAATGCAATTAAAATATAACGGAAATGTCAAAAAATTGCAGTAAGACTCTTGAGTAAACGTAGTTTTAAATAACAGTCAGAATGAACTTTAAATGCGGTTGAACCCCGCAGTCAGACCACAGTTAGAACGCAGATATTTATAGTTTGTCCGCATTTTGTCGGTAGTTTAACCACAGTTTGACTGCAGTATTTTCGTTTCCGGCACATTTTAACTGCAGTTTGCTGAGTCAGTTTCGAACTGCACTTGAAACTATAGCTGAGAAGTCCAAATATAACTTAAGTTTCGTCATATAGCCAAACTGCAGTGCTCAAAATTTGGTTCGAAAAATATTTCATCCCTTCGGTCGCCTTCACTTTTCTCGCCTTCGTCTTCTTCTTCCTTCGGATTTCGGTCGCTTTACCTTGTCGAATGAAACTGGCGCTGACGGGAGTCGAACCCCGGACTCCGGAGTTTGGAGCTCAGAACGATGACCACTGAGCCACTGCGACACCATAGTAATGGTCTCGCAGTAAGTCAATGTCATGCCAAGCGCTCTGGCCCGACGGCTGACAGCCGAACTACAGTTCAGTTTCAGTTAAATTACATTTAATCAACCGTTTTTCTATAGCTGGCGGGCGTTTTCCTTTCCGTAAGATGCTTCAGCAGTTACATTAGGGCAGTAAAATAGTCTTGAAGTGCTGAATAATATTCCTGAATTTGAAAAGGCATCCTAGGCACGGTGCACGCGCAGTGGTGCTGGGGAACATGCACACCCTTTGGGTATCCCCGGTCGGGGGTATTTCCCTTCGCCGAATTCAGCCCCCGGCTTGCACCTAGCACACGTGTTTGGGGCAGGGCGCGGGGTAATTCCGGGATGTCTCCTACCTGCTGAGTGCGATAAGTTGTGTCCGCTGTCCAGTTTGTTCATTACTGAAGTCAGTGAATGTCCAATTTGCATGAAAGACAAGCAAGTATAATATCTTCTCGACAAAGAACTCGAGTGATTCTGCTGATCGACTGCTTTCAGGAGCTGTACTGCGGAATGCAGACAATACAATACTTGTTAATTCTATTTTTTTTTTAAATTGTATGCACAATGGACCGGAGTTAAAATGTACAAATGAGAGAGCAGTTAGTGATGCTAATTTGTCTGCTTTTTAACTACAGCAACAAATACATATTTGAATAACATTACGCACTGCATTCTCCAGTGTTGGCTTTAATGCATTTAAAGTGTTATTTGTTAATACTTCAGAATCATAGTTTTAACTGCAGTTTTGATCAGTAGTGGAAATGTAGTTTAAATACAAACGTGAATACAGTTCACCAACTACAGTTAGGCCAATACAGTTTCGAATGCAGTTTATCTATACTTATTTCCACCCGGGCGGGCAAGCGCGTCCCCTCGCGCTGGTGCTCCCACAAGTGTATGGAAAAGTTGACTCACTGGACTCCCAGCGTCGGCACGTGGGCGCCAAACTGATGATGAGAGCAGGAAGCAGGGCCAGGCCAGGGCGCCCTCCTCCCCTCCCCCCGTGCAGTAATCGAGGAGCAGGTTTCCTAAGCATTTTTCCTGTCTGAATAGGGGAGCTGTCTGCTCTGCTCGCGTACTCCAGCCAGGCCAGCCCTGCCCTGTGTGCGCAGAGCAGGGTGCGCAGCTCCCATTAGTCATGACTACTTAAGTGTTGGCCACCCTGGCCCTGGCCCGCACCCCTGCGCCCCGCCCTGCCCCACCCTGCCCCGCCCCGCCCCGCCCCGCCCCGCCCCGCCCCGTTGTAGCCAGAGCGGCAGTCCGGGGCGCGTGCGGAGCTGCTGGACTTGCAGCTAATTAGGGAGCTGCGCGCAGCGCCCTGTCGGCTATTTACACCGACGAGTCAATAGGGCGCCGGTAAAGGTGCGGTAGTTTGCTTGCAGACAGAGAACCCACACGCAACCCAGCATCCCCTATGCCGTCACTTAAAAAAAAAAAGTAAATCGTTTGGAAGAAGAATATTTGTGCGCCGATAAACCTGGCAGGGGCGGTTTTAAGTCCGGATGACGGGAGGGGCGATAACTTTGGGTTGATTACACTTGAAAAACAAAGGTGCTAAGTCCTACCTTTAAAAGGCACTAACAAAATAATTTAGTGCCTTTGGAAAGGCACTAAGATTTAGTGCCCCAGGAAAGGCACTAATTTTGCTTAGTGCCTTTTAACACTTTCCGTGCGAAGCCCTTTTTTAACCCACCCCCCTCACAGGCGCAGACTGTTTCGTTCCATTGGCGCCTCCCTGCAGGTGCTGGTGCCTGCTAGGGGTCATACATTATGCACCCAGGTCACCCTCCAGGCATACAGAGCGGGTCCACTATGTGGACCCGTCGCCGTTCGGGTCTGTTTCAGTGGGTCACACGGGTGGACCCGCCGTCTTTTAGGTTCCTGGCCACCCCACGGTGACAGGAGACTTGAAAGGTATCTTATGGGTCACTCCTGGTATCGAAACGCCAATGGCAAATCCTTGAAATGACCTACGGGTCGTCCTGGGGACGTCGGAGGTTCGTCGGCGAGGTGCCCCTGGAGGTCCCTGATGACGTACGTCCCCAGGACAGCCCGGAGGTCATTTCCACGGTTTTCCATTGGCGTTTCGGTGTCCAGGAGTGGCCTTAAGATACCTTTCAAGTCTCCTGTCACGGTGGTGGCCAGGAACCTAAAGACGGCGGGTCCACCCGTGTGGACCTGCTGAACTGAACGGCGGCGGGTCCACCCTCGTGGACCCGCTGGCCCACCCCACCCACTGGCGTTAGTAGCTCAAAGCAGGTACTGGTACACACTGTCCAGGCGAGGGAGGGTATGAGCCAGCTTTTAAAACCGACGGCACAGGGCTTTATGAAAGGGGGGTGGACCCACGGTGGACCCGTAGCACGGAAGCGACTAAATTGCCGGGTCCACAATGTGGACCCGTCGCACGGAAAGTGTTAAAGGTAGGACTTAGCACCTTTAGCTGACCAGCTTCGTATACTCCATACAAATTTAGTGCCTTTGCAAAGGCACTAAGATTTAGTGCCCCGGGAAAGGCACTAAACTTAGCACTTGATTTTAGCGCCCCGGGAAAGGCGTTGCTTAGCACCTTTGTTTTTCCGGTGTACATGAGGGGTTTTGCACCTCAAATTGCCTATCTTTCAGGCGGCCTTTAGGGGCTGACGGGGTGGGGGCGATCGCCCCCAGAAACCCCACCCCCCCTCACCCTAAAGCCGCCACTGTCACCTAGTGCGGCCCGGGCCGGGCCTGGGAGACTCACCAGGTGGCACAGCTCGACGCCGAAGGGCCAGTACTGCAGCAGCAGCGTCGGCACGAAGCTGAAGGGCACGCACAGCAGGGTCATGAGGATGTCGCCGACGGCCAGGTTGAGCAGCCAGTAGTTGGTGGCGGTGCGCATGCGCGGCGAGGACACGACGCAGTACAGGACCAGGCCGTTGCCCACCAGCGCCACGACGAACACGCTCGAGTACATGAGGTAGACGGCCACCTGTAAGGGCAGAGAGAGCGCCACGTGATTTCGCCGAGGATTTCGCGCATGGTCCACGCCCGTCCAGAGAGCGCACTCTCGGAAACCTAAACGTGTTAGACTGTCCGTGTGAGGTTACCAGGGGGCAGGGCGGGGCAGCACGTGATATGGGTCGGGTCAGGTCAGACCGCGCTCTCTTGCAAGTTAAAAAGAATTTTAATTTCCTCCCGGGCTGGGTGGGCCGGGGCGCGGGGGGACGGGCGGGCTGAACGCTAAGTGAGAGGGGGCGCGGGGCGGGCAGGGGTGGAGGCCCCCCAACCCCCACCCCGACGAGATGGACCACTGCTGGAGGACCCTCCCCGCTTCCCGCTCACTAGGGATGAAAATGCCCGGAAAGTTTCCGGAAAAATTGGAAAAAAACACTGTTTTTTTCGGTTTTTTTCTCTAGCCTCGGAAAAATTGGAAAGATTCATCCTGCAAAATAGGCAAAAAGCACGACTTTTCGCCTGGAAATAGGCAAAAAGCATATCTTCATCACTATGTGAAGACGCTTCTCAGTGTACTCATACTATTTATACCCTGTTACGTTTCCTTCTCGTGCGTTTTTTGCGATTCCAGTTGGTTATCTAGAGTTGCCAGTGGAAGTAAAGACCTGATGAAATACGAAAGTAGTGGCTTTTATGTGCATATTCCACTACACCCAAAAAATTGTGTTCTTAGTTCAAGAACATTGCCTTAAAGTTTTTCGAACAGTGTTCTTGATTTCAGAAATTTAACTTAGTTTAATGACGAAATGCGCTTCACTCAAGCAGAATGTTCCTAAAACTTTAAGAACACTAAATAATTAAGAACATAGTTTTCTGGGTGTATAGAACTTAAAAACAAATTTTTCCAATTTTCCGGAATTTTTCCGTTTTTTTTCCTATTTTTCCGTTTTTTTTTTCGGACGCTTTGAAAGTTTCCGGAAAATTTCCATCTCTACCGCTCACACTGTTAAAACCTTGCGAAACAATGCTTCGCAATTACGAAGGAAATGCTTTGCAAATGCGAAGCGTTTGGATGCTTCGTAATACAAAGCATTTGCTTCGCGATTGCAAAGCATTTGTTTCGCAACTTACGAGGAAAGGGTGGGCGGTTCCTATGCTTACAAACTATTTTGTATAATGTTGTAATACAAACAAATCCTTTGCCATTGCGAAACATTTGCGATTCGTTTGCAACGATGCTTCGCAAGGTTAGTGCAGTGCAGCCACTCACCTGGAACGTGGAGGACATGGGCACGGTGGCGTCGCAGTCCACGGGCACGGCGTCGGTCCAGTTGATCGGCGCCCAGCCCAGCCCGGGCGGCGCGCCCTGGCGGGCCCCGCTCTCCACCGGCGTGCCCTCCATCGGGGACCCGGGGGACGCGCACCCTGCGCTGCCGCTGGAACCAAAGAGCCACTGTGAGAAATGTTTTGTAAGATTTACGGGAAAATTTTCCATGAGAAATATCGTTAAGTTACGGTGTCACATTGTAAAATTACAAAATTAGAACAACTCTTAGTGTCGACTTGTGATTCCTGCGAGCACAAGTAGGCTCTCGTAAATTTACGATTTTGATCGTAAAGTTAGAACACCGTTTGTTAATCACAAAATACGAAAAACAAAGTCGTAAATTCATAAAGATATTTTTTTTGCAGTGAGGGGCGGACTCACTGGGGCGTATCGTGCGGTATCGTGTCTCACGGGAGGGCATACACATGCAGCAGCTCGAGCCTGTGTTATTGTTACAGTTGTAGGCAGCGTGCCCTGCCCATGCAGAATGCTGATGGGTGTACACTGTTAAAAATAGTTGTTGAGAAACAACTCTTTTTGTGATGACCGTGTTGTTGGCCAACAGGCATGTTGTTCGAGAACAGCCAGGTTGTTCGCGAACAACACAAGCTGTTGCAAAACAACAATGTTTGTTGTGAATTGAAAAGAAAAAAAATTATTGTTCCTGGACAACTTTTTTGTTGTTCCTGAACAACTTTCGTTGTAACTGAACAACTTTTGTTGTAACTGAACAAATTTTTTAAATGTTACCGGACACTATTTGTTGTTACTTGACAACATCGTTGTTGCCTTACTAGTGATGTTGTCCAACAATACTTGTCGCTATAAAAATTAACAACGAATTTGCTGTTATAATTTGCGACCTCCCCACACCCAGAAAAATCCTATCTTGTTCCAAAATCATTTTGTACTCGAGTTTGCCTAAGAACATTTTTTACTTGGATTAAGGAAAAAATAATCTTACAATAATGACATTAATCTTGAGGCACCTAAGCCAAAGCTAAAAAGATCTTGGAACAAGTATAAATTCACCTTGATCCAAGTAAAAAAATGTTCTTAGGCAAACCCGAGTACAATTTTCTTGTTCGAAGATAGGATTTTTCTGGGTGCAATCCCCTTCTCTCTTGGGACGCGGCTGTAGCCCCCCGCCGCCGCGCCGCTCGCCCCGCACTGCACCTGTGTGAGTGACACGCAGGTGTGCATCGTCCCCGTGCAGCTCTGTGTAGTGTATCGGCTTTCTGCTGCCCCACTCCTCTGCTCCGGGCGCGGCGCGGCGCGGCGCTGCGGAGGCGCGCCGCTAATCGAAATGCAACGCCGCGAAGCCACTTGGGTGTGTATATACTATACGAGGAAGTTCGGCGCGGACGCCTGTGCCGCATAGGCGCCTGTCCCACGCCGCCCCGCCCCGCCCCGCCCCACCCCGCCCCGCCCCGCCCCACCCCGCCCCACCCCGCCCCGCCCCACCCCGCCCCACCCCGCCCCGCCCCCTACGTGTGGGGCGTGGGCCGATCGAGTAACGGACACATAGTGATTCCGCACGCGCGTGGAAGCAAAGGCAGGTGCGTCTCCGCGGGAAGGGACCGTCGTAAGAAAACACACCAGGAGGAAAACTGGGAGAGTGGGAGGCGCAGACACACAGACAGACCTTTGACTGTCTCCAGGCTGCGGATTTCGGCGCAGAATTCGCTCCGCATAAATCAGAATGGAATCATGTTTGAGATCAGGATCAGGCAGGATATAGTCTGTCTATCCTGGCTCTTCCAGGCTTCTTTCTCGTGCCGTTTTGCTCCACCATTTTGCAGGTTAATAGGAGTAGGTCCCGATCGTCGGCCCAAAAACTTTATTAATTTTAAAAGGTGAAAGAAGTTTTACAAATATATGGCTCGGCGAGGCGGCTTGTTCCGACTCCCCACCCGCCTCTCTCTCGCTCTCTTTCTTGCTCTCTCGCTCTCTCTCTTGCTCTCTCTCTCTCTCTTGCTCTCTCTCTCTCTTGCTCTCTCTCTCTCTCTCTCTCTCTCTCTCTCTCTCTCTCTCTCTCTCTCTCTCTCTCTCTCTCTCTCTCTCTCTCTCTCTCTTGCTCTCTCTCTCTCTCTCTCTTCGCGCTAAGTCTCACTAAACGAGCGTACCGTGTGGGCCGGGGGCGGGCGGCCTCGTGGCAAAAGGAACGAGAGGCTTGTTGGGCGTCCGCGCGTCCCGTCCCAAGCCTAGTCAGGCCGTGACCGTGTCCCGACGGGCGGTAGGGGAGCGCTCTACTCCACTCCACTTGAGCCCACGCTAGGCCCCTATATTGCACCACACGCTGTTGGTCAACACTCGTAAGGCCACGGCGGGCCGGGCCTTGTCCCCTCCCACCCTATGTGCTACTGTGCCAGCGCTAGTCCGGCCGCGAGGGATGTGATGTGGGGCAGGTTGGTGTTCGGCGCAAACCCGCCCCGCCCCTCCTCTCGCCGCCCCGCCCTGCCCCGCCCCGCCCCGCCCCCACGCACGCGTTGGACCTGCTCGACCCTCTCTGTCCGCGTTGAATAAATACCCCCTCCCCGTTCTCTCACCCCGCTTGCGTGCTCGAGCGCGTGCTTCTTGACTACCCTGCGGATGGCGGTGTCGTCCTCAGCCGCGCACTCCTCGGTCAGAACGGTACATATTTGCGCCCAGTGAGCATCGGCAGGTGACCTTGAATAAACAAACATGCCGTGTTTGATCCGGCGGCTGCTGGAGCGAGGGCGTGAGGGAAGATCGTGTCACGGACTGTCATTGCGGTTGGGAGGGCGGGGGCGGCGGGGCAGGCGGGTGGGGGCGGCGGGGCAGGCGGGCGGGGGCGGCGGGGCAGGCGGGGGGGGGCGGCGGGGCAGGCGGGCGGGGGCGGCGGGGCAGGCGGGTGGGGGCGGCGGGGCAGGCGGGCGGGGCGGCGGGGCAGGCGGGTGGGGGCGGCGGGGCAGGGGGGCGGGGGCGGGGGGGCGGGCGGGCGGGGCGGCAGGGCAGGCGGGCGGGGGCGGCGGGGCGGGCGGGTGGGGGCGGCGGGGCAGGCGGGCGGGGGCGGCGGGGCAGGCAGGCGGGTGGGGGCGGCGGGGCTGGCGGGCGGGGGCGGCGGGTTAAGATAACACGCCGGGGAGGGGGCGCACGCCAGGGTGCGAAGAGACGTGGCAAGCGCTGTAACGCTAGACAACGCTTCATGCCCTTCTAAACCCCTGAAGACCCTCATTAGGTAGGCAGGGGCGGGGCGGGAGCACGCGCGTGCGTGATGGGATCGAGGGTGAGGGTGAGGGGTGGGGGCGCTGTGAGTGATGCTGTAGGGGCGGCAGGTAGGGGGGGGGGAGGAGGCGGCGGTGCAGTATTAGCCGGGACGGCTGCTAATTGCATCAGGTGCGCCCCCCACCCCACCGTACACGTACACTGCTGATAATTATTCAAGTGTGCGTGAGGAAATGTTCTCACACACTAAGTGTTTTTCACCAGTATGGGGATGGGAATTAGCTCAGCCTTTTGAGCCCCTCGAGGGGGTACTCACTTCTGTAATACCCTGTACGCGTGACCTCGGTATTACAGGGTATTACGCGTAATGTAAAACCGAAAAGTAACACAAAAAGCTCTAAAATGCTAGATTTTTCCATGTAATACCGGTGTAATACCGCGTAATACCGTGTAATACGGAGTACTCTGTACATGTTTTCCTGTAGTGAATACCCCCTCGGAGCCCCTTGAGATGTGCTGCTGCTTCTGCTGGTCTAAAATATCTATATACCAATATTGGTCACCAATTTCTCGAAGTGACCTTATTGTTGGATTAGAGGCCGCCACGTGGCTTCCCCCCTCCCACCGTCCCACACACACACACACACACACAATGTGGGGCGGGAGGCGGCACGGTATTTCCCCAGAGGTTTTATCAGGATCCTGACAGACCCACAACCACCCCTCGTCCGATAGCAGGCGCGTAACGTTAAATTATCTTTACGTCCGGATCAGTTCCGCGCGTGTTGTACGCGTGTCGTGCGGTTAATCGCCAGCTCGTACACGGGCGATCGAGGAACGGTGAAAATCGACCCCTGGACAGGTCGCATCATGTGGTGTGACCGTAGTTATTTGTCACGTTTGTGATGCGACCTCCTATGTGAAATGCCATATACCCTGGAGCTTGCGTCGCATCACATGGTGTGACGTAAACTTCGATCACATTACGTGGGGTGACCATAAATGGTCACACCAATTGATGCGACGCACGTCACGTTTGTTTTTCCAGTGGTGGAACCACGTATAACCTGTTGTTTGTGGCACCACATCGATATTTCATGGAGTTTAATAGACTGTTATGGAAATCAGAACAGCCTGCTGCTCCTCTTCCGCTGCGCTGTTGTCTCTTTCTTCCGAAAGGCAATATAATACGAATAAGATCACTTCGAGTCCCTTCCTTTTTTTTCTTCGTGTTGAGTGCGGAGTGAGTGAGTGAGGGATACCGGAGATTGCCTGCCTGCCCGGCGGGGAGGGGCCCGGCCCGGGCCTGCCAGGCGCCCGGCGCGCCCCCTACCTCTCCCGCCCGCTCGGGCTTTACTATCAACGGATCTCCTTATGAAGACGCGGTCTTCGCCCCCTCTCCTCGCACTAAGTAGGGCGGGGCGGGGCGGGGCCGGACCTGTTCCTCGCAGACTTACGGCCGGACGTATAAAACAGTCTGGCGGGTCACGTGCGCCACGGCCCCCCCGGACACCCCTCCCTCCCCCCTCCCCCATTCCGTCCGCGCCCAGGCGCGGTTTTTACTCTGACGGGAGGGGCTATGTGGCGTGGGTTGCCTACATACAGGGGTTTTTCAACTCATTTTGCCTATCTCTTAGGCGGCTTTCAGGCCTGACGGAGGGGGGGGGGGGCCCCATCGCCCCCCCCTCATAAAACCTTGCCTGCCCGAGCCGCCTTCACGGATACGCTCTAGTCAGCGGGGACAACACCCTTATGGCAGCTTTTTAGGCCTCGATTTGCGGTCTCGATGACATCGAGACTTCGTTACTCGTGTGTACACAAAGAAAATTACTCGCGCCCAACTCAATATTACTCGGCATTATTCATCAGTACTCGCAATCTTTTTTGCAAGTTACTCGCGAAATACTCGCCAATACTCGCTCATACTCGCAAACACTCGCACATTACTCCCCCAAAGTCGCCAATACTCACGAATACTCGGCAGGTGGTTAGCTTATTACAGCTGCGTTTTCGCCGCGACTTTAGACTGTACGGGTTGTAGTGATTCCCCCTCGACTCGCCATATCATTGCTGTGCGTAACTCAGCTGGCTCGCACGACGCCCTTGTGCGCACTGAAGGCTCGTGGCGTAGAGGTGAGGGCTGCTGTGCTTTGTTTCTCCTGCCGCTCTGCCGCTCTGCCGCGCCCAGCCAGCGGGTGGAAACTCTGTTGCCAAAATAGGCATGCAGAGGTGTTTTGTACGCTCTATATCTCAGAAACCAGAAGTGTCAGGCAAAACCCGAGGGCATATTTGGAATCCTCATAAAATTTCACGTGGCGTAGGCTATCAGTAGTCCCGCGGGTTAATGAAATAGTCGGTCATTTTGCCGATAGAAAGTAAAAAAAGGGCAAAATGCCGCTCTGAAACCAGGATCAAAATTTACGCTTTACCCCGGATATTGCTATTTTGTCATACCTCATGTGAGAAAACGGAGACACCAATTCAAAATCTGAGCACAGATATGAATTCAGCGTGCTTTTCTGTGTGCATTTCACTTCTTGGGTTTCGAAGAAAGAGGGTCTGTACCCTTGAAACATGCAGTCAATGACAGACTGTTTTGTCAATTTCATGCAATGCAATCGCTGCATACCTGGTCTTAATTACACGGCGACGTTTGACTATTATGATGCAGTGTTGACGACGTCATGACAGCTTTTTGCACAGGAAATTTCCCCAGGATTCAGAATATGACCTCAGAATTAGCCTACGAGGTCCCATTCTCTTGCATTAAGGAAAACAAGTAAACAATGCAACGTTTCGATCCTGGTTTCAGAGCGCCATTTTGCCCTATTTTTACTTTCTAACGGCAAAATGACCGACTATTTCATTAGCCCGCGGCACTACTGATAGCCTACGCCACGTGAAATTTTATGAGGAATCCAAATATGCCCTCGGGTTTTGCCTGTCACGTCTGGTTTCTGAGATATAGAGCGTACAAAACACCTCTGCATGCCTATTTTGGCAACAGAGTTTCCACCCGCTGGCCCAGCACGGCGTCAAAGCCGCCTATTCCGCCGAACTGAGAGTCGGGGCTGTGAGCAGCTCAGAGAGAGAGAGAGAGAGAGAGAGAGAGAGAGAGAGAGAGAGAGAGAGAGAGAGAGAGAGAGAGAGAGAGAGAGAGAGAGGCCGACGATAACGGAACGGCCTGCCCCTTTTACCTTTTTTTTCCCCCTTCGAATACGCTGAGATGTCAAAGCAGACGACGCGACGGGCGCAAAGGCGACTCGTAGAAGCTAGCGCAAGACCGCACTTGGCCTTACTCATTATACTTCTCATCATAAAATCAAAATTAAAAGGTGTAAAACATAAAGTGGTACTTATAGGACAAGAGTCCTTTGGGTTGTATATGGTTCGTTTGCAATGTTTTCTCTTCAACGCCAGGCTCTCTGTCTGACACGAGGGTCTCCGGGCCGGGTGGGCGACTCGGGTGTCCGCCCCACATCAAAGTCGCAGCCGCGGGGACCCGCGTGTTGTGGCGTGGCGTGGCGTGGCGTGGCGGGGCGGGGTGGGGCGGGGCGGGGCGGTGCTAAGCCTCTGTGCCTCACTAATTACTCCTCGACGGGCATCTTGGCATTCAAGTCCCCGGTGACTGGAGCGGAACGCCTCATCGCGTGACAGGGGTGCGGGGCGGGGTTGAGGGCGAGGGTGGGGCGGGGCGGGGCGGGGTGGGGCCGAGGGCGGGACAGTGTGGGATGAGGTATTCCTTGGGGACCCACCGCGCCCGGCCGCAAGGAATGCAATCTAGGCAGGGTTGTGGTCGGCCGCAATTTCTCATCGGATTGATGGTGAGGCCTGTTGGGGGCCGGCCGGCCCGGCCTGCCTGGGAGTGGAGACACCCCTCCCGCCCGTCGTCAAGAAGGCCGCCAGGCCCGCCATCAGCAGCACAACTCATGGGGAACGGGACGGGCGGGGCGGGGCGGGGCGGGCAGGACTCGGAGCGACAAGCCGCGGCGCAGTCGGTGCGGGCAGCGTGGCGCCGTGAGTATACATCCAACCTGACGGATGGGCTGCGGCTATATCCACCTAGCGCCGATAAAAGCTCCATAAAAAAATTATTGGCTCCCGTTTTATTCCTCTTTTTCGGCCGTCACGTGATTATCTACCTTTCATGAGCCGTGCTCCGCTCCGCTCTGCTGCCAACCCTTTCGCCTCTTGTCTGTTCTTTTCCTGAGAAAATCTCCCTCCCAACGAGAGCCCGCGAGGAGAGCACCCCCCAGCCCAGCACACGCGCCGACCCAGCCCAGCCCACCCCAGCCCACCCCACCCCCGCTCCGCAGTGGCACCGTGTAATGCAGTCAGTGTCCAAGAGTTGGAGCCGGTTTGCGCTGTTATTGAATCAGCGCAGAAGGCGGCCGCGGGGCCTGGCCGGGCAGGGCCGGGCCGGACTCGCCGTGGAAGTGGAGAGACGCGGCTGGAGAAGCAGATGGGGACTGGCATGCGCGGCGAGATATGAGAGAGAGAGAGAGAGAGAGAGAGAGAGAGAGAGAGAGAGAGAGGGCACGTGCAGTCGTGCACTGGTGCGCCGTGGCGCCCGGCCCCGGCCCCCGGCCGGACCAGGCCCAATAATGCCGAAACAAAACGAAATAAGAGGAAAGGAAACTTTTCCGCTGCGCGCGTTTTCGCCCGATCGTCCACAGCCTCCCCTGGCCCTCCAACCCCGCCCCTCTCTCTCTCTCGCTCGCTCGCTCTCTCTCTCTCTCTCTCTCTGTGTCATATTCCATACTATCCTAGGGCTCTGCTGCCTCTACACGCTTCTGGGCGGGGGGGGGGGGCGGGGCCGTTGGGCGGTTCACTCCCAGTTCCTAGTACCGCGCCCATTTGTTTTCTTTTATTTCTTTCTGCGTGGACGCATGAGATACCGTGCCCGGGCAGCACAGCACCGTCTTCCTAAAAGATCGCGCTACATCCCTGACGTCGACGGTAAATCTGTGTCCTGGAACTCCCAGGAAAGTAGGTAATTTTTTGTCCAGTACTTTCCCAGGAAATACACCCAGGAAAATCCCGGGAAACTGCCTCCTCTCCAAGGAGTCTCGCAGGAAACAGATTTACAGTGTCGTGCTATTTCCTCCTGTCTCGAGGACCCCTTCGATCACCTGGCTAACGAGCAGGTTGGTGTGCTCGGGCTCGGGGCGCCGGGCCCGACGCGACGCGCGCCACCCGACTCGCGCCTCTTTTCTGCTCCGCCCGCGTCGTCCCACTGCGAAATTGACTAACAACAGACCGGTTGGCAGCTGAAAACGGAAGCAAACTGGAGGAGTAATATTATATCGGGGCGGACCACCCGGCGCTGCGGAAGGAGGGGGGGGGGAGGCGAGTTTGGACGGGGCTGGGAGGGAGCGGGATCAAAAAATAAAAGCAGGCCTGGGGTTATTCACCGTAAGCTAGCAAGTCAAGCCAGCAGAATTGCAAGACACGGCGAATTACGTTACGCTGTGAAATTCCCCATAAGCATTAACAGTGTGTGTGTGTGTGTGTGTGTGATGTATTTGAGACCGCCAAATAGTGCAGTGGCTTCACCCCTGCGTGCGGCGTTCAGGTGGAGTGGTGCGGGAGTTAGAGGGGGTGGTGGTGGCACCGAGCGCATAATGCCCATTACAGAAGAAAACGGCGGCAGGTTGAGTGGGGGGCGGAGTGGAGTAGCGTGTGGGTGTATAGAGGGCGGGGGGCAGCTGCCCGGCTCTGGCGCGTGCAGTCATAATGGAGTGGAGAGAGAGGGGGGGGGAGGGGAGGATAGGGTGCGGGGCGCATGGTTTGTGTAAAGCCCGTCAGATCCGATCACGGTTGATGCATTTGCGCCTCGCCCCCGTGACATCAGCGACGAGGGCTTTCTACGAGGGGGGGGGGGGGGGGTGAGTGCCAGCCGCGCGGCCCCCGTTGGCACTTTTAATGGCGCGTCCTTCTCAATCTCTTCATTTCCCTGAACACTCGCTTATCCAGCAGGAAGGGCGAGTGAAAGTGAAATGTGATAATGAGAAACTCGACACTCGGGGAAGTTTTGTGGAAGTCGTTTAACAATGAGGACGGCGTACAACAGCGGCCCTCCTTGCAGAAAGCGCGAGATTATCGTTTTCAAATTAAAACGCCGGCTCTGACTTGGACTGAGTCGGCTCGTGCTGCTTGGAACCACTTGGAACGGCTGTTGGAGGGAGGGGTAGGGAGGGAGGGAGGGAGGGAGGGGGCAGGAGGACCGGCCGGCTCGTCTGCGCGCTTCCCGAGCTACCCAGCTTCTCGGCGGAAACGCCTGCGGGCGCGGGGGTAGGCCGACCCGCAACGCACGGCTGCTGTACGGGATAGTCTACATCCGCCCCTACAGAACACACAAGGCTCTCCCTTCCTTCGTTGTCAAAAATACTCGTACATTGTACGGGATTTTTTCCCCCGCAGTTATTCTTATGTGAGAGAGACAGAGAAAAAAAAATGCACATTTTTTACCTTCGCCGCCCGTCTTCTTTCACGGTCCAAAGACTTGACTTTGCAATCTTTTCTTGTTTGCAGTGTCGGTGTGGCTCGGCCTCGGCCGTTGGGTCGGGCCGGGTCGGGCCGGGTCGGGTCGGCTAATGAATGGATGACCTTCCGATCCGTGCCGCCCTACCGGCCTCGGCCCCTAGCTCCTGTCCCGAGCTCGGCTCTCGCCTAGGCCAAGGCCTCGGCCGGCAGCCGCCATCGCATCGCCGCCGGCGCAGTCCGCTGCCCTGCCTGCCAGGTAATGCTCTCCAGACTTACATTATTGTGGAATCGGCCGGCACAGCGGTGTACGGCGCACAGCCCCTTGCCCGTAGGTCACCTTTAGGGGCGGACCGTCTCCCCCCCCCCCCCCCAGCGGGCCCCTCGGGGGAAAGACACCGCCAATACCCCCACCTCCCACGGGGTAGACGCGCGCGCGTGGGGAGGCGGCCTATAACTCTCTGCCGTCACCGACAGTCTTAGGGCTCCGCGGAGGGCACCGGGGCCACCGGAGGGCACCGGAGGCCAGGGCGCTGCTCCTCCACTCAGTTCACTCGCCTTCACCTCGCCCCAATCGCCATACGAATTCCCCGCGACAATTAAAAATACAAACACTCGATTTACGACTCTATCTCGGATTTTATCACATCCTCCTCAAATCTGCCAAGCCACTTTAATGCGACGCGCCCTGTTGCTACGACTAAATGGGGAAGAAAAGAGTGAGTGCGGGAAAGGTTCGGCCCCCGCCTCGGCAAGGAGAGGAGGAGGAGGAGGAGGCAGGCAGCCGACGTCGCCAGGCCGGGCTGGGAGTCGTTAAAGTTTTACGCGTACTTCACTTACCAGCGCGCTTACCCGCTAAGTGAAACCCGCCCCGCCCCGCCCCGCCCCGCCCCGCCCCGCCCCGCCCCGCCCCGCCCCGCCCCGCCGCAGCGCAGCGCCGCCGGCCAGGGACCAGTAACTTAACCCTTTACTCGTTACAATGCTGCTGCTCCGCGCTGCTATACAATAATTTACAAAATATTGCATATGATTTTGATTGTGGGCGAGGCGGACAGCCTGCTATCATCGCCGCCCCGCCGTGTACCGGTACCGGTTTGCTTTGTGTACACTGTAACTCGAATGGAATCAAATGTGTCACCATAGTTGGCGACACATTTGTCACCATTTTTGGAAACTTCCCGTTTTTGTGACCATAATCTCGGCAACAAATGTGTCGCCACCAAATATGGTGACACATTTGACACCATTTTGGGAGACAGAGTCTCGAGTTTAGTAAAAATTTGTTGCAATATATGTGTATCATCCTTCTTGGGTAACAAATGTGTCACCCTTATGGAAACATGTGTTTCCTTGGATGGAAACATGTGTTGCCTAGGATGGAAACAAATGTGTCACCTTCTTAAGTTGGAAACAAATGTGTCGCCACAAACGTGGCGACACATTTGGGAAGTTTCCAAAGTCGGAATGTTTCCAGCAATGGTGACACATTTGATTCCAAAAGCAGTTTTCGTCGCCATAAATTGGAAACAAGTGTTTCCGCACAAAATACAGTGTAGCCATAGGGGCTGCTTTGTATTAAAAAGTTTCGCAATGACGAGCTCTCAGCAGTGCTCTCAGCAGCGCTCTCAGCAGCGCTCTCAGCAGCGCTCTCAGCAGCGTTCTCAGCAGCGCTCTCAGCAGCACTCGCGCGGCACGCTCTTGCGTTTTTTCGCCCTCTCTTACTCTCACTTTCCCTTTCTCCTCTCCAACAACAACAGCAACAGCAGCAGAAAAAAAAAATTATCCAGCAGCCACAAAAGCAGCCATGGTGCGTTCCCCTACGCCTGCTTTCTCATTTCTCCTCCTTTCTACGTCACACGTGTGTGTGTGTGTGTGTGTGTGTGTGTGTGTGTGTGTGTGGCGCGAGCGTTTGTTTGTTTGTTTGTGTGGCTGGTTGGTTTTTTTGTGCGGGTGTTGTGCGTGTGTGAGTGGTAATTAGCCATTCGCACAAGGGTCGCCCTCCCTGACGGGACGGGCCCTGGGCTGCTGGCGGGGAGAGGAGAGGCTCAAGGGAAGTGATACGCTGAAAATCCAACAGTGAGCAATGCACGCTGCATATAAAGTGTGCATGACATGCTCACTGTTTATAATGTGTGCGTAGCCATGCGCACTGTACAAAATGTGATCAATGCTCACTGTTGAAATTATAGTGAGCATGTCATGCACTCTTTATATAGAGCATGCATTGCTCACTGTTGGATTTTCAGTGAAGGGGCGTTTCAGTGAAGGGGAGAGGGAGAGGGAGAGGGAGAGATATGTTTTTACATTTTTCCGAGCGGCTCTCCGCGACAGCGAAATGGCGGAAAAAAGAATCCCGACGACGTCCTTTCCCGTGTCGCTGGAGAGACGGGATAATAACATTAATGCAATTACCATCACCCCACGGTGAGGCCCACCCTACTCCTCTCTTTTTCTTGCATGCTCCGCCGCGTTAGACCTGCACCAGATTTTGTTTGCATTTTTTTTTGCTCATTTTTATCTTGTGTACCCCAGTATGAAATAAGAAATTTGAGATGGCAACCTGGCGCCGCGCTGAGCGCTGGCTCTTTGATAGGGAGCAGAAGGCGAGAAAGCATAGTGGCCCGGGGGGGGGGGATGTAGAATAGTAATATTATGTTTGCAAATAAGGGTCGCGGCCCGCGGGGGACGTCCGCACCGCACCGCGCGGACCAAGCTGATTCTCCGACGATAGAGTCGAAACTTGGCGGTAGCCCTGGCCCGGGCCGGGCGGCGGGCCGCGGTGGCGGGCCGGGCGTATTCCCCCGTGTAGCGCCCCTGTTGCGGGGAGGCCCGCGTGGGGTTGGGGGTGGGGGCAGCCCTCCCTTACCGCGCGGGCTCCCCGGCCGGGCGGGGCCCCAGAGCTCGCCACACCGCGCTAGGCCAGGCCAGACGCAGAACTTTAAACTTTGTGAAGTATAGTGGTAGCAGGCTGGGAGAGGCCGGGCCGGGCCGCCCCAAGTAGCATCGCGTCACCTAACCCGCACGGCGGCACAGCCCGGCCCGGCCCGGCCCGGCCCGGCCCGGGGCCACAGGCACCTTTTGTCATATCCTCTTGTCAGCTCTGCCGTCTGGCTTTGCTGCCAGGCCCCGCCCCGCCCCGCCCCGCCCCGCCCCGCCCCGCCCCGCCCCGCCCCGCCCCGCCCCGCCCCGCCCCGCCCCGCCCCGCCCCGCCGGCTTATTGTCCCATCAAGCCCCAGGACCAGACCGCCCGCGCAAAGTTTCGCTGCGGCGTCTGGTATTCTTCTGCTCTCTCCTCTCGGCCGGGCCTGGCGGCTCTCTTTGCTTTCTCTCTCTCTCTCTCTCTCTCTCTCTCTCTCTCTCTCCCTCTCTCTCTCTCTCTCTCTCTCTCTCTCTTTCTCTCCCTCTCTCTCTCTCTCTCTCTCTCTCTCTCTCTCTCTCTCTCTCTCTCTCTCTCTGCTCTCTCACTCTCTCTCTCTCTCTCCCTCTCCCTCTCTCTCCCTCTCTCCCTCTCGCTCGCGGTCATTGATTAGCTGCGCTGCAGGCCGCTTCGCTTCGGG
This sequence comes from Frankliniella intonsa, assembly GCA_033675135.1. Taxonomy (NCBI): domain Eukaryota; kingdom Metazoa; phylum Arthropoda; class Insecta; order Thysanoptera; family Thripidae; genus Frankliniella; species Frankliniella intonsa. The sequence continues at coordinate 14,799,254 of CM066256.1, read as the reverse complement.
CAACCAGGTGTAGCGCGACGAAATTAAAGACGAGTACAGGAAGTAGGGGAAGTACCGGGAGACGCGGAGGGGCGGCGCGGCGCGGCGGTGCACTACCGGACGGGCGAGCACAGAAAAGAGGTCCGGGATAACGTCGACTCGATAGGAAGAAATAATAGGGCCGAAACAAAAACAAAAACAAAAAAAAAACGAACCTAATTCATTCCATCGTTGTTGACTTATGATAAGCGGCGGGAAAAAAGTGAACTGCATAAAACAGCTACTGGTAGGAGAACAACGAAAAGCAAGGATGACGGATGAGGGTTCGTCCGGGGGTGGACCCGGGGGCGGGCCCGAGGGGTGGGCCCGCGAGGGGTGGGCCCGCGAGGGGTGGGCCCGGCCCAGGCTGGCTCATCGTCTGTTATTAGCCATAAGAATGCAAATGTGGGCGGGTCAGGTCCGCCGCTGGACAATGTGTTGCGCGGGGCCGTGCCGGGGCCGGCTTACGCTAACGACCTGGTGCGCTGCTCCGCTCCCGCTACTTACTGCCCAGGGCTACCAGCGCCGCATGGCCGCCACAGTGTAATCCGTGTGGGCGCCGCCGGGAGAGCCGGGGGCCGTCGCGACGCGTCCTCGCGAGGGCACTACTTGTTGCGGCGCGCGGGAGCGGGCGGGTAGCCGGTAGCGCGAGGACGCAGCGCGAGGACGCCCCCGACGCGAGGGTGTGCACCGCGAGGACGCCCGCGACGTGAGGGTGTATCACGAGGACGCCCGCGACGTGAGGGTGTACACCGCGAGGACGCCCGCGACGTGAGGGTGTATCGCGAGGACGCCCGCGACGTGAGGGTGTACACCGCGAGGACGCCCACGACGTGAGGGTGTACACCGCGAGGACGCCCGCGACGTGAGGGTGTACACCGCGAGGACGCCCGCGACGTGAGGGTGTACACCGCGAGGACGCCCGCGACGTGAGGGTGTATCACGAGGACGCCCGCGCCGCGAGGGTGTACACCGCGAGGACGCCCGCGACGTGAGGGTGTACACCGCGAGGACGCCCGCGACGTGAGGGTGTACACCGCGAGGACGCCCGCGACGTGAGGGTGTACACCGCGAGGACGCCCGCGACGTGAGGGTGTACACCGCGAGGACGCCCGCGACGCGAGGGTGTATCACGAGGACGCCCGCGACGCGAGGGTGTACACCGCGAGGACGCCCACGACGTGAGGGTGTACACCGCGAGGACGCCCGCGACGCGAGGGTGTATCGCGAGGACGCCCGCGCCGCGAGGGTGTACACCGCGAGGACGCCCGCGCCGCGAGGGTGTATCGCGAGGACGGCCGCGACGCGAGGGTGCAGCGTGCGGTTGCGGCGAGGCGAGGACGCCGGCCACCCCGCTTCCCTTCCGTCCGGCCGTGGGGCCGGGCCGCCGCACGCAGACTGAGCGCGCCAGCGCCACGCGGACCGCATGGGGCCCGGAGCCTCCCCGGGGCGCGGCGGGGCGGGGCGGGGCGCGGTGGGGCAGCGGGGGTGGGGGCGTGAGCCGGGCGGGGCGGGGCGGGGCGGGGCGGCCGGCGGCGGGACGAGCATGGGCCCGCATATTTGCCAACGCTCTCTCATTCTGTACGGAATCCTCGTCCCTCTCTCGATTTCATCGCTAGTTCTATAGCGTTGATGAAATGCGCAGCGCTGCTCTGTTTGTTGCCACCCGCGTGCCCAAACTAAACCCACCGGCTCCATACGCGTCGATACTCCCCGCGCGCTTTTGGCGCGGGGTATCCGCTCGAACAGTAGGATATCTTTGACGGGTAAGATGGATGAAATTGTCTGTTTATATCAAGGTACGACTTTATTTTACGCTATGTACAAAATTTGAAAGTACTGGCACACACAAGTTTGCGCCTGAAACATTCGTCGAGAATAAACAAAAGGCAGTCTACTGGGCAATATTTATTATTTACAATATTGGCAACATAATTTGTTTTCGTCGTGATTCGCATCAATAATTTTTTGGTAACTTTTTCGGTAACCTGGTTTTTTTCACGCAATATGGGTCAGTACTCGCCGGCACAATCTGTATTGTATTATAGGAAAGTAATTATATTAAAAGAGGGCTGCAGAAAAGAACAAGGTAAAATTGTTATGTATCCGCATAGTGGTGGGTAAAATAGACTTTGTTCAAAAGACAACGTTGACTTAGCTTTGTCGTCCATCATTTTTTCTGAAAATGCTTACCAAAACTATGCTTTTTTTGACACAATTTCTTGTTCTAATATGGCTCCCACCTACCATTGATTTACTTGTTCACGCACTCACACAACTTATAAACACACACATTCTCGCATACATATACACACAAGGAAAAAAGGAAAATTACAAAAGAGAAGTCGATAGACAATTAAATAAGGAACACATTGAGCTGCACTTCATACTAATAGACGAAATTAGACATGCTTGCAGCACTTTTTCTCACGTCTATTCATTAGGTGTTAGCCTGCAGAGACTCGCTCAGACTCCTAGCGCCCTTGAACGGAGTTTGACACTAAAAAGTTTTCTAAATATATCATTAAATTTTTACACCACGCAGTAATAGCATCTGTCAATCTCCGATCGTAGGGATATAGATCGAACATTCTGAGCAAATCTGGAGGCTACAAGAGACAGTGGCAAGAAACATCCTCTAACATTTCCATAAAATAAATTTAAATTCGTCACAGATTTAATTTTGTATTGAATTTTTTTTTCCATCCATATTGGTACCGAAAGAACAAAAACGCGTCGCAGCTACAACTCCACAATTTAAAACGGACCCGACGTTTCCTGGCACTGCTCTTCTCTTCGGGCGCACGACCCGCTGCCGCTACGAAAAGTCTCTGTAAACTTTATTTTTCTTTTCTTTGTTTTTTCAACACATAACAACAACTTTAACACGACGCAACACGACCGCCAGGGCCTCTCGTATGTCAGTCAGTACCGGCTCGTCGACGCCGGGGTGCGCCTCTCTGGTGGGTCGGATCCTGCGCGCCGCGCGGCGGGGGAGGGGGAGGGGTGGGGGCCGTCGGCGGGGACCGCCTCGTCCCAGCCCCGCCCCGCCCCTCCCCGCCGCCGACGGCCGCTCCCCAGGGCCGCTCACTGCTGGTCCTTCTTGATCTTGACGCTGTCGGTGCGCGTCTTGGCGAAGTGCGAGTCGCTGATGGGGTCCAGGCCGTACTCGTACGCGCCCGCGTCGCTGTCGTCGTAGTAGGCGTAGTCGTAGTCGTTCTTGATGGCGGACGCCGTCGACTTGAGGGGCGCCGCGGCGGTGGGGCTGGCCGAGCCGCTGTTGGCCACCACCTTGGCGGTGTACTTCTTGGGCGGCGGCGCGGGCGCGGAGGTGGTGGCGGGGGCGGCGGTCTGCCTGGACGCGGGCTGCCGGCTGTTGAACTGGTTGTTGAAGGCGGCGACCGTGCTGGGCGCGCTGGTGGCGGGGCTGCCGCCGGCGGGCGCGGGGGACGGCGAGAAGGGCCTCGGGGCGTTCTGCGGGCTGTAGTAGTTGTCCCTCTGCTGGGTGGAGGCGGTGGGCTGGCGGGCCTGCGGCGGCGGCGTGGTCTGCGCGGGGCTGAAGGGCGCGGGCCGCGGGCTGGTCGGGAAGTACACCGGGAAGGCGGAGCTGGGCTTGGTGGTCTGCACGCTGGCCGTGGTCTGGTTGCCGGCCGCCTTGGTGTTGTACGCGCCGCTGCTGCTGCTGCTGTCCTTGGCGTTGAAGTTGGCGCGGTTGAACGAGTTGAAGTCGCTGGCGCGGTAGTTGCTCGAGTGCGCCGTCTTGAGGAACTCCTGCTCCTCGGGCCGCTCGTAGTCGTCCGACTGGGTGGTGCTGGCGCCGTTGTTGTTGTTGAGCTTGTAGGTGTTGTAGTTGAAGCGGTTGTTGTTGTTAGCCGCCGCGGTGGTGGTGGTCGTGGTGGCCGCGGGGGAGGAGCCGCGCTGCTGCTGCTGCTGGAAGAAGGGCTGCTGGGTGGTGGGAGGGTTAGTCTGCTGCTGCTGCTGCTGCTGCTGCTGCTGCTTGGCGTAGAAGAGCGAGTACTGCTTCTGCTGGGTGGTGGTGGGCGCGGGCGTGGACGGGGACGTGAAGTACTCGGTGGCCGTGGTGGGCTGCTCGCCGCGCGAGCGCTGGATGGTGTTGTACCGGGCCTTGGTCTGGTAGTTGTGGTTGCGCGCCGCGTCCACCACGGTGGTGGTGGCCGCGGTGAAGGCGGTGGTCGGGGCGCCCGACGCGAAGCCCTGGGTCTGCGTGTTGAAGCCGCGGGTCTCCTGGGTGGCCACCGTGGACGGGTGGGTGATCTGCGGGCAGAGGGGAGCGCGCGGTTGAGTCGAGTGGGTGGCCTACCTGTCGGGCGCGCCGGTGAGCGCCCGGGTGGTAGGCAACACATCGTGCCTACGCGAGGCGTGGGAGCTGTGCGAAGGAGAGGGGGAAGAGCGGGAAGGGGGGAGGCGCTCGGCAGCGCCCCGCGCGGCTCAGCGCGCCCGGGCGGTAGGCAACCCAACGTGCTGTAAAGGGGCGTGTTCAACTTACCGGAGCAATGGTGGTGCGGATGGGAGGGAAGTTGCCGCGCTGTCCGAAGGCCTGGTTGGGGCTGTCGATGTTGGAGTACTGGTCGTGCTGGTAGGTCCTGTAGTACTCCTCGTCAGACTGCTCGTCGAAGTGGCGGGGCTGCTGCTGGTACTGCTGCTGAGCCTGCGGTGGCGGCTGGTACTGCTGCTGGTCCTGATCCTGGCTGGGCTTCTGCACCAGCTTCCTGCGGACCGTCACCTTCTTCTTGCGCTGCTGGTTGCCGTTGTCCTGCTGGGGGAAGCTGTTAGCCGGCTGCTGCTGCTGCTGCTGGGGGAAGTTGTTGGGGCGCGGCGTGGTCTGAGGCTGCTGGTAGGTCTGGCGGGCGGGCTGCGTCGTCTGCTGCTGCTGGAAGTTGCGCTGCGGGGTTGTCTGCTGGGGCTGCTGAGGCTGCTGGACAGTGCTGCGCTGGGGCTGAGCGGGCTGCTGCTGCTGGAAGTTGCGCTGCTGGGGCTGCTGAGGCTGCTGGAAGCTGCGCTGCGGCTGAGCCTGCTGCTGCGGGGGCTGCTGAGGCTGTTGAGGCTGCTGGGGCTGCTGTTGCTTGGACTGGTACTGCTGCACAAACTGGGGCAGGGGCCCGGTGGTCTTGGCCTTCTGGCTGTGGCGGAACGCGTTCGGCCTGGTGTCCGGCTCGTAGTCGTCGTCGTCGTCCTTGCCGCCGTTCTTGCTGTTGAAGAAGTTGCCACTCTGCGAGCCCCTGAAAAAGACATACAACATGCTCATAACGACCTTCCCTTATTAATTTCATTTTTTACGAGCGGAGCGACTAGACACACATACACACACACACACACGCAGGCAAGCTTAAACAATCTGGTGAGAAGGGGTTATGCCGGGGCGCGCGGCACGGGCGGAGCGGGGCGGGGCGGGGCGGGGCACGCGGCCGCGGCGTTAGTAAGGATCCCATGCGGACAATGAGCCTGTTACACGGCACGGCAACAAGCGTGGAAAACAGCGCTGCCGGCCCGGCCGGTACAGGTACAGGAGTTCCGAAACACCGGGGGCGGGGGAGGAGGGTGCGTGCCGTTGCGAAACTAGGAAAAATATTTCGCGCCGACTGAACGCAATTCCTCCCGCCCCGCCCCGCCCCGCCCCCGCTCCGTCCGGTGCGAATCTACGAATGATATCCTCGTCGACTGTCGCGCCCCCGCCCCGCCCCATTGTGAGGGCTCGGCGCGGCTGGGCTGTTCGTGACATCCGATGACGCGCCGCGCCTGGCGACGGCCGGCCAATGCCACGAGACAATGTTGCCGGGGAATTGAGCGGAAAAGTCTCGTCATGGAGGCGTGAAACGAGAGCCAACGCGCGGGGGACGTGCGTCCGTGCCGGGGCCGCAGGGGGGTGCACCGTGGCGCTACACCCGGAGGTGTGGGACCGTCTCACATTACACTGGAAATCCAAGTGTACGATTGTCGCTCACTTGTAGGTGAGCAAATAAATTCACTCTCTTGTAAGTGAGCAGGTAACCATTCACTCACTTGCAGGTGAGCGAACAACCATTCACTCACTTGTAGGTGAGCGAATAACATCTCACTCACTTGTCGGTGAGCAAATAGCTATTCGGTCTCTTGCATGTAGGTACAAGTGATTGAATGGTTATTTGCTCACCGACAAGCGAGTGAATTTATTTGCTCACCTACAAGTGAGTGAACTTATTTGCTCATACCTTCAAGTGAGCGACATTCGTACCGGGTGTTTCTTTGAATGCGTAACAGTGTTGCGGGATTGCATACTCTCCAGCGCTGCAGGGGCTATGGCGCCTTACGGGCAAATTGGGTAGGCAAACCCGCAACACTGTTACGCATTCAAAGAAACACCCGGTACACTTGGATAAGGTCTCGTGGTGTACTCACTTGAAGATGTCCCGGCTGGTGCCGTGGTGGAGGCGGCGGTCCCCGGTGTCGGCGCGCTGCAGGAAGAAGTCGTCGTCCTCCTCCCCGGCGTGGTTGGAGGCGATGGGCTTGGCGCGCGGCGCGGGCGGCAGGCCCTTGGGCGCGGCGGGCTGCGGCTGGCCGCCGGTGCCGGGCCGCTGGGTGGACGGGCCGAGCGGGATGGGGGTCGGCGACGGCCTCGACCCGGGCGCCCGCGGGTTGGACGTCTGGCCCGCACCTGCAGACACGCGCGCGTCACTCGGCTCTCCGGCGCAGAGGGGGTCGCGGGGAGGGAGAGCTCCTCCCCGACCCCTGCCCCGCACGCCAGCGCTAACTACGGTGCGAGTCAAGCGTGTGAAATGTGTGTTTTACAAACATGCAAGGACTACGTGATGAGTGCGTTGCTTTTTTTTTTTTAAAAAGAGAGAATGAAATGGGAGCATGAGTGTAAAAACGCGTGAGCCGTGGTCGGGTCGGCGCGTGCCTCGGATCTCGTCCGAGAGATTTGTCCAAATTGCCGAGGAGGTGTGCAATAATTGTAATTAATCTGAGACCACACGGCGCGCCCGGCCGGCCGGGCCTGACCTCCATGTCCCTGCGGCACAGCCAAGCCGGAGTTATGACAATGCTCGGGTGGGGCAAGTGTGAGTGCGGCCCGGCCGTGAGAACAGTCTGCTGGCTGTGCAACGCCTTCTCTCAGTCTGCCTTGCAGTTTTTATATTTTTTTTCGGGAGAGGAACGGTATGTATCTGTCTGTCAGCGAGGCTCGATTTCTGGAAAGCGCTGCGGTGATTATTAGTGCAAGGTCCATTGTCGTCATCTAAGTAGGAGTACTGCAGTACCTGGACAGTGCATTGCAATAGTGTGAGTGCAGCAACACCTTACCGCTCCGTCCGCAACATAAAAGTAATAATGAAAAGTCCTCGTGCTGCGTCCCGCCACTTCTTTTCCTCGTTGAAAGTACGTTCCTAGTCGTTAGACGTCCGTTCTTGCGCCGTCGCGTCGGGTCTGGTCGGGGCCCCGCCGCGCCGCGGGGGCCGCGGGCAGCCAGCTCACCCTCGCGAGCGCAGTCTGGTCCAGTAGGGTCATGCTAAAGTGGTGAGAACCTCCCACGCCCCCCCGCCGAGTCCGAAGCGCGTTCCGAAGTGCGTCCATCCTCGTCCAACTCGCATGGCCAGGGCGGCCGCACTCCGGACCTGGCCACTGGGAAACGGGAGGGTGGTGGGAGTGAGAGAGACAGAGGGACGGGCGCGTTCATATGCTACACCATGGCTCAATCCGTGGTAAGCACGCCGGTGATGAAGGAGGTAGAACTGAAGGAAAATAAAGAAAAAGGTGTTTAGCACGAATTATGATAATGACATGCAGTTTGTTATTGTAGTAGCAGCTTTCCCAAATCCAGCAAACGGAGGAATAGTTGAACACAAAAAGCGCACAGGCCTGCCCGAGCTACGCCGAGAGGGAGCCCGGTCTAGGGAACGTAGTCCGTTCGTCGATAAACGGATTGTCTTATTCATGCTTTCAGGACAGTAAAGGTACATCCGAAGTTTATCAACATACAAATAGGTACCGACCTGTTGCTATCGCAATCTTTCTTTGCCATGCTGTTGCTCGGATTTGCACATTTAGCCTTTGCATAACGATTATTGGCAGTTACATGCATTATTTATACGGTTATTTTACAGTGTACCCATAGCGCTAGCTTTTAGCACACAAACGACACTGTCGGAAAGAAGATCCCATACCTACGACACTTATCTCCCACTTCATTTGCAAACAATAAGGTCCCTGCCCACGTGCAAGTCGCCAGTGTATATCAGTTTATATCGCCACTTACAGTCGCGCCATAGACTATCTTGTTCGCACTTCAGCTACGTGTTTGGAGCATTTTCAAAGTGGGTAGATAAGAGTTTTGGTAATGTAACTTCCCTTTTATTGCTCCCTTGTGAGTTGCAATAAAAGTTTCCGCCAGCTCGATGGGAGGGCGTTGAAGTTCCACCGCTCCCCGCTCTCAATAAAAGCAACTGCTTTTCGAATTTGCAAATACTCGATTAGCCTTCGAATCGAACCGACTCACGGTCTAACCAATAGCAGCTTTTATTGCACTGTCCATCGAAATCCGTTCACTATTTGACCTTCTCACAGTTGGGCGCTTCGAGATTATCTTAAATCTCGGATTTTTAAAGTTTAGAAAGGGGACGGAATCACTTCGGAGTTACTTCTTCGCAATCAGATAAGTAAGGTTGCCTTTTCACCTTCACCCTCGATCCTAGTTTTCTGATCTTATGTATCTGTGCCTTTTACGTTCTTATGAAGGGTAGTGAGAAAGTGCAACCATGCCATGTGATGCTCATATGAAGGGTAGCTAAGAGTTGAATCCTTTTCTCGTGCTTTCTACATTCAGATGGGTCTTGCGGCTGCTATTCCAAATATTACAGTGATACAAAACCAAACTACTCTAGAGGTGCAGCCAAACTGTATTCACAACAAAAAGGATTCAGCTTATGCCAAACTCGGTTGGAGAAAAGTTAGAGAAGATTTGTGTAAAGCCTGCACACTAGAAAATAGACTTCTAAAGAAATTTAATTTTTGAGATAGGAACAAGTGAAAGTAGCCATGCCTACTCAAGTGAAGGAAAGATAATAAAGGTGACTCATATGATTATCGAGTGGTGGGGTGGGGTGAAGGAAGGACGGATTTGCTCGAAGATGGAACAAGTGAAGAGCGGGGTTGCGCAAGCTGCACTCCCCCCGCGGGCACCTCTCCTCTCTCACGGCCAGTGTGAGGCCAAGGTTCCGACATTTTTTGTTTCCTTTAAGGTGGACCAAGAAACGCGATTTTCCGAATAATTAGTTGTCCAAATATATTTAAATAAACGCCAAAAGAAACTAATATTGAGAGAGAGTTTGCCCACGGGAGCGCAGCGCAGGCAGCAGAGCTTCAGCGCCACTCACCGATTCGGAATAAATCGAAGTTGTCTCCGAGGTAAAGGGATGATGACTCACAGTCGATGTTGTACCAGTCGTCGCACACCTGGTTCTCCTGGTCGAATGCCGTGTCGTTCGGGCACAAGAACCTGAAGTCTTGAACCTGAAAGGCGTGTTTTTGTTCGCACGAAAAAAATGGTTATTACTGTAAAATTGTCATAGCAAAAAAACTTATTGCGGCGACTTTCAGCGCATGACGTATTGTTTTTTTAAAGAAAACAACAACACACCGTTGATTTTTAAAAAAAACATTGAAATTGAAATTGTCTTACCCCGATGCCCGGCACTTTGACGCACACGTGGAACATCTGACATTCGGTCTCCGCGTCTCCGTAGTAGCCGCCGATGATCTTGTCGCTGCAGTCGAAGTCCGTCTCCGGCATGGAGCCAGGGTTGTAATTGGGTGGCCGCCTCTGGGCCGCTACCATGGCCACGGCCAGCGCCACGCCTGAGGAGGGAAAAACATTTGTTATTTAATGAAATATTGACAGAATGCCTTTTTTTTTTATTGTTTAGGTCGCTGACAAACGAGGTAGCCCGTCAAAGTCGTTAGCACGAGGCGGGCGCCGAGAAATGACGGGGGCCAGAGGAGTGACGCGTCTCGCCCCGCCCCGCCCCGCCTCGCGCCGCCATGAATGGAACGAGAGCGGACCAAAGAATGAATGGACAGGACAGGTGAGGATGCTAGCCCCGCTGTTACACACTCAGGCGTACGCGCGCGCGCGCGCACGCACACCGTGACATTTCGGTGTCCCACTGGCCTAATGGTGTGTGAGGACCGGCTGGACCCGCTCCACAGCCCGCCCGCCCCGCGGCTCGGGTCGGGCCGTAGCGTGGCGGGCTAATGGCCGCGCTTTAAACGACGCGGGTAAACAGCCAATTGCCGGATAAACCGTTTTCTTTTTTTTTAAGTGCGAGTGTACGCGTATTTATTCTCTTTAGCTTAAGTTGAAATCAAAAATGATAAGAGAATGTCATTTTGTTGCGCTTTGATCTACGCGGCATCAGGGATAAGGCGGAGGGGGGGGGGAGCAATTATTTGGCCAGGTGACGCGGTGGTCCGCGCCGGGCCGCGCGGTGTGGTCGGTATGGCGAGGATTGGGAAAGGCAGTGCAGAGCGCACCGAGCTGCGGAGAATAGCGCACGACACGGTGGGGCTCACGACGCGGCGCGGCCAGCGCAGCGCCTGCGAGTGGAATGGGACGATATTTGCGATCCGAATCACCAAGCCAAATCATCCAATGATGTAAGGGAGTCCATAAAAAGGTCAGGACGGGGCGGGGCGGGGCGGGGCGGGGCGGGGGGGCGGGGCGGGGCGGGGCGGGGCGGGGCGGGGAGGCTCCTCGCGGCACACGCGGTCAGGCCGCGCCGCGCTGCGCTGGGCGCCCCACGATGCACGGCCATATTGTCACATCCGAGGGAGAACTTTAAACTCCGCGTCGCGACGGAGGAGCGCCCGGCCCCGCCCGGCCCCGCCGCGCTCGCGGGAGGAATATTTAGGTCACGAGATTAAGAAACGCTAGTGGGGACTAATCTGAGCACAGGCAGGCACGGGAGGCTCCTGCTGTGGGAACGAGCCACTACTGGAGTAGGAAGACGTGTGTCTGACCCGAGAGAAACCCTACATGGCCGACTGGATCCCACAATACCGGTAATCTGCGGGGCAGGCGATGCTTGAGCAATGGTGACACTTCAGGGGATGCCGATGTTATTTCTAGCCCATGGTCCTAATTTGTGTTGTTCGGTCGCTCCGGCTGCGGCTCGGTACTCCCAGCAGTCACCCAGTACGCCCCCTCCCCCCCACCCCACCCCAACCCCTGCCCGGCCCGCTGGTCGCATCGCCACGTCCATCCTTCAAACCTAATTGGCTGCCTGGCATTTCCCGACCTTTCTCACCAAAAGCACAGCAGAAATGCTGTTGCCGACGAACCCCACCCATCTCTCTCTCCCCTCTCTCTCTCTCTCTCTCTCTCTCTCTCTCTCTCTCTCTCTCTCTCTCTCTCTCTCTCTCTCTCTCTCTCTCCCTCTCCCTCTCTCTCTCTCTCTCTCTCTCTCTCTCCCTCTCTCCCTCTCTCCCTCCCTCTCTCTTTCCCCCTCCCTCTCTCCCTCTCTCCCTCTCTCTCACCCTCGCGCTAGTTCGCAGCCTTGAGCCCCAGCAGCACGCATACCGCCGAGCGCTAAGCAGCGCGCTGCTGCCGCCGCCGCCGTCTCCGACGAAATCGAAGAGGACGAATGTCTGCCTCCGCGCCTCGCCTTTGCCTTTCTCCCGCGGCCAGCAGCGTTACTGCAAAAAGCACGGGGAGCGCGCGTCCTCTCTCGAGCAGCGCGAGGAAGAGTGTCGCAGCCGATGATTAGTGGCGGGGCGGGGCGGGGCGGGGCGGGCATGTTTCTATCGTTTTTATTATTCCGATGCTTCGCGGGCAGCAGGTGCTTCTCCACACCGCGACCTCCCTCCCCTCCCCCCCTCCCGAAGGGCACGCTTAGCCGCGCTAATCCCAGGGAACGAAACTCCCCCGCCCCGCCCCGCCCCGCCCCGCCCCGCCCCGCCCCTGCTCACCTCATCGTCCTTCTTATTTCTTCAACGCGCGTGCGAGCGAACCAACCCACCAACGAAACGCGCGCCCGCGCCCGACAGACACGAGCCGAGCAGGAAAACCAGCAACTTATCACCCCTTCCCCCTTTTTCCTGCCCCGTCCGTCCTGTGCGCCTGACCCGGCCCGCGCCCAGCGGCGCCCTGGGACCAAGGACCTTCATCTCGACACGCCATCCAGCCAGCAGACGCGCCCGGCGCGCTGTGCTGTCCCATAGAGGAGCGCCGCGTGGAGTCCACGTGCATTCAACGTGGATTCGTGGAAATCTCGTGGACGTGGATGTGTCCACGAGATTGCAACTATTTTCGACGTCAAATGATTTTATTTTCTTTATTCTGCTGCTAAACGATTTTTAACAGTATGTTGATCGAATTGATCAATATCACCACACTCTAAAAAATAATACGGAATTCTGTATCGAATTTGATACAGTTTTCTGTTTCGGACTTCTGTGATACAGAAATGTGTAACATGGGTACAAAATTCTGTAATATGCCCAAAATGTTACCAAATTCTGCATCAGTTACAATATATTGTACCATTTACAGTACTTTGTAACATTTAAAATAAAACAATTTTCCGCATCACCCGATACAAAATTCTGTAACTTTGTCGGGGTGGTATAAGGAAGCTCCGAGATGCCCCGGAGGTATGATGCAGGGAGCTAGCATATATTAAGGCATGCGGGGTCAAACCACCCAGCCAAGCGTATTGCACATGGCGAGAGAATGCGCCTGCTGGTTATTTAAGTCACGTGATGCCTCAACACACTCACACGATGCCTCAACACCAGCGGCAGCAATAATTACAGCCACCCCTACTTTTTTCCCCGTTTTTTTTTAGGCACGAAGTAGCCTTATGGTTTTCCCTCAGGATCCGATTTTTTTTTTAGGCACGAAGTAGCCTTATGGTTTTCCCTCAGGATCCGATTTTTTTTTTTTTTATTAGCATGGCCCCTTATACAAAACTTCTAACTTTTCTATACGATTTTGATAAGATTTTACGTAGAGGTAAAACCGAATCTCCTTCGTTCACTGCTGCAATGGCATCCAAAAGTTAGCGGCCAATTTTGAGAAATTTGAAGTTAAAATCTCCGTTTCTATGGTAATGCTCGGCTTGTCACGGGAAAACAGACGTGGAGAGGGAAGCCGAGCCGGGTCGGGGAAAGCTCCAACCAATAACACCATTTCGCGGTTATTTTCAACCAATGAAAAGCATCGCCTGTTGCTTTGTACCTCGATGTCCAAAAGTTTCGAAGGAGGGAGTGGTCACGTCAGAATTGTTGTAGTTTCGCGCCGTGCAAAAGGATGCACCACGAGGACAGTTTTGAACGTGACCACTAGCTGGCCTTCGCGGCTCCTGATTGTTGGCTAGGACTGTTATGCCACCACGGCCGGTGGCTGACGGCGTCCACCTCGCGACTTAAACTCATTGTTTAAAGTCATCAAAACGTTAAAAAGACGAACTGAATGCGAAGATATCAGTTTTCTATCTGCGGAAATCGCTTGGCAAAGTTTGACTTGAATCTGACGAGAGGGAACAAAACTGATTCGTGAAATGGTGTACATCTACGTGTATCTTTACGTAAACCATTTTACGAATCACTTTTGTTCCTTCTCGACGAATCAACGTGAAACTTTTCAAAACGATTTACGCAGGTCCCAAACTGATATTTACACATTCATTTCGACTGTCTAACATTTCGTTCACTTAATATGAAGAGTTAAAGTCGCGAGGTGGACGCGTGAGCCGCCGAGCCATCGGCCTTCTTTTGTTGAGTGGAGGTTCTAGCCTAGGTCTGCGCACTCCCCCCTCAAACGCGCTTCGTTCTGTCTCCCGCGCCGGCTGCGGGTTGCCTACCTCCCAGGAGAGTCCCAGTTCCAAAGGGGAGCCAAGTCCAATCGGTATTGTTGCAGGTGCTCGGCTCGGCCCCTCTGCGCGGTACGCAGGGGAGGGGGAGGAGGACCGTGGCTGGGGACCTGTTGATTCAAGTCATTCACAGTAATTCAAAATCTAAGAATTGAAAGAACACTCTAGAATAAAAGTGTGAATTCAGTGTTCGAACGTTTATTGCACAACGAGCCTACAATTCAAAAATCAAGCTGATCGGACATTTTCTTACTGAGAACCTAGCTTCTAAGTCGTTTAAGCAAACTACCTGAAATTTGGCTTGTGACCTAAACTTATGTTGCTGCTTATCAAACACTGAGAGAAAAAAAATTCAATATTTTCACTCAACTGGTTCGAAATTTTTAACTCAATTTCTACATAGACTATCCACCAAAAACTCCGATGAAACCAAAACATACTTCGTGCCTACCAGGATTTCGTGAAATCGTATTTTTAGGCCCCCGTTAGGGGTGCCTTTTGCTCACGCCAGTGAGTTTTTTACTTCTTAGTCTTGACGATGGCCCCTTATGGCCGCAGCCGTTTGTGTCTATACGATTCGCATCAAATTTAAATGAAAAATACTAGAAAAAATTAGGAATTTTTTGAAATAGGCCTGAAGTCAAACTGTTCGGCCAAATTTGCATAAAATTAGTTTGCATTCGCTGTTTCCATGGTAATTACGAGCGGAGCAGCAAGGCCGAGCCGGGTCGGGGAAGGCTCTGACCAATAAAATTATTTCGCGGTTTTTCCCGACCAATGAAAAAGATCACTTGTTGCTTTGTACCTCGATGTCCAAAAGTTTTTCCTCGCGAGGGGACACGTCAGAATCGCAGCAGTTTCGCGCCGTGCAAAAGAATGCCATACCAGGACAGTTTTGACCGCGACCACTATCTGCCGGCAGCGGCTCCTGATTGTTGGAAGGGACTGTAATACCGCCTTCCAATAATTTTATTTGAAAGTGGGCGGGGCTTCTAACAATACCGCCAACCTAAGATTCAGACCTAAGTTCATGTTTTCAGTAAATGGTTTAAATTAGTTCGCCTATGTGTCCGTATGTTTGTGCGTAAAGGCTTTTATAATTGTTTGCTAAACGCCTGCAACATTCTTTGACTTCTTTCCCAAATTAAAATTTTTTTAAAGAATATTTAACGTTTCATTCAGTGGCCAGCAGAAGAGCGTTGTTGATAGCCGGCCCGCTGGGCGACATTTTGTGTGGCAGATCTGTAGCTCACGAATATCATGATGGTTTGACTTTCACAAACAGTTTTGACATTATATTTTAAAATTCTATCTTATTTTAAGGTAAGTGTTAAAACCTAGGGGGCCGTTTAACGCGTTAGCGTTAGAATTTTTTTTTTTATTAGCATGGCCCCTTATACAAAACTTTTAACTTTTCTATTTGAAATTTGAAGTTAAAATCTCCGTTTCTATGGTAATGCTCGGCTTGTCACGGGAAAACAGACGTGGAAAGGGAAGCCGAGCCGGGTCGGGGAAGGCCTTGACCAATAGCACCATTTCGCGGTTATATTCAACCAATGAAAAGCATCGCCTGTTGCTTTGTACCTCGACGTCCAAGAGTTTCAACGCAAGGAGTGGTCACGTCAGAATCGTTGCAGTTTCGCGCCGTGTAAAAGGATGCACCACAAGGACAGTTTTGAACGTGACCACTAGCTGGCCGCCGCGGCTCCTCATTGTTGGCTAGGACTGTAGTTCGGCCTTCTCTAGCCCTGTCCGCCTTGGCCGGTTGCTGACGGCGTCCACCTCGCGACTTTAACTCATTGTTTAAAGTCATTCAAACGTTGACAAGGTGAACTGAATGCAGAAATATTAGTTTCATATCTGCGGAAATCGTTTGGCAAAGTTTGACTTCAATCTAGCGAGAAGGAACAAAGCTGATTCGTGAAATGGTGTACATCTACGTGTATCTTTACGTAAACCATTTTACGAATCACTTTTGTTCCTTCGCGACGAACCTAAGTGAAACTTTTCAAAACTATTTCCGCAGGTCCAAAACTGATATTTACACATTCATTTCGACGGTCCAACATTTCGTTCACCTAATATGAAGAGTTAAAGTCGCGAGGTGGACGCGTAAGCCGCCGAGCCATCGGCCTTCTTTTGTCGAGTGGAGGTTCCAGCCTAGGACTGCGCACTCCCACCTCAAACGCGCTCCGTTCTGTCTACCGCGCCGGCTGCGGGTTGCCTACCCCCCAGGATAGTGCCAGTTCCGAAGGGGAGCCTAGCCCAATCGGTATTGTTGCAGGTGCTCGGCTCGGCCCCTCTGCCTCTGCGCGGCACGCAGGGAAGGAGGACCGTGGCTGAGGACCTGTTGATTCAAGTCATGAACAGTAATTCAAAAACTAAAAACTGAAAGAACACGTCAGAATACAAATATGAATTCAGTGTTCAAACGCTCATTGCACATCGAGCCTACAGTTCAAAAATCAAGCTGATCGGACAATTCCTTGCTAAGAACCTAACTTCTAAGTCGTTTAGGCTAGAGAGCTCAAATTTGGCTTGTGACCTAAACTTATATCGCTTATCAAACATTGAGTGGGAAAAAAATTCAATACTTTCACTCATACGGTTGGAAATTTTTAACTAAATTTCTACATGGACCATCACCCAAAACTCTGATGAAACCAAACCATACTTCGTGCCTACCAGGATTTCCTGAAATCGTATTTTTTTTTTTTTCTGCAGTCGCATGCTGATTGCGGTAATGACAATAATGGCGCCTGCAGCTGCCCGATGGGGCGGGTAACACGCCAGGCGGGCGCGGGCAGGGGGGCGGGCGGGCGGGGGGCGGGCGCGCCGCGCAGCCTAGTCGTTGACAATAACACAATGCTCTGCACAGATTAATGAGGGGAAACTCGTCGCCTCTTCACCACGGCGCCAACCTCCCCCGCGCCCGCCCACTGAGTGACAGACTACGCACTCACTCTCTCCGGTCCGGCCCGCCACTGGCCCGGTCGCGTCACAGCTCCCTCCCGCGGGGCCACTGTACCGGCCGCTTATTTTGAGAAGCTCATCGAGTTCGGCACCTACATCTGCCCCCCGCTTCACTAAGTTCGGCCCCTTTCACTCCCAATTTCAAGGGTTAGGTTAAATTAGGGGAGGCTAACCTAGCCTAACATAACCTAGCCTAACCTAACCTAATCGAACGCTTGAAATTTGGGGCTTTCTGGCGGTTGGGTGCCGAACTCGATGAGCTTCTCGAAATAAGCGTACCGGCCTGGCCTGGCGCCACACTCCCGCCCCGCGAGAGGGTGAGACAGTCCCGTCCAATCTTTGGCCTATCGTCGCCCGCTATCTGTCGCCGCGCCCCTACGTCGGCTGACTCCGGCCCAGCCCCGGCCCGGCCACCCCACTTGGATCGCAAAAGGTTTCGCGCGTGGAAAAAAAAATCCATGAATCGCTTCCGTATACTTACAATTTAAATGTTTTACACTACGCATCGACTTGGCATATATCGACGTGCGAGAATAGGCAGTCGTAACTTTACAGTAATATACTTCGTCAACATTAAATTACAAAATAAATTGTATGAATCCAAGGTGACTTTTGACAGTAGGTCTTGTCAGGAGCCGTGAGCCCGCACTTTTTTTTCTGACGTTGCGTTATCACAGGCGGGTCCTTCTGGTGATAAAGAGCAGGGGGGGGGGGCGCATTGCTGCCATTGATCACGTGGCTCCGGTGGCCCGGAGCGGGGAGCGGGGGCCGGGCTGGGCCGGGCTGGGCCGGGCTCAGGTGTCGGCAGAGGAGAGGAGAGGCCGCCTAGGCCTAGGCCGCCTGCAGGCCTGCCTGCCTGCCGGGGGTCACCGCGACGCACCGCGGCCCCCGGCCCGACCCAGCCCGGCCCGGGCCTAACTGGTGCTCGTTGTCTCAATTATCGGAACTCTTTTCTGCCGCGCGTCTCGGCCGGGCCGGGCCGGGCCGGGGGGCGCAGGGCGGGGTGAGGTCGTCTCCTCCAGCTCGTTATGCGTCGTGTCGTCTGCCGCGCGCGTCTGCCCCGCCCCGCCCCGCCCCGCCCCACCCCACCCCACCCCGCCACGCCCCGCCCCGCCCCGCCGCGCCGCGCCTGATGAGCGCGCAGCAGCGCAGCAGCGAAACGGCAAGTTTGTAACCGCGCCGTATAATACGCTTTATTAGCCATCGTGAGCGCTCGGACCGTGAGTCAGCCGATGTGCGGCCCGCCCCGCCCCGCCCCGCCCCGCCCCGCAGGGACGTGTGCGTGTGTGGTCGCACTCGCACACTTACTCTCACCATCACACACTCTACTATGAAGTGTCGCGACTGTTGGTATTATTATTATCATTATTGTCGCTATCATTACGTCGTCCCCGCGGCGCCGGCGCGTGGAATGCCCGGCCCGGCCTGTGCGACGGCGCGTCGCCACGCTCAACAACCTGTTGCTGCACAGCGCCAAAGATCGGCGCATTATCGCGCGGCGCCGCTGTGTGTGTGTGTGTGTGTGTGTGTGTGTGTGTGTGTGTGTGTGTGTTGGCTCATCGTGTCGTGAGCACGCACTTATATGCGCGCATCACACACACACACACACACACACACACACGCACGCACCGGCGCTGGGCGCACGCGGAAGCGCTCTGCCGTCATGAACAACGCAGATACACGTACGGAGATGAGCAGGTCCAGCGCGGGGTGGACGAAGGATATTGGGGGGGAGTCAGGCCCCGCACCTCCTCACTTTGTCCTCCTCTTATGGACGAGCGAGTATTCCCGCGACGCGGCCACGTTCGAAATAATGCAAAGAGGGATAGTAGGGTACGCTGTTCGAACGCGACGCGAGAAGATGAAGGAGGAGCGGTTAGGGGCTGTGGGATCTCTCGCCGCGCTCCGAAATGCCAAGGTGAGCAGAGCTCTGCGGGGCGGGGCGGGGCGAGGGGCGGACCGCGGCGTGAGTGCGACAGAGACGGCGCGACACCGCCCCCGCACGCACCTCTGTGAGTGCGAGCGAGACAGTCAGGGAGAGGCTAAATAACCACCCGGAATAAACCGCGCTGGCCTGCCCGACAAACGAGAGTCTTGTTCTTAGTATTTCCAAACTCGGGTCGGGCTCATCATTATTATATTTGCGCGGGAGGGAGGTGAGGCGGGGTGCCTCCTGACGAGGGCAGACGACAGCAGGCGGGTCACGTGACCGCATGTGAGCCAATGACAAACACGTTTGTGTCTGCGGGAGGGAGAGAAGGTCGACGGTCCAATTACGAGTGGCTGAGGAGGACGAGCTATTAGCGGGTGGCTGGTGCACCGCACCCGCGGCTCCGCTCCAAAAACAGCTGGGCTGGTCTGGGCCGAGGGGGTCTTGTTCGCCGGAGCGAGTACATACCTCGCTGTAAGGCGCGTTACGCACGCAGCGCCGTATATATTGACGCAGTCGCACCGGCGCGCGGCGCGTCGCGTCTAGTCGCGGTCAGAAAGGTTACTGTTACTCCCGCTGTGTGACGGACACAAGGAAGCGACCTCTCCGTGTCGGGATCAGCGCGCAGAGGGAGAGAGAGGGAGGGGGAGCTATTCAGTCAGTTGCATCACACTGGGAAAACAAATGTTTAGTTCTGCACATCAATTTGAGTTAAGTTTCAAATGTGCAAAAACTAAACACTTGGTGCACTGTTGAAAAATACCACGGTAAATGCCTACGGTACGCGCCGTAAATTTGTTACCTTGTCCTGGACCGTAATTTTTGACTACGGTCTGAATCTTACGGTACGCTCCGTAGCCTGCAAATATGTTGGGGAAGTTCAATGGAGCACATTCCATCCGTAATGAAGTACAGTCCATACCGTAAGGATACGTTACGGTCTGACCGTACACGAAAATTACGGTACGCACCGTAGGCATACCGTAACGCCCAAGTGTGAAATTGTCTGCACGTTACAAAACGTTTAGTAACCAGACATTACGTGATGTTTAGTTAGTCTCGACACCATGTAATGTGCAAGGTCATCCATTCGACACGTAAGTGTGCAAAAATTGCACATTTGTTTAACCAGTGCAGTGGAAATCCCACGAAAGCAATGCCCAGAAATGCCAAATGAACTTTTTTAGGTGGCGTGAAAAAGAAGCGTCTGTCAGGGATCAATAAATTTGCAGCAGGGGGGCCATAATGACATCCCAACCGCCCGGCAGACGTAAGCGTGTCGTCCCAAACGGGCCGTCTCGTCTCGTCAGCAGCGGCAGGTGACTTTACGACTATGCCAGCTTATGGCTGCCTATGGCTGCCTATGGCGCGCGATGTTGACCCGAGCCGCTTCGAGCCTCTGAGCGCTGCAAGCGCTGCAAGCGCCGCGCGTCGCCGCGCCGCTGCAAGTGGCCGCGATGTTGCACAACTGAACTGCATTCCCGGCGCATCCTCCGGCGCGCGCGGGTCGCCGGGAGGTTATGCGTTATTATGAGTCCTTCAGCGTGCTCGCGAGACTTACAGAGAGAGAGAGAGAGAGAGAGAGAGAGAGAGAGAGAGAGAGAGAGAGGGGGGGGGGAGCGTGAAATCAAATCGCAAGTCGCCTTATCCAGCTTGCCCGCCTGGCCAGCCCCCTCTCCTCTCCATTCTCTCGACTGCGACTGCAGCAGAATGAAACCATCTCGTGCCGACCACTGTCACGGACAGTCGGGCCGGGGGGGGGGGGGGGGGGGTCTCGTCTACTCACTCGAATAATACGTTCAAGTAGTTATTGTTCTACAATAGTATAATACCAAACGACGCTGGTGCAGCAACCTGCTGGGCGAGGCGAGAGTGAGGAGGTATCGGAGAGAGTATGGGTGGAGGGGACTCTGATGTATAGGGGAAAAAATAATAACAATATCGCACTCGTCTCGGAAAAAAAGTGTAGGGGGAGCGAGATAGAAAGGGGTGCGGAGAGAAAAGGAGGGATATAAAAAAAATGTATATTAATGACGAGCTGAGCTTTCTATTCACCTCCTTTGTTGTTGTGTCTTGTGTCCGAGTGTTTTTCCGAACAAGCTAGCAGGCGGTGCTTTGGGCCGGGCCGGGGAGGCTAGGATAATAGGAACAATGCCGGCAATGGCTGCTGCCCGCCACGCAGATGAAAAATTTACGGCTCGTATTTTTTGTTCATTTCTGTCGTGTCTTGTCGCGGCGGCATTTAGAGCACGAGGGAGCAAAAAGTCTCCGCTTCCTACTACTCTCTCCTCTCCTCATTCCTTTGGAATTCCCTCTCCTCTCCGTCTTCCTCTCTCCCATCCTAGTTTAAATATCACTGTGAAAAATATGTCTGTAAGTTTACGACTTTTTTCGTAATTTGTGATTTACAAATGGTGTTGTAAATTTACAATCGAAATCGTAAATTTACGAACGCTTATTTGTGCTCGTTAAAGAATTACAAGTCGATACCAAGTGTCCTTAAAATTTTGTAATTTTACAATTTGATGTCGTAACTTTACGATATTTCTCATGGAAAATTTTCCCGTAACTCTTACGAATATTTCTCACAGTGATTGTTACTCTACCGTTGTGAATATTTTCAACTCTTTACCCCTGTACGGTGTGGAAGAAAGTGAAGCTTGCCGCCATCTTCGAAAATTACTTTCGACGAATTTAGTGGCAGAGTTTTTGTGCTGGGTGGGCTGGGCCTGGGCCTGGGCCTGGGCCGCAGTCCCATCCTTACCCCCCGCAAACAGAGATGAACGGCAAGCGATTCTCTTTCGCGGCGTGGCGTGGCGTGGCGTGGCTCCATTCGATTGTGAAAGGCTTGGCCGGGCCGGGCCGGGCTGGGCCATGGCGAAGGCCCGTGGCGGCGCGACGCACGCCTGGTCCTGGGCGCGGCGGGCGGGGCGGGGCGGGGCGTGGCGGGGCGGTGCCGGGCGCTATGCAGCACAAGAGATGCAGCGGCGCACTGCGGCTGATTAGGGCCCACCCCGCCCCGCCCCGCCCCAGACCCGCATTCACCGCGGCAGAGGAGAAAAGTCAGAATTATTTCAGAGAAAAGTAGACCATCCTGTCAAGATTACGATGCATGTAACGCATAAAGGTCGCTGAACACGCTGTGTGTTCAACGTTTCGTAAAGATTTAGAACTGTGTTGACATTGCTTAGGGTATATAGGCAGAGTTACGTGTGTGTGTGTTTGTGTGTTGTTATGCCGATTACTAGTCTGCCTTCATACATGTATTGGCTCTGAGAGGATGGAGGAGGAGAAGAAGAAGAAGAAGAAGCAGAAGTAAGAAAGATGAAGAAGACAATCGTGGCGGTCCCGTCCTTGAGGCGTCCCGTCTCCCCATCCCTGTGACCTTTGCTAGCGTCCAGCCGGCGGGGCGGGGCGGGGCGGGGCGGGGCGGGGCCGCGGTCCAGCGCAGCCGGGGCGGCGCGGTGGCGTTATCAGAGGAGTGGGGAGGCAAGGGCGCCCAGCCGCGACCAGCCGCGAGGAGGGACGCCGGGGGGCGGGGCGGGCAAGTACGCTGAGGGGCATTTTGTAATGCAGAATGAACGTGGAAAAATTACAATTGGCACTTTTCGTGGCTTGTTTAAGGGGAAGGGCACATCCAGCCGCTCCCGTATGGCTCTGCATTACGTCTGACTCCTCGCTCGCGCTGACGTACTATACCCCGCGCTGCTCGCGTATCTGTCATGCCTCCCCCTCGACCTGATTTGCAAGTTGATATGCACTCCACACCGGCCGGGGCGGGGCGGGGCGGGGCCGGGGTCGGCGCCAGAGTAGTTCGTAGCACTGCTCCCCGCCCCGCCTCGCCCCGCACGCGCAGCTCATCCCGGGCGCCAGGTGGCCACCCCGCCCCGCCCCGCCCCGGCCGCGCGATGTGGCCCTGTACGCTCCCCGCCCCGCCCTCTTAGTGCCACCTGCCCAGGACGGGCCGGCCTTTTACCTTCACTTTACTTGAAAGACGCTCTCTGTGCTGGTGGGGCGGGGCGGCCCGGGCGCTGCACTGGCTCGCTGCTCGCTGCCCCATCGCGTCGCCCGCCCTGCTTGTCCATGGCAATAAGGCGATGCGAAGACCCGCTCCATCCCCAGTCGACTGATTCAGAAGAGCGCACTCCTCGCCCTGTCTCTCTCGCACTCACGAGGCGCGCCGTATGTGTGCGAGAGAGACAGAGCGCGAGTAGAGTGCTCTTCTGAATCAGTCAGCAGGCCCGCAGGCCCGCCCGCAGGCCGCAGGGGACAGCAGGCGCCGCCCCCCCTGCACCGCTCCAGTTCCATGACCCGGTTTGGTTCGGTTCGGCTGGGTTGGGATCATCCAATCTTAATGTCGTTGCGTGGCGTGCGTCGCCGCGCCGCGCCGCACCGGCCCAAAGCTGATCCCTCTCGCCGGCCAAGGGCACGTCCCGGTCGCCGCGCCCCGCCCCGCCCCGCCCCGCCCCGCCGAACCAAAGCTCCCCCCTGGGCTGGCTGGCTGAGCCCTTTCATCACATGTATGCACGTGGGGATCAAAGTGGCGGGCATGGCGAGGCGGACAACCCGGGAGCGGAGCGTCACACGGGCATCGTTATCATACTGTGTCACGGCCCCGCCCCGCCCCGCCCCGCCCCGCCCCGCCCCGCCCCGCCCCGCCCCGCCCCGCCCCGCCCCGCCCCGACAGCCGACTTAAAACCCTGTTTGTCGAACTTTTTGCCCTGCCGGCCGGAGAGGATCTCCCATCCCGCCCGCCCGTCCCGCATGCCTCTCACTCTTCCCGGAGCCGCGAGGCGAGGCACATCAAGGTTGACGGCGACGCCTCTCTCTCTCTCTCTCTCTCTCTCTCTCTCTCTCTCTCTCTCTCTCTCTCTCTCTCTCTCTCTCTCGCTCTCGCTCTCGCTCTCTCTCCCTCTCTGTCTCTCTCCCTCTCCCGCTCTCTCCCTCTCCCGCTCTCTCGCTCTCGCGTGGTTTTTATTATTCTCTTTCGAGTAAGGTCTCTCTCTGTCTCTTTCGCCGTTTCCCGGTTGGAACAAAACCCGCCCAGCTTTCTGGGGAATGGAAAGAGAGGGGTAAAAAAGTAAAAGGCATAAGGAAAGCGAGAGGCGAGGTGTTGCTGACTGAGAGAGAGAGAGAGAGAGAGAGAGAGAGAGAGAGAGAGAGAGAGAGAGAGAGAGAGGAGAGAGACCTGCGCTACGCTACGTGTAGGGTTCTCAACTTGACCTCAGCGCGCGGCGCGGCGTGGCACTCTGTGGCGTGGCGTTACTCAATCTGGTCGGTCTCCTTTAATCGAGGCTCGAGCCGAGGAGTGGAGAGGAGCCACCGTGGAGTGGCGCGGTCGGCGTGGCGTGAGCATCGCCCCCTGTCCCCCGCGGCCCCGCCACGCCCCGCCACGCCCCGCCACGCCTCGCCCCGCCACGCCTCGCCCCGCCCCGCCACGCCTACCGCGCGTCGCTTGTTTGAGAGGATCTAACTACTCTACAATTACGCGCATATTGCCGTGCTGCTGCTAACGCCTTAACGATACCAAGCGCCCGCCCGCCCTCCCCGCTGCTCATACCCTGCTCGCTCGCTCGCTCGCACGCACACTGGCGAAATTCGTCGCTCATTAGCGGGTCGTGTCGTGATTACTCGCGTTTGTTGACTTGCTGCTTGTCGAGTGGATTTCTCTAGTGGCGTAAGTTAAGCGCGTAACCGCATTATGATGAACTAATTGTTTTAGACTCTACGTTAACTTAATTTTTCTCTTTTGAGAATTGTTTAATTAAAACGCAAGTATAACGCCGCCGATCTTTTTTTTGTTTTTACATGAGCGTAATACTCTTGCGCCCTGCCATATAACAGGTGTGGGGCCTCTTTTGTCATGCAGCAGGGACGGAAATGCAAGACGGATGATGGAAGGACGAGTAAGGGACGCCGCCGGCCAGCATAACGCAAGAGTTAAGCGAAAGGGGTGGGGGGGGGGGCGGTGAAGACGAGCAAGGAGGAGGGGGCGGGGACTGGTCTGACCACTCCGACGTGAAATGGGTCACATGTGTGTGTGTGTATTCACTGGGTGAGGAAATAGCGCATCCCCGTATTCATTCATATTCCTGAGATGAGGAGAGGGAGGTGGGGCGGAGGTATAAAAATACAACCGCAGCCTCTGCTGCCGGTGTTCAGTTTTATATAGCGACTCCTCCTCCTCCTCCTCCTCCTCCTGTGCTCCCTGTCGTTTGTCAAAGAAAATAACACTCTCAAGAGTATTACCGCGATCAGACGGGTAAGGCCTGGAGGACACGCGACACCGTAGCTGCGCGGAAAATAAATTTTAAAAAAAAGGAAGGTCAGCTATATCAAAGGAAAAGGAATCGTGTTTTTTTTTGTTGTTGTTTATATTTTTTGTCCGGGCTGGGCGAGACGAGGAATACGAATGGCGAGATCCCAATACTCGCGCGGTGCGGTGCGCAAGGATGTTTCGTTATTTCGTCCCCTCTTCCTTTTCTACGCGAGGTCGGCGTGGCGCGGCGTGGCGCGGGGCGTGGCGCGGCGCGGCGTGGCGTGGCGTGGCGTGGCGTGGCGCGGCGTGGCGCGGTGTGGCGGGGCTCAGCCAGCGGGACACCCGGCCCGGCCCGCCGGCTAATAGTTTGTTAATATTTTAATTAATGGTGCACGTCGCGCGGGTGCAACCGCAGCAGTCGCTGCACCCGCCCCGCCCCGCCCCGCCCCGCCCGCCCCGCCCCGCCCCGCCCCGCCCCGCCCCGCCCCGCCCCGCCCCGCCCCGCCCCGCCCCGCCCCGCCCCGCCCCGCCCCGCCCCGCCGGTCACGTGGTCTGTCGCCTCGCCTACTAACGCCACCATCATCTCGCTCAAGCCTGCCCTGCGCCACGCGGCCTCACTGGAAACACAAACGTGACGTGCGTCACACTTGCAAGTGCGATCCCTGGACATGTCGCATCATTTGGTGTGACCGTAGTTTTGGTCACGTTTGTGATGCGACCTCCTAGGTGAAATGCCGTATACCCTGGAGCTTGCGTCGCATCACATGGTGTGACATAAATTTATAGGTCGCATTACGTGGTGTGACCAAAAAATGGTCGTCACACGAATTGATGCGACGCACGTCACGTTTGTTTTTCCAGTGCCCTTTCAAGCGGATTACTGCTCCCGATATTGAGTCTATTTTTCTATTTTTTTTTTTGTCGAACGGAAAAAAGGCTAATATAGGAATATATATGTTTGTGGGTACATCCAGCGAGGGGCGCGCGCGTCGCGTCCCGGACTGCCAGTAAACGTTTACTTAGCCCCGTGTACAGCAGCGCTGTTCGCTTTGGCAACAGCGGATCCCTCTCTCCCTCCCCCCTTTCTCTACAGTAAATACTCCTCCACCCCCCGCCCCGGCCCGTTCGGCCGCGACAGAAAAGAGCCTTCGTACAAAGCAGTGTCACGCTGACGAACGCGCCCCCGGCCGGGCCCCCCGTGGGGCCTCGGACTGCAGGATGTAACACTCCTGCTGGCCGCCACAGCCACCGCGGGGAGGCTGCAAAACGGAAACAATGCAGACTGTGTGGCGGGGCCGGCGGGGCGGGGCGGGGCGGGGCGGGGCGGGGCGGGACACCACCACCGGGCCATTCATTGAGGCGGAGAGGGGGCGGGGGCGAGGGGGCGCCCCTTATGGAGACGTGCGCAACGTGTGTGTACGGGACGGGACGGGACGGGACGGGCTCGCAGTGCGGGAGGGGGCCGGGCCGGGCCCCGGGGGGCTGGTGGTGTGTGACGCGCGGGGCGGGTGTCGACACGAGAGGAGAGGAGGAGGAGTACAAGACATTGCCGCACACTTCCGCCCTGCAGGAGAGTAGCGGCCGGTGTGGGAAGCGCGTATTAGGGTCCTACTGTATAGGACTCTAGCGCGTATATCACGAGAGTCCTAGAAAAAAAAACGACTTAGGGGTAGCCTACCATGGTCATGGTCAATATTTTAACTATTCTTTTGTTTTCGGTAAAGACGTTACAATACTTGGTCGATTATTGCGCATGTGTCTTTTTTTTGGTATTTTATATTCGCCAAAATTAACGAGTAACGCGGTATACTTTGTGTGATCGCCCCGGGCTGCTACTGTACCGCACATTAAAAACACACAAAAACTACGGAAGTATTTGACTGTAGACACCGTACGGGTTGCGGTAACGGGGGCTTCCTAGTCTCGCCCTCGCCTCGCCGCCACACTGGGCGCCTTGCCTTCCCTGTCCGCGCCGCCTGGCGCCGCCCACCCGGGGGCAGCGAGTCACGTGGTCACCGCAGAGCAGGAGCGAGTAACTCCAGTAACTCCAGGCCAAATCCAGGCGTCTGGCCTGACCGCAGTGAGCATGTCGCCACGGTGCAGGCGGCAGGGCGGCAGGGCAGCTCACACCCGCGCAGCACCAGGCCGGGCAGGGCGCCCGTAAAATGGGATGGAAGACGACCGTAAGAAATAATAGGAAAAAAAAAACAAGGCGGCAGCACTGCTGACGGCGCGTATAGTGTTGGCAGCACTGCCGCTTGGCGCCGGACCAGACAGTGGGCAAGGAATTCACCGGAATTGGCGTGGAGAGGGGAGCGCAGGCAGCAGGAGGAAAAATACGAGAGGGAGGAGAAGGGCGGCGGCGTCAAGACAATTGCTGCCGCACCGCAATAACAACAAGCGCTAAGTGAAACGGAAAAGTGGGCGGCTTTTTTTTTTATCTAGCATAGCGAGTGTGGCAGTTGGCAAGAATGACACAGCGCGCGGCCGGGGAGAGGGGGGGGGGGGCTGCACTGGTAAAACAAATGTTTAAGTTTTATACATCATGGTGTTTAAGTTCCACTTCTATACATCAAATGGTGTATAGTGTCAACTATACATCACTACATATTTAACAACTATGCACTTCGTAGATGTTTAGATGTTAAACGTTTCGTGATGTTTAGAAGTAGAGGATTTCCATATCAAAGCATAGGGATACGACGACATCCCAAGTGTTTAGTCAACTATTAGGGTTTTCCATATGGGAAAGTTTTCCTATACAAACCCTGCCTACTAGGCAAACTGTAGTACATGGGTGTAGGCATGTTGCCTAGTAGGCAGGGTTTGTCTAGGAAAACTTTCCCATATGGAGAACCCTATCAACTATACACTTGCTAAATGTTTAAGAACTATACACCAACTAATGTTTAGTTAGAACTGTGCATGACATAGTGTTTAAGTATTATACATGAGGAGCTATGCATCAAGTGGTGTATAGCACTAAACATTTGTTTTACCCGAGGGGGCAACCACTTCCAATCCTAGTGTACACGGGATTTCTACTGATTGCACAAGATTTCTCTCAGATTTTGAGAGATTTCTCTG
The DNA here is from genome assembly GCA_033675135.1 of Frankliniella intonsa. NCBI lineage: Eukaryota > Metazoa > Arthropoda > Insecta > Thysanoptera > Thripidae > Frankliniella > Frankliniella intonsa. The sequence goes on along the minus strand of CM066256.1, from coordinate 14,771,125 downwards.
AGATTTCTCTGAGATTTCATAAGATTTCATAAGATTTCTCTGAGATTTCTCTGAGATTTCTTGCGATTTCATGAGATTTCACAAGATTTCAATGAGATTTCATGAGATTTCTCAGTTAAATTTCTAAGGATTTCATCGAGATTTCCGAGGATTTCATCGAGATTTCTGAGGATTTCAGCGGGATTTCTGAGGATTTCAGCGAGATTTCCGCAGGTTTGTACACAGGATTTCTCGAGTGGTTGCTCCCTTGGTTTTACCAGTGTGCTCATGCGGAGCCCAGGCTCACAGACGTGACTGCCCGCGTGATTTCCGACGCGGTAACGGTTCACTGACCGCGGTCACGCTGGAGTGCAGTGTACTCACTCCCGGCGGGGCGGGGCGGGGCGCGCACGGAGACGCGTGACGTGACGTGACGCCTGCGACGCGACGGCACTTACGAACTCACCTGCAAGCACACAAAATAACGAGGAGTTAGGCAAGGCTGGCACACAGTAACGCAGGGCGACGGCCGCCCGGCACGGACACAGTGTCACGCTAGCGGAGCGTCGAGAGTCGGCCGGACGCGGTGCGCATGGCCACGTTGTGGCCACGACGCCGACGGATAAGGTCAATGCGGCCGACGGAGGAGGCGTGTCGTCCGCTCGCAGCGCAGCGGGTGTGAAACGAAGCGGGGAGCAAATCACTCTACCGCACTTCTGTTCCGCCCGCGCGCGCGCCGCGCATCCTTCGCCTTTCAATAAAGCGTCTTTTAATACCACTTGTTTGCTGTCATTTTCTCCAGGAAGCCAAGCAGTCGGCGCCATGCACCGCTGGAGCAGCTGGAGCTGGAGCGTCGCAGTCACCGGCGGGGCGGCGCCAGCGGTGAGTACCCGGCGCAGTATGGACAGCAGCGGGGCGGGGCGGGGCGGGGCGGGGCGGGGCGCGCGGCAGAAAGGTTAAGGGGATCCCCCTTCCCCCCGCCGTGCTCTGCTCTCCGGGAGGATTCGATCTCTCGCGGCCGCACCGCGCCGGCCCGGGGCGACATAACCTCCCAGCCAGCAGCCCAAGAGTCCAGGTTGAGCAAGTCGCCGGTGACGTCAGGGATGCGGTGGTGGCGGCGCGGCGGCGGCGCGGCGGCGGCCTGTGTGCTGCACCGCGCCCGCCCCGCCCCACCCCGCCCCGCCCCGCCACGCCCGGCGGATAGACTCGCCTGCTCTGCGCGCCGAGCGTGGGAACCAGCCGCTAGGGGCCCACGGAGGCCGCCCCGCCCCGCCCCGCCCCGCCCTCTGCACCTGGTGGCGTGGCCGTCTGCCCCCGGGGGCAGCCTCTGCCTCCGCCTAGGGGGGCGGTAGGTGAGGTGGCCGCGCAGCCACCCGACCGGGAAGGACGCGGCCCCGCGGGGGGCGGCGCGGGGGGCGGCGCGGGGGGCGGCGCGGGGGGCGGGGGCCGCAGTGTGTCACTGTGATGGACCCAGCCGGCCGTGGTCCTAGCTATGGCCCGGCCGGGCCGGCCGTGCGCCGCTGTCGTTGCCCCACCGCCCCGCCCCGCCCCGCCCCGCCCCGCCCCGCCCCACCCCGCCGCGGCACGGGTCGAGGTGACAATCTAATGACGCTGTCAGTATTGGCACGGTGTCGGTGACGCGGCAGGTCTCGTCTCTCACGACGATTATCGGGGTGTTGCGCACGGGGGACAAAGAGGGGCACAGGACCAGGACGGGCTCGGCGCCGAGCTCGGCGTGAGAAGTGTCGACAGCGATCATGTCTGAGTCCTGCTGCACCGCGCCTGTCCTGTCCTGTCCTGTCCTGTCGGGGGTTCTCCTGTCCTGTTGGGGTTACGCGCTGCGCTAAGGGCAGGCCTCGAGCAGCTCAATTACTTTGTCTGACACGTGGCGCGGTGCGGCGGTCCTCATAGTTTGGACATGGAGCACCCGCCAAGGTCGAGTGGCGCGGGCTACTTGAAAGTTAGGGATCCGGTCCGCTTCCGCTGTCCCGTCCCCGCCGACATCTGAGAATGACACCCGGGGCCCAGGGCTCATGCAGGCCAGACTGGAGCGCGCTCGACAGGAGAGCTCCCGCAGGAACTTACACGTGGCGTGCCAGCGCTCCACCACGAGTGTGCCCGCCAGTCAGCCGGGCCGGGCCGGGCCGGGCTGTCGCTGTCAGACTCAGATCCACCGGAGCCCCCGGCGGGTAGGCTCGCCCGCCGTGCACCGGTGTGTGCGCACCGCCCGGGCTGCCTACCTGCACGGCGCTCACGGCCAGCTCGAGCTGAGCTGAGCGCGTGTCCGTGTCGCACGGCAATAGCAATGACAGCTCCCGGCGGGGCGGGGCGGGGCGGGGCGCGACCTGGCTGCTGCGGGCGCGCTCTGGTCTGGCTGATAGAGACATAGGGCAGTAGTCCAGTCAGTCTGTTCTCGTGAGAGAATGTCTGCCGCTGCGCCGCGCCGCGCCGGGGCGCTCCCCGCCGGGGCTCTTGGCGTAATTAGCACATGGGCCTCAAAGCGCTGCACTGTTATAAAATACTACAATTTAACAACAGTGTGGAACTGTTATTTCTAAACACAATAGAAAACTGTTAAAATTTATCGTACATTGTAGAGTACATCGAGCTGAATGTACAATGTCTCACTGTTAATTTCAAGTACAATAACGGATTGTACGGTACATTTTGACGGTATTTTTTACAGTGTGAGTGAGCCACGCCGAGCTGCACCACTCCGCCCAGGCTCAGACCGCGCTCAGCCGCGTCGCGCCCTTTATTCCACGGCGTCCCGTCACAGCCGCTCTCGATCCCGATTCAGATTCACATTCAGATGGTGACCCACTCTGTTTGAGGGAAACAGCACATTGCCGCATACCCTCTCGTCTCTCCCTCCCCCGCTCTCTCTCTCTCTCTCTCTCCCCCGCTCTCTCTCTCTCTCTCTCTCTCTCTCTCTCTCTCTCTCTCTCTCCCTCCCTCCCTCCCTCCCTCCCACTCGCCCGCCCGCCGGATCCTGCCGCCGAGCCCCGAGGCGTGCCCATCGCTTATCCATTCTTTTGTTCCGGTGCCGGTTACGAAGAAATCTCGTGGAACGGCAGAGTGCCGGCTGATTTATCGCACGCGGAAAACACGCCTCTCCCTCCATTTCTCTCCTCTCCCGCCCGCCCCTCTTTCGCTCTCTCATCTTTCTCCTCCTCTTCGCCTCCTCCTACACTCTCTGCCTCCTCCGGTAGACCCCTCCCCCCCTCTACAGCACCAGAGCTTGCTGCTCCGGATGGCGCGGGCTTAGCCCGGTGCGATGGTCATCAGATCATCCGGGCGCGAGGATCAAGACACAATAGGAAGGTCACACACTCACCTACCTCACCCTCACCTCGCCTCACACAGGCTGATACCGTCGGCGCATTAAGTCGAGTACCTTTAGGAACAACGGCCAGGCCACCGCCGCTACAATGGCCTGCAGGAAGGCAGTTAAAGGCGCTTGTCTTCAACCCGCCCCGCCCCGCCCCGCCCCGTGTGTTTATAGCCGGGGCTGTTAGTCCCCCCGGTGGTGCTTTTTCGCGCGCGAATGCCGTCGTGGACCTCCCTTCCTCCCCCTGCCCCTCCTCCTCCTCCTCCTCCTCCTCCTCCTCCTCCTCCTCCTCCTCCTCCTCCTCCTCCTCCTCCTCCTCCTCCTCCTCCTCCTCCTCCTCCTCCTCCTCCTCCTCCTCCCCCTGCCCCTCCTCCTCCTCCCCTCCTCCTCCTCCTCCTCCTCCTCCTCCTCCTCCTCCTCCTCCTCCTCCTCCTCCTCCTCCTCCTCCTCCTCCTCCTCGCCTTGGCGGTGGCGGGACACACCGCAGCCGCCCGCCCCGCGCGACCTCCGTGTGCACGAGTGATGACGGACCGCACCGGGTCGGGACGGGAGCCATCTTATTGGCGCGGGCTGGGGCGGTCCTTGAGGAGGCGCGCTCGCTGCTGTGTCTCCGAATAACGAGAGAGCGGCGATGGTTATTGGCACTCACTCCGTGGGAATCGCGCGGCCATCCGCTCCCGGCGCAATATGCACGGCTGCTTCATTATTCGCAGTGCCCTCGCGCGCAGTGCTAATAGGGAGCCATTCCGGCGCGACACACTGCCGTGCTACTCCCAGGGCCCTGCCCTAAGGGAGATGGGTAGGGGCCTAATAGCGCCCGGCCCGGCTCGAGGTGACGTAAGCCGCTGCGTGGTGGATCCCCTCCCCTCCCCGCCCGGCCCGGCCGCAGTGAAACAAGGCTCACCTTTCATTCAAAACGAGCACCTTTGGCTCATCCCCGGCACGTGTCCTGTGGGCGGCCGACTACTTGCGAAATATGAGGCACCTCAATGCGTGTGGTCATGCGTGGGCTACTTTAAAAAAAAAACTCTCATAAAACTTAAGGAAAAACAATAATAATCCAATTATATTACGCGTCCAATTTTAACCAACAAAAAATGCACTTTTTGCACGTTATTCTGCAGCGGGATACTGCAATGGGTGCCAGAGGCATGAAAATTAGTGAGGGAAAGAAAGAAATATATAGATAAAAAAAAAAAACAACGATCCGCCCGGCTCGCCGCAGCAGACTTCACAACCCCTATTCTTTGTCGCTCTTTTTGCCTCCTCGTCTCTCTCTCTCTCTCTCTCTCTCTCTCTCTCTCTCTCTCTCTCTCTCTCTCTCTCTCTCTCTCTCTCTCTCTCTCTCTCTCTCTCAACGAGGCTGGCTCTAGCCATAAAGAGAGCACCGGCCGCGCGGGGTGCAAGGAAAAGAAGTGGTAGTCACCTCCCTCCCCGCCTCTCCCCGCGCAGCTGTGAGTGCAGTGCAGTGCTGTGCAGGCAGGCAGGCGCGCGTCCTCCTCACCTCCAGCGGCACAGAGGGACTTCATAATGCCCGCCGGGCCGCCAGTGCAGTCTGCTGCTGCAGCTGCTTGTCTGTCTTTTTCTCGTGGGACGTGTTGCGGTTGCCCAACCCTGCCGACCTGCGATACCGATTCGAAGGTGGCCTCGTTACCCCCGCCTGCCTGCCTGCCTGCCTGCCTGTGCCAGGGTGTGAGTTGAGTCCCGGCCCAGCCTCAGCCTCTCGCGCCTCGCGCCTTTCACAGAGAGATATGAGTTTGTAATTACGATACGTTCTCCCTGACAGTCCGCTGAGCCCCTTTCTTCTTCTTCTTCTTCTTCTTCTTCTTCTTCTTCTTCTTCTTCTTCTTCTTCTTCTTCTTCTTCTTCTTCTTCTTCTTCTTCTTCTTCTTCTTCTCCTCCTCCTTCTCATCCTCCTTCTCCTCCTCCTCCTCCTCCTCCTCCTCCTCCTCCTCCTCCTCCTCCTCCTCCTCCTCCTCTCCTCCTCCTCCTCCTCCTCCTCTTCCTCCTCCTCCTCCTCCTCCTCCTCTGCGAATCATCATCATCATCATGGACAGTGAGATATGAATCATGTTACCCGTCTCCGCGCCGTCAATCCGCGCCCATCTGCAGCGCGGCGCGGCCCGGCGCGTCCTCTATCCACTTCCTGCTAGCGCACCGCCGCGGCGCCTGCCTGCCGGCCTGCCAGCCAGTATTGTGCTGATGTATTGCTCCCCGCGGCCTAAAACAATCCGCGCTGGATAGCGATATCAATATAATGACGCCCCAGCCCCAGCGCGGCGGCAGCGGGGGCAGGCCGGGCCAGCTCATAGCCTTATTATTTAATGCAGTCGTCAAACATCTATCGCCGGCCGGCCGGCATAAAACCGAGTTCCATCCGCGGCCGGCGGCGTCGCGTCGCGTCGCACCGCGGCAGAACAAAAGCGTATGGGACAGCGGAGGGGGGATATAAAAGACGCCCGGTCGCACTGACTCACACACACACACACACACACAAGTGATAGAGAAAGCAGCAGAGAGCGGGGGTTATGGCCTTTGCGCGATTTGAGCCCCTATTCCGCACGTCCATTGCTGCACCGCCCCGCGCGCAGCATTTGGGGTCAATGGCAGAGACTTGTATCGCTTAAGATTTTCTCCGCCTATTTTTTTTTATCATTATTATTACGACACGGAGTGTATATCTCTCTTTTCTCCTCCTCCCCTTGCACCTGGCCTGTGAGTGGTGCGCTGCAAATCACAAATCACCCTCCGAGGCGGCTCGCATGTCGCATAAAACACCAGACCGAACCGAACGCCCCCTGCTTCCGACTTTATGCCACGTGCATGTGGCACACATAAATAAAAAGATCTATTTTTCTTAAGAGAAACAAAAAAAAAAAGGAGAGAAAAAAGAGAACAGCTATCTCTACTCCGTTTCGTTAACCCCACTGCCGCAGCTTATTTTCGACAGTGTACCGCGGAGCGGAAGTAGAGGTGCAGTGCGCTCAGAGGGCGCTGCACTAGCTAGCTGTCCGGCCCGCTGCCCTCCCGCGCGCACACCGATCAGAGCACAATCGATTCCGTGGGTGCACTGATATATCGAACACGCAGTATCGAGAGCTATCGAACATCGCCGCGGGGCGGGCCGGTGCACTTCCGCCCGCCGTGTGTCGCTGCTGCACTGCAGGTCACAGTGCCCACCTCGCCCCGCCTCGCTTCCTTATAGGCCCCGCGCAGCTCCGCACCGCACTGATCGAGGTATCGATACCTCGACGCGATTGTGACGGTCCAAACGCGCATCTCGCGTCTAGCGCGGGCGCGAACGCGTTTCCCGTGACGGTACTGCGCGCTGCCTTGGCGGTGACCGCGGAGAAAGCTGCGTATGACTTTTAATTAGACTGTTGTTTTGAATAGATGGAGCGTGCGGGGCGGGGCGGGGCGGGGAGGGGAGCTCTGGACCAAACATTAGCGGTTGAGCAACTTGCAGGCAGGCAGTGTGTTCCCATGAGAACTAACGCGGCGGGGCTGCTGGGGCTTGGCGCGCGCCGCGCCGCACCGCGCCGGCCGGAGGTCACAGGCGCGAGTCATTTCAGTGCGCGACTTGTGTATATGACATGCTTAATTCAAGGTCCCCCAGTAGAAGTAAAAAAAAAAAAAAAAAAATTAAAATTTTAAAAGGGGGAAAAGTTGAAACAAATTTATAATCTCCTTTAACTAATATATTATAACTCAACGATAACTGTCTCTCTCTCTCTCTCTCTCTCTCTCTCTCTCTCTCTCTCTCTCTCCCGCTCTCTATGGCTCGCTCTCGCGCTCTCTCGCTCCCCCGTCGATGACGGCACTGCTGCTGCTCTGTCCGTCGGCGGGGCAGTAATGCCCTCCCCCCGGGCTGTGGTCAAACAAAGCGCGCAGCAGAGAAAAAGCCAATGACAATAGAGCGGCGGGACGCGAAATGTAAACGAATCGATTGGGAGGCGGTCGGCAGCGCGGCAGAGAGAGAGAGAGAGAGAGAGAGAGAGAGAGAGAGAGAGAGAGAGAGAGAGAGAGAGAGAGACAGACCCCTCGAGATTGGTCAATCATGGTGATGGCTGGGCAATCCAAATAACTGCCCCATGAGGGGGGAGGGCTGTGTCCACAGCTAATGGCCTGCGTTACGAAAGCCCTCTCCGCGCATCTCTCCATTATCAAATCCGATATCGTCCCCTTTGTGAGCCCCTCGCCTGCCCCGCGGGGAGCTGCAGCAGATGCATGCAGGCTGCACCTGCCGCCAGCTGCCGCCACCTGCCGCCCCGCGCTGCAGCCGCACGTGCTCACAATCTCTCAGCCTCCGAGAGAAAAGGGAAAAAAATGGAGATGCAAAGCAGCAGGTGGCGAAGGCGCGCGGTGACTTTGCCTGTGTGCGTGACACACATACGGGGCGAGCGCGCGCGCGCACACACACACACACACACACACACACACACACACTCGCGGGCGCCTCGGGGGGCTCATCCCTGCTGGAATGTGGGTAATGATGACTGACACGCTGGCGCGCGCAATGACCCCCCCTCTTCTCCTCGAAACCGAAACCACACGTGAACGGGCGGGGCGGGGCGGCGCGAGCGGCCCATCTCGCGGGTTGAGACATAACGAGAAGATAGACCTGTCTGGTCTGGGCTGGGACTGTTGTTAAACAGCTGGTGGCCGGCAGCCGTGAGACGTGAAGAAAAATGGAATTGTAACAAACGTGGCACCATCAGTCACGTTATAGCTAGCGAGCGAGCGAGCGAGCAGGGTCGCCCTGCATCCTCTCTGCGGAGCTCAACGGCGTTACCAGCGTAAAAGGCCGGAGGGGGGGGGGAGGGGCACGGAGACAAGTAAGCGCGGTGATGGACACAAATCAGAAACCTTAGCTTTCTTAAGGAGAGGAACATTGAGGCGAGGCCGCTCGGCGCGGCACGGCTGGACCAATCGCATCGGGGCGATTAGCGTTTCGCTTAGACTTACTCGGCTGGCTCTGCCTGGCCGCCTGCCCTGCCTGCACCGCGACGCGCCGTGGGTATTTGGCAACGTGGAGACTCGTGTGCTGCTCCCACGAGCTGAGCCGGGCCCGGCCGGGCCGGCGGAGAAAGAGTCGGAGTAATAGCCCAGCCCAGCCCTGAGCAGGGACTAGCTGCTCGTTTACACGGCTAGAAACAGAGGGGGTGGGGGGGTAAAAGGCCACGTTTGTTCCGTATGTATTTCTGATTGCTCTCGCCGCATCACGCTAAGCAGGCGTTACCGAGCGTAATCCCTCCCTGCTGGGCTGGGCCGGGCCGGGCCGGGGCCGCCAGGCAGGACGCCCCGCCCCCGCCGCCCCGTCCTTGTCCCACAATGTTCCCTGCTCTTTCCTCCCACACTGTTCCACAAATTCGGAATGCTTTCTCCTCTCCTCTCCGGATGACGCCACACTCTCCGTAATGCTTTTTGATCCGCCGCGTGGCCTGGCGTGGGCCGGCGGCCTGCCTGCCTGCCTGCCTGCTGGCCTGCACTCCCCTAATTTGTCGCGGCGCCGTTGTGTTTCGGCGAGGAGGAGCAGGAGGAGGAGGAGCAGGAGGAGGAGGAGCAGGAGGAGGAGGAGGAGGAGGAGGAGGAGGAGGAGCAGGAGGAGGAGGAGGAGCAGGAGGAGGAGGTGGCGGCAGCTTGCTGCTCCTCCGCCACGCGCCGCCACGCCCCGGAAAGGTCATACGGACGGATCGGGTTTCGGGCGGCGCCGCACGCCGCTCTCCTTTCTGGCTGTGCGCGATGTAATCTTAATTATTTACGCGAGTGAAATTAACCCGCCATTACGTCACGTCGTCTGCCTTAGGGAGGCGCGGCGGGGAGGGCCGTTTTGCGTACAGTTTTACAGACTGTGCTGTGCAGTTTCGCCCGCTCAAGGCTGGGATCCTCGCGCGCGCGGGGCGCCCCGGCCCGCCCCGGCCCGGCCCCTACGACCCGCCGTGTGTCTGCCGCGCCACGCCACGCCACGCCACGCCACGCCACCCCGGCCCCGCCATCCAGCTCCAGCCCAGCGCGATGTCCAGCAATTCGATTTCGTCAGCGACTCGGCCCGGCGGGGCGCGGCGGGGCCGTCCTAAAGCTGGGCAATCAGCGACTCGAGAGCTTCGTGAAGACCCGCCGGGGAGGGGCCTGGGCGGGCCGGGCCGGGCCGGGGAGGGTCGGAGTGTCGGAGAGCTTCGTGCGGCGCGCGCGGCCAGCACCAGGGCCCAGGGCCCCGCCCTCACGACACCGGCGACCGCGATTCTTAAAATTGTCCGTAGGTAACAACTTAACCAAAGGACAGGCACTCGTCAAAAATATTGTTTTTCAAGTTACTCTACATAGCTTTGCTCCTTCACAATGCTTTTGTATCCGCCGTTCTAATTTTTGGGGGGGACTTAAAAAAGAAATCGAAAAATGCTGTGTGTCCTTAGAACGCGCACATTGGTGACGTTAGATTACGTAACGCTTGCGAACTTCAAGTACTTTTCTTCCATTGCTACCCTTTCTGAACCAAAGTCTCCGGACGCCACGGCGGTAGAGATAGCGGTCGCACATTGCACGTTGCACGCAGTCCATGGGAGGTAGGCAACTCCAGGTGAGATAATCCACAGGTAATCCACAGGCGTCGTCGAGGTAATCCGTGTCCAGTCCACTTGAGGCACTTGTTGCACAACACTTTGAGGCACTCACACACGCGGGCAAACCCACACACTTAGCACTTCATCTTGTTGCGTTGTCACCACCACTTGTGTCGGTGTGCGGTCCCGTCGGGTCCAGGATCCGGCCTGAGTCAGCATCCTGGGGCAGCGCCGCCCCCGCCGGTGACAGACCGGACCGGCCCACCGGGGCAGCGGCAATCAAGCCCTTCGCACTTTGTCCAACCGGTTTCACATGCTTTACCATTTCTTTGTCTAGTAAACTATTTTTCAAAATTTTGTTAAAGTAATATCTACAAAACTCAACGGAATGCTTATCCATTTTTTTTTAAATCAAGGCAACGAGCACGACATAATGGAAGAAGCGACCAGTAAAAAAACTTTGTGCTCGACTCGCCGTATAGTGAAAGTCCCCATCGGTCGTAATCAATTGGACTCAGTTAGGCGGTTAAAACTGCCATTGTATTCCGAGTGCGTCCCAGCCCAGCCGACTTATTCCGAAGATCGCTCTCATACCTCTGTTCTTGTCGCACTCATGAGACACCTCCATGTCCAGCATAGGTCACAGCCATAGGTGCGACAAGGAGGGAGCTAACAAGAGCGATCGGCAGAGGCGCGGGAGACTTGCACGCAGGAGACAGGCTGAGAGAACACGGGAGGGAAGTCCCTATCGGAGGGAGACTTACCGATTAAGCTGATGGTATTCCTCATGGCGCGATGTTCACTCCCGGGGAGCTGTGTGGTGAATGCGGGGTCCTGGGCCCGGGCCGCATTGTCCCAGGAGGCAGGCCGCGCCGGCCGCGCCGGGCAGGAGGGGGGCGGAGGGAAGAGGACCCTCCAGGAGCCCCCCACCCGCCGACCTCGCGGCGGAGGGGGCGTGCTGCCGTCTCGCTCGCACCCGCTGGGTCCTGCGGGAGTGGGGGAAGAGGGTCGCACTGACACACTTGTATCAGGGATGCAGCACGGACCACTCTGGTGACCCCGCTGACATCATCCTGGACTCCCTGTCTGGTCAGCCGGTGCGGTGCAGTGTGTGTGTGAGTGCGAGAGAGAAGGGCGCCGGGTGCGAGCGAGAGGAGAGCAGACCGGTTGCCTTATAGCAGTATGCCACTCACCCATTCTGACGGCGATCTCATGGGGAATTCGCGTTGCAGGTTATTGCTCGATGGCATTTTTTGTCGCTGCGAGCAAGCTCGCAGTCTTTAAGACAGACAAAAAGAAGTTCTACATCACCTGCAGCGAAATAAGTTTTACTGGAATGCCGACTCTTCTTAAAAATTAAAGTACGACAGCTCAATCGTATAAAAGTCGTTTCGTTTTGACCCGTTAAAATGTGGAGGAAAAGCGCTTCCAGCGAGGCGCTGGACTTGCTGTTTGGTCATACTCATGCACATATTCCCCTTCACCGGATTGGCAGGCAGCCTTGCGACACGACGCGCGGGTCGGCCGGCGGGCGGGCGGGCGGCCGGTAGGGCGCGCTGCTCCCCGCCCCGCCCCGCCCCGCCCCGCCCCGCCCCGCCCCGCCCTGCTCGTCCCCTTCCATAACCCCCTTCCATCACAATGCGATGCGCGCCGTGTCGAGTCGTGTCGTGTCGCGCACGCAACGCCGACAATCTTTACAACAAGACGCGTGTAAAACCTCCGGACTGCGGCAGCGGAAGTCTGCACACTCTCGAATACAAATATCTCATCTCCATTGCTTACCCCGTCACAATACATTTTCTCTCTTTATTAAACCGTCTGTTCATGATTATTTCTTTTCATTCCGACCTAATCTTATTTCTCGGCATGTGCCGCGCGAGAGCCGCGATTATTTGGACTGCGGATGATAATAAGAATAATGCATAGCAGGGCTGCAAATAAACATCCCGATCGCGCCACGCCCCGCCACGCCGCGCATCTCTTCTTAAAGGTCATCGTGGTCCCCCTCCGTCCATCCTGACGTAACGCCGCTCGCCCCCTGCGCGCCCCCTCCCCCTCCTGCTCGTGGTAGGGAGCCTCCTCAGCCTCAGCGCGGAAACGGCACCTGAGCCCCAGAGAGGTGCGACAGAGAGGGCAGCACTTGTTTCTCTCTCTCTCTCTCTCTCTCTCTCTCTCTCTCTCTCTCTCTCTCTCTCTCTCTCTCTCTGCGGTGCAGACGCGGCCCGGCCCGGCGGCGCGCCGCATGAGCCGCTCCTAAGGAGATCCTCGCGTTCAAATAATGACATAAAAAATGGAACGCGCGCTAATGCACCTTGCCTTACGCCCCAAGGACGTCCACATCTTTATCGCGGTGGCCTCCCGCCGTCGTAATCATCGTACGGAAGGCATGAGAAGGGGACGTCTCTGTAGGCCGCCGCCGGCGGTCCGGGGAGGGGAGGGCGGAGCCAGAGGAAACATTACCCCGGTCTGGAGCGCTTTTCACGATGACGACTTTCTTATACACGGCGCTCGCCCATCGCCTGACCCGCCCTAAACGCCCCCGCTGTGCGCGGCTGCTCTCGGAAACATTATCGACTTGTGTCTATCGATACTATCGAGCCGTCGTGCCCGTCTGGCCCGCCGGGCCCCGCCCGCCCAATCGCTCTGATGATGGACCGCAGGCTGGGCCATTCATCTCAGCACTCAGCACTACTCAGGCCCCTCATCTCTTTCCTCCCACTTCCTCTCTCTCTCTCTCTCCCTCCCTCTCCCCCTCTCCGCTATTCTTTTCCTTCTCCCGCGTGTATCCAGTCGCCGCAGTTTGGCGTGGTCGCACGCCGGCGGGCCCAGGCCCGCCACCGCGGAGGGAGGTAAAGACCCGCGGAAAAGAGAGATAGAGAGACGAGAAAGATTTTTGCAAGTGAAAGTCGCGGCGCTGATCACACTGATCGCTCATTGCCCTCTGGTCTGGTCCGGGCGCCGTCATCAGCACCGTGATCACCCACCTACCTACCATCCCCCCACATCACATCTTCATACCACATAACGACGGGGCGGGGCGGGGCGGGGCGGGGCGGGGCGGGACACGCCACTCGGCGCTGCTACCGAGCCGTACCGTATCAATTGTCCGAATGACTCCGCACAGTCGCCCTGCCGAGGCGAGCACATCCGTCATGCACACTCTGCATGTCAGCGCGCCGATACGTAATGCGAGGCGAGCGCATAGCTGGGCGGCCGCGGGAACTTTTTAAATCACAATATAACACGTCGCGAGGCGGGTCTCGCGGCCGGACCGAGATGAGAGAAAGTAATTTTTACGTATTATTGTTTTGGGGCTTCGAGTCACGTAGTGGTTGGGGAGGCCTGGCCGCCGGCCTATAGCCCGGTATGGCATGGCCCCGCGGTTGCCGAGGCGACACAGACAAACGATGTTTTAGCAGCCAGACCGCGACCTTTGTTCTAAACTAGCAGGAAGCCGGGCCCGCGCCCCGCGCCCCGCCCCGCCCCGCCCCGCCCCGCCCCGCGCCCCCCGCCCCGCGCCGCAGAGGCATCCTGGTTCATTTTCATACCTCCGCTGCTGATTTATGGACGAGTTGTGCTTTGCGGACGAAACGGTCGCGGACGAGGGGTAACACATAAAAGCACGCCTCTCATGTGTCTAGGATAGTCGAGGAGCAAAGGTCTCTCACGGGTCCTGACCCCAGCGCCAGTGACAGAAATAAAATCAGAGTCAAACCAGCGAGTGACAATGCGCTCAAGCCGTTTACCGCCCCCCCCCCCCCCCTCCTCGCCTCACATTCCAGGGAATCAGACGAACTCGACAGAGAGGAAATGACTCTAGAACTAATAAAAAAAAAAACACGCGCGTAGGTCATGGTCTGCGTGGAAAAGGGTAAATAAATTAAGCGGTGGAAATTGTGATTGCGACAGTGACAGCCTCAGCGTCCGTGCCGGCTGCAGGCAGGCAGGGGCCCCTGGAGCCGCGCCAGACCAGAGGTATATGGGTGTTGAAAGGAAGAGTGGGAGAGGAGGAGCAGGGGCCTACACACACACTCACACACACACACACTCACACTCACACTCATCTAACAGGTTGGGCTAGGAGGAGGAAATCCAGGTAAACGATTGCCCATACGACCGAGAATCTCTTCGTCATTTCGACAACAGACTGCCGCTGTTCGGGTTGACAAGTCCGCGAGCAGCACGCCACGCCAGGGCTTGTGAAACACGGTGTGTGGCCGCAGCCCAGCCCGGCTCAGCGCCGGGCAGCCGGGCGCGGCGGTGCCGTCAAAGACGACTCGGAAAGCGCCGCGGGGGTCGCGGGTATTGGTATCCTCGTCCCCTCCAGGCGGGGCGGGGCGGGGCGGGGCGGGGCCCACAGCGGAGGAGCTCGCTGCCGGTGGTGCTTTGGTGATTTATGACTCATCGTAGGAAAGCAACGAGTTGTCGTTCCTCGCAGGAGGCTCGACGGCGCACCTGCTTATTGCAAAATAATGGCGCGCTCGAAGAAATGGAGAGGAGACAGAGACGACATGGGGACCCAGAACTGTGGGGAGGAGAGCCCCTGAGAGCTAGGCAGGCCCGTCACGCACGCGTGCCGCGCTTCGCCGTCGGTTGCCTACCTCCCCGGCTGTCCGTTCTCGCGCGTGCAGGAGGGGGATGAGGAGGAGGAGGAGGAGGAGGAGGAATAGGAGGAGGAGGAGGAGGAATAGGAGGAGGAGGAGGAGGAGGAGGAGGAGGAGGAGGAGGAGGAGGATCAGGAGGATCAGGACGTTGACGATGGGGCGGAGGTGGAGGAGCACTGTGGAGCGTGTCGTGATGTGATGAGCAGCGCGGTGAGCCGGTGTCGCCTCGCCGCGAGCGAGTGGGCCGCACAATGGACAATGCGGCTGTGGCACCTTGGCGCGGTGCTATGCGCCTGGAGAAGGGCCTCGGCAGCCTGCTGGAGCGCGCTGGAGCTGGAGAAGGCTCGCGAGGGTCAGGCGGCGCGCGCCGGCCGCACCGAGCCATCTGGCTGCATGGCTGAGCTGGATTATTACACGTTATGACTTTCACCCTTCTCCGTGCGGGGATAAGTGCGCAGTGCGCAGAGCGGGCGATATAGCAACACTCTATCGGGCGGCGCTAACAAACAAAACTATATTTCTCAGAATGTTGAATTTTCTTCTTGTGTCAAATTTAATTGTGATATTCTATGTAGTACCATCTACTCACTCAACAATTCCAACACATTTGCAACCCGCCTTGTCCCCATAAAATATTATGGATCTTTACTTTAAAAAAATTCCATTTCTCGACGCTTCCGGCCGGCCTCCTGCTGTCAGTTGGTCAGGTGTCATTACCCTCCTGCGAACGAATATAGTGCGCCATCACTATCACCGTTCGAGGTAGTGGGAAGCGACCCGCAATAAGTAGTGACGCCACTAAATGATAGCAATAAATAAAACGCGAGGCCAGCCTTAAAAAAATATAAGAACGGCGACTCTTTTCTGGGGACTTGCTGCTGCTGCGCGGCGACGTCAGCGGGAGCGTCGCCGTCGTCGTCGTGCAATCCGCGCGAAAGACAAGCAGAGCACGCGCTTGCTGGACCCGGGCGGCGGCAGCGGCGGCGGACACAGTTCGGAGAACTCGCTGATTGATTCAGGCCGGACCTTTCCACCCGCGGCCGGGCCGGGCGGAGACTTAGGGCAATTAATAGTTGTGCGCCCCGCCCCGCCCCGCCCCGCCCCGCCCCGCCCCGCCCCCCCCGCCCCGCCCCGCCCCGGCCGCTCACAGATTTGCCGCGTGTCCGTCACTCACGTTACGCGCTGGCGCTGATTTATGGTGGCCGCGGTGCGGCGCCTGCCTGCCTGCCCTCCTTGCCGCACTTGCGCGCCCGTCTCTGTCGCTCTAGTTGGACCCGCGGGGAGAAAGGCCCGGGAGGGGCCGAGAGCTCTGAGCCTTACAGGTGCCGTTTTGGAGTAGCGCACCGCACGGCGTTGTGCACGAGCCGCCGGACCAGACCCGGACCGAGTGGGGTCGTCTTTAAAAGGGACGCCGCGGCGCCGCATTCAGCTTCCGCCTTCCACTGCAGAGGCTCAGCCCGGCCCGGCCCGGCCCAGGCTGTGCTGTATGGGCTTTCCCCCAGCCTTCCACTGCGGGTCAGCTCTTTGTAAATCTCGCTGTTCAAACTGTTTTTTTTTTCTTTCGCTTGCAAAACTATTAGGACTGTTGCTGGACCTTGCCAAACCTTGTCCACACACACACACTCAGCGCGGCCGGGCCGGGCCGCCACACATTGAGTTCATTAGCGCTCTCTTTCTTCACAGATGAGCCCACGGCATGTTGTCTTTCTGTTTTTGTTGTTTTTGTTTTTTTACTGCTCCCGTCTGACTAACCGGATCGATGGCCGGCGGCTGCCTGCGATGAATGCACACACACACACACACACACACACACACACACACACACCCGCCCCCCGGCCCGGAGCAGTCAGGCGCGGCGCGTCGCGTCGCGTCGCAAGCCGTCGAGAAAAAAAATACAACGCCGCCGTCTTTCGACAGTTTGGGCCCGTTTGGTCCATCGTGCCTGCGCTGCGCAGCCTGTGCTGCTGCTACTCCGCGGCGATGGCCGGACCGCGATAAAACGAGCACGCCGATAGTCTTTTGGCCGCATCGCATCGGCCGATGGCGGTGGCTGCAGCCCAAACTCCCGCGCGCCGCGCCGCTGCAGAAAAACGCGGATGGGATGGGATGGGATAGGTCGGCCGGCCCGCGCCGCGCCGGGCCGGTGTCGAAACGGCTTCACACGTCCCGGGTCAGGCTGCGGCGGGGCGGGGCGGGGCGGGGCGGGCGGCGGGTGTCGCCGCGGGGCGGGGCGGGGCGTGGCGGGGCCGCTCTCCGACCTACCTCACCCAGAGTGGCGCCTGCGCGCCGTGGGTCACTTCCGCGAGGAGGCACCTCGTGCGGTGCGACCTGCACTGGGGATCCACATACCGCCCCGCCCCGCCCCGCCCCGCCCCGCCCGCACTCAATATCCCACGTGTGTCGAGTTATATTTTCTGAATAGTTTGACGAGCTGGTCGCCGCTGCTCGGCGCCTCCCGGTGTACAGCCCGTTGCGCCCGAACACTGGTGCAGCAGCCCCGACGGGACGGGCGCGTCAGAGGCGGGCGGCGCGGTTGTGAAAAGGGTCGAAAATAGAAAAACATCCCGATTGATTGACACTTCATCGGCGCACAACGAGTCACGGCGGGGCGGGGCGGGGCGGGGCGGGGCGGGGCGGGGCGGACTACCTCAACAGGCAGATTGCCTCACGGGCCTTGCGTGGGCGGCCCGCTGGGCTGGGCCCCTCTCGGCAGATAACGCTGGACGGGCCGTGGAAAGTGGACGGCGTGGCGCGGCAGGGCGTCGCGGCGCAGGGCCGGGCGGGCAGGGCGTCGCCCACCGAGGCACTTCGCGCAACTCACGCGGAGCGGGGCGGGGCGGGGCGGGGCGGGGCGGGGCGGGGCGGGGCGGGGCTGCCTTGCTGGCGGTGCAGCGCGGCGCAGAGTCTCCCGTGCTGCCGCCTGTCGTGCCGTGCGTATGGAGCAGAGACGTCCCCCCAGAGCTTCGATTCGAAAACCAATGCACGGTGTCTGTACGCTCTCGTAGCTCATTGATCTTAACCCGATTCAGCGCGGTATTTTTCTGTCTCCTATTTCGGCGCCCCACCCCACCCCGCCTCGCCCCGCCTCGCCTCGCCTCGCCCCGCCTCGCCCCGCCTCGCCCCGCCTCGCCCCGCCTCGCCTCGCCCCGCCCCGTGACACGCGACACCGCCGCGGCAGCCGCGCCCGGCCCGGCCTGGCCGCATAAGATGTATTATAACACAACAGTGCTGGAGATTAATACCTCCTTTTCGACACTACACGGCTGCTGTGCTGCCCGGCCGGGCCGGGGCCCCCGCGCCCCCGCAGCCCCCCACAGCCCCGCGCGTGCGCGCCGCGCTGACCCCCGCGGGGGCCCCGCCGCTGCCCCCGGCACGCGGTGACCACGTGACCCGGCCCGGCGCGGGTCGCAGGTCAGCACAGCGCCGCGCGCGCCGACCCGACTACTGGCCCGACCGCCCGCCCGGCCCATACGTCTTTCATGTTAACATCACTTCTTTCTTAACACTTGTTTTTTTTTTATTATTATTTTCCCTGCCTTCTGCTGCCATTCTCTCCGGTCCAGTGGGGCACCCACACGTACGTGGGCGTTGTGGAGTGTTACGTTATGGCGGAACTGGCGCCCGCCCCGCCCCGCCCCGCCCCGCCCCGCCCCGCGCGGAGGCTGCTGGCTCCCTCCGAGACTACCGCGGGGCGGGGCGGGGCGGGGCGGGGCGGGGCGGGGCGGGGTCACTGGATCCACCGGGTCCCTCCCGCAGACCCGACCAGACCGCGTGGGTCTCTGTGCGGGTCACCGGAGCAGTCCTCTCCCAGCGGCTGTTGTCAAGACACCGCCCCGGTTGTGTGCTTTCTAGCACCAGCAGAGTTGTCTATGAAATTCAAACTTTTTTCGCGTCCAAATCGCGCGTGAGTTGCTCTTGCTATGCGTGGTGTCGCGTGTCATGTCAGCCTGCGCGACACCACACGCCGCGCGCCACTGACATGACCTGGCATGGGCGGCGGCGGCAGGCCACGCTGGGAGGAGGAGAAAGCACTGCATATACCACTCACATGTGTCATCCGCGCGGAGTCATTTTGTGCGGGGCGGGGAGGGGGGGGGGCGCACGGCTCGGCCGCCACTGCCATATGAACGGGCGCGGGTCGGGTCATGGCACGACTCGCCGCAGGACACTCGGGACGAGTATGTGTGAGTGTGTAAGAGCGGCGGGGCAGATAGACTCGAAGGGGAAGGGAAGGGGAGCGGGAACGGGCGATGAAAAATGGTCCGCTAGTATACGTCTGGCCGCGGGGCGGGGCGGGGCGGGGCGGGGCGGGCGCATAGCGCACCGACAGGTCCGCTAACAGCGGTGTCACGGTGCGGTGGCGGCGTGTGCTGCAGACGGATGGAGGAGAGGGGGCCGGGCTGACCCAGCAGGCCACGCGGGTTCACCGATTCTATCTGCTCCACCCGGCGCGGCGCGGCGCGGCGTGACTTCGCCATGAGAGGTTTTTGAAATGACATAGGAGCATAGGCGGCAGCTGTTATTATCGCATTGACTGTGATCGCTGTGTGATTCGAGATTAACGACCACTCATGACGAGTGCGATCGCGACCGTGCCCCGCGCCGCTTAACTTCTCATCATCCTGTTTTTCGTCGGTCGGATCGTGTGGCCCACTTACCGCTGAGAGAGATTTAGAGCGGGTGGTAGTTGAGCCTCCGGGTACGTGCACCCGCCGCGGCGGTCGCGGGCCTGAGCGAGCGAACGAGAGAGAGAGAGAGAGAGAGAGAGAGAGAGAGAGAGAGAGAGAGAGACGGCTCACCAGCGGCACGATGCGGCGATGCGCGTCGCGGTGAGACAATAGCCCCCCCCTTACCCCTTCCCTCTTTTCCCTTTCATTGGCCTACGCCAGGCCATCAGCTGCGACTACTGGAGTCTTGCAAACAGGTCCTGCTGCAGGAGGAGGTTGTGCGCGGTGAGGCGCGTGGAGGTGGTGGAGGGGAGGGGGGGGGCAGGGCCGCGTGCAACAGCGACGCAACCCCTCCAGCGCGAGAGAGGGTGCGGCGCGGGGGAGGCGAGTGAATCACACAAGTGTATGACGCACACTACTTTGCTACGCACCACGTACGCCACGTACGCGTCCCTACGCGCGGCCCGTCCGGCCGGCCCAGCCTGCGTGCCTGTGGGTATGTGCTCGCCCGTCCCTCTGTCTGTCTGTCTGTCTGTCTGTCTGTCTGTCCGTCCGTCCGTATGTCTGCCCGTGGGGCCCTCCGGCACCACGAGGTTCGAACACGGCGACCGCCGACTATCTGAAAAGCCAAGCTCGGTCGGGTCGCGGGTCGGGCGGGGCGGGGCGGGGCGGGGCGGGGTGGGCCCTATGGCGCGGCGTGGCGCGAGCCAGCAGAGAAAGGAGGATGTTCTCACGAGTTACGCCTTGTTGCGTTTGTTTGTGCGTGTGTGTGACCCGACATCGCAGCGGTGTGGAAGACTCTCTCTCTCTCTCTCTCTCTCTCTCTCTCTCTCGCTCTCTCTCTCTCTCTCTCTCTGTCTCTCTCTCTCTCTCTCTCTCTCTCTCTCTCTCTCTGCCCCGACTGTCTGCGGGGGTGGCCCGGCCCGACACTCCTCCTAGAAACGTCGCGTCGACGCGCGCCAAGTCTCCCGGTTCACCCGGTCGGGTCGGCCGGCAGCTCCTTCTCCGTAACGATGTCGTCTCGGGATGCGGGCTGGTGCGGGGGCGGGGCGGGGCGGGGCGGGGCGGGGCGGGCTGATAGTGATCTCTCTCTATCCGGCTGATGCGACCGCCGAGCTGTCGCCCTCGGCCCGTACCGTACCGTACCGCGCGCGTGTGGGATGAGGCCGCACTGGAAAAACAAACGTGACGTGCGTCGCATCAATTAGTGAGACCATTTTTGGTCACACCACGTAATGCGACCCAAATTTACGTCACACCATGAGATGCGACGCAAGCTCCAGGGTATACGGCATTTCACTTAGGAGGTCGCATCACAAACGTGACCAAAACTACGGTCACACCACATGATGCGACCTGTCCAGGGGTCGCACTTGCAAGTGTGACGCACGCAACGTTTGTTTTTCCAGTGCGGTGCTGGCGGAGGTGACGAAGGGGGCCACCGCATCTCATCTGGTACCTCGCAGCGCGACCTCATCTTTCTACTTATTTAAATTTGACACTCCAGTGTATAGTAGGTTCACTCTAGAGTCACCGTGATAAATATCTTTTTAGATATACGATAAATTTTGTAAATTACGGTTTACAAAATATCTTGTAAATTTACCACGGGCCTTATTTTTCCCCTTGAATGAATTTCAAGCCGATATAAAGTGCTTGTAGTTTTACGATTTGCAATTGTAATTTTACAACTGCACTTCGTGGAAAATTTTCTTGTAAACCTACGACTATTTTTCACAGTGGTGTTAAATACCACTTTACCCAGTTAAGCAAGACTTCAGAATGCAATCTGCAATGCCAGACCTTCTCTTGTTTTCGAGAATGGGAAAAGCAGGGAATTGATAATTGCGCGCAACTGGGGCCGGCTCAAGGGCCGGCTTAAGCGTCCCGTGTGGTTTCTATCGGGTGTTTCAAAGAACACGTAACTGCGGTGTGTTCACTGGAAAAACAAACGTGACGTGCGTCACACTTGCATGTGCGACCCCTGGACAGGTCGCATCATGTGGTGTGACCGTAGTTTTGGTCACGTATACGGTCACGTATCCTGTATACACTGGAGCTTGCGTCGCATCACATGGTGTCACGTAAATTTACGTCGCATTACGCGATGTGACCAATAATGGTCACACCTCCTACGTGTTCTATGAAACACCCGGTACAGTACCTCTACGGGTCTGTACGTAGCGTGGCTGTGTTGGGACAGCTGTGCTGTGTCACCACGGTTACTTGCTGAACCTTGCAGGTGGGGTGGGAAGGGCAGACGGGCGGCCAGGAAACAGTTTACAGGGCGCACTAGATAATAAAAATGCGAAGCCCTGTGTGGGGTTCACTTTACCTGCCAATTGACGGAAGCGAATTGAATGCGCACAGGGTTGCCAACCGCCTCGGCCGATTGCGTAAAAATTATGTGTATGTGTGTGTGTGAGTGTGTGAATCCCAACGCTTCACCTCACGCCGCGCGTGCCGAGGGCAGTACGCCTTCCGTCTCTCTCGGACTCACTGGACCCGCCCCGTATCCTTCTGCTCTCTCTCTCTCTCTCTCTCTCTCTCTCTCTCTCTCTCTCTCTCTCTCTCTCTCTCTCTCTCTCTCTTTCTCTCTCTCTCCTCGCCTTCGCTCGGACGCAGCTGAGCAGAGTGGCGGCCTCCGCATTGTTCGCCCCAAGTCAGGCTAATTTGCTCCCCCGGAGGAGCCCATGGCTGCAGGGCGGCGGGAGAGGGCTGGAGAGGGAAAGAGAGAGAGAGAGAGAGAGAGAGAGAGAGAGAGAGAGAGAGAGAGAGAGAGAGAGAGAGAGAGGTGGAGGGGGAGGGGGTGGTCTAGTTTGCCGCAGACTGGCAGCGTGTGCCGCCGAGCGCCGCCCTTACAAACTTCCGTCTGCGCGCCGCGCCTATCTCTGTAGTCGGCGTCCAGAAAATGTCGTCGTCCTGTAATCGGCTTTACTTTTGTAAGGAACACGTTGGGACGTGCGGGCGGCGCGTAGCGTGGTGATTGTATCCAACTGGTAACACTCTTAAAAATCCCGTAGCATATTACGGAAGTGACTACGGAATGCACAGTTTTTGTTTTTTACGGAGCCGTCCGTACCTCTAAAAACCGGGATGAACCGTAGTAGAAAATTACAGGCGTTTCCATACCTACTTAGATGCAAAGTGTCCAATAACCAGTTTTCATCAAGAGTGCTCTGGTAGCCATAAAACACAAAATACGGGATTTTGGTGTACGGGACGGTCCGTAATTTGAATGTACGGGAAGGTCCGTATTTTTCCAGTTCGGTCGTCCCGTAAATTTAAAAACGGTTCAGACCGGCTAAAAAATTACCGGGCCATCCCGTCAAAATTCCCATTGTAATTTTCGACAGTGAATGGAGTAGAAAAATTAACACGATCACGTATCCGTGTTCATTTTTTCGTTTGTAATATTTTTAAAGGCGAATTCATTACACCTGTCAGCAGACAGGGGTACAATTTTTTTTTTTTTTTTTTAAACCTGTGCCTCTGGAATCAAGACTCACCCATAGCAGAGCAAGGTCACGGAGGCTACCATTCATCTTCGGTGATGCTACCAATGCCGCGTATATCCCGATATATTTCCCGAGTCAAAGTAAGCCACAAAAAATATACAAGGCGAAGAGCCGGATTAGAGGTAGAAGCAGCACGAGGGGCAGTGCGTGTGCGGTGCGGTGCGGCTGGGCTGCCGCTATCTCAAAAATCGGACCACTTTCCGCGAGGATTTATTCTCCCCCCGCAGACCAAGGTGTTCCAGGCGGTGTTCCAGTTGCGCCGCCTGCCGCCCCGCCCCGCCCCGCCCCGCCACCACCCACTGACCCCCACTTAATGGATGGGCGCGCGGCGCGGTGTCGAACCTGATGCGGTATTATACATTTTTACAAGGTTGTCCGCGGTGGCGGCGCTGCTCGGCGGCTTGATGGATGTGAGGAAGGGTCGAGCAAAGTGGTGAAAATCTCTGGGGACCGAGGAAGAGCAAGTGTGACTCACTTCCAAGAAATTTCTACGGTAATTTCTACGGTTTTTCCCGTTGATTTTTTACCAGGTCTGGACCGTTTTTGGTGGGTACGGGACGTCCGTAGTACGCATGACCGTACTGCTTTTCATTTAACTTTTTTCGAAGTTTGAAGGAACTTAACTACGGAATTGGTCACGGAAAACACCGTATTTTTAAGATACGGCTGTTCCGTTATCAAACAAAACGGATTTTACCGTAGTATTTCTGGAATGGGGTACGGGATTTTTAACAGTGCTGGGCTTAATATTCTGCTCGCAAGTTGGAGCGACATGTCGCGCAAATGCAATTGTGGCAATAAAACTGACCTTGTCCGACGGGGTCGCAAGAAGTAGGGAGACTTAAGCAAGGACTGAAAGGCGTGCAGTGGGCGGCCGAACGGACCTAAGAATAGAGGAAGTTGCCAGAGCAGTGTCACTGGATGGGGGTGGGCCTGGCCGGCGCGGCGCTCTGCTGATACCATCGGGCTGGTCAGGGCGCCGCCACCGCGATAGGCAGTCAGTAGAGAGTGTGAGAGAGGGCAGGGCAGGACAGGACAGGCCCACACTTGAGAGGAGGAGCCTTTGTCCCAACCCAAATCGGGGTCGCGGGCGAGCGGGCGCGGGCGCGGCGGGCTTACGCAAAACGAGACGAGGGTGCGGCTCATTGTCGATCGACCAGTAGCGGCAACCACAACAGCGGGCGCTGCGCTGCGCTATCTGCCCTTCCCAACAGTGCGCGGCGGGGAGAAGTATAGGTCTTATCGAAACGCATTTCGAGAGGCTGCTGGGCTGGGCTGGGCTGGGCTGGGCCGGCTGGCGTGAGGTAGGCAGTGGCGCCATCTCTGAGGTCCGCGCACACCCACGGTGTGCAGCGGATGCACGTAAATGCACCCGATCTGCGCGATACACTCAGCGGAGCACGAGAGAGAAAGAGAGAGCAAGAGAGAGAGAGAGGTTTGTTTTTAGTTTTTTCTTTCAAGTATTTATTGGGGGATTTTGTTTACAAGATGGGGAGTTGAATTTTGTTACATCGAAATTGCCATTCAGGTTTTCTTGTTTGTGTGCTAAAAGTGTGTTTTATTTGAATGTTAGTTTTGAAGAGAGGGAATCATTTTGAAAAGAATTTGAAATGAGAAGATTTAGGATCTGTGATCTTATTGTTAGGAAGTGTCGCCTGGATAGGCAACGTGATGCACTCCTGTGCGACTGGTTGCCTATGCTGCGCTGGTTAGGGGTTCGGGCTGGTGGGTAGCGGTGGCGGCGTCAGCGTCAGAGAGAGAGAGAGAGAGAGAGAGAGAGAGAGAGAGAGAGAGAGAGAGAGAGAGAGAGAGAGAGAGAGAGACTCTGCCTGCTTGCGGGTTACATTATGTTAGTGCCTGCAACCGGTTCGGCGGTGCGAGTCCTCGCTGCTCCCGCGGGATGACACACGCGCGCACGCACACACGCACACACACACACACACACACACGTATGGGGCTAAACGGCCTGCTATACTCCTGGGTGCGCGAGGAGCGGTGCGTGGATTAGAATGCAGCTCGGGTCACGCACATGTGCACGGGTGCCGCTGACAGAAAGGCCAACACCTCTCGGATGACTGTTATTTTCAGTTTTGTCATCGAAGCCAAGCGTCCCCCCGCGGATCGGACGGACACGTTTGTCGGACTGGACACGGCGCCCCGGGCGCTCACATACCCCACCCCGCACCTAGCCCGCCCCGCCCCACCCCGCCCCGCCCCGCCCCACCCCACCCCGCCCCGCGGAGCCCTGCTCCTCCTCAGAGCGTGCGGGGCGGGAAAGGACGAAAAGTGAAATCTGACAATAATTATTTTAAACGACGCAAGAATAAAAAAAAAAGATGGTTTCCTTTATCGTTAAATTGAATCCATTGGGCCTCCGTGCTTTCTACGTGACGTTGTATTCCACCATGCGCTCGCGGGGCCACACGGATCCCGGAGACTCGTAAAAGAAGGCGACGGTCTCTTTCTCCCGTTCGCTTAGCGCGCGCGCGCGCGACTGGCGGAGTATAGGCGCGGCGTGCTCGTCCACTTCATAACTCCGATTTAGTCTTACACGCGCCGCCCAGAAACACGAGGCACAAAATGTCTGTAATAATTACCAGTTAGTTTAGCTCCGTGTGTGTGTGTGTGTAACACACAGACACACACTCAGGTCGGCCCGGCACGGCCCCGGCCCGGCCGCGCCTTTCCCAACGCAACTTGATTGTTTTCAGGGAGCATCCCCGTATATCATGCGCGCCCGTCGCACACGGCGGCGGGGCGGGGCGGGGCGGGGCGGGGCGGGGTGGGGCGGGCAGCGAAGCAGCGCAGGAATTGGGACGGGATGAGCAAATAGCCGACCTGACCGAGCGCGCCGCGCCAGCCCAGCCCGGCAGGTGCCCAGCCCAGCCGGCAGCGGGGTCTCTCTCTCTCTCTCTCTCTCTCTCTCTCTCTCTCTCTCTCTCTCTCTCTCTCTCTCTCTCTCTCTCTCTCTCTCTCTCTCTCTCTCTCTCTCTCTCTCTCACACACGCACACACTCAGGGGGCGCGCGTGCGAGATGTGGTATTACCGGCTGATGGGCCCCCGCGCGCCACTGCTTTGGGTGAAGCAGGAATGCAATGGGTTGGGGATGGATTATTGCATCGGGCCAAACGAGCTGGCTGAGAGTGTGTGGGAGAGAGTAAGAGAGTAAGAGAGGGAGAGAGAGAGAGAGAGAGAGAGAGA